>OX632362.1:4560540-5213040 GCA_951751655.1 Ophion costatus | reverse complement strand
TTTATTTATTTTTTGACAAGTTTTGAATCATTCAACACGTCCCATTTAGTTAGTTGTGTGGATACATATGATTGTTTAGTGATTGTCGATTAAATACACATTAAGCTGAGACGCAAATAAATTGTTAGTTGCCAATTATTGTCTGCTTGAACATTATGAATCCTAATTTTGGGAAATTTTCGAAAAATCATACCAGGATGACTCGAAATCTTTAGACTTTGGTCTAAAATAACCTAGGTTAGATATGTTCTTAACGAGGTGGCCTATCGCCCCCTTAAGGCTTTGCATCGAGCTTTGTAACACCCTATATATATATATATAAGTACAAAACTCATTCACAAATGCCTATGTTTGCGTAGACGTAAGATACGCTGTCGCAATAAGTGATTTGCGAAGTTCGCAAGTACAACGCAATTAACGACTGCACACACAAATAACTCCGACCTAGTCGCACGTCAAGCGGAAGTTGTCGAAAGTGAGAAATATTAGGGATAAAACTGTGACGAATAATGCATTTATAAGCAACAAACCACAAAACTAGTCGACGAATGTTCCCGCGTGATTATTATTTCAACAAGTTATGGACGTCGTAACCAGCATCAAATCGTCAGGTCAGGATGATAATGAAGATTCTCCGTCGTGATAAATCAATGAACACTGTGTACAAAAATCTTTCTCAACCGATAAAACCAACCTTTAATACATATCACTTTACAACGACCTAAATTTACAATTAAATTTTTAACGATTCAACGACGATGGCAAAAATGTCCCGTCGCTGTTAGCCCTGTCGCGGAATAATAAACCTCAAAAGTGCGCGTTTCGGCAAATCCAGCTGTCGAATTTAAGTGGAGGAAAGTACAAGAGGAACGAGGCGAATAAAAGTTATCGGGTATCGCGAGAAAGAGAAAAGGGGAGAGCGGTCGTGGAGACCTCGCCTACAAACTCGAACCCGGTGAAACACTTTCATACCTCTACATATATGTATATATATACGCATATATATATAAATGAACATATAGATCGGACGTTACGGATTTGCGGTCGGGATTTTCTGGTCGTGCATGACCAGCATCGCGGTTTCGTCGGAAATTAGGATCCATCGTCGCGTCAATTTGTAACTTCGTCTTTGATATATCGCCAAAGCGGCAAGGCACATGCAAAAACATCGCGAGGTCTCAGAAGCCTTGAAAAAGCCTGGCCAACCCTCTGCGAAGAAAGTACCCGAGGGAAATGACGGAAGTATCAGGCCAGGTTGAGCCATACGTGCTTGAACGAAATTTCCAGCGTTTCGCTTGACCGGAAGATAGGAGTGTGACAAAATAAGATAGAAGCTGGAGAATGCTAGAAGGAAGAATTACAACGGCTTTTGAAAATACGGCAAGAAAAATAAAAGTCCATGACAGAAGGAAAGAGAGGGCGGTAGATAAACAAGCTTCAGTAGTAGAGCTTTTGGAGAGACAAAAATGGAAAGAGATAAAGAGATAGTGGAAGAGTTGGAAAACCGTTTATTGGCTCCCTTGGTATAGAGGATTTTGGAGCAAAGAACATTTACATAAATATATATATACACACATATGTCGCAAGTATATAGAACTTAAGCTAGTCTCCACGCTTTGGTTGCCAGTGAGTAATCGAGATTGCTCGTATTTCACGTACACGTCGTGGCACATTGCGCTGAGCGTAGGAAGAATAAGATGGAAGAGAAGAGCTCATCCCCCTCGTCTTAACGGATCGAAAAAGAGGGAGGCAGAGAAAAATCGCGGGCAGCCCTTTCGGTTGATCCGGGCAGAGAAAGCGTGTGTGGTAACGTCTCCAGGCCTTCCATGCTCGAGCGTACATCCGTAAACGTACCCAGGGACCAAGATACCGAAAGGATCAAATTTATAGAGGTGTCTCATGGATCTCCATTTTCGCATGTATCAAGCAAAAGTTTTTCTCGTCTGTCTTGTCCTCAGTCTCCTCGTCTTCGCGGCCATAAAAATCGTTTACGTATGGATAATCCGAATGAATTGATCGGCCAAAACAATTCCCGAATCGAAGATTGAAGAGGGAAAAAAACGGTTCGCGTCAGGCAAATGGGAACAAAGTGACGTGATTTTATATCCGTATATTCGTACGCATGTTGGGGCTGAAGAAGAGGAAACACGTTTTTGCGATTGCCTGAATGGGATATTTACGAACGGTCGAACGGCGAAGAGTATCCCGCGGCAGAATCAACTGCGACCAGAGGAAAACCACGCATCAGTGGAGAGTAAATCATATCCGAATGGAGAATGCATTTATCCGATAAACTCTTGCCGTTCGTATCTGCATATATATATGCACATATACGTATAAACAGTCGATTTATAAATATATACATATTATATATAAATATAGGTCTGTGAAATGGAAGCAAGGGCGTATGTGTATTGAGAGACGGCAAAGAACGATCGGGCATCGGCTGCGTGCACTGAACTCAAGAATATCAAAAGCGAACCGGGACAGGGACCGGAAGCTACAGCGAACGATTCGTTGAAATCCCCTTAAGCTACGGCCAGACGCATCCAAACAAATAAGTGACACGGTTTCCTGCACAAAGCGCCTATTTCCCTCTCGATGAGAGGCTTCGTTACAGAGCAACTCAAACAAACAATTGTTCGAGGTGCGATGTGAGCTTGATTCTCGAAATGCCTGCTCTCTATGCTACGCTCGATCTCTCTTGGTCAATTCAGCCCTCGCCAACTATCAAACACGACGCTCAAAAGAAGAAAAACAACTGTAACGAGGTATTTTTACGCAGAGAAATTTCGGGCGCGTAGCACGCTCGTTTTAACGAAGGGAAAAACAAAAAGTTTACGGTCCTCCGGCGCACCGGGGACACGGAGGAATAGGGTGAATAAAGTTTCCGGAGCTTCCTCGAGGGCGAGCTGCAAATAAGAGAAAAACGAGAAGTATACGGGAGAAGAAGAAAAAGAAACGGAACAAAGGTAGCGTCGAGAAGATTTTTACGTGATCGACATCGATAATGGACGTCTGGGGGTATTTAGATCGGGGGGTTGCGCGATATCGAGGCAAGCGGAAGTGGTTCCTCGAAGAAGCGGTGCTGGGGGAATGGTGTGCCGGATCGCCGCGGAAATCTCGAGGCGGTCCCACCGATGAAATTTATCGGCCATAAAAAGAAGCGAACAGACAAAAGGAGAGCGAGAGAGTTAGGGGAAGGTCGGGAGAGCCGTATTTCTGTACGGCGTACTATCGACAAGGATAGTGAAGAGAAAAAAAGGGCGAGGAGGAAGGAGAAAAGGAAAGATTGAAGACGAAGCCAGGTGAAGATGTCTAGACAAAACAAAGACCCGGTTCACAAGTGCCACTCAGATCCGGGAGCTGGCGGTGATGCTACCCATCCAGCTACCCCTTATGCTGGCAGTAAGAGGATTTCACGCAGGCACGTATTGCCGAGCCTCATCGGTTCACCGGCAACTCGAAAGTGCGTCCTCACCCTTGACGGATACAGTTACGTTATCGGTGAGTCTTGTGAATATATAAATCTACATACACGTGTACACGGTCGTAAAGTATCGTTCCAACGTGTGCTATCTCGAGGTAGTACAGTCGTGCTGTCACTAAAAAATCCCGCGAACGGAAAAAAAAAGAAGGCCAGTTTTTTTTACAGGTGATCCTGTAGGTGCTGCGGGTGCCAAGTACGTTTGCCTAAAAATCGAGGTGCAGTTTTTTTTAGGGGGTATAGGGGGGTTGGGGGTGGTATTGGTATCGGAAAAAATTAGAAGGCTAGTTTTTGAAAAGATGATTTTGCAGGTGCCGCGGGTGCTAAGTCAAAATTGGCCTAAAAATCGGGGTGCAGGGTTCGTTTAGGGAATGAAGGGATGGGGTGGAGTAATGCCCAACGACAACCCCACGAGGTCGGCACCAAAAGACAAAATGATCAGGAAAATTCGAGCTTTAGTATTGTCCACAGCGCCGATGTCGTGGTAGTTCATTTGGAGGGTGAAAAAGTGGGGTGAAATGTTGAAACATCAGCTTTAATTCAATAACTCTCTAGGATAAATTCGTACACTTGTTGTTCAAATGGGGACGTTGTGGCCTTTGAAAATGCGCATCCATTGAGTATTTGATCATCACTCTCCAATAATATCTGCACCCCGGAAAAAATAGTTGAAATTCATAAAACATTGTTTATTGGATAACTTAAAAACAATCGATTTTTCGGGTATGGCTTAAATGTACGAAATATAGAGAAAATTATTCGCCATATTTTCGTTTCTATGGACCACCCTTGAATTTTGCTTTCTCCAACCGCTCTCGGGGGTTGATCATAAAAAATAAAATTCTGGGAAAACTATTGATCCCACGAATCCGCCGGCGTGGAGCGATTTGAAAATACGCATCGATTGAGTATTTGATCATCACTCTCCAATAATATCTGCACCCCGGAAAAAATAGTTGAAATTCATAAAACATTGTTTATTGGATAACTAAAAAACAATCGATTTTTCGGGTATGGCTTAAAAGTACGAAATATAGAGAAAATTACCCGCCATATTTTCGTTTCTATAGACCACCCTTGAATTTTGCTTTCTCCAACCGCTCTCGGGGGTTGAACATAAAAAATAAAATCCTAGGAAAACTATTGATCGCACGAATTCGCCGGCGTGGAGCGATTTGTAGGTTCAACCTTTAGCTACATTTTTGTCCACAGCGCCAAACTTGTATCTCTTTATTTTTGGTCACTAATATTCCCGGAGTTTCATTTTTGCCTTTCAACCCCCGAGAGGGGTGGGAAAAAGCAAAATTCAAGAGTGGTCCATACAAAACGAAAATATGGACAAAATTATTCTGGTTGAGGACATATAACAAGCAAAATCAATGATGCTATCATATAGCCAGATAATCTAGTTATAATTGCAGCCCGTTACCAAACACATAAGGTATAAAATAAAGTCACACTAAACGGTTTTCTTAAAAACGTTCCAATCCACCCGAGCCTACCAGGTTGAACAAAATATATACAAGGAACTAACAACTGGAGATCTACTATCAATAGAGCTTCAATTCCGTTGTGTGGACGATAGCTCCTAAAATGGCTTTGAAATTTTAAGGAGGGCACACCTTTAGGCGTGCAAAAAATAGCTGGTTTTATGTTTTTTCTTGGAAATATGTCTTTATCTTTTTTGAGACTTAAAGTATGTTTTATTACTACTTTTGGCTCTTACATGGTATTTTTTTTTTATAAAACGTTAAAAACGACGGAGGTATGTCTTCTAAACGGGTTGCAGCGGATGGTATCCGATGGCGTGCCACGTAGCGTCGGCGAGATTAATCTAAGGAAAAACAAATCAAGATTTTTTTTTCGTTCATACTCACACGCAGAATATGAACCCAGAAAAAGTGAGAAATGTTGGAAATCGATCATATAGTACGTTTTAAAACAAAAGATTTTTCTTTCGTTCATACTCACACGCAGAATATGAACCAAGAAAAAGTGAGAAATGTTGGAAATCGATCAAATAGTACGTTTCAAAACAAAACGATTGAATTCGCCGAAAAAATGGCCACATTTTGCAATTAAAAATACTTATTTTTTTTAATTTTCGAAGACACTTAGGGTGATATTTTAGACAATGAGGTTAGAAAGATTTATAGGAAATTCCATCAGAATCGGTCGATTAGTTTTCTAGCTATACGTCATGCCAGTTTTGAAAATGCAATTTAGAACAACGTGCCATACCTTCGCCATTTTGAAAGATGAATAAAAAATTCTGTGTCACAGCCAAAAGTAGTAATAAAACATCCTTAAGGCCAAAAATATGGCGTAGAAATGTTTAGTTAAAAAAAAACCATGAAAATCGGCAATTTTTTTCCTCGCCTAAAGGTATCCGCTTGTTCTCGAAACCACGCTTTCGATATGGGAAGGACGCATAATCCGGACAGTTTCTATTCGATTTACTTGAAACTTTCAAGTGGAGCGTCTTAGATAGATTCTTTAAAGAGGCACACACGATTTTTACGATTCATCAACAATACTCATTTTATCAAGAAATTAATGCCGTTTTTCTAGTAAAAAGAACAAAAGTTATTCAAAAAGATGCCATTTGGAAAAAAAAACCATATTTTTTAATTACCGAGAGTCTTTCTAGAGCAAAATTAATATAAATTCCAAGAATTTTTTTAGTATAGTTACGACTGAGCTGTCAAGCGGTATTTTTTCATAACATTTTTTCTATACGTCAATACATGAAAAATAAACCCTCAAAACCGCATTTTGATGGTTTTTTTAGTATCCTTAAAAGATGTTCCTAAAAAAGTCTCATTTTTCAGTGAACTAGATAGACGTAACCTTAATGTTAGAAGCAGTGTCTTATTATGAGGAAATCAAGGATTGTTTGAGCTGCATATATTTTTTCGTTCCAGTATATAAAAAAGGCTACTGGACTTAAATGAAATATAGTTGAAGCGAAATAAACAGTTTTTCTTAGATTCAGTTGATTATGTCATATCAGTAAGTATATCAAACTAAAATCTAGTAGGTCAAGATTCAAAGGAAAGTTTGACTGAATTCCAACAAACTATTCTGCTAGGGGTAGTACAAAGCTGACAAACGTGAACGGGGAAATGAGAAACGAACAAAATAAGTGTTTCCGACGAATCTGGAAAAATGCTTATTGACAAAATTGGTAGAAAGAACTATAATGTTTTGGCGTATTAAAAATAAAAATACATCCTTTTTATTATTTGGAATTTGGTAATAAACCCGGTATTTATCGAGTTAGGAAGGTTTTTCCACAACTTCCATACGTGTAGGAAAATTCGAATAACTTTCTGGTGAAAATCGTTTAAAAAAATCTGGAGAATGCTAAATTTATTATTACGCAAAATTTTCCAATTTTCGATGTCCCACTCCCCCCACGTAAGAAAACCGTAACGCTTGGTCTGAACGCCCCCATTCCATTACGTAAGGGGTGCTTTGTCGTCCATAATTGCGTTTTTTGCAAAGAAATAACTAATTATGAAAGAATCGGATTTATACTCATTTTAAGAAGTAAATATTCATCTAGTTTTACACCAATTTTTATGATTTTTTTTTAAGATTACCCTGACGTGTCGAAAAAAAATGTTCTTCATTGTCCCATCGATATCTTTATGAAAGGTTATCCGTAAATAAAAATTCAACTATTTATCGATATCTTTACATATGTAGTTCTCGTTATGCACAGTCGTTTTTTTATTTTGGTTTTTTTTTTCAAAATGCCGTCAGTTTGGACATGTTTTTTCTATCTTCAACGCCCTTTTTTCTACTTAAGCAATCTTTAAAAATAGTATTGATCAAAATATTAAAAATCGGCTACGTACAACCTTACTCACTGCAATTACAAAAAAAATTTTTTTTAATTGAAAATCGGTTGATAAGTTTTTGAGTATTCGCTGAGACAAGGTCGAAAAAAGTAGGTTCAAGAAAATCGCGATCAAAGTTTTCGTTCCGTTTTCCTTGATATAAAGTTATAAATTTTTTTCTGGATTATTGATACTTACATTAAAGTATCAAGTCGTGGGCGATATGACGGTTTTTCATCTTCATTATATTTCTCAAAATAATAAGAGCTTGCACTTCATCTATATTTCTATCTATATTTTGCTATTTCTGGCACTTCTAAAATCATGACGTAACGCAACCCTCGATTGCCCCCCCCCCTTACGTATGTATACCATAATGCCAGACCACCCCCCCCCCCCCCAATTGCGTTACGTAATTTATGTACGCCCCCTAAGTATCTATGAGGGTCTTGCAGAAATGCTACGTTGGCGACAGTAATTGAGTACATTATTGCCTCGTTTGTCCTAAGCCTGTAAACAAAATTTTATATTGATCCACAAACCCATTTAATAATTATTAAGATTTTAATTTGCAATACTTCAGCATAATTTATACGAGAGTGGGTTGGAACATTTTGCGACCTAATATGAAGAAAAAAAATGATTTTTACCAGCCAAATAAAATTCTTTCTCAGGGTACCCCCGTCCTTTGATTTAATACATTCGGTTCAGCATTTCTCAAAACTCTTCAATCCTTCGGAACAATCGTTCTTCACTAAAAATAGTCATCGATAGCACTTTTCACAACAGCATTTTGTTTCATATTTTCTTCCCTGATAGCAAGTTGGGCAAATTTGGGAGAAGAAAGAAGTCGCACAGCGCCATTTCCGGAACGGTGAATGAGGTCCCAATTCTTACTTTAGTTCGAGCATTTTTGCCCCCACAACTGCCGATGCATTTTTTTGGTGGAAGAAGATTTTCGTTTCTGCCACATGCGAACATTATGTCCCTTGATTTCCGCGTCTAATCGTTGCAATAATCCAGAACTACATACTCCCGTGATAGTTTAGCTTTGATCCAATTACTTGATAAGAATTACCCCAAGAGATACCACAAAGCCGTGCCCATCACCTGTGCTCATCGATAGAGATGCTGCCGCTTTCATCGTAGTCGGTTTATCTTTTGCAGTCCATTGCTTCGACTGCCGTTTCGTCTCCGGAGTGTAGTGGTGGATCCAGCATCCGTTGTCAGTAAGAAGACGTCGAACGAATCAATTGCGGTATCTAACACGCGTTCAGCTTTTTCATATCCATAGCCAAGTGTGAAATGCTGTGCGCCCGTTCATATGAAATGCCAATGGACTACGTGCTGGGCTATCTTTCACAGTTTATCGACGGTCGTCCATCGGGATCGGTGAACGTAATCGAGCACCTCCTCCGTCGTTTCCGGTCGTCCAGAGCGTTCCTAATAGAAAATACTCGTTCTCCCACGTTTCAACCCAGCAGCTCAGATTTTCACAATTGTGAACGGAGGAGCAGCATCTCTGTATACTGAATTCAATTCAACCGCGATTTCCGTTTTTTTCCCAGAATTTGATTACGGCAGCTGAGTAGTGTAATAACTAGGTGCTGAATATGACATACTTTTTCTTTTACGATAAATATTTAAATAAATGGCGTCGTATGAATGGAAAGTTAAGCGTGTATTTATAGAGGCTTATTATTACAATGAAATAGAATAAGTTTCAGGACAAGTTAGTCAATGGGGCATCCCTCTCTGGAAGCCCGATTTAACTGGTCAGAATGTTGATTTTTTTCTAGTAACACATTAGTTGGAATAAATTAACTTTTTCTCAGCATGTAGTACACATGTTTGTGGTAACAATGTAATTTTTTCGGAAAATCTTTCATAGTGTTCGTGGTGCTGAAGCTGGCGTTGCAGTCCTCCAGCGGGGAGGCCCGAAACTGCGGGATCTCTCCCATGCTCAAATATAGTTTGAAACGAAAACAAAACAAAATTCTTCATATAAATACAACTGGCTATGGGTTCACGATCCACTTTTCGAAATTTCGAAAAACACGATAAATGACAACTTCTCCAAAGGAAACCTCATCGGTTTCTTGAAAAACAGCATGCTGAGATAATTGTTATTAACAATTGGTTCATCTAATTAAAAAATGCTATCGTGAACTGAAAATGACTACTGTTTGAACGCTAACTGTGCAAATTCACGTCAATAGTGTGAAAGTTACTCTAGATATGGATCCCGCCGTGTCAAGACATGTAGTTTTGAGATAACCGCGGTCAAACTAAACGGATCTCGATAACCCGACGCACACTGTTCCACTAAAAAACGTTTAACTTCGCCAATTTTTAGAATTTTGGGGTCCGATTGGTCTTGAAGTATTCTTGAACATTCACACTATAACAATATGCAAAAAAAAACTATTTTTTTAAGTTTCACGTCGATCGAATTATGCTCAGATGTATTCATTTCTGGTTAAAGGTTGATTTATAGCGACCAAGATTAACTGAAATATTATTATACTGGCGACGAAGTGTTGCCTCAGGCACTTCAAACTGTTTGCATGTTAAGACCCAACCCATTCTATTGTCCTTCGCTGCTCCAATGGCCTTGGTCATGTGTTCTTGTGGCCAGCTCTTACGAGTCAAAATTCATTGATCATTGCCATAGGCATCCTATAACGATAAGCCAAAAATTTAATTTTATATCCCGTTTTATACGCAGCATGGTAAGATGACTCAGTGTGCCATCTTACACGGACGGCTGGTACGTCAACTTACCTATAAGAGAATGCAGATTTTGATTATTTGTTGTGACAAAAGCTTTGGAATTAGAATATTTATTGTGCAGTATTTGTGAAGTACAATGACCCTGGATTATGAATAAATTAGTTCGACAAGAAAAAATGTTACCCGAAGGGTATTTTGAGTACCAGATAATATGGTAGATTTTTTTGCATTTAACAATCACGAAAATATTTACTACGTAAAAGTTCGCGTTCATTGACGGCTATACTAAATTTTGCTACTAGCGACACTTATTGGCCACCATAGAACGTCACCGTTACTCGTATAGCACGAATATTTGAAAAGATATCAAGGGTGATTATCTGACTATGTCAGATAAGAGTTGTGTTTAACTTATCTGACATAGTCAGATAAGTTAAACTTCAGATCTATCTATAGTCTATCTATTAGCTATCTATCTATCGATCATCTATATATAAAACTAACTTAAACTTCAGATCTATGTATACTCTATCTATTAGCTATCTATCTATTATCTATCTATCTATCTATTATATATCTATCTATCATCTATACACCTATCTATCATCTATCTATCTGTCTATTATCTATAGTCAGATAAGTTAAACTTCAGGCTTATCTGACATATCTGACTTATATGTCAGCTTGAACAGAACTCCTCTACGGCACGATATCCCAAATCATCGATTATCATATTTATCCTTCGACATTCCACTTGCATGGTTCTGCCTTTTTTTTCTTTGCCATCTACTGGCAATGGATGGAGATTCGACTTAAATTTTTATCCTTTCTGGTCAGATTGGAAGGTTTTCAATCCACCCTCGTAGGACGTGGTTTCACTCTTAGATATGAGGAGAAAAACTACAATGAAAATCGTAGAGGGTTTTTTCGATTTTCGCTGCTGTTGAGTTGGGTATAAAAGAAACTTTTTTCATACCTAAATTTGACAAACGTTTGCTAGATAATAGTAGTGCAATTGATTGCAACGTTCTGCTTATCGTCTAGTTCGGGTCTCCCAACATCCTTACTCAACCGTATGGAAATGGTGGAAACTGCCGTGTGGCTCGAAACGTGCAGCGTTCGTTAGGCGCGGCATAATTGCTCTCAATAGTTGTGCGTTAATAGACCCTAACATTAACAAATAGAAGGGAAGCATATTTTGAAAGAAAAAAAAACATTTTTGACTGGTAATTTAGGGCTTGCTTTATATATTATGTCTCGTTTACGACTCATTTTACTTTATATCAGGGCCATATGTTTGGCATTTTCAAATTTCATCTATCTTCAACTGCGATTGTAATTATCATGCAGCCAGTAAAGTTAACCGCATAGACGTTAATCCTCAGTTACCACACATCGATTGAGAATACATACCTACCACACTACTGCGATTTGGGTTTTTGCATTTTCAAAGTACTATTATTTCAGTAAAAATAATCTAGAGTATCCGAGAGCCAGTGTTTCTTGGGGTAAAAATTACCCAGGAATCCAATAGGGATGATCTCAAGTGCGAGAAATAGTATTTATTTGGTGAAAATGCGTGAAAATCAAAACAGAAAATTTACAGAGAGCCACGAACGAGGTATTTTAGGTGGTGCATATTTGCACCTGTGTAGTAACTACGGATTAAGAGATTTCGAAAAACGTCCTCGTCTACTTTGAATTACTTTGGCTCGAAAATTCGTATTGGTACAGTTACTTCGATGAACATTTTACTCAGGCTGTTGCCATTTCACTCAAACCCTTCGATGGATCTCAGAAACATCAATGTGGCCATCTTGAGGCAATCTCAAAATGGAAGCACAAAAATCCTATCAACAAAAACTTCTGTTTTTATTATTATTTTTTATTGTACGAAATAGTCGATTACCTTATTCGATTTCTTACTTTATTATTTAGAAATACGTTTATGTGGAGATACGGATAATGAATAACGATGGTTAGTAATTGATGAAATAGTGTTTATCATTCTTGATAATGAAAAAGAGTCACTTTGAGTCAATCTAAACGAGTTTATTATTTGACATAATAAATAATGACACGTGAGCGAGGATTCGAACGAAGTTACCATCCTTATATATTCTAAACTGAAAAATGAACATTCTTCAGGAAAAATACAATCGTATTTGTTATTTGTTACTTGTAGTTTATAATAATAACTGAGAACCATCAGGATTCAAATGAATTAGGAAAGCCCGGACGGATATAGGAAGAAGGAGGAAAAATAATCAGCAAGAGGTAAACATATGATTATATTGTATTGGGAGTACAAATAAGTCTCCGCTGTTTGACAAAAGATGGCACCGCCATGAAGTTCTGGTTGAAATTGTCAGATGTTAAACGACATATCGTAAGGTTGGACATCTGGCAAGACCACGACCTTGAAATATAAGCGATTTTGTATCAGGATCGCATAATTCTTTTCGTGCAAAAATGTCGAGTTTTGAGCCGAATAATCGTCGGTGAGTTTGACGTTGAAGACGAAGAATGTAGCGGAAGGCCGAAAGTGTACGAAGACGCGGAATTGGAAGCATTATTGGAGGGAGATTCGTGCCAAACGCAAGAATCACTTGCACTAACATTAGCAGTGACTCAACAAACAATTTCAATTTGAATAAAACATAATCTACCGTTCTTTTTTATTAAAAGACGGCGGAGACTTATTTGTACTCCTAATATTTGTTATTCATGGCGCAAGGAAAATCGACGGGAGGCTTAGTAATCATCCGGTTGGCTCGAGCTCTCCCAATAGAGGGTCGATCGGTTATCGGGCCTCCGATCAAAGCTACGTCGTTTTTCCATTTCCCTCTATCCCTTGTACTCTCGTCCGTGTCCGTTCCATTGGGTCTGCAGCCGTGACGCTTTTCGATGGCGTGAAAACTTTGAGTTTCATTATTTCACATATACCCGAGCTGAAACATATTCCCTGACGGGGAATCGTGATATCGCGTGTCGCATGCGCGTTATACACGTTCGATCCCCTCGTGGCGTTCGCACTAAGGGGGAAATTTACACGCAAGTTTCCTCTTTACTCGAGTGTACGCGGCATTCGGAGTTGACAAGTGGTGCACGTATGTACATTTACTGACTGGGGGCCAACCGTCTAAGGGTTATTTATTCCAACAGGGAAACCATTCAAAGCACTAGGACATTTGTCGTTGCGTCTTGGCCGTTCGTTAGGTGGAATTTTGTCGCTTTCCGAAAATCATGCAATTATTCAAGGGGCTACATCTACCGAGAGGCTCGAAAAAAATGGCCACATTACGATTTTTTCCTGGGAAACGGGTGGTGCAAAAGAAACGATTTTTTTAGACACAAAGATACATGTATTGAGAAACTTTGAAAAATAATCACCAAAAAAATACAGAAGAACGACAAAAACTTAGGGGCCGATGGATGAAATTTTTTTTGTGACGTTTGGCGGTGGACAGCCTTCAGCTTGAACGGTCCAACTGAAATCTGAAAACCAAACGGGTTATTCAAGTTCACAATAAATACGCGTCGTTGACGATCATCAAGTTTCTCAATCTTTTGATTTAAATAACGCGGCGACGAATTGAACTTCGAGCATACAGAATGTAGGGAAAAAGTCGTCATTTTGACGTAACTAGTAAAAAATGAAAATCGATTTTCGAAAAGTAAGATCGTCAAGGACCTTTGAATGCTTTTCATAGTATCTCCTGTCAATTTGGAAATAATCCATCAAGTGGTCTTCGAGATATCATGTCCACTGATATTGGAAACAGTGTTTCGAAAAAAACGCATTTAAAGTTGGAAGTATGATGCTGCTACCGCCCGGTAGGCTGTTACACGCTGTAGCTAATTCAATTTTAGAAATATTACGATGAAACTTTCGGGGAATATAGCTAAATGGTGATACTATCGATTAAAAATATTTTTGAAAAATACAATTTTTTTACCCATCTGGGTAGATGTGGCCCGTTAAGGTTGTTGCTAAATCAGTTTTGGGCATTTCTATTTACCCCGATATTTTTAAGCAACTACCTTAAGGTAGTTGCTTCCACGAACCCAAATATTCAACAGTTAAGTGATTTTCGTCTATTCTCAAGCAAAAATACATGCCAGCATACTGGTCAAATTTCAAGCCTACTTACCGAACTTTTAACCAAAAATAACGACTCTAAGAATTGCCTCATTTATACGGCGCTTTATAAAGATGTCACGCTGGCCACATTTCGATCCAATAATTAATACACCAAATCACTCGAGATGCCTGATATTAACTGCTCACGGGTGTAAAAAATCTAACGATTCCGCAACGACACTGAAAACGGAGAGTTACCGAATGTTTAAAGAAAATATTTATGATAAAACTTGTGATAAAAATGTGGCTAGCAAAAGAATTTTCGTAGCAGTGACATTTAAAAAAATGTCAAAATGGCTAAATATACTGAATCGAAACGAAATTTTTTATTCCAGTTTATGGTTGTGTATAATAATCGATTGTAACTTATTTTCTATTGAACGCTATTGTAATTTACTGATGATTCAGAAGATTCACATAATACGGCCCTCCGTGAATACCTTAAGGTGTCGAGTACACAAAATATCCCCAAGTTGCGATTGCTTCTCGCCATCAAAGACAGTTGGGACGAAGGAAACGATATGGCGATTTAATTTTACCTCTCATACGCCAATTCGAGCCCTGGTTGGCTTCCGACAAGGCGATTTTAGAAGGGTTGGTAAGGCGAAAGAGGGAACCATCGATTGCTCATTAAAGTCCCGCGGCAATCTCGTCACTTGCAGAGAGAACTCTTGAGAGAAAATTACATTATTGAATTTCATTTGCGGCAAGTCCTGCGAGACTGACTCTTTTTTATATACACCCTCTCTCCCCCCTCTCTACCTCTATCTTTTTTCTCTCGCCTATACCCTTCCTCCGTGCCCCCTCGCTTCTGCCGTTTCGCTCCATCTCTTTCCCTCTGCACTACTTTTCCTGGCCTTGCCGAGAGAGGATTCCGGTAAGCCGTAGCTGGTGATTGCATTCGTGCATCATCCCTCTACTTTTCAGTACGTGTCCGGAGCGTGAAACTGGATAATTTATTTTCGAGATGTCGCCTACGCGCGATTACTGCGTGAAAAGAATCGTTTTCTTGCAAGCCCTCAGTTGACTCGAGTATTTTGCTTCGGCTTGCACGTGTTTTGTTACGATTGTTTCGTTGAGTTTTTAGTGTACCTTGCATTGCCATTTTACGGTTTGCCGCATTCTACTTTGGTAACTTGTTTGTCCAGTCATACGTAGTATCGATTGATGTTTTATTTTAAAATATGAATCACAACAATAGTCAATTTTCAAAAGCGGAAAAAATTCGTGTTCCTTTTTACGCTGCATCTAGCTGCCCAAACAAACCCAAACAAACAGACCCGAACAGACAACCCAAACAAACAGACAAATCCGAACAACACAAACCCAAACAAACAAACAGACAAACCCAAACAACACAGACCCAAATGAACAAACTCAAACAACGAAACCCTAATGAATAAACCCCAACAAACAAACTCAAACAACACAAACTCAAACCACATAAGCTCAACCAGCCCAAACCAAACAAACCAAAACAAAATTATAACGATTTTACTCGGACGAATACATGTAAATTATTCGTCCGGATAGTTTGTTTAACAATTTGACACAGTTTATCCGGATGGTTTATATGTATTCGTCCGGGTACTAGCTGACACGAATCACAATAATATGTACACCTACTGGAAATACAGTGTGAACTGAGTCGCTTTCCGGACGAATAGAATAACATATGCATATTCGTCCAATAACCGGACGGGGAGTCAGTCCGTTTTTTTAACGGGTTATGCCTACGTGCACCAGTCTAAAGTGCTTCATTTTTGGGATTTTTTAAAGAAAATTGTGATGATGAATTCCGACAAAAATTTGGTATTTGAAAAAGTATCATCTGAAGAACAGTCTGGAATTTTTTTCGTGTAAAAATATTTAAGTATAATCGGTTCACAGCCGATGTCCGGGAAGCACCTCTCGAAAACATATTTGTCCGTGAGCAATGCCCTTAGAAACCATGTTACCTAATATTTATAATAAAATGAACCAGATTTCTTTAGTGTATTAGATTATCCTTTGATTAATCCCAGGAGTATCCAAAATCCAAGGAGTATCCAAATTTGAGAAAAATTGCGCATGTTCAAAGTGAGATTTTTGCGAAAAAATTGGCATTTTTCGAGGTACGGTTCCGAAATTTTGCACAAATCTTCCCTTCAATATTTAAAGACAACCCCTAAAGGGATTTTTGGCGACGCGCAATAGTTTTTGGGATCGGGTTTGGGTTTATTTGGACAAAACGGAGAGCGCGATAACATACACAGGTATAAACGGAGACGTAGCAGATATAGATATAGTCGGCGCTTGTTGAAAAAAAAAAACTTAAAAATGCAATATCTCGACAACTATTGCGAGTCGCCAAAAATCCCTTTAGGGGTTGTCTTAAAACATTAAAGCGGAGGTACCTGCAAAATTTTTGCTCGATGGGGCGGGGTCGGAACCTTACCGTTAGAAAAGAACTTAAAAATTCAATATCTCGAAAACTATTGCGACTCACCAAAAATCCTTTTAGCGGGTGTCCTGAAATATTATTTGAAAGAATTTTTGTGCAAAATTTCGAAACCTCATTCCTTTTCCTCCAAAAAAATCCTCCAATCAATTCTCCATTTTTACATCTAGAAAAAGATCTAAAAATTTCAGTAAAATCAATGCTCTCGTATTCAAGATATTTAGCTTGACTTTGAAAACGTACTTTCGAGGAAAAAACGTTTAATGTTTCGAAAGAAGCTTCGAGTGTTTCGATGGGCGTCAACGTAGCAGCCTATAATGTGTCAATTCTGATCTGACCACCTTTAAATTGTTAGGGAGCATTTATAAAATGATATACTGTCAAAAAATATGATTTTGAAAATAGTGATTTTTCGACTCTTACTTTTGTGCTGCTTCAACGAGCCAAGGTGAAGAAAGCCGTGGTGTTTGTTAACTCATTTACTGCCCTTTACCGTTTTTCCTTCAGCTGCGTGTTTCACTGTTTTCCAGCTTCATGAGCTGATACCACAAACTGGAACGGCTTATAGTTAATCCGCATATGCAAAACGTTCCCGGCTCAATAGAAACTTGGAGCTGAAAGCGTGTGCACACACGAAAAGATTGAGCAAGAGGGAAAACGGGAGGAAAGAGAGAGACAGAGGGAAAGAAAGAGAGAAAGGACCGAATACACAGGCAGAGGGAGAGAAAGAGAGAGAGAGAGAGAGAGAGAGAGAGTGAGAGAGAGAGAGAGAGAGAGAGAGAGAGAGAGAGAGAGAGAGAGAGAGAGAGAGAGAGAGAGAGAGAGAGAGAGAGAGAGAGCAGTATCTCTGTCGGTAAAGTGAGTTAGCAAACTCCCTTATCTCCTGCATGTACTCGATTGTTTCCGTCCCTGTACACACTCCGGGGCTGTGCTACCTGGACGACGACGGAGATACACTTCAGAATATCCCAAAGCTGTGGTGAATGTGCTCACGGCTTTTTGCGTTGAATCCATATTGCGAATGGAAAATTTTCCCTTACATCTTACCACTAAAGAATTTGGTTAAGTTTTTATTCTATTCTTATTCACTTTTTTATTGTTGTTGACTTTAATTTATTATTAACATTAAATTGTTAACTTTGTGATTGAATTATTGATTTAATTTTATTATTTTTGCGATTATTATTATTATATTGAACAGGTTAATTGTTCTGACTAATAATATTTACTATTTTTCCTTCGTCGATATCAACGAAGAAAAGAGTTAGAGTATATTGGTCCGGGAAGATTGGAACCCTACAAGTTATTACAGACCTTCGGCAATCAAAATCTTTCATTTTTTCAACGTGAAACTTTTAGAATGTCATATTCCGGAACTGAGCTGCAGAATCGTGTTTGCCACATTTATGGGGCCATACGCTTCTTTGCGGAATTTTAGTGAAACAAAAAAGTGCAAGCGTTACGTTTCGATCTAATTCATTTTCTTTATCACAAGGGGAGCTTTAGACAAGAAAAAAATTTCTGATTTTTATAATATTTTTTCACCATTTTTGAGACTTATTGTTAGAGTATGTTTTATCACTATCTTTGTCTGTTACATGATATTTTTATTCATTAATCTTTATACATGGCGGAGGGCTGACACGGTCTTCTGAGCGGATTGCGAGGGATGTTTTCAGACAGCGTGACACCTAGCGTCGGCGGCATTGATCTGAAAAAAAACCAGGGAAGGTTTTTCGTTCATTAACACTCATACGCAGCATATGAACCAAGAAAGAAGGAGAAATGTTGAAAATCGACAAAATGGTACACTTCGAAACCAAAAGATTGAACTTTACGGAAACAATGGCATTTTGCAATAAAAAAATACTTTTTTAGTTTTCGAAAGCATTTGAGATCGTGTTTTAGGCAATAATGTTGGAAAGATTTATACGAAATTTCATTAGAATTGGTCGATACGTTTTTTAGCTGTACGTCACGCCAGTTTTGAACATGCAATTTAGAAGACCGTGCCATACCTCCGACATTTTTTAAGATTATGAAAATAAACAAACCATGCAACAGCCAGAAGTAGTAACGAAACAAACCCTACGACTCAAAAATGGTAAAGCAATCTTTCCTTAAAAAAAAATTATGTACGTCAGCAAATTTTCCCATTTTTGCTCAAATGTTTTCCAATGTACGCTACCTTTTTTCGGGCTCAAATCGGACACATATCAGTCTCAACATTTGAAATAGCAATAATACATGTACACGTTTATAAATTGTAATGATGAAAATAAACTTTGATGATAACGTACCCAAAAAGAAGACCGGTCGTAAGAAGGTTCGCAAATAGCGAAATAATTGAAAAAATCAAACTTTTTTTTCTTCATAGAACCGAAAGACGGTTTCTGGAAAAAATCTGAACAATTCCAAGAAAGAATTCACCCGGAATCAAATTATACTGGTTTCCATGCTCGATAATCTTTTATCTCCGCGACTTTTTTTTACCCCGATGCAATATCGCTTTTCCCGGGTATTCGCACTATCAGCACTAAAACGCAACTTTCGGTTATGATCCCGCGATCTAGGCCCAAGTGGGGTGTGAGAGCATTTTTTACAACGAGGATGAGAAGTGCAAAGTGGAAATTGAAGGAGCAAGGAGACCGAGGCACATTCAGAATTGCCAATCTTTCTAAGGCTGCCTAATTAATGCACATCGTGTAACTTCATGCACGTCAATACTCGCATTAATATTCTACAAGAGGATTAAACTTCTGCGCAAGATTTCATATACGTATATAGATATATTAACACAGATGGGTTACTCGATGCACCACGCGAGTCGTTGACCCAGAAACAAGAATAGTAGAGACACAATGTGTATAAAGACATATATATTTGAATACACGCGCGTATGCATAAAGAAATATGTATGAGATGAAGTACTTTCTGACTAAGAGAGTTTTTGCAAGCACTAGAATTGACTACGTAGAGGCAATTAAACCGAACGGCGCAAGGATTTCCGAGATACGCAATTTTGAAGTTTGACAGTATAGTTATAGTTGTTAGAGTTATAGTTGACAGTAGTGTGGACAACGTATGAACGTCAAATTTATCTTAGCTAACCACGTACGCAATAGAAAAAAAAATCGAGACTTCCATCAACGTTTTAAGGGGGTGGGGGAAATTGACGATTTTCATGATTTTTTTAAAGGAACGATTGCGTCACCATTTTTGAGTCTTAGAGTATGTTTTTATTCTACTTTCGGCTGTTACATCGTGCTTTTTTGAAATTGATTTTCAAAAATGGCAATGTTAATGGTACGGTAAACGGGTTGCGGTGGATGTTCTCAGACGGGGTGACACGTAGCGTCGGTGGAATTGATCTGAAAAAAAAAACCAACAAAGATTCTTCTTTCATTAACACGCATACATAGAATATGAACCAAGGAAAGGTGAGAAGTATTGGAAATCGATGAATAGTACGCTTTGAAACAAAAAGTTTGAATCTTCAGGGAAAAGGGCTACATATTGCAATAAAAAAATACATTTGCTTTAGTTTTCAAAAATATTATTATTTTTATCTA
Source organism: Ophion costatus (assembly GCA_951751655.1). Classification (NCBI taxonomy): domain Eukaryota; kingdom Metazoa; phylum Arthropoda; class Insecta; order Hymenoptera; family Ichneumonidae; genus Ophion; species Ophion costatus. The sequence goes on along the minus strand of OX632362.1, from coordinate 5,192,819 downwards.
CAGCCCATGAAAAAATTGCCGACACGAACAATACGGCCGATGTCCGGCCCAGTACTGGCTAACCGATTGTTGGCAACCAATGTTGGCCCAACATTGAAACAACGGTTCTGCCATTTTTCAGTCGACCCTCTTTTCGGAGCCCGGCATCCGACATCAAGCCGATGTGGGGACAGTACCGGTTAACGACCTAGGGCCGACCGTTGGCGTAGACGGAGAAGCCGACCGTGGGCCAATACTGTCTGCCGTTAATTGTCCTGCGTTCATTTCTAATCCCGGCAACCGGTACTATACCAATGTCGGGCCAGTGTCGGCTGCCCCGGAGAGCCGACTGTTGGGATGGACTACTGGAGCCGACCATGGACTAATACTGTTCGCCAATAACTGTCCCACGTTCATACGTAACCTCGGCATACCGCAATATGCCAATGTCGGGACAGTATCGACTAACGACGAAGAACCGACTGTTAGCGTGAATAGTTTGAACCAATCACGAGCCGGCATCATTCCCCGTTACGTGTCTTATGAATTGCTCGCCAGTCGCCATTCAGTGTCGTATCGATGCAGACCGCGAACAAAGAGTAGCGTCCATCATCGCTTTTTCGTGCAACAGTAATTTTTTCCCTTATGCTCCTACCGTATTCTCAATATGAATAAACAAAAGAGATATGATAAACTGAAAAAAGTGCGAAAAAAATTATGTTGGAATAAACTGTTATTGAAGCACGAAAAATGTGTCATGAATCAAGAGTCATGTTTGACAGAGAAAAAAATCCTCGAGAATAATGTTCAAAAAGCGGAGTGTGAGAACACTCTTGAGTATGTGGAAGAAATTATTGAACACGGGGACGATAAAAATGATAAAAATGAACAACTAAAAAATTGTAACACGAGTGACCGATAATGCCCTGAGTTGTATCGGTCGATACTCGGGGCATTATCGTACCACTGTTGGTTATGGGCTGGACGAAAGTTGGTACGATATTGGCTTGAACTTGGGCCAGTGTTGGCACAGGCGTCGGGTCGCTCTTAATACCAACGATAGCATAGTCTTGGGCCGACCTTGGCACGAGCGTCAGCACCAACGCCGGTACGATATTGGCTGTAACTTGGGCGAACCTTGGCACTACTGTCGGGCCGGTGTTGAGTCCAACGTTGGTACAATATCGGTAGCCACCCTTGGCCCGAGGATATCATTCCGACAACGGTGAATTAATGGATCGACATTCATGCAAGAGAACGGCCAACCATACAGGAGAGTTGGCGCACTACTGGGCCAATGTCGGACCAGTTGTACATTTTTTCATGGGAGGCTATTTTATTTTATCTTCAGGCTATTTTATCTACAGAATTTTATTTATTTATTGTCTCTCATAACTTTTCTTCATTCACTTATATTTAAATCAACTGATGCAGACATTTTGCTTATTTCCCAAATTACGCGGTGGTCGAAAAACACGACAAAAATTACGGCTGTAACATAATAATATATCACCAAAGCTCGATTCGCAATCCGGCTGAAAAACCATTTTTTATCATTAAGTTCAAGGATTATCGAGGCTCGAGATTCTCGCCCAACGTCTACCCGGAGACTGCAAATCTCCGCATAAACAACAAGGCAAACATGCAGCATCCGCTGACGTTAATCCCACGGATTCTATCTCCGCTACATGTACGTGCATTGCTTTATGGCCAAGCTTCTCTGATCCTTTCAGCTTATGTGCCCGCTGTGTGCATTTCCCTCACAGGCTGATTACCCATAGCTCGCTGTATCGTCATCGATCTCCGTATAATTATACCACGTTTCTCCCTCTTCGTTACGTCTTTATTCGGCGCTCCATATGACCGAAGCGATCCTAATTTTTTTTTTTACATATATCGTGAAATTCATCACTATAGTATGTAAATTTATGGTGCTAATTACTCATTCCTGAATATCAAGTTGGCGACCTATTTCCAGCAATGAAGTTCTCATCTTTGGAATGCGATGAAAATTAATTTTTACACTATGCACGACTTCATTTTGACGGAGTCGAGCTACGATAACGACGCAAACTTTTTTTATAATTCTCATTAGCGATCTGCAGCACCTAAAGTTGAAAAAATATTTTTTTATTATTACTTTGTACGAATGAAAAAAAAATTCACTGCGTTCTGACGGATGAACGACTATAATATTGTTTTTTCCATCAACACAAATTTGATTTTATCTATTGCTAGACATGATACTGAGTACACGTTTCGTGAACGAGAAGAAAAATAAACAAATGAAAAAGGGTAAGGCTTTTTGCATTGGTAATGCAAAAAATCCTACACAATTACATAGGATATTTTGCATTAAAAAATTAATTTCATTCGCTGGAAAATGTTTTATTGTCCCATCCATGTAAGGAGTGTGCGGAGATTTTTTTTTAATTTTGAAATGAGCATCTCGAAACCGAAATTGTGCATTTTAGCTAGAGAGCATTTTGCATGCAGACGTTATACGCATAAATTGATTAATGGCAAATTAAAATATCAAGCTTTATTTCCCGCTGACACATATGATTCAGCTAAAACAATCCGTTTTTAGTGTTCTATAGTTAAACCAAGAACTCTTATAAGTTTACCATGTCCGCCACTACCGCCAATGTCCATCCCCCACAGCTCACAGTTTCTACAGTTTCAAACGTATGCGCATGACATCTTGCAAGTTGATGCTTCAGACGAGGATCTCTGTGAATCTGTCGCAATATTGCGGAAAAATATTTGGCGAAGGGTTTTTCCCCTACATATAGTGCGAAACCCCCATCTAGTGCAGTTCCTTCGAAATGGAATTAACGTTCCATTTAGCATTTTTCCTTTCTAAGCCCCGTTTGCAAAATGTGTAGTTTTTAAGCGATATGTAAGGTGCCTGCTACCCTCTAATTTTTCGACAATCGATTCGGAAATGAAAAAAAAATCTGGGTATTTCACTAGAACTTTCGATTTAAATTATTTCGGTTTAGTGACATCAACAAATTCAGGAGATATGTACCTTAAAGTTGTCGCTACGTTGACTTTATGGAAACTCCGTAAGAGGACTGCACCGATAAGTTTGCCGGTTGTTATTTCATGCCTCGTTAATAAAATATCAAACGTCAAACAACACCCCTTCCTCCTATTAAAGTATCATGATTGCGGATTATTAAATGAAATCGAAATTAGTAAATAAGTTAATAATTCTTTACAGTACAGATTCCTTTGCCTTACTCCCTTTCACACAAATGGTATCATATGAGGTAACCGGCCCAGTAATCGTCACCTTAAGCAGATCGCTCGACTTTGCAAGTTTATATGGCTCAACTTACAAAGCGAAAAGAAGTTATTTCAAGTCACTCTTAACGAGTAAGGCCACTGTAACGGCCCAAAAAAAAAGGTTTTTTCACTAATTTTTTGCTCCCGAAATTGAAGGTATTTGAAAAAAAACTTTTAATGGTGTTATCGGGCATACATTAAACTTTATTATAAAATTTTTTTACAGTAAAAAAAAAACAAAATGGTGGTTCCACAGCTATCTTCCCGGGACATGTTTTGCTTCCAGGGCTCCGCGGCACGCAGCACCACTGGTGCACTTTTGAATCTAGAACAAAAAAAAAAAAAACCATTAATCTAGAGGGCTATAGCTAGAGAATGTCGATCGGATTTTAAAAAGTATCAATTTTTGTGGATTTGGCGTGCGTTTGAAAAAAAAATTGATTTTTGACAAAAAAAACGGCAAGTTTTTTGTTAATAAAAAATCAATAAATAAAGTTCTTGAAAATTCCGATCGACATTCTCAAGATAATGTAAATGTTCACATCTGGTTAAAATTTCAAGTAAAAAAAATGAAAATTGTTCGAGTTATGCTGCGTGCCATTTTGAAAAACCATGTTTCGAGAAAAACGCGTTTAAAGTTTTGCGAATAGTTTTTTATTGGAAAAAATTAAAAAAAGAAGTTAAAAAAAATGTTTACCGTTAGTCTGCAATCCCAGCACTATACATTTGTCCTTCGATAGCCAAATTTTCGTCTTCTTCGTCTTTCCTGGTTGATTTTTGGAGCGCGCGCGCACTTTTGGCCGCGTCGCTCAGAGATGTCTCCGCGTGCGTGATGCGTTTGGCGTCGGCTTCGATGCAGAAATTATATAACTGTACACCAATTTCCACCTCCAACATCTTGAATATTTGCAAGACGTTGGTAAGGCCGCCATTGAATATGCAAACAGCGATATCCGTCACAATATCTAGTACAGTTTTTCCGCTTGAGGTTGATTTGAGGGCCAAACTCCAAACGGTAGCGTTGAAACTTTCGTTATTGTTTTGAGTATAGGCCCCCAAACAACGCTCCAGCAACTCGTCCCGGCTCAATTCCATGTAGATGGGTTTGATGGCTTGATAAACCTCCTCACTCATTGGCTGATTGTGATGATACGCATCCAAGGCATTTTCTGCTTTCGCTTTCTTCCAACTGCACCAATTCTCCGAACATTTTTCGTGCTGAGGCTTTTCATCCGTTGACATTTTGTGAAAAAGGGTTGCCCAGATCTCATTTTTCATATTTTTGATGGAATCGGAATTTCGACGGATTGCTAAGTCGTAATAAATGCTTAGTTCGTCAATCAATTTGGCAGTGAGTTTTCCTCTTCCCCCGAGACCTTTTGTTCCTTTTTTTAAGTTTCTCAATCGAGTGCCCATTCTTTTTTGCACGTGATCTATGCACTCTTTTTTTTTAACATCAACATTTTCATAAGGCTTCGAATCCACGATGCCTTTGAAAGTGTTGGAACCGCCATCTCCGATATAATTGCAGTCGTTTCGGAGCAAGTTTTGACACGCTTGGCGGCGACCTTCATTTCCTAAGGACAACAAATTTTTTTTCGCACAGGACCTTTTTTTTCTTATTCTAGAGGGTTTAAACTATTTTTTAAGCCAATAAAAAAAAATCGATTTTTCAAAAAATTTACAGTGGCCTTACCCCTTAATCAGTTTTTCGTCGGAGAAGAACTTTGTGAAAGTCCCGTGCGTTGTACAGTTTTCCACAAAATATTTGATAAAGATTATAAGACGCTATTGTACGAGTCATCGTCATGTCAGTTGGTATATTAATCGCCATGTGAACGTTACACTGATCGTCATATGCGTTCAAACTGCTTTACCTATAATTATGCAAAGGTCCGTAGGTTTTTGTTGACTCGATTGTGTCTGTATATAGGATGCCAGGATACATTTTAATCACTCAGTAACAAACTTTTTACTTTTTATTAAATTATATGACAAACAGTTTAATATATAAATTTCTCTTACATACGATTCGACGATTATTATTACAGTACGTATCTTAAAAAATGAACATTTGATTTTTACAATGTATATGAATCCTCAATGCCTATTTTTATTAATACTCTGTATTTCTTAAATATTTATTTCATGTAGTCTTGAGGGCAGCCTTTCGTGTAGTCTTCTTTGGCGCTCTATTAGCTGCAGCTATTTGCGCTGCTTTGGTAATTCGTTGCTTTGCTTCTTTGGCTTTTTATTTTTTCCTTTTCAGTTCTGCATCTTCTCTTGCTTTTCCCTCGCGGTTACGTTTTCTTTCTTCTTTTTGGAGCTATAGTTGCACTTTCTTATTTTATTTCGCTCTATAATATGCCTTCCGTTGTAAAGAGATAACTGCACGAACGTTCTCTCCACGCCTGCTATTGTTCATGTTCAGATTTGCATCCTGGCCCGCTGGTGGCCAGAATAAAGTTTTCTCAGATACTGAGGATTGAGACGTATGCCCCGCGTTGTTTTTCTGTTCCTGAACTGATGCTTCCTGAGCCTCTTCATGGGTAACCTCTCCAGTATCGTCTCATATAGGTATGATGGTTTCTCCAGTTGGGTTATGGAGACAGCCATCCTCTTTACCAACGTCATGAAAAATGCTGGCAGCTTCGAATGGACTCTCATGGATTTTAAGATGCTGCGCGTAATCGATGCTCCCAAGGTGAAGAGGGTCGTTAAAATACGAAATCTCGACCACCTGGCTTTGTTGAGGATCCATTGATTCGATCTCGCACCTACCGTAGACAAAGAGGTCGATAGGTTGACCAAGAATCATGATTCCTTTTGTCAGATTTATTGTATTTGGTACATCTTCAGTTCTCCTGTCAAGTGAAGGATCGCTTTTTTTCTCCGGCTTTCCTTCTCAATGAGATCCAGTAATTAATGAAACCAAGATCTTCGACAATTCCGTTCCATGTTTCGTCGCACTTCTCGAAATTATAAATCTTATTTAGGAACAGTTGGCCCTGGAAGTATCGCAAGTGTTCCTTGGCTTTGGGTAGCTCTGTATCGCGAGTCCCCTCATCAGTCGATCGTTGCATATCAGTTGGTAGGAGTTTGGAGTAATCCACGGCACCTGTATCGAAAGGGAAGAGACCGCACGTTCGGAATCCACTTTGCAGATTTTGCGATGAATCAATGGAGTCGATGGCTAATTTCAACAGAGAAGGAAATGTTTCTCGTCCCATCACCGTTGCGTTGTTCCATCCGCCAATCGTGAACTACAGTTTTCCATACTCGTTTCAGAGGATCAAACATGGCCATGCCCATAGGCTGAAGTAAGTGAGTCGAGTTTGAATACTATTCAGTTGGGAAATACAGTAGTATAACCACTTAAAGCCTTTTTCTAATTTTCTTTATTCTCGTAATTACCGACCCGTGCGAACGCTACGAGGACTGATTCGCGATTGATTCTTCTTTTTGAAAACGCCTACCGCGATTACCTTTATTTGTTTTTTAGTCTAGCAACGCGACATTCAACTCTAATATCTAATGAATATATGTATATATATATATATATATTCGCCCGCTGAGTTCGCCCTCGCGGCGTGTACAAATACAGAGCTACTAAGGCGATCTGATTAGAAGAGCAGAAATCGCTGAGAGTCATCGTTATATGAGAACTATGGCCATTGACATACAAAACGATAGGCAACGGAATTTGCTCCTACCAGCAAACCAAGGGTGGAAGATGTTAGCGAGAAACTCATAGAAACTTTGAGCCGTCATCCACCCGTTGTCAGATTTGCCAAGACCTCAAGATTCTGGCATAGCAGCTACAGGTGCTGGCATTCTCTGGCAATTGATCATGATCATCGGCGGGGCCAATTCCCACGCAGCGTTTCCGGTCACCAAAGTCGTAATGCACTTTTTTCGCCGCTGTTGATGACGTTATATACCGCTTTTTCACCTTTCTTGACCAAACATTGGTTGCTCTTCGGACTGAGAAAAAATGCGGTTTCACCGCGGCTTAAGGAAGCTTTCCAGTGTAACAGCCCGAAAAATCGCTGTTTTTCGCGATTTTTTTTTTTAAAGAAAAAATAATCTAATCGGTCTGGTTTTTTTTGTATATTAATTGGGTATTGAAGAATACAAAACAATTTTTTAAAGATCGATTTATTTATTAATTAATATCTATAAAAATGATGAAACAATTGTTGCAGAAAATGCACTTGGATGTGGTGTCCACGTTGGGGGTCACAATTTTGATCTGAAACAAAAAACACAAAAAGATTATTGATCGGTATATAATTGGCTTTCGTGCTATGGAGGCTTTTTTTTTTTTTTTTTTGCAAAAATGGCGCCGGTTTGAACAAAAAGTATCGATTTTAGCATTTTTTTTGGCAGTTTTTTTTACAAAAAAATAGGAAGATGTCAAAAAAAAAAAAAGCTTCCATAGCACGATAAACAATGACGTTAAGAATATTGTGTAAAAAATTCAACTCGATAGCTTTAAAACTCTGCCCTCCAAGTTGGACACCGTTTTGAAAAATGCTGTTTCGAGAAAAACGCGTTCAAAGTTTCGCTGTAGCTGTAGCGCTCCGTTGCCTTCTTCCAAGAAATGCTGTACAGTAACCGAAATAATCTGAATTTCGGCATGAAAATTTCAGGGAATATTCGGAAGAGTGTATACTATTCGATAAAGCAAAAAAAAATCGATTTTTTGAAAATTTCACACTGGAAAGCTCCTTTAAAAATCGTAGAGGGTCTTTAATAACGTCGATGACATTGTTTTCCACATAATACAGTTTATAATACAGAGTTTCTTGTCCAGCAGCGTTAATTAAAATTTTCACACTGTCCAGTAAATGATTTTTTGTCACTGGAAATCCTGATTTTCACAGGTCCCATTTTTGCGTTCTTCTGGTACTTTATTTTTCAGTTGCTCCGACAAAGTGGTCCAAGATACTTTGTACTCAATGCTCGCATGGCGTGTGGACACGCTACCCTCTTTCACCGCCTTCAAAGCTTCTCTCATTTGGTCTTCAGCGTATTTCAAAGCTGGACCTATGGCTATAAATGTAGAGAAAAATTCGATTTATCTTCAATCCGAGACCAGGAATGGACACCAGTCAAAAGAAAATCCTTTTGAAATGTTTTTTTACCCGCCAACTACGAGTAACAGATGTGAGAGAATAATTTTTATCAATTTTATAAATAAAACTAATTGAGGCTACTTCGTCAGAATTATAAATGTTATTTATCCTCAATGATTATCAACCACTGTGTTATCATCAAATAATTGGTTATATTCTTTCGATCGAGTGATGTTCATCTGTATTCGAGACGTACCCAGTTATCAACATGGCCATGACCCAGTAATCGACAATGTTTATTTATATGTATATTTTTTCATTATCGCGAATATGTGTATGACGATTACCGTGGATTCTTCAGACAATATTGATTACGGACCCAATATTTATTTTCTGATTTTTTATAAACTAATGTTTGAACCATACGATTTTTTTCCAAACATTGTCCCAGCTATCGACAGCCGTGCTGATTAATCGGCAGAGTATTTTTATTGCTGAACCGGTAATTTTCATATATGAAAACTTATTGAAATGAGCATAAAACTTTTTTTTCATGTTCAATACAAAACTAAGATCCTTGGTAATCCCTTGAAGACAAACTTACCTCATGCAAGTCCCCAGGCATTCTCAAATCGTCCGAAATATGACATGGATCACCATAACCTCCCAAGGAACGATTCGGCCGAAATGACAGATCGACGCCGTAGCTGCATTAATTTTATTTGATTATTCTTGAATGCGTATACTTACAAGTGTGACAACATGTGTGTAATTCAACAGGGTAAATACTTCCTGGACGCCCATGTCTACAGATCTTAGCTTAAATTCTTAACTTAAAATACGTGTTTAATGTGTAAACATGGCGATCACTAGGCCCTTGACGACCACTGGGCCGACTACCTCAGTGCCTTTATTTTCAACCGTAGAAAAATAAGAATAACCAGATATATATATCATATACCGATCATGCAATAATTATCTTTAACGTAGCGTTGAGTTATCTTCAAATTATCTTTAACGTATCTTTAAGTTATCATCAAATATATGTAACGTATCTTTAAGTTATCTTCAAATTATCTTCAAATTATCATAATCGGATGATACGATAGTTATCTGATAAAGTACAATATTCGACGGGGATATTAGTATCATAGTTGCTCAGCACGGAATCTCGTTTCATGAATATAATAAAAAGTTTTCAAGAGATCTCAAAAGAAAGCAGTTTCGTACACGAAAGCCAGAAAAGGTCGAGAACATAGCGATTCCGTGATATGCAAATTGATTGGAGAGTCCACGAGCTCAATGAGGCCTTGTTAACGCCACGCAAAGTATACAGAATATTAGATTCCTCTCGCATACAAGATAAACGGAAGAGACTTAAAGAGAGCGAGAGGAGGGGGGCCAGAAAGAGACTTAAAGAGAGTAAGAAGAGGGGGGCCAGAAAGAGAGCGAGAGAGAGAAAGGCAGAAAGAGAGAGAGGGGACGGAAGCGCAGCTCATTGCTTCCATAGAGCAAAATTACGACGGACTTTACCGCGAGAAAATTTGAATTTCCGCTAGCCGGACACTTGATCTTGTTTCGAAATTCCAATATCGAGAATTACTCTCCAAGCTCTATCTCGTGGGATTTTTTTTTTTTCGCGAAGTCGCCATGACACTATCAGCCTCGTCGGAACTTTTCCGCGATTGAACGAATCGTGACCACGATGGCGCGTTAAGATGGAAAAATTATAGCGGGCGTAGGCGTGCACGAGCCCTATTTTTTCTCGTGAAAACGTCACAATCTCCGATGCCTTTGCTTTTTTGCGAAATATGTTATCAAAAGAAAGTACAAGTCGTTTGTTTGGATACAATTTATTTTCCTTTGTAAGTGTGGAGATACCTTTAGGCGAAGGAAAAATTGCTGATTTTATAACTACTTTTGGCTGCTACATGGTATTTTTTGTTATTAATCTATTAAAATCGCGAAGGCGTATGGCACCGCCTTCTAAACGGGTTCCGGCGGATGTTTTCAGACAGCGTGACACGTAGCGTCGGCGGGATTGATCTGAAAAAAAAACCAACAAAGATTTTTATTTCATTAACACTCATGCGCAGAATATGAACCAACGGAAAGTGACAATTGTTGAAAACCGTTAAAATGGTTGGCTTTAAAACAAAAAGGTTGAATTTTCCCAATTTTAAAAACATTTAGGTTCATGTTTTAGACAATAAGGTTGGAAAGATTCATACCAAATTTTATCAGAATCAGTTGATTAGTTTTTTAGCTATATGCCACACCGGTTTTGAAAATGCAGTTTACAAGACCGCGCCACAGCTCCACGATTTTAAAGGATTAATTACATGCCGGGTCAAGACCGATCGAGCACGCCTCGCGAGGCAGCCTCGGATAGTGTGAACGTGACTCACGTTGCCTTGGGCGCACATTGCCACGACCGAGCATGCCCCGACCGCGAGCCATGCGGTGTCAATACGGTTGCCGTACTCAAAGGCGCAAACTGTCTGCTCAAACTGGCTCACCTTGGCTTGCGAGGCCCGCCTCGTAACACCCCTGCATTCTGCCTCGGAGGACACGGCTCACGAGCTGGAAGTCCGAGCGAGGCTCGCGAGGCGTGCTTGGTCAGTCTGGACCCGGCTAAAAATGCAACCATGTAACCATGTAAAACCATGTAACAGCCAAAAATAGTAATAAAACATATTTAAAAAAAAACATGAAAATTGGCCAATTTTGCCCTTGCCTAAAGGTATCTCCTCCCTTAATACCAAGAACATTCAAGTCACTTTACTGCGCTTACATTCTACATAACATTGATTTATCAATATGAGCACATATAAGTGACTTAACTCACTCGCACAAATCAAAGTTGCCTCGCTGGTGAAGGGTCCGGGCTCAATGTCGACGCTGGCAGTCGAATTTGCCACTGCCGCTAATCTTTTTTGAGGCTCTTGTAGCGCTCTCGATCGCTCGGTGCTGGAGTCTAGGGGCTTTTTGGGTTCCTTTCGAGGAAGGGGACTCTTTATTCTGATTGCCGTTTCCTTCGATGCTGATCCTTATTTCGCTCCATATATGTTGACATTCTTATAAAAAATGTATTGTTCAACTTTGCAAATTTTCGTTATTATTGTTGGAGTCGATATTGCTCGAGGTCCACGAAAAGCCCTTCTCTTCCGCGTTTTATGCAATGTTACAAGTCTAACCATTCTGCATTTACCCGGTTTGTTGCGATCGGAACTTTATTTGCCAAGTTATCACGTGCCAAAATTCGACATAATTTCCTTGCATCGTAAATTTTGACCTAGCCACCAAATCAAGCTTACAGACGTTATCACGTTTGAAAAAAGCAAAAATGCAGTCATCGAACAAAGCGGCAATTTTCCGGTTACTTAAGATTCTACTCGTTTCTACGTAAAATAAAAACCTGATAAAAACTGGAATCCGAACCATCTCGTAGGATTTATTATTTTTACGTTGTTCGCTTTGAGAATGGCTTCGGCCCACTCGCTGTACGAGAAAAATGCGAAAATAACAATACCAATCTTTATAGGTGTTGGCGTATCCTCAATTTGCCGAAATGACATTTTTTTCCCGTAACGTTTGCATGAAAGCGGGTAAAAATCCGGTCACGTACATACGTTTATAGCTTCAGCTCCGGGTATTTTTCTTTCTCACTTCCGCTAACCTTCCTTCCCCCTTCTCTTTCATTCTTTCATCCACTTTAGCTTGTCTCCGTCACTCTTTTTCCGGGTCTGCCACTCTTTATTGCACGAGGCATCCCTCCAATCTAGGTAAAATCACCCTCATGTCAAATAACCACACCCTCGATCATCTCTGTCGTCCGTGCACCCCGTTCGCGCTAGAGATGATACTGAGTACACATTTCGTGACTTCCTTTCTCTACCCAGTTGCATGATTGCATACAGTAAAAGAAAAAATATCTCTCTCCCTCTCGCTCCCCTTCCCCCTCTTCGGCCGTCTTTGATAAAACACAATTATTCTATCAGTTACCTTTCACAGGAATCGATTGAATTGCTAAAAACCAATCGATTTTTGGATACCCCATTAGTATTTATCGGGATTTCAAAAGTTAAGGACGACCACGTTCGAGCCTATCGGGAAAAAGTCTAGCCGTAAATAAATTTAGTCAGAGCAACAGGGCGACGAGACGTAAATGACCGATTGGCATTATAAACACGTGTCCAAGCTTGGTGTCACTCGCAAAAGTCTTCTCTTCACTCTCCACTTGTTCGACAACTCAATTTTGTCCGGCAGAATTGAAAACCCTCCCAATACACGTATATATAGGAGTTTTCAAACCTCATTGAGCCACTCTTATCCATTTTTACCCTGCATTCGAAGGAATACGGCTTTTCAAATTACACGGATATATTTCATCTGAATTAAATACAAATTATAAAACGTGAGGCATTTTTTAAAAAAATTCAACAAGTCTGTGTACTTTTTGAGAAAAGAAAACGGAAGGATTTAGGGTGCGAAAATTTCAGACGAATTCAAAATATTTTGTAATTCAAAGAAAACCAAAAAGTCCTGTGTGAGGGAGAAAAAAGATGGGGATAAAAAAATGTTGCAAAAATCATATACTCGTATATTAGGAACTAAATTTTTGAAAACTATACTGATACTAGATTTTTCTTAAAGAATTGTAAAGCGTACAGTTTTATAGACTCTGGTATTACTACAATTTTATTACAAGTTACAAGCTTTTATTTAACTTGACTTCGCGTGAGGTGCAAAATGGAAATGCTATATACAGGGTGAGGCACTAACTGTTGTCACCTTGAATATGTCAGTAATTATCGACGTCACAAAAAAATGTTTGAAACAAAAGTTGTACCGTACGAAAGGGGTCATCAAATGCGACCATTTTTTTTATCTGAGTCGCGGCGCTGCCGCACAGTAAAGGTCACCTCCACTTTTTTAAATGGGACGGTCCATTTTTTCCAACTATCTTGTAGTGCATCGAAAACTGCATAAAAAACATTTAGGGGTCAAAGTCGTTCAAGGTCATTTAAAAAAAAAAAGTGACATGAACTTTATTTTTATGTGAAATTACCTTTATTCACAGTACTGTGAATAAAGGTAATTTCAAAGTCGTTCAAGGTCATTTAAGATCAAAAAGTGACATGAACTTTATTTTTATGTGAAATTACCTTTATTGAACTTTATATTTATGTGAAATTACCTTATTTGCAACCTGCGACATGATTCAAAAATGTTCCGTACTATCGCCTCGCTATTTCAAAAAAATGTTCTTACTCTCAATGAAACCTCTATTGAGTGACCAAATAAACCTCGTACGAACTAAAGAGTATTGAAGATTTAATTCAGAGTACGAATTTTGTATCAATAACTTATATTGTTGTTTTTATATGCTGCTATTGTTTCGTATAGATTGGTCGTATAAATCACCACCACATTGTATTTCTGAAGCTTTTGCAGTCTTAGCTCACAGTTTTACTCTGTCCTAATGTATTAGGTTGATAAAAAAGTTTTGTCGCAATAATTTCAATATAATTTATTTATTTATGTATCTTATACAAAACATTTCTAATCAACAACGTATACGCCATCGGTTCCTATGATCCTCCACCATCAAGTTGGCAACTCATTTATTCCCTTTGCCCAAAACTGCGGCGGCTGGGACTCAAAGAAATTTGAAACATCCCATCTGAGATCGTCGACGTTTTTGAAAGTTTTGTTCCTCAAATATGCCTTCAAATGTCTGAACAAACGGTAGTCAGATAGCGCGATGTCGGGAGAGTATGGTGGATGAGGAATGGTTTTCCAGTGAAGCTTAGTGATTGTTTCGTGGGTTTCCTTTGCGACTGGGGTCTCGCGTTGTCGTGGAGAAGGTGCACAGTCGCGCGTCTTGGCCGTTTTTCTCTTATAGCTTTTGCCAATTCCTGAAGATTCTCGATGTATCGTTTACAGGAGACTTGCCTACAGGTCTTGCCTACAGGGAGAAATTTGTGAAACAGCATTCCCTTTGCGTCCCAGAAACAGCACAACAAAATCTTTTGTGAGTGACGGTTGGTGTGGCGGTTTTTCTCCGATAGGAAGGCAGTAGGCTAGACGCGTTCTGTTATCATACAAGACCGAGCTTTCATCTCCCGTCACAAGATCTTCTAAAAACTCCTTGCGATGATGGCAAAGCAGGAGAGACTGGCAGATGGTCACGCGGTAGTTCTTATTGGCGTCGGTGAGACGGTGTGGTATCCATTGAGCTAGAACCTTCCTGTATCCCAAGTTGTGTAAGTGATTTACTATTGACGGTTGGATGCAGCCAAGTTCTCTTGCTCGCTCGTGCGTACTTGCTTCCGGTTTTTCTTTGATGCAGCGGAGTAATGCGTCTTCATCGATGGCCGACGGTCGTCCGGAACGTTCCTTATCTTCAAGGCTTGTGTCTCCAGATTTAAAACGATTGAACCAACGCTGGACTGTTCGATGAGAAACTACGTTCTCGCTGAATGCATTCTGAATATTTTTAGCAGTTGTTCTTGCGTTCGTGCCGCGCCGCCACTCATAAAATATGATCGCTCGAAGTTCCTCCTGCGAGATCGAAGCAATTTCTGTCCACTAGAACGCACGCTCGTCCATATATACTCTGTCACGCGGAAGAGTAGAAAACATTCTAGAATATTCTCGACATAGCTCGATGTCATAGTGCGTCAATACGTAAAAAAACATTTAAAAAATGTTTGCGACAACACTTTTTTATCAACCTTATATTTTTTTAAATGATATACTATTGTCAGTTTTGCTAGCGAAGGAGAATCTTATTGTTCGGACCATGCATTTAAATTTTCAGCTTATAATAATACTGAGTAACAGTAACCATCTTTTATGTCAGTTAATTAATTTCATAATAATACTGAATAACACCAGTCATGCACTTCTTACTCCGAACAATATATTTTCAGAATTTTTTTCACTCTGTGAAATATGCAAGGTGAGGCACACAGTGTTACAGAGCAATAGCACTCAAACTATTGATAATGTCCAAAAATGTTTTAGACAAAAGTTTTAGTGTTCGAGAAGGCCGTCATACCAGACGACCCTATTTTTTTATCGGTGGAGGCGCTGAAGCTGCGTTAAGGTCAACTCTACTTTTTTACATGGAACTATGTACTTTTTTTCGATGACCTTGTGTTGTGGGTAGCTGAATTCGCCTTAAAATTGATAATAATGTCATCGAAAAAAATACATGGTTCCATTTTTAAAAACGTGGAGTTTACCTTGACGTAGCTTCAGCGCCTCCGGCGATAAAAATATAGGGTGGTCCAGTATGACGGCCTTCTCGAACACTGAAACTTTTGTCTGAAACATTTTTGGATATGATTAATAGTTTGAGTGCTATTGCTCTGTAAGACTTTATGTTCCTCACCCTGTGTATCTTGTCTCAAAAGTCTACTCTCTCATATGATTTAGACATCTTTATCTCTCTGTATACTTTAACCTTTATATCGTATACGGCCCTTACATAGATTTTTGTAGTTTTAAATTTCATCTTATTGAACCTTTTTATATTGTTTTAAGGTTTATTAACCTTAATATCGTTTTCTACCCTTTACCAATGTCTTTTTTTTAACTTTGTAGGCTGTTACTAGTTAGTTAGTGAAGTAGTAGTTCTCTTCTTGCAAGCATCGGCTTGGGAGTTACCAGCTGATAATAACCTCATTCTTTGTCTTCAATGTCTCAAGAGCTTCAATGTTTTTTTTAATAGTCTCCAGCGAGATTTTAAGGTTGTTTTCACTCTTATCCGAATGTGCTCTCATGACCTCTTTTACAGTCTATGGCGTAGCCAACATTTTGCTGCTAAGCGTCAGCCGCCCGTCACATTTCCCTGCCTGGCCGAAGCATTTTTTGCCGAGCATCGGCCGAAGGAATTCGAAACTGAGCCAGCGCTCGGTCGATCGTCAATTTATACATGGGTATATATGGCTATAAAGCACTCGTGACCTTCAAAATTTAGACAAATAATCTTTAATTTACAGAATTCCGTTAACATAAATGTATTTGATTTACTGTAAAAAATCTTACATTTATTAAATGAAAATCCTAAAACTGACTATAAACGGGTGATAATTTCTCTAATTACTATTATGCCAAGTTAAATACCGTTAAAGAAACTGAATCGATCAAATTTATTAAACATTTAAAAAGTTCGAACGCCACAAGCTTCTATTTACCAAGTCACATGTAGATGACTTGGTAATACAATTATTTTCTACTTAACACAAACATTTTCTTTTTTCAATGTTGAACACTATTAAGGGTCTCCGGCGATTCAAAAACCTATAGAACATTTTTCATGACCGATGAACATAGTAAAAAAGAGCGGCGAAATGTTTGTCTCAAATTTATCAAACTGTCGTAGCAATTCCCATATATATTACACGGCCACACATATGCATTTATTCATGTGTCTCATATTATATAAAAATACTGGAGTTTGCCACAAGAATTCGAAAAGCTGGGGTAATCAATCAAATCCGTTTTTCCGAACAAAAGTGCCGCCTGCGTCACCAATGGGCGAGAACGTGATAGATGCCGTACATGCATGTGTATGTGTACATACAATAATTGACTGACTACAAACTATACGTATATGCTCAGTAGATCAAGAGACGCGGCACCATCTTGACACCAAGTAATAAAAAAATAATCGATGCCACCGATCGATGCTACCGATCTCGACGCCACTGATCGACTGACGAACACACCGCGACTCTATACAGTAAGATGAGCTTGTAGCAGACGACTTTAAACTTTCAATCGATATTACGCGAAAACGCGACGACAAATCGAAAATCTAATGACATTTCACCAATGTAATGTGATTTTTTCGTATCTATTTTATTTGGGTTATTTTTCAATCCGTGTACTCAATCCCCTTGATCTTATAATAATCACCGAATTTCCGAGCGAACTGACGACTAGAAATTGTTCCAACCTCGGTGGGTTTTCTGGAGCGAATAAAATCTTTTAGCCATGTCATAAACATGAAACATACGCCTTTATAAGGGTTTATTACCATTTGCCTATCAACATCCGCAGTAAACGCATTTGAGACTCTCTGCGCAGCCGCGAGGGCGCCACAACCGAGCGAACGTAGCGCCTCCGAGTCGCATCGCC
The DNA here is from genome assembly GCA_951751655.1 of Ophion costatus. Taxonomy (NCBI): domain Eukaryota; kingdom Metazoa; phylum Arthropoda; class Insecta; order Hymenoptera; family Ichneumonidae; genus Ophion; species Ophion costatus. The sequence goes on along the minus strand of OX632362.1, from coordinate 5,175,315 downwards.
TGCTACTAGCTTTTTCGTTTCAACGTGTACCGTGATCTGACAGCTTAACCCCTGAGTAGAGTTAGGCTGCGCAAAAAATATAAATTTTATTTTATCTTAAGAAAAATTAGAAGTGCAAAGAAGTTAAAAAAAAGAAAAGGCCCTTATTAGGGCCATATTAATTTGACGAAGGCTGTAACCTCGAAACAAAAACAAACCGCCCTTTTCAGAGCCAAAAATAAATTTGACGAAGATTCTTTACATCGCGGATTCAGACCTCAAAAAATTCTCTGACATTACGGACATGACGATAATCGATTTACGTGATAAAGGAGAAAATAAAGGCCAAAAACATGAAATCTCCTAGAATCGGATACAGGTAAGAAGAAATAGTCACATACCTTCTACGTGCAAACATTGTGCATGCATCATAGAACAACGTGAACAAGCTTGACATCAGATTTTCTATAAATTCCCATAACTGCTTAAGAAAATTATGTATGGTGTCGTGAAAATTAATGAATTGCCTTGCGTCAGTGCTTTTAACTGCGTGTACGATGACAGCTGGACTTCGCAGTATGCTCTCTGCACTTTGCAAGAGACGAAAGCTCTTTTGGCATACTTTTTTGTCGCAAACCCATTTCTACCCTACGTCAACCGAAAAAACTTTGTTCGGATATAATAATTGGAAAATCCTCGCCTCTCGCTGTACTCACAATAGTGCCCATGCGAAGAATTACAAGTGATGAAAACAATGTTTTGTTAGACTTTCTCCACAGTACAGTAAAAGTGTTCATGTAAATAACTCTGACTAACATTTCATAACTTCCTTTAGAGGGATTCAGTGAATCATCAGAAGATTTCTCTTGCCGCTGAACAAGATTACAAGTTTCACAAACTGTGGAAAATTGAATAACTTGCCAGATTGTTCATCAAACTTGTCGTTTTGTTCAGCGACGAGAGATACGTTATGATGATTTACTGAATCCCTCTAAAGAAAGTTTGTAATGTTACTCTTGTCAGAGGTTTTCACGTGGATAGTACTGTGGAGAAAGTCTAACGAATCATTGCTTTCAACCCTTGTAGTTCTGTGCATGGGCATTATTGCGAGTACAACGAAAGGTGAGATGTACCCAATTTTTATATGCGAACAAAGTTTCTTTGGGGTACGCGGAAGTGAAATTTGTGTGCAGCTCAGGAGTATCTGCAAAAAGCTTGTGTCTCTTAAAAAGCGCAGAAAGACTGCAAAGTGCAGCCTTCGCACTCAAAGTTCGTACCCATACACGTAGTTATAAGCGCTGACTCAAGTTAATCCATTTATCTTGATATCAGGAAATGTAATATTCCAAAACAATGAATATTCATAGAACAACTGATGCTGAGCGTGTTCACATAGTTCTGTAATGCATCCGCCATGTTTGGCCTTAGGAGGTGGGAATTATTGAGTGGTTTAAATGGTTTGAATAAAAATTCGATTGGGAGACTGTACAAGTGAGAGACCTGAACTTGACTACGAAAATATTTCAAGTACGGTCGAGCTGCATGTAATTAAATATGTTTTCCATTGTTCTATTTGTATTATTAAGGAGCGTCTTCTTTTTGTAAATTAAGGCTGTGAATCTCTAACAAAGTGTGTAAAAACGTTTGAAGCATTTTCATAGCCTGCACCGACCAAAAGTAGTTTGAACATTTGAGGAGAATTCATTTTCGCTCCAAAAAAAGTTTGAGCAATTGAGAATTCATTTTAGTTCCAAAAAAAGTTTGAGCGTTTAAGAAAATCTCATTTTCGTTCCAAAAAAAGTTTGAGCATTTAAGATTTCGTTTTCGTTCCATTCCAACAATGCAAACTCTAGCGTCGTGAAGTTGGGATCACAAAGATTAAGAAAACAAAAAAATTATGAAAGTTTTTCAGTGATTTTCAAATTGCTCTATCTCCGCGAAAAATCATCGTAGGAGAAAATTTGAAAAAGGATTTCAAGGGTAGAATCTCTAGATAAGCTTTAAGCTTCCACTTAAAAGAATTGTTCGCTCTTTTGTTACTGATAAACCAAAAGAAACGCCGCAAAGGAAAATGTCCGATTTTTTTCGAAAAGGTGCACGGACAAGGAAAAATTTGTTTGATTAATGACGCAATCAGACGTATTTTCCTTGGATCACCCTTTCTATTTTCAACTTTGAAACAAGTATATATCAATTACATGATCAAAGTCAAATGACGCTTTTGACTTTAATAATCAATAACTCATGGACCAATATCGTACACGAATTCAAAGGGTAGTTCTGGAAAGCTGAAAGTATGCTCTTGAAGGTAAGAAAAAATCCATTTTTAATCAGTTTCTTTTCTGTAAGATGTGCAGTTAAAAAATGTGAAAAATGCCGTTTATTCTTTAAATAACAAAAGTTACGGCATCTTTGCGGATAGCTATCGTGAATATTATGCTCAGGCATTTTCTTTTTCAAGTTGATAGTGTCCACAAAAAGTATGCTAAGCGTAGAGTTGTCCCCATTTTTTCCCTGTAGCCCGAATGGTGAGTTTTGAATATGGTAAAAAACAATTCAAGGAAAAAAATTGTTTTAGGCCACCATTATTTCGCTTACTCGGTAAAAAAATTGTTTTTCGACATGTACGGGTATTTTCACTCATGTAAAGTGAGAATTTGTACAAAGAAAAAATTTAACTTCTTTTCAATAAACAAAAATCTCTGTTTTTAAAAGGGAATTTACTTTTATTTGTTTGTCAATTTCTTATTGAATAACTATTGAATAACTAACTGATTGAATTGAATAACTATTGAATAACTAACATACCCTCTCAAAGTAAAAATTAGCATATAAATTAGCATATTGTGCATTTTTTTATTGTAAAAGAAATCGTAAATAGAAAAAAAAGTTGTATTAGTTTCTTTGAAAAAATGTTCAGTAATAAAAAGTAATGTTTTAAACGAGTTTGCAATTGCAGACGTCTAGTTTGTTCAGAAATATTAAAATTCCCGTTTCAAAAAGATCTGAAATCCCTTTTAGAAACTTTTTTTTAAGTAAACAAACGCCAAGTAATAAAAATCCCTCAAAATCGTTATCGCTTGTTTTACTATATAAAAAATTCTGATTTATCTCAAATATCTCAAATTATACTTTTTATTTAAGTACAAAAAATGGTTTTATCATACTTCTTTAATGTACAAAAAAATTTAATGTACAAAAAAATTGAAATCACTTTTATGAAATAGCCAAGCAAGTTTACTAGTCATGCTGCACACGACATTGTTAAAGCTTAGGAATAATATTTTTGGAAATATTCAAATAAAAAAAGTCATATTACTATTACAAAAAAAAATTTATATTACCATTAGATAAAAGTAGAAAGTAGGTAACACACAAGTACACTGGAAATGCTGTGCAACGACATTTCAAATTTGCCCCTATTTCAGCGGCGTTTTTATGGAAGAAACTTTAGAAAATTATACATAATACACTGAGGAAGGTGCACACTTCATCAGTTTATGGAATTTTTTTATATTGTCTTCCTCTCTTGAGGCCACAGCTTGAATTAGAAGATCCAATAAAAGTGTTTTTTCGTGAATTTTTTTAATAGGCAAAAAAACAATTGCGCTTCGTAAAAATTGAGGTATCTATTTATCTTAATTGGAAATGTATAAAAAAAAATTTTCAACGTGAAACGATAAATAACTACAGATTCATCAGCCTATTCTATGTGCATCTTGCCACTGCAGTCCCCAATCGGTCGGAAATATGCAGCTCGTAATTCTTGACTGAAACAAAAAAAAAACAATTAAATTTTCAATTGCCGTATATTTTTCTTCTGGGTGAACTAAGAAAATGCTGAAAAAATCGTAAAATTATAACTTTTATCACACAGGTAAAAAAATGTGTTAAAAAACATTTTAAACTGCTATAAAAATGATTTGAAAATACTTTTTTAATGACGTTTTTAGCTCACTTCAGAGGGATTTTCATACTGAAAAGAAATAAACTTTGGTTTAATGCAATAGGTCGTTTAGTTTTTTTTGCGATGACGCTCGCCAATTTGGAAAAATCGTGAAAATGAAAAGAAAATATCAATCACCCGCACTCACACACCTGCTCGACGCTTCTCTATGCTATTGACTTAAAAAAATACATTTACCATTGGCCTCTGTAACTTTATAAATATATATTTGGATAGTTTATCTATCGATTTGAGCAATTAAAAAAAAATTATTTTTCGGACCTTCTAATTCAGTCTCCGGCCTTAATGTACCTGGGATCTATAGCTAGTGGATTTCACTTTCTCAGAGACGTTTCGTTCCTCACGGATCAGCAGCACTTTCCGAACCCTATCTTACACTTCCGTAAAGGCGAGACTCGCCCTGTCAGACTCTCTTACGATTAGTAAGTTTCTTGCTCTCTTAGCATTTACTAACACTCTACTTCAATAACTCCTTTTACTCCATATAATTTTTCAACTTTGACATTTAGAATAAAAATAACAAATTTAGAATGAGAATTGAAAATGTGAAATAAAAATAAAAAATTTGGAAGACAAATAAAAGGACTAAAAATGAACCATCAAGAGGCTGCCGCCAACAAACATATAGGTATATCTATCACACGTATATGTATATCTATCTGAGTGTACCTATACAGACGTATAGGTATATCTATCTGAGTGTATGAGTGATATAGAAATAATGTACAAGCAATATACCGTTTTTAATTAACAAATTGCCAAATAAATAAACAAACAATCAATACACTAACTTATCAATTTGATATCGAACAAGTTCGTTTTCCAATCCCCTTTCGTTCTATCCCTCGGAGATATCGCCGTTTATATTAGCTTTTGATCAAATCGTCGCTTTTGCCATATCCAGCTATGTTGCTTTTGACAGCCGACGTAAACCTGCCCATATTGAATTTTTCATCTGACAGCTGCATGTAATCTACCGATGTTTGGGTATAGTGATGGACAAGCGTGATTAACGTCGATCGGGTGAGTAATCACATATGGTCTTATACATTTAATTTTTGTATATGTTATATATTGCAACTTAATTATTCGACACTTATGGCAATACACCAAAGACATCATACACAAATGTAAACAACGGGTTTCACAACGTTTTTCACAAACAAAATTATTTGCAAAATATTCTTTCGTTTTATTTTTAAACGAATTTTCCCCATTATTTGTGAGATTTGGTTTCTAGGTTTGTACGTGAATATATTCTTTTCATATCAGCGATTATACACTTTTAACATTTTGTTTTTTTATTTATCTGTTCGATGTTTTTTCGTGGAAAGTGATGATCTGTAAAGGAAACTGCAGAAAAGTTGAGAAATGCATGCAATGCCCGATTACACGTACATTTTTGTTGGTCTGTTAATTTTTTGAGCATATGATTTTTCGACTTGGTTTTATCGATATAAATTACGTATAAAGACACTTTGAGAGATCATCGAAACTACAGACACAGCATCGCAAAGTTTTATTACATATGCAAAGCTTCTTCTTAAGAGGTCTTCTCTCAGTGGACTCTAAAAAAGGCTATTTTCATACATTTTTTTTATAGGTTTATATTATAGATATTGATACCAAAGTTGTTACACTCAATAAATACACTTTCAAACTACATTTGAATTTTTTGAATTCATTTAAGTCACTTTTTATAGACAAAAAGGGTAGTTAAAAAAATGTCCCAAAAAAATTGTCGGTCTTTACTGTTGATGAAATCTCGGAGATGGATCATCCGAAACAAATAAATCAAACGTTTTTAGATTCAGCATGTTAATTGCTATATCGCATATCATACAATTTTTGATATATGGAAAAACAAAAAAATGGCGGACATTTTTCGGAATAACAAAAAAAAGTGTTTCTTTTCACCGTTTTAGGCACAAAAATAGTAAATATCAAAATTTAACAAATCCTCGATATGCGCTATAGGTATAGTTGTAAAGAATATGTGATTAAAATTTCATAAGGATCGGTTCAGCAGTTGCGAAGATTTTATCAGCCGTCGAAAATCGTTGTTTCGAGAAAAATGGGTTTAACTTTTGTTTACGTTTGTTTTGGGTGACTGTGAAAGCGGACGCGAATGTCGGTTGGCTGTGGTCGCAAGACCACTGTCTCCTCCTCCTCCTCCTCTCTCTCTCTCTCTCTCTCTCTCTCTCTCTCTCTCTCTCTCTCTCTCTCTCTCTCTCTCTCTTCCTTTGCCGACAACCCAAGGGTATGGCATAACTGAGCCTTTAATAGCCGGCAATTTGAGATGAGAAAAACTGGATTCACGTTTTTCGATTAACAATTTCTCGATCGACTTCACTGGCCTCAGAAACCCTACAGATTCTTCTCATACACGAGGCTCGTCCTGAGGGATGTATCTCCAAGCTCCAATAACCAAAATCTGGGTCGCTGTTCCCATATTCCCCGGCTCAATATTTTTTTTCGTCCTCGTTTTTTTAGCAGTCACACTCGAGCTCAAGTGAAGTGGGAAGAATGTTTGGCCACGATACACGAATATCGAGTCCCATCAAGTCTGAAGGACATTAAAAGAAAAAAATATTCCAAGTTTCGCACTGGTAGCTTCAAATTAAGGAGTTACACCTAGTTCACGCCCAGAAAAAAGAGGTGTTTTCGTGAATTTTTTTGCGAAATGGGTGAGGTGTTTAACTTTTTATCATAGGAAAGGGTATCATTTTAAATATCTTTGACAATTTCAACAATTTGACAATTTATATTTATAAACGACGGGGATATAGTAAATTGCACAGACCGCTGTGCAAAGACGATCGTTCGCGGTGACCACTCCTGCTCGGGAATAAATCATCTGAAATAGAAAAAAATAAAATGAATTCAGTTTATGTACCGCATTATCGAGTCTCTAATAGAAAGATTCAATAAAATACTGATTTATGAAGAAAAAAATGGTCGCCGATCGACAGTGATCGTCGAAATTTCGGTGAAAAAACACTCTATTTTCCTTGATACAAAAAAGGATGCATTAAAAAAATCCTTCGATTAAGGACAGCCGTTAAATATACAAAAAATGTCTGTGAAATTTGAGGCAGTTCGGTTTAGTTGTTTTTGAGATCATTTGGTCACCGATTCTGAAAAAGTCACTCCAAGAAAGTGTAATCCCTTAAACGAAAGTCCAAACCCTCCCCAAACGGCTTGAAATATTGTTAATTATTGATAATACAGTTACCCAAACCGCAAGTAATGAATCGACTAAGCTTCAGCCAACAACAATAGTATTATCCGATAATAATAATGATTTATAAGCGGAAAACGTGTATATTGTTAAATTTGAGACGATTAACTTTTGAACTAAAAAAAATATTAACATATTTCTCGCCCGCTTACCTGCAAACACATTATCATTTTGCTTCAGCGAAAATATTTGGAGACATTGCACACACGGAGTCGGTTGGAAACAGTATATGGACTTATCCTTTAATGATATCACATTCCCACAATGGGAGAAATGCGTGGGCCAGAGAAAAAATCCCCGTAACGAGATCAGCGACGATTGGGATATCGTTGAAGAATCGCTCGTTGTACGACACACACCCAAACATATACATGTTTCGATCGGGAATTCGATCATCCGAGTCCCATGTGAAATCGAACTTACGTAAGCAGCAGACGGCATGTACTTCTGCAGCGTGGCCCACTTCGAACGAATGATAAAATGTGTCACAAAAAATACTCTCGATTGAAAAAAATGTCCGAAGAAAAGTCGTAGAATTCGAAGAGAGGAATTCGCTGGTCATACGCAGCCCGTGGAGCCATCGAAACCACTTTTACGTTTTTAACTTCAAACCTATATTTTTCATGACACCATTGTGGTCAGATTGAAGATGAAAAGGACTGCAAACCTGTTATAACTGCAGTCCATTCAACGCTTGCAATAAGCGTATTACCGGAGGCGTACCACGTGGAGATTGCAGTGCTGGATTGGTGCCTTGCGTTAAATGGGATGCCCGATACATATAGATATTCAGGTGAATGCAACTCCGCCACTTTATGTGGTACAGAGAATGAAAGTACACGTAATGAGGTTATAACGGCTTGATATATGCCTCGCATTACGAATTTATTATCTGCTCGATGAATTATCCGAGAGTTATCTATAAGCCGACGTAACCGTGGCCTTAACAAGCGAAACTCAATTGCTTCCCGCCTCATTCCCTTTACGGCCCTGATCCACTACGATGACGAGTGCAGCTTTCGGGGCGAGAGGAATGCTCCTCAAATTGATCTGGGCACTGAAATATTGAATTACAGGCGTCGATTAATTTGCCAGATATATTGCGTCGAAAGTTCGAAGGCTCTGATCTTTATCTTCTTTTTTTTTAAACGAAACATCGTAAATTACCCGTGTTGCAACGGAGACTGGAGGGTCGCGAGCTCGACGGTCGATTTCACGTAAGCAGCGTCGGGAACTTCGTTAGTCAAGTTGACGGTCACTTGAGCGGTGAGATTGAAATTCATCACTAGAACGACCATCTCGCTGTGCCCAGTGGAGTTCTTGTGCTCTCGTAGAACCGTCAGAACTTGGTCGTTGTTCGTCGCAATAGCTTTGACCGTTCCTTGCGTAAGGGCAGCCGATGTCCTTTTCAGCGTCGTGAGATTTCGGTAGAGATTGTAATGAGACAGGGGCGTTGCCTTCTGTGTCTCGAGATTCAACGTCATGTAATTCTGATTAACGGGGATCCAAGTTTTCGGGCCTGTACTGAAGCCTGGGTTTGGATAAAAAGAGATGACATGAGTTCTGAAAGCAGTTGTACTTCTTTGCTTTGGAAGGAAGAATATGAGAGAGAGAAAGGGAACGAATGATGTACCAGCGTTCTTCTGCTTGTTCCATTGGAAGGGAGTTCTGCAGGGATCGCGAGATTTTTCCTTGTAGCGATCGGGACCAGCGAGACAGCCCTGGGGATCCTGCGTTTCGGCGTAGGAAATGTCATCCTTATCGACCATTCCGATCTCCTCGCCGTAATACGTCACCGAGACACCCGGCAAGATCATCTCCAGCATCGTCATCTGGTCACCCCTACCAGGATATCTAGTCTCGGTTCTCACACGATCGTGATTTCCCATCTGCGGGGAGACAAGAATATCAAGAAAAACAGTCCAATCGAATCGAGACTGTCAAAGCATAGACGCGGGCGATGGATCCTACCACCCAGTTAGCAGTGGCGTTTCTCTTGTTCGCTTCCGTCATCCAATTGTCGATAACTTTCTTAAACGCGCTGGGCGGCGAAGTACTGTTCACGTCGATGATGAAATTAAAGTTGAATGGTACTTGGGCACCGGAGTCGTAAAATTCAACGGTCTTTTCCAAACTTGTATAAGCTTCGGTCATCATTACCTTGCGAAGGGATAAGCCGGTTAGCAGTTATATAGGGCGTAATTAAATATACACATATATGTCATACGTTATTACGATAATCAGCTTATTATAGCAGACACTAGGCACTAGTTCGATAATGACCAACCCTCTCGTGGGACTTGTTCAACGATGCAAACACGTCTAGTACCGCCCGCCATTGTTTAATCAATTTGTAAGTTTCCGGCTGATCTTTGGTGTAAATATGATTGAGGTACGTATACTCGTCCTCCAAAGCTCCTGGTGTGTTGGACTTTGGCTCGTCCCTCAGATCGGCCACTTCAAAAAGATGTGGCACGGCATCGACTCGGAAGCCGTCCACTCCCTTTTCCAGCCAGAACCATATTGTGTCCTATCGAACAAGTTTTCGGTCAGCTCACTTGTTCCAGGGCTATCAAAGTCGATGAATCATTTTGGACACTTTGGACCCTTTCGACACGTCTGGATTGACTATTTTCAAGATCATATGCTTGTTATCTTATACTGGAAGCTTTGTTTCCGTGAAAAGGTTGAGGCTCTTCGGCCTGAGCGATATAATGTTTTCAGATGGTGAGAAATGTATGTTTTGAAAAAGTGTCTGGATCGATGGCTTGTGTGTAGTGAATGTCAAAGATGTTAATCCATATGACTTGTAAGTAGCTCTCTGTATGAAGCAGAAATTCATCGCACATTTGAAGCAGTAACTCATCATCGTTCTAGATAATTTTCATCCAAATGGACAAAATGATTTCAAAGAATTTCCAAATTCAACATGTCTTTACCAAAAAGACGTACGCAACGTATCTTTTTGTTGAAAATTTTAGGTTTTGTATGTCACGTTCGATATATTTTATTTTATTTTGTTATTTTGGAATATCTGGTCAATATTACGCACAGGCAGAGTCACGAACATAATTATTCGAATTCTATTTTCGGAAAATCGATTAAAGTGTCCAGATTTACAATAGATTTAAATTTTCAATAAAATCTTCTCACGGTATAAATTCCCTAATACTTGAATAATTTTTGACACTGACCATAAATATTATAGAAGACTAAAGAGATTTAATTACGTCGGAAATGACGAAAGAGTCACAATTAAAATGCGTTCGGATTTTTTTAACAATTTAGAATGCAAACGAAACAATGGTGAAATCATTTCGTCTAAGAAACAAATTATGGTAAATTTTATCATACAAATTTGTTTCCTCCGTAATTTATTTTGTTCCCAATGCTGACCATATAAGCAGGCTTTTTAAATTTTACATAAAGGTGCCTCATGAGGAAGCCAGAATTGAAATCTAGACACAATCTTACAGACGTTTCGACGATTGAAATTCGGACTTGGGTGTGAGTGAATTATTGGGGAAACAATGTACAGGTTTCCATCTTGCAAACATTTTCTCTCGTTCTGATCCACTGTTTTTGGGCTACGGCCTCCATTTTGATTATTAATATTGCTATTTTTCCTCCTATGTTCTTTTGTATGCAATTGCAGGTTTTTTCAACCCCATCCCTTCCAAATAAAAGTAAGCGGGATCGAAAATAGTGTGGAGAGTAAATCCTACACTTGACTCCATTATTTCCAGCTCCTGAGAAACCTCCAACAGTGCTGTCCTTTCGCAATACACTGCTACATCGCATTTGCATAAGGGCACAGGGAAACTATAGAGACTATATACGACCGAGTTCCAGTTGAGTTACCATAAAAAAATCAACTAAACCGTCTCCCTGTGATTATCTCACACGAATGCCTTCCAGCCCGAGAAATAGAAGATACAATCACTTATTTCTAATAGAGCTAAAATATACCCCCAATGTTAAATCATGCGCATGAATCTGTCGACTCATCATCAGCATAAATTCTCGTCGCAACGAACGCGAATTTTTCAGCATCGATGACAATTCGATCCAACCTAATACTCGGGATCTCGCATCATGAATATGACACGAGGTCTCAAAGATATTTCAAAAGATAGCAGTCTCATATGTAATAGCCAAGAAGAGTGAGTGCTCAGCGATTCAGTGGTATTCAAATTGATTGGAGCTTTCGCGAGTTCGCCGAGACCTCGTTAACGCCACGCAGAGCATTGAGAATATTAGATTGCTATCGCATAGGAGATGGACGAACGAGAAGGAATGAAGAGCAAAGGCGAGAGGGACAGAGACAGAGCGAAGTACATTTCCTCCAAGGGTTGGTTATGCGATACCGATCTCTTTTCTCCAAGAATACGTTCGGATCCTACCGTGATCGTCACTTCGTCACGTAACCAGCCTTCATTTCGCCTCCGGGCGTTCTCCACACAAATGCACACATAAACGAGAATACTCACGACCATAGCTAGTTGAACGAGTGTATTGGTGTAGTTGAGATCGGGCTGCTCTGCGAGAAACTGGTGGAAGTACCATTCTTTACGTTCCGGGTGATAAGTCCAGCCAGATTTTCCAAACACACTGATCCAATTGTTCGGTGGCTTGTTTGGGGGACCCGCAACCCACATGAAGTAATCGGTGTAGGGATCGATCTTCTTTACGCTCTTTTTGAACCACTCGTGCTGATCGGAAGCGTGATTTGGGACCAAATCGAGGATCACCTTCAGCCCCAACGATTTCGCTTTCTTGGTCAATTTCTCGAAGTCAGCCATGGTCCCGTATTCGGGCTGGATTGCTTTGAAATCCGAGATGTCGTACCCGAAGTCTTTCATGGGACTGGCGAAGATGGGGGAGAGCCATATGGCACCGACTCCGGCATCAACGAAGTGCTCGAGCTTCGAAGTTATACCTGGTGCAAAAAACACACCCGATTTGCGATCGCGATTATGTGTAGTATCAAACAATCGAGTTATTGACTCGAGCACTCAAAATCATTGCTGCTCACGTCGCAATAAAGAATTTACGTCAATTGCACCATGTACAATTTGAGACAACTCAACACCTGCCAAGTACGTGTTGGTTTAAGCGTAAAATAGGATTCAGGAGTTACTTGGTTACGCAATTATTTCGAGCCTCAATGTTCAACTGACGTGTAGTTATTGTGCTGTAGGTTGGATTGCAATTACTTATTAAGGGATTACACCACTGTAAACGTCTTAAATCAAACGATTTTTCACGATTTTTTTTTTGGGTAGAAGGCCAAGTAAGAGGATAATAATATTCAAGGATGTTATTAGACATATCTGCAAGTGAACAAAAAAAAATGATATGAAAAAATTATACAAAATGGTCACGCTGGAGGCCATTCTCGCGAGGCATGTTGATTTTTAAACGCCCTGCGGCACACAGTATAACTGACGCGAATTTGTATTTGAGCAAAAAACTTCAATTCTATTAATTCACATGAGTATAGCTAGAGAAATACGTAGGGATTTTGAAAATATGAATTTTTGTGTAATTGACAAGCAATTAGAGTAAAAACTCAATTTTCGACGGAAAAAAGGACAATCATTTGTTAATAACTAATGTTATAATGAACTCATGGAAAATCCTGTACGTATTTCCCTTCGGAATGTTATTTTACAGATTTGCTAAAAATTTGGAGTGAAAAGAATGAAAGTTGTTGGAGTTATGCTGCGTGACGTTTTGAAAAATCGTATTTCTGTTGTTTTACAAGCACTAAACTTTTTCTCTTATGGGGTTGAACCCTTATGATTCAAAGCGCTCTGAAGTCAATTAAAAAAATAAAAATGTAAATTCTACGGTGGTGTTACTTCTTAAGCATGGGGTCGTTTGGATCGTTGAAATGCAAAATAGATTCTTTTTTATTTATGACTTTCGTTATTATTCAATATCATATTTAGTATGTTGAGATTGAAAAGGGCTTGATAAAGATCCCGATAAAATTTCACCGGAGTTTCGTGACTCAAATCTGCCAAACAAATCTGGGAAATGACAAATAAGATCGATTTCGTTGCATTCCAACGGTGTGAACTTCAATGTCATTATGAAATACTAATTTCAATTTCAGCCCGGTGCGATGGTCTAGTGGTTAGCGTGCTTGCCACTAAACCTGCGGACCGGGAGGTCACGGGTTTGAATTCCAATCGCGTACATTTCGTTGTGAAATATTTTTCTTCGCCATTTCGCGGCGAAATAACACTAGTTCCACGACTGGGGGGGCAAACTTGATGACCGGCTGTATTGGTATAGGTTTTCCGCAGTTTCCCTATACCCATGACAGAAATGTCATGATGAATATGATATAGAGGGGCGAGTCGGCTGCGGTCGCAAGGAGTGAGAGGAAGAATAGGGACAAAAAAGTCAATAAACGGCATGTGTAAAAAGAAACAGGAACGAAACAGTCACTGTGGAGGAAACAATAAGTAGCAAACGCGAACAGCGTGTACCTTAGGAAAAAACAAATACTAATTTCGATTTCGGTAAGCAATCTGCAATCATATAATACTCTAATGGTATGAGCGGAGCGAAGAGAGGGGGAGCTGGGATGTTTAATGTTTGATATTTTAATAACAAGAATTTAAACAATATGCGAGAAAGTCATTTACGTAGTCCTGTTATGGAGTTTCAATAGTCGACTTGGCGATAAATCGGTTGTCTACCTGAATTCATTGATGTAACTTAGAAATAATTTTGCACGAAAGTTCTCATTGAATACTAGTACCCAGAGTTTTTACAGATTTTTTAAATCAACGGTTAGCAAATTCGGAGGGGGAGAGCACATTGCACGTCACTTTAGAGCTTGATATTTACCAAATGGGGCTTAGATATGAATAATGGCAAATGGAACCTCAATTTCATGTTGACAAACCTGTCTAATAATTCGCAGGTCCGATGAGGAGTACGAACAAAAATTCGCCTTCATTTCCAGGCAGGGAAAAAACCCTAAAAAATGCGTTTCGAAATTTGACTACGTATTAATAATTAAGATCTCACTCTGTAGCACGTTGTTGCGAAATTTCATCGATTTCAATTTAAAACTGTAGAATACGAAGTCCACCTTTGACTAACCTAAAAAACCCCTAGTGTTACATATTTATTATTTTCAAGATAGAATGAAACAAAATTTTCGTTAATAATCAAGATAGAACCAAACAAATCTTCGTTGATAATCAAGACAGAACAAAATACATCTTCGTTGATAATCAAGATAGAACAAAATACATCTTCGTCGATAATCAAGATAGAACATAATAAATCTTCGTTAATAATCTAGATAGAACAAAATAAATCTTTGTTGATGATCAAGATAGAACCAAACGAATCTTCGTCGATAATCAAGATCGAACCAAATAAATCTTCGTCGATAATCAAGATACAACAAAATAAATCTTCGTCAATTATCAAGATAGAACAAAATGAATCGTCGTTGATAATCAAGATAGAACCAATCAAATCTTCGTTGATAATCAAAATAGAACCAAATAAATCTTCGTTCATAATCAAGATAGTACAAAATAAATCTCCGTCGATAATCAAGATAGAACAAAATTAATCTTCGTTGATAATCAAGATAGAACCAAATAAATCTTTGTTGATAATCAAGATAGAACAAAATAAATCTTCGTTGATAATCAAGATAGAACACGCTGTGCAATGATTGACTGAAACCGTTTCCAAATATGATTCGAATGACCTGTTTCTCACCGTTCAAATCTCCAATTCCGTCGCCATTGCTGTCCATAAAGCTTCGCGGGTAGATCTGATAGAAAGGTGTATTCTTCCACCATCCTTCGTTGGTTAATCCGAGCGTTGCCGTAACACCGAATAGCAGCAGAGCTGCATACATTGGGACACGCGACATTGTGCGAAAATTACGATTCACTGCACTCCCATAATTCCCTTACCTGCCTTTATACACGAGGTTGGATGCGCGTACTATCAATGTGCAAGCCCGATAAGACAAAGGCAACGAATACTCGCTAAAACTGATTGCGGCTGGTTAATCGATCACGAGTCCTCACGTCTTATCGAGTTCGCAAGTGCGGGACTTTCCGCGATACTTGGAAACAAATATGAACAAGGGTGGACGAAGCTGCATGAGACAAGGTCTGTGTCAAAGACGAGGGCGCGGAGCCACATTGCCCTCATCAATTCGTCCTTGATTGAAATTTTGGAATAATCTTTTCAAAGATACCACCACACGATGAGGAAATCAGTTTTTCAAAACGCAGAGGGTGTGTAACCCTTTGAAGGTGCCCTTCACAAAGTATAAAAAGCGTTATTTGCCGCCGTAATAAATACTGTTTGTTTTTATTTTTAAAAAAGTTCATCAACTTGTTACTAACAAGCTGCCTTCTCTTTCCTCGTTCGTTTTCTATTCAGTTCACCAAACATGAATTTTTTTAAACGAATATCCAGAATACAACATTACTAATGAAATTCGGTGTCATTTTTTTATGACCTGTTTACGTGTAAAGAACAATGAGAAAATATTTAAAAATCGATATTTTAAGGCGTCTTCGCACTTTAGTCGCTAAAAAATGCTATTTTCATGATTTTTTTTATAGATTCATATTGTAGATATTTATATAAAAGTTGTTACACTTAATAATTGCATTTTCGAATTATATATTTTTTTAAATTGTTCATTAAAGTCACTATTTATAGACAAAAATGATAGTTAAAAAAAATTCCTAAAAAAATTGTAGGTTTGCGCTGTTGATGAAATCTCGGAGATGGATCATCTGAATAAAAAAAAACAAACGGTTTTAGATTCAGTATGGTAATGGCTATGGCGCATATCAGACGATTTTTTATATACGCAAAAATAACAAAATGGCGGATATTTAAAAAAACAAAAAAACGTGTTTTTTCACCGTTTTTGAAAGAAAATATAGTAAATATCAGAATTTAAAAAAAATCCTTTACATGCGCTAGAGCTATAGTTGTTACGAATGTATGGTTAAAATTCCATAAGGATCGGTTCGGTAGTTTCGAAGATTTTACCAACAAGCCGTCGAAAAACGTTACTTCGAGAAAAACGCACTTAAAGTTTGAACGTGAGCATTTGAACGTGCTCGGGTAGTAAAGTAAAGGTTAGACAAAAATAGAATTAGACTCCTCCAATCGTCATAAATTTTTATTATGATACTTTTGGATATGTATACTTTCGAAAAACGATTTTTCGAAAATTGTCAAGTGAGAAGCCGCCTTAACTGCTGGAGGTACGTAACGTTCTAAAAATATTAGGTTGGTAAAAAAGTCTTGCGGCACAATCGACATCTTTTCTAAATAAACATAACATTTTGTTAAGATAAGAGTACTTTATAACATAGTCTCGCTCTTCATCTACAACTCGTCCAGCGCTACGGTACAGTTTGAATGCTAGCCGTCGAGAAATCGTTAGGTCTTCAATTTTAAAAAACTCTTCAAGGGTACTTGAGGAGCTGGCGAACGAACCGGACTTATTCACAAATTAACATGAGAGGTCATAAACAAAAATAACTAAATGGAGATAAGTTCGAATTTTTAAGCTTTATTATATGAAGGCTCTATCAAAATATAAGCCTGGACCTACCTTTAGTTTAATATAAAAAGAACTAACTACCATGTTATTTATTTTTATTTTTATTCTGGACAAGTCCGGTTTTGAATAAGTTGGATGAAAATCTTATAGACATATCGTTTTTTATTATCAATTTGATAATCCTACGTAAACTCTTCCATGTCAGGCTCACATCGATCGTATTAATGTCACGATCGTCATCACTGTGGCCATCTGTTACTAATTTTTCATCCAGCCAGCCATGGACAAGTCCGTCTCTGCTTGAAAAGGCGGTTTTTAACAAATTTTAAGGTGTTTACAGCCAGCTTTGATGCAAAATATTTTGGGAGCTAATAAAGATGTACTAGAAGAACACAAAAGAAAATTAACGTGATGTGGACAAGTCCGGTTTTGTTCACCAGCTCCAGATTTTTGAGATCCGTTAGATTATTAAATTAATCATCACGTAAATCGTTTTTCAAAGTCCGAAACAAATGATAATCTGACGGATAAGTCCGGTGAGTCTGATGGAGGGGTAGTACTTCCCATTCCAATTTTGAAATTGTTTTTGTGCCATTTTAGCTATCGGGGCCGAGCGTTCTCGTGAAGAAGACGAACTTGTCGACGTTTTTGTTTAATAATTTCGGACAGCTTCTGTAATTGTGTAGAGTAGATCTCGGCATTTATTGTTATTAGGCGAAAGGAGCTCACAAATATACTGCTGAAAATAAAAACAGCACTTATTTCATTTTCATTCTCAATATGAAGTTGTGAATATATTTATTCTCAGTGAAGCACATCACGTTGGTCCTAACTTGCCATTCCTTTTTTTCGGTCACTTTCTGTTCCGGCTACTGAAAGTGGATCTTGTTCTCTTTTCAATGAATACCGTTTTTTGGCGAAAATATTCGGGAACTGAAACTTCGAACGAATTTCAATTGCAGTCTGTTTTTGAGGTCTTTTCCGTAGCTTTATGCCAAAGTCTACATTAGCGTCGCACAAACTTGAGCTCCATTTTTCTTTCTTTTTCCTCACCATCCAATTATCTACTTCAAAGGAAATTTTTTTTCGAAAAATTGTCAAAAATTCGAATTTTCATAAAAAAAATCGATTTTTTTTTCATTCACTTCTCACCTATGAATTTTACGCTTCATAATTTAAAAATTGACCTGGCTAAGCTCTAGCCGATCAATGAATATTTAGTACCCGCTCAAGGGCTTCAAAATTTCCAATTTTGGCCAACTGTTTTTTTTACTCATCTCACTCATAGACTTGACGTTTTGTAAAGTTCTAAAAATAGTTAAGCGTTTTTCTTTAGCAAAAGATTTTTCAAATTTACCTCACACGACTAACCCAAGAATTATAATCTATGTTCTCATAAAATAACTCGTTAAAGCTCTTGTCCGTAAATAAAAGTTTAGGTCCGTTTGATCGGGTTAGAACTGTGAGGTCAATTTGAAAAACCCGTTTCTAAAGAAAAAAAGGATTAATTGTTCTGAAAATTTTATAATGTGTTGAATTTATGAGTGAAAAGGGATAAACAAAAATTCACTCCGATTCGAAATTTTGAAGCTCTTGAGCGACCACTAAATATTCATTGGTCGGCTAGAGCTTTCGCGAGCTTAATTCAACATTATAAAGCGTAAAATCCATGGGTGAGAAGTGATCGAAAAAAATCGATTTTTCAATGAAAATTTGCAGTTACGGCATGCTCGAACGACCTCTAAATATTTTTTGACCGCTCGCAGCTTTCGCGACAATTTTTTCTTTTTTTAAAGTAGATAATTGGATGGTGAGGTGAAGGAAAAAAATGGAGCTCAAATTTCTGCCACCCTAATCTACATGCCTCGATAAAGCGTATTCGTTTTCCACGAACCTCAGATTACACGTAAGTTTAAGTGGTGTTTGGATTGGTGAAATCTTGAAATCCTATAAAATATACTGTAGCAGTTCCCAGGATAGAAAAGTGCTCGTCGATCGCTGCAATGTACAGTGCAGTGGCGTACAAGATATCTACGCACGGCTCATATAAACGACGAGAAATATAGAGTGAGATAGGAAATTCTTGTGAATTTGCTCTGGAGCGAGGGGTTTGTGTAACTTGTCTTATTATATAAATTCTGCATAAGTTTCAATGCCCAACTCATCCGAGTAGTTGAAGTCAACATAGCAAAATGATGTCATGACAATTGTACTTTTCTCGCGGCGCAGTTCAGACATCTGGTTTATCACATGGATAGGGGAAATCGGGGCAAGATGATAACGGTAAGGTTATGTTAAATCAAATAATACATATACGAGGCAGTCAACTTTAATTATTTTTAAAACTAAACAACATTTATTGATCTTTTCATTTTCGAAGCAAAAAATCAGTCTTTCTGATTAATACAATACAATATATATTTTTAATGAAATGTCCATTTTTCCCATTTCACCCCGTATGCGGGGCAAGATGAAACAGTGCTGGGATTATGATTGGACACGAATTGTTGGCATCTTTCGCATATAAAAGTGGTTCCATTCGCAATACCATCAATTTGGTAAGCCAATCGTCGAAGATTTGTAGGATTAGTCCGAATAATCTTGCTTCCATATCATTTTTCTCATTTGTAAGTTCTTATTTCCCCCTGGTAGAAACACCGGTTGAAGAGGAACCAAATGCTTTACTAGTTTCATTTCACCCTTTCTAACATAAATAGTTGTACGTTGTAAAATATTCCGGGTTTGCAATAGCTTGTATTCATCTTGCCCCATTAGATGGTTAACGAATTAACAAAAAATCACGCAATAACTTTGAAAATTACTAACAAACCGTTCTTATGGTATTAAGGGGTGAGATGCAATCAGAGGCGTGAAAAAACGAGCTTTTTCAATATTTTTTTTTTATAATAATTAAGTTTGTTTTACAAAAGTGGTTACACAGACTTTTTATGTTATATTTCAACTTGACTTGTACAAATTTTCAAAGAAAAATATTAATTATTTATAAAAATATCGCTATCTTTATCGGACCCCCTTCGGCATCTAGTGCTTTCCGGTGACCATTACACAACTTTACTGGATCATGTAAAATCAGAAAACCAAAGAAAAAATCATTAGTTTAATAATAAATCTAGTCCTTAATCGAAGCTTTTTTTTAAATTAACAAAATGGCGGCTTCCGACAGATAACTTTCGATTTTTGAACAAAAAATCGCTCGTTTATTGTTGAAAAAAATAGAAATTTTCAACAAAAATGAAAATCCTCCGATCATGGACTAGTTTTTATTGCTATCAATTAGCACACCAAATTTTATCACAATCCCTCGAGTGGTTTTTGAATTATAGTAGTCACCGACTTGAAAAACATAGTTACGAGAAAAACGCGTCCAAAGTTTTTCGATGTGGCTACGTTATTATATGTTCGTAAAATGTTGAGCTCGATGGATGCAGCTAAACTTCTTTTTATGTATTTTGATTCGCTGAATTCGAATATCACAAGTTTTTCCGAAAAGTCCAGCATTCAATTGTTTATAGCCGATTGTTAAAAAAAACATTGCAAAAGTTAAAGTTTTTCGGGATTAATTTTTTTTTAACATTATGGGCAATGTTTAAACGAAAGTATTCTTTATAAAATTTTGCTAAAGTTCATAGTTTTGGAGTAATAAATTTTTGAAAATTTCTGAAAGAGTTTTTCAATTTTACACTTGATTTATGTATAGAAATACTAATTAAAAAATTACTTACATCGAATCATCAATTCCTCGGACATACAATAAGGCTTCTGCTGATGTGGAAGCTTCCAAAATATCAATTTCTTGTTGTCTTCGAAGCATTCTGCCTTCCCGGGTATTATCATTAATAATAGGGGGGGGGGGGCGAAACCGGTTGCTTGTAGCTGCCGTCCGCTACCTCCCATGGGGACCCGACGCCCCTTCACTAATTGTGGGGTATCCCAGAAACTATTCATCGGATTGACTTGAAACTTTCAGGGAATATTTTCGAAACATTATACTTTAAGAAAATGTAACAAAAATCGATTTTTTGAAAATTCTGACTGCACCTCACTCCTTAATAATTTGTACTTTCATTGCGTTTACCTACCTGTCTCTAATCAATATCAACAACTCAAATAAACTAAAACGATGATAAACCAAAAATTGCATTGTTTTGTCAAAAAATTGATATTGTTTTCTCACTCAAGACAC
Organism: Ophion costatus; assembly: GCA_951751655.1. Taxonomy (NCBI): domain Eukaryota; kingdom Metazoa; phylum Arthropoda; class Insecta; order Hymenoptera; family Ichneumonidae; genus Ophion; species Ophion costatus. Next base: position 5,154,344 of record OX632362.1, on the reverse strand, counting down.
GTGCTTTCGCTACAGTCAATACTTCCACACTCATTGACCTCACCACCGCCCTTCCAAATTCCACTGTGCTCGCACACATTGTTTAGTAACTAGGTTTATGATTCACCTTACCCCGCGTATACCTCTTGCCCCGAGTTCCCCTAATATTGATTCTTCGTGAATATAACATGAGTAGTATGGCCATCTGAAATTGCTCCTATGGGGGATGTTCAAATAAAGCTACAATGATGTCCGTTTTGCTCTTGCGAATTTCCGACTGTTCAAGTTCTCCGAGGAGCATATCCTTGGGGTTTCAAATTCATCCAAATTGAAACGATTCCTTCTAGTCGGAGACTTAATCTTATAAGAAGTATTTCGTGTAGAAAGAAGAGTGCGATGAATCTTACAGAATTTTTATTCCCGTTACTTATTAACAATCTTCGTTTTTCCCATATTGTTCATATCGAGGGAAGGTGAAAAGATTAAAGGTGGTACTGACCTCGTCATGGAACGTCTTGCTATGGAACGATTTCTCAAAATCAGTGGAAATACTGGGGAAGTAATGTTCCAATGTCACGCAGGTCTTCAAATAGTAGTATTTCCTTATGATCCTAATGACAACATATTACAAGTAAATAAGTAAGCGTAAAAAGCACTTTCTTTAAGTTTTGGAAATCGGTAGCGTTTATCATCAATCGTAATCGAGATATGCATTATATACCTACGTATGTGTATGTGTATGTTTTTTTGGCAAATAGTAAGTTTTTTTTCGTCAACTCGTCGTTAATCTTTCATTCACGATCGTACACGGCGGGCGATGTTTCTCCGGCAGATTCAAGGATATCGGAAAGCATGTTTTAACAAAAATACTTGTTCTGACAAAGCTGTGAAAGTTTTCGTATGGACCGGTAGATCTAGACATTGCGAGTAAACCGTTGCAAATTACGCGATCGTCATTCACCATTAAGGCGAATAGTCCGTTAGTACGAATTATTGGCGAAGGTTCAACCGTAGCCTGTCATCATCGAAGCAGCGATTACGTAGTTTCCGGTGCTACGTTATTCGCAACACCGTCCATAGGAACTTCGGCACCGGCGGCATTTAAGTTATCTCTGTTTTAAAGTCATTTCCGATTAAAACATAAATAGCGTGGTGTAATAACAGCAGGGAAACGATGAATAACATTATAGTTTGGATGGTTAAAGGGGATGCATGTTAGCATCGAATTGGACTCTTTGTTCACTGATCGCTAATGTTGCCTAACGGATACACTGTTGAGCTCGATCTCACTACTTTGATAAGCCTTATCGTGTGCCTTTGTGTTCGGTTTCTCGTAATAATGGGTTTTACCAATGCTATATCGCTTATATTGTATTGATGTAGATAGCGACCTCTTCTCATAGTTGAGTCACGGAGTACAATATCATCGAAGATCATTTGCGACCCTTTTATTTACGTAATGAGGCTGAAGGCACCTTTAGGCTGAATAAACGTTTTTAGCCACGAAAGTAACCATAAAAGTATTTAGACCAAAACTGCATTTAATGCAAAGGATTCAATTTTTACTCCGGAATCAACCTGGAATTCGATTATGCACAATAAATATGGTGTTTCAAGAGCACGGGACGAAAGCTCGAAAATTAACGACTTGCGGTTGGTTGCTAGAAGTCCGTGACAGCGGATGTATTTCACGGAGACGTGGAGCGAGGACTACATCGCCTGTATACGAATTATACCTCGTATCCACAATATAAGGATGGGAAGCATCCGGATAAAGAAATGTTCAAGATGATGACAATGAATCACTAATTCAAAAAGACGAAAAGTTTACCGAATTAATGTGCTTGAATATTTTCTTTAATAACTACCGCAAAATTATTTGTGATTGAAAAAAATTTCCATCGAATTTTCGCATATCAAATAAATTTACTAACAAGGTACATCACTCAAGTGGTTGGTTTTGTTGAAACTCTTATCTTTTTCTTCGTTGCTGTATCAAGTCTCTTGTACTTCGTCGATTTTTTCTGTATTGCATGGAGACCAAAGGATGGGGTTTCTTTGCGTTTGACTTATTCCCTTTATTCCAGTTTAATTTATCTAGAACCATGTCTTTTTCTTTTTTTGTGTGGTCTTTTTCATTGCCTGTATAGCTCTATATTGCAAGAATGTGTTGCATAGAAGGACGTACTTGTAAAATAGAAAAAGAAACATTGTCGATAAAAAATCGAGTCCTGAGTTACGTTTTAAAGTTGCTAGCCACATTAGCAGCTTTTGTGAAATTTCACTAAAATATGGACGTTTCATTTGCTGGATTCGGGGTGAAGTGTTTCTCATTACCTGGCAACCGACTCGAATTTGAGGAAAATTTGATGATAACATTGGATTTTCTAAGACTGCTCGTGTATCGGTTATACAATTTTCCCGAGTGATTACTAATCCGATATTTCCCGCTGCTCTCATAATACCATTCAATCTCATCTTATCGCTCGAATTACCAGCTGGGGTAGAATTGTCCAACTGATAGGGAGTTTCCTCCAAGTCTCTCGACTTGCTGTTGTAATTTTGTCTCCACACGTGGAAAATCCAAGAACCCTGGTTATCCTCGCACGAACATTTTTAATTCAACCATAGGGCACCTGTACTGCTTTTTGCCCAATTAAAGATTATTTTGCGGTTTGTCTAAGCAACCGAACCGCTGGGCAGCCTCTAGAGGAATCCAGGTGTTCGCATCCCGAGTTTATCAATGTTATGCTGATAACTTGAGATTCTTAGCGCGTTGTCATTCTCCTGTCATCATGATTTCTCGGGTGTGTTATAATTCTAGCGTGATCGGTCTTTCGGCTATCAGCAACCGCCGGTGCACTTGCGGTCTGCTGAAAAAAAACAAATCCTGCAAACCAAACTGCATTATGTGCGATAAAAGAAGAGAAATTCAGACTGGTCTAAAGAGAAAATCAAGATAAAGGATTTGATTACATCAAGTGTTTTGATTGGTAAAAAAAAATTTAAGGAGGTTGCTCAGCTATACGTCTCAATCTACGAAATAGACAGAATTTGCTGAAATGTATTGAGGATATTTGCGAACAGGGGTTACGACTCCGTGTAAAATGTCAAGTACTTCTTGTGCTTGAGCAATGATTTTTGCGCAATTAATTATTGAAGTTAGGCTCTTATACACGAACGACATAGCAAAAGCTTCATGAGAACTCTAATACGACGGTCGCAACACAATAAAAATAGTAAGAATTGCATGGAAATAGGCGGAAAATATTCTTGACATTTTTATGAATAATTTCAATGAAGAATACAGCGTTTTGTCTGTCTCGTTATTGAGATATTCGTGAAATAAAACAGAACATTTCAGCTGATTCGCGTAAAACGATAAAGCACTCTACGGCACGTGGCAACGCTGCTTTCAAGTCGGCCATTTTGAATAGGCGCCAAAATTTGAAACGACCATACTATTTCGTCCGGGCTATAATTTTTTTACCGCGGTTTCATAAAGAATATTTGAAATGTTTGTTTGGGTTTGAATCATTCTTTACAGAAGATGCAGTGGATGTGTTTCAACATAATCTTTAAATGAATTACGCATTGTCTCTCAACTGCGCTTTCAATTTTCGGCTCAACTACTTTTTTCCGCCGCTTTCCAGATTGTACTTGTTCCAGCCGTCGATTCTACTGTTTTTCGATTTGCAGTTTTCCCTTTCATCTTTTCATTTTCGCCGAACAAAAAAACGGAATTCGCGAAGGATGTTTGACTGGTAGGTGATCACGATGTGGTGTTCGTATCTGGACTCAGTGATACCAGTTACTAAGAACAGAATTGGGCGTTTGTCACATTTTAACTTGGCTAATAACTTATTCGTGACGCAAGTAAACGCAAAAGATTAATAACATTTCTGAACAGTCAATTATATGAATTCTAAATATTTATTAGCTGAAATTTATTTATTTTACGTAACCGAAAATTTGATTATTCAACGTTACCAACCGTTACAGGCGCCCTTGTTTAAGCATATATATTGCCCTCTCGCCGCCTGCCCCACAAAGACCCTGAGAATCCAAGAATGCACGAATTGTTAGGAGGACTTTATTGGTGTACAGGGCAAGCGAGACAAAATTTCATCGAGTAGAGAAAGTTGATGAGGCTGTTCGAAAAATAAATATATCTTATTGATATCATACAAAGAGCCAACGAATGCAATCCCGCGGAGCACTCTTTGTTACCTGGGGGGGGGGGGGGGGGGCGGAGGCGTCCAACAATATTAGCGTATTTACCCAATGATTTACGGGCCCTCCAAATAATTCAGATCATTCGCGAGATCAGAACGCCGAGAAATACCATCGTGGATACTTCGTACTTTGCACAAAGTTGATGTTTGCACTTGTTTTCAAGGATTATGCCTTCTTGAAGTTCCGAATTCCATAGCCACCGAAACCCCAAAATGCCCCACCGAACGCTCGCAAATAAAAGGGCGTAATGGCAGATACATGAGCCTCGTCGTTCACGACCTATTTTACACTGACTGACAATATACGCAGGAACGGTGAATTATAATTAGGATCTTTGCGAGATCCCCTCGTATACCGCGTAACCTAGGTGAAAAATAACGCCATCACGTACCAGCGGATCTAATGACTCTGAGAAGCCTTCGTTTGCTTGCTGAGCAGAAATAATTATGTCACTGCCAACATAATGCCAGGTACGTGTGACTACGTGTGTTCAGAACGATGCAATTGAGGAAGCAATTACTTGGCCATCGCATTTGAATCGTTCAGTTCTGAAACATGGGAGAGAATCTCGATTTTGAAAATAACAGGATTATTAAAACGGCTGATCCTTCAATTGTGTTGAAAAATTGGATTGAAAAGGCGTGAGAGAAATTTGAATAAAATGTAAACTCAATCCTTGAGATAATCAACGACATGCAAACATCCTTGAGTCACTGTGTTCAGGTTTGCCTCATTAGAATGCAACTGAAATTCTTTCTTTTAAGGGGCTACATCTACCTAGAGGCCCGAAACATATGGGCAAATTCCGAATTATTTTTCTGGGAAACGGTTGTTGAAAACGAAACACATTTTTTTAACACAGAGGCACATATATTGAGAGCGTTTGAAAAAAAATCGCCAAAAAATACGGAAAAACAACAAAAACATGGCCGCCAACAGATAATAAAATTTTTTCGCAGTGTTTCGCGGTTGACACTCTCCAGCCTGAACGGTTTATCCGAAATCTAAAAACGAAACGTGTTATTCAAGGTAACAATAAATTCGAGTCGTTGACGTTCGTCGATTTTTTAAATAATTTTTTTTAACAACGTGACGACCCAGCGAAACCCGTGCATATAAAATCTATGAAAAAGTGGTCATTTTTATGTAACTATTAACAAATGAAGATCAATTTAGCAAAAGTTAGATTCGCAACGACCGTTAACCCTAGAAGTTATGTATCATTTTTTTAACCATCTAACTCACGACTGGGCCAGATACCCACCCCACGCGTTTCTTTCGGGCCCATCGCTCCATTGAGCAGTATAGAGAAACATCAGTACATGAATTTCTTCGTTCTTCAATGAGAAAGCGATTTTTTTAGGCAAATTCGATTTCATTAAACTTTATTTAGTGAAAAATTCGTGTATACCCCAACATAGGTCGAACGCTACCGAAAATCGCATTTTTCAAATAAAAAATTCTATTTTTATTCCAAACAATGGATCCTCAAATATCGCACACCGTTTAGAAAAGATGCATTGAGCTTATTGAAAAAGATTAGTGGAATTATATTTCATTGGAAAAGTACCTATATTTATTTTGGGATGTAAAAGTGGTGAAAATGCGCAATATGTAAATACAAAAAAGGTCGATGAATACGTAAAAAAACAATGTTTGCCGGGGGTTCTGGTATATTTTTTACTTCGTTTATTGAGAAAATAGTATATAATAAATATTCATGATGAAAATAAGGACATTAGCAATATGAAGAATTTATATTTGCAGCTCATTCTACTGGCGCGCAGATATAATGTAATATAATATAATATAATAATATAATAACATAATCCAATATAAAATATGTGGCCTTACAGTAATATTTGCAACCATTTGCGCTTAAATTACGTAATAATACGTAAAATTTATTGATATTAGTGAAAAAAGTAAAATTCACTTACCGCCACGAAACACCAACGGCAACTTCAGACTGGGGTAGAAACAACCCCAGACGCTCTTGAAAATCGTTTTGCCCGACAACCAGCGAGCAGCGGATATCATTGCTGGCATGCCTTCACAGCCAAGTAGTGAAACTTAATTGTGATCACGATCCCCAGTCGATAATATCGATTTATAGCTTTGCGCTTTGGAAGTCGACGGGGGTAGATTTCTACCCCATACATGAGTTTTAGGGTTAACTTTTTTCTTAACAACGTGGCGACCCATTGAAACCCAAGCATATAAAATCTATGAGCAAGTCGTCAGTTTTACGTAACTATTGGTAAATGAAGATCAATGTTGAAAAAGTGAGATTGCTGCTACCGCTCGCCCGGCCGACTGTTAGAAGCTGTAGCTCATTCAGTTTTAGGAATATTTCAATGAAATCTTCAGGGACTGTAGCTAAAACTATGGGATAAAAATATTTTTGGAAAATGCAATTCTTTTACCACTCTACGTAGATTTACCCCGTTAATTTAGTTGTTTACTTTTATCATTATCCAAATTATTCTCTGATAAAAATTTAAGCCAACAATTTTAACATAAGGATCCTGTAAAATGCTTGAATAAAGGTCTGTTGAAAATTCTGAAATAATTTGCATATTTCAATCCACCAACAAATAGGGAATCAAGATAATTCATCCTCGTTGCGCTCTAATGACGCACATTTCAGTTTTTTCGCACTCAAGGAACCAATGGCGTCATACAAATGAATATACAACGTTCGTTAATAATTCATCATTCAAGAATTGTACCTTATACGGAACAGATTCATTTCGAAAAGATTCTGACGCGATCCTCAAAGAAGAACTATGTATATGGAATAACATTTGGAATCTATATTTTGGGAAACTTCTGATCAATTATTGCCGTGCGCAGTTTCGCAAAGCGCAAACCCCATGTTTGACTCAATCCTTGTACTAGGCTTCCTTTTACCGTAAAAATAGGAACCCTTGAAGCATTTCAAGTCGAAGGTCAAATTCTCTTTCTGTTATATTTTCGAAAATCTTTATTTTTAGCGAAAAGTTCTTTGGATATATTATGACACTCTTGCATGACTTGAAACAGGTTATATCCACATTTAACGAAACCATCAATTCTTAGCTGTCAAATTGAATAGAACTCATTTCTTTAATTTGTCTGCGTTTTCCAGTAAATGTATATGACCAGCGCCACTTTAAGAAGTATTGAATATTTTGTTCATACTTTAAAAAAAAATGTTAATATTTTTCATTATCTGTTTTACATCATGTAGTATAGTCACAGCCAAATAGTTGCTTCAAAAATACTGTCCAGGGCTGCAACGGATTAAAAAACCTCAGCAAAAACAAACAAAGGACCTTGGAAGTTGATTTCCATATTGTCTGCCAATGCGCGAAAATTACGTGTAATCGTTTCTTTCTCGCCTCTCCCTTGAAATCCTGATAGTATAGTTGCTCTCCGAGATAATAAGAAAAAAGCATTGCATTTAAGTTAAAAACCAACTATTTAGTGGCGCTTCACAAAAGCATGATTTCTTATGTATAAAATATTCCTTTGCAGCCAAAATGTTTAAAGATGAAATGTAAAAATTATTTGAACTCCGAACGTGGCGGAGAGTAAACAAAGCTTAATAATCCAAAGACTCGGGCGCCTTGTCATTTTTGCAGTAAAAAGCTTTACACGATAATTGAGGCCAATCAGGTGTTTGCACTTAATTATCAAATGATTAAGTATCACGACAAGACAATAACCGAGGATACTTCCGGTCTCACAAAATCGCACACCGGGGAATACAAGTTCGTAAAATGATGAGCAAACCCGAGCACGATAATAATAAAATAAAGTTTATCACAGTTATATTTTCAGAGCATTGGCTTATCGTTGACTGATAAAGATGAAAGCAACCATCACCGTAGGCACAGACCGAGTCTAAAAATGTATACACCTTTTCCTTTTCCCGATTTACTTTAATTCTCTGTGTAGCCAGAATTTTTCATTTACGAAACGTAACTAACGGCATACATGAGAGAAACGGATGTTTACATTGTCAAAGCGAGTGAAGCGAGTAAAATTTCTCCAACCTTTTTTGTCGATATGCAATGCAGCCAATCAAGGTATAAAAGTGTACCGGCGTTTTATTATTAATTTCACGCGCGTAGTGTTTCGAGCTAAATCTTTTGCTCTGTGAAGCCTGGCTTTGTAAATTCTGCATAGACCTGTATTCATATACAGGGTGTCACAAAAGTAACGGGACGGCTGAATATTTCCGCAGGTAAGACAATTTCCCAAAATGTTAAGGTCGTTCTTGAAGTAACTTTTCCCAAGGAATTCAATGGTGACCTTCATTTTGACCTTGGCGATGTCCTCCAAGGTTATTTCAGGGTCAACTTTTGTTTTTCAAATGGGCACCCCATTTTTTGACATCGGCAATCGATAGAGCGGGAAATTTTACGTACAGGTATGTACTTAAATCACAGGTCGCTTTTGACATTGAAGGTCACTGCAGGGTTAATTAACTTAAACACAGTATGGATACCTCGGACAAGAATAGAAGCTTCCTAAATTCTATCGTTAAGATCAAAGTTATCAATTTTAACAAGGCGCATCTAGCGGTGACCTCGATCGAGACCTTGACCATGACCTTCAAGGTGATTTCAAGGTCAACGTTTTTTTTTGTAATAAAACTCCCTTTTTCGTTTGTTCTATTGATTCTGTTCGTTCTATTGATTTCAAAACTCAAAAGTACTGATTCCCATATTTCTTTAAAGTTGATCTTGAAATCACCTTGAGGGTCATGGTCAAGGTCACAATCGAAGTCACCACTACATGCGCCTTGTTAAAATTGATGACTTTGGTCGTAATTTAGAAAGCTTCTATTCTCAGAGGTGTTCATACTGTGTTTAAGTTGAATTAACCCTACAGTGACCTTCAAGGTCAAATTCGAACGATGACTTGAGTACATATCTGTACGTCGCATTTCTCTTTCTATCGATTGCGGATGTCGAAAAGGGAGTTTTTATTACAAAAAAAAGTTGACCTTGAAATCACCTTGAAGGTCATGGTCAAGGTCACGATCGAGGTCACAACAAGATGCGCCTTGTTTAAATTGATAACGTTAGTCTTAACGATAGAATTTAAGAAGCTTCTATTCTTGTCCGAGGTATCCATACTGTGTTTAAGTTTAATTAATCCTGCAGTAACCTTCAAGGTCAAAGGGGACCGGTCACTTAAGTACGCTCTATCGATTGCCGATGTCAAAAAAGGAGGTTACCATTTGAAATGCAAAAGTTGCCCTTGATATAACCTTGAACGACATCGCCAAGGTCAAAATGAAGATCACCATTGAATTCCTTGGGAAAAGTTTCTTCAAGAACGACCTTAACGTTTTGGGAAATTGTCTTACCTGCGAAAATATTCAGCCGTCCCGTTACTTTTGTGACACCCTGTATATTTCATCATGGAATAATATAAATGGGTGGAAAATATTGGTGTGTCAGACCGCAAAAACCAAGCGATATTGGAAAAGTGACACTTCAATCAAAACTGTTCACGACTTCATCGAATTATCTTAATAAAATATTACAAACGAATAAAAGTACACAGAGAATTGTTTTTTGGGAATTGAATAAGATTTATTTATTTTTCACATTTTAATTGTTATACACATATATAGGTATGCGGACGATAATCATCGTTTTACTGATTGGATATTGTCCAAAAGCATCTAATGCACACAGTTAACTACAAGATCATGTTTTTCGACTGCTGTGAGGATAATTTTGAAAAAATTTCGAAGTCTCGATATTCTCCTCGACAGAGTTCGCATATTATAAGCAAAATGCACGTATTGATGGCAAAGAATTATCATAAGGTTCGGTATTCATCTCACATTGGGGTAAACAGCATGCAGCTTCGAGTTATCGCCAGAGTGTCGAATACGGCGCTTCATCGTCGAGACAATTACGTAGTTTTCGGGGTTACGTAAATCACGACGCCTTTCGCCGGAACTTTGGCACCGGACACATCTACGTTGTCGCTGTTTTTCATCAATATCCCAATGAATAATTATCGTGCAGTACATGAGTAATAAAAAAAAATAACAAGGGAACTATTAGTCTTTTTGCTCTACCGTACGAAAATGTCAATAAACTAGTGCACTGATGCGATGAACTTTAGTTTCTTTCATTGTTCTCAATATGTTCGTATTAAGGATGTTGAGTCCCAAATCGCAAATGATGATAAAATTCTGAAAATTTGGTATGTTTTTGTATGAAGTATTTCAGAGGTCGCATAAAAATTTCAGGACAATTAGGAAGCTCGTTATTGAACAATTAACATTCACAAATTAAATGGTGTTTTATGGAAACTGATGTAACTTTGCAATAAGTTTTTTTTTTGACCTCTCAATTTGATAATATCTACAATATACTGAAAGCAACGGAAACAAAACAAAGTTTATTGATAAATTTTTTTTTATTTCTTTTAAAAATTGTTCTTAACAAAATGTTAATTTTTTAATAACGAGCTTCCTAATCGTCGTGAAATTTTAACAGGACCTCTTAAATACTTCATACAAAAACATACCAAATTTTCAGAATTTTCTTATCATTTTTTATTTCAACCCTTAAGGAGGTTGAAGTAATGATGATAGAATTCTGAAAATTTGGTATGTTTTTCCGTGAAGTATTCAGGAGGTCGTGTAAAAATTTCATGACGATTAAGAAGCTATTTATTGAACAATTAACATTAACATGTTTCATAAGGACTCAACATCCTTAATGGATATTAATCAACAGAAGTTTGCTTTTACATTTTAAGCTCACGGTCGTTAGTTTTCGACATTTATTTTCGATATGCAAGCAAGAAGCAAAAGAAAACTTGGGCCAAAAGATAGTTGGAAAATAAAATTCTTACCCGGGAGCTACGCTGGAGTTCAATGAGGAACGATAAACGTCGACCTTCGAGGGTATGTTGTCGAAAGACCGAAGATCAATTATTTGCGATGCGTTGCTGAAGTTCATGACGACGTAGACCGATCTCTCACCTGGTGCTTCCCTAAAGTACACGAAATTCAGTGTTTATCTTGTCTCGGATTGCACAACGTAAGGACCGAGATCATTCTAGTGAATAAGTAAAGAAGATGATAACGTGGCAATAAACAATAAGTAATATTTAAAAAGGAAAGAAGCCTTTTTCAGATAAACATGGTTCACTACTTTCACAAAAGGCTATTGTAAATTATTCTCGATTAGTACAAACTCCCATTGTGTTCCCTCATTCACATTTTGTTATTTTTCCATGTTTGACGAGAAATGAGTAAAAAAAAGTATATGTTACCTTGAGAATGCAAAGACATTGTCGTAGATAAGGCGCGTGGTCAGATTACCGTTTCGAACGGCCGGCCATTTTCGCAATGCCGAGATGTCTTGATACAGTTTGAAGTACGAGTCACCAGCGGCCTGTTCATTCGCGAGATTCACGGTCATATAGTTATCATTGACTGGCAACCACGTGCTCGAGTTTGTGGAGAATCCTGCAAAATAGATTTACTTCGATGAGCAGTTCTATGTATTTGGCAATTCTTCACCGCCGCGAGAGATTAAAGCAAAAAGATAACGTACCACATTGTGATTGCTAGGGCTCACATTTTTTAATCTAACTATTTCGTGCCTGTGGCAGCTTTTATTAAATTGAAAGATAATTTTATTGTCTAATTCACCAGCTGAAGTCGAGTTGTCCCACTGGAATGGCGATCGTTCCGGATCTCTCGTGTAGGACTCATAATCTTTTCGTCCTGCACCACATCCCTGAGGATCCTGTGTATCCTCCCACGAGATCCAGGTGTCCTCCATCCCGATTTCATCACCATAATACGTAACCCCGATACCAGGAAGAAGGAGAACCATAGCTGTGATGGCTTGAGCACCTCGGGATCCGTAGCGCGATACTATTCTCCTGTTATCGTGATTTCCCGCCTACATCAAAGTCCCGGAATCATTAGTATTTCGAACGTTACCAGAGAGAAATATACTTGCTGTCGGCCGGCGAGGGGCAACGAAATATACTACGTCTTCAACAGCCAATGTGTAATGATGTCAGATAAACAGACTGTGGTTCGAAACGGTGCCCAGATGAAATATTTAATCACACAGCCACGGTGATTTTCCCGAAAAGCTAACGGAATTCAATAATACGCCTTTGGTAGATACATATTCTTGAACTTTTGTGCCCCTCCCCCCAACCTTAACACCCTGACACCTAACGCGACTGCGCCATCGATTTTCGTTGATTACTTACCACCCAATTAGCCGTGGCACCTTCGGGCATTTGAGACATCCAGTCATCAACGACGTTCTTGAAATCTAACGCCGTCGAATGCTCGTTGACTTTCGTTATGAGCCAGAAGTTGAAGGGGAAATGTGCGCCAGCTTTGTAAAAGTCCATTGTATGTTCGTCGTCCGTATACGCCTCGATCATCATTACTCTGGGCTCGCCATCTTTCTGGGTGTACTCGTCTAAAACGGACCGCCATCCCGTGACAATTTCGTAAGACCTCGGCTGGTCTTTGACGTAAATGTGTACGAGATAGTTGAAGTTGTTCGGGTCATCGGTCAGTCCGCTGAGAGGTTCATCGAGGAATCTCGGGTCTTCGCAAAGATGCGGAAGAGCGTCGATTCTGAATCCATCGACCCCTCTGTTCAGCCAGAATCTCATGGCGTTCTGTATTACGAGCACATTATCAGCATTGTCCGTCGTTGAAACGAAGTGTTCCGCGGTTTATCTTCCGAGGAAGCTAATTCCGACAATATTCCTATGCTTCGACGATGTGAATGAAATAGGATTTGGTGACCCATTTACCTTCATCTCCTCCACGAGTCCATCGCTATAGTAGTTTAGATCAGGCTGCTGCGGGGCAAACTGATGGAAATAGTAGGCCTGCCTCTCATCGTTCCACTCCCATGCGGAACCGCCGAATACGCTGATCTATAGTACGAAGGTAGATAGTACGATACTATGCATGAGATGTGCTATTTATCCAAAATTTCGCATATTTACCCAATTATTGGGTGGCGTTATTGTCCCATTAGGCTGTCGCGTGCCATTCTTCCAGATGTAATAGTCGTTGTAAGGCTTGATGTTCTTGATACTCTTCTGGAACCACTCGTGCTTATCGGAACTATGATTCGGTACGTAATCGACAACAACCTTGATACCCAATTTGTGAGCTTTGGCTACGAGCCTGTCGAAGTCATCAAGAGTACCGAACATGGGATCAACGTCAACAAAGTTTGAGATGTCGTAGCCAAAATCGACCATTGGACTTGGGTAGAATGGAGATAGCCAAAATGCGTCGATGTTGGAGTCTTTCAGATGATCTAGATGATCCGCGAGACCTGAACGTTGAAACTACCATCGTGACATTTTTCCACGTTTCGCAAACGTTGTGTTTGCTGTTGTCTTAGAGAATTCTGCCTCTTCATTATGTTTTTACGATTTAACCTCATGTTGAGCTTTTCGCATGGAATGTTCTTGTTATCATTCATAAACCAAATTCACTCGATCCATATCAAGCGTGGGGGGGTGGGGTGAACGTCCGGAATGTCATACACTGATCATTCACCAATAAAAGGACATAACCCTAGACACTCTAGCATTTTGACTGATGTGGGTCGCGGTCTTGTTGCGCTATAGAATAACGTACAACATGGACAGGTCATGGACAAACGACAGTTTAAGGCTTCGCGGGAATTTCCGGGAACGTTGTAGAATTGACAAGGTCTTGCACGACGCATGAACGCGGATATGACGACTCCGGACAGTGCTCGTTTGCTCGCTGCCCGGAAATAATTATTCCGCTGCAAACACAATGCAGGCTACGCGACTGCCTCACGTACAGTCGAAGCCGTGCAATTACAGAAGCAATTGTTCCGTTATCACGTCAATCTCGTTTTATTTTGTAAATTTGAAGGCAATTTCCGTTGACAACAGTATTAAAGTCATAGCGGGTTGGTATATGCGCCTCGGCAGCTCACGCACGTCTTTACGCATAACTGTATGTACCGCTTACCATTAAGGTCCCCGATACCGTCACCATTGCTGTCCCGGTAACTTCGCGGATAAACCTGATACAGCGACATTGTCTGCCACCATTCCTGGTCGGCGCTTACCCCGGCGCCCGTCAGGATTGCGAGAACCAACGGTCCTAAAAACACCCTCATGACCACCTCGAATAATGGCACTGCAAATTGGGAAATTACGCTCAGAATGTACTGTAAAAATGGACAACCCAAATCGGCGGTTTGTTAAGTTATCCGACTATTAATGTTTCCTTTTTCTTCATTGATACATCCCACAACGACTAATACGAAAATGATGTTAACAATATTTGAAGAACCGTCTCAGCAACGCTTCTATCACATCATATCGAATAGTTTTTGGCCCCACGACAAGCTGCATGAATGCTTACATGTATCAATGCGAAAACTCGAAGAAGATCGTATACTAATTTTGTTCGACGTCCCAGTGTCCCGAGAACTCGACTGCCGTTCACTGGTACTCGTCGCTCTTTTTATGCATTTATCAACCTCCGATCATATACATCCTTACATTGTGGTTTAGGAGTAGGGTAACGAGTCCGGCGCGCGTAATTACCTCGACTTTTTTCATTCGACTATGACAAATATTAGTGAAAGAGGGTCTATGCTCGCATGATCTACGATGCTCGCATGATTAAAACACGTTTTAAAAAGAAGAAAAAAATTATGTTTGCGGTCGTGTGCGTCAGGGCGTTGCGAGATCGATCGTAACGTCAAATAAGCCGAACAAAAGTCTCAGTTTGTGGTGCCAATTTTCATTTAACTATAAATGCATACATATGTCAAGCCAGTGCGATAAAAATAAACGCTTGCCGCACACGTGTTTGCATCAAGTGTTATTCATCATGCTGTCCGAACAAGTGTTGTTTAACAGCACACGCCGGGTGATACGTGACGATAAAGAGTGGTCGCAGTCTATACAAATTTGCACTGAATGTATTACTTTAAATTAGGTCGATGCGTGATAATGATTTTTCCTACAGAATTAACCTTGGAGTTGCGTATTTTTTCAAACTTTACGGGCAATAGGAATGTTGTGTGTGTGTGTGTTTCTTCCTTTGTGAATCCGAGAGAACGTCTGTTCTCGTATATGCTGATACGAAATGTAACAAAAACGTAACAAAAAGGTAACACATTGCAAAAATTCGTTACATTCTCCTGTATATTTCGCCAGTGGAATCGCCAGTAAATTCGCCAGTGCATCGCCAGGGTTGAAGTAAAAATTCATCACCCTTCTATTATTTGTTCCGTGAAAATGATAAAATATAATACATTCGGATATAATAATAAACATGTATATGAGATATAATAGTAAACATGATAAGGAAAATAATTATTTGAGAAGTGTATGTGATAACTGTGTATCATATTATGAAAATAAAGTATTAAAATAGCAATCAGATTTGACTTGAGTTGTCACAGGCCGCCATTTCATAATTCTGGCAATATCCGTGGCAACGATGTACTCAGGTGCTTTCGAAAAATGTCAAGTGTGTGTTTGTTTACCGTATGTATAAGCGTGTGTTTGTAGTGTGTGTGTGAAATGTGCATGTTGTAAAGAGAGAGATGACAGACGCGGCTAGCGGGCGCAAAAATTAGTCGATTCAATCGATAATATCTGCTCGAAATGTCCCGTAACCTATATTTTCCATGGAACATACGTGACCATGACAGTTTTCTTGTTATTTATCGCTTTGCGCATAGCTCCGATCTAATCGCGAACTATTGATTTGTCCGTTCCAATGTTTGATCCGCACGAATTCTCCATAAGGTACGGGTTGAATGCATTGATTTAGTGAATTAATTACTATTGTATTTAGCCGGTAAGGCATGCAGAGGTTTCGCGGACGTCATTCTGTATGTCTCTACAACAGCATATAAAAAAATCAACTTTCTTTCTAATGAGGAGGTTCGTGCACATAATACCTTAACTACTACAGTGCAAATTGTAATTTATTTTTACATGAACCCAATAGATTTCAGCAAAAAGTATTTTTGCCAAATTGTAGTATTTTTTAAGACATTTTGAATAATCGCCTCGGACGAATGGTAGTTGGTTACGTCTTAAGGGGAGGTACCTGAGTAAACGGCGAGAAAAACCGGTTAACGTCGGGAATTTTTATCTGAAAGACTAATGTTTCGATTGGATACGGATTTTTTTCATTGGAAAATTATGGACATGGAGGTACGTTTTGGATTAAAAAAAAATTAATTCGTGGACTAGAAGCGCCGTTGTTGCGGTCAACGTCAGACGTGTTGTTCCTTGACATGGCTTGTGGTGCCAAGGATTCCGGGCTGTCGGTTGATCTGAAACATGAAAACACAACGGATTCTTGAAATATAATATACAAAGGAGTTGGCCTCGTAGGATTTTTTGAATTTTTTTTTTTACGGAATTGCGATCGCGTTAATTTAACATTTGTTTTTCGTTCGTAATTTCCGACGATTTTGGTTGCACAAAAAAGCAATGGTTGAATCAAATAAAAAAACCCCTACGTAGCTAACGAGAAAAACTATCGAAGAATATTGTATCCGAATTTGGACAAAATCGGACAAGCCGTTCTCAAGATACATCTGGCACCGACTTTGAAAACTATGTTTCGAGATAATCGCGTTTGAAAAGTAGGTAAAGAAATGACGCACTCGGCCGTTGGGCCGCTACACGATCTTTCGATAAATTCTCCGTATAATTTTCGTGATTGCGGAATTTCAATTGGTCCCTCCGAAGTACTCGCTGCTTCGTCAGCTGCAATTCTAGATTATCTGCGCTGAATTCTCCCTTCACGCGTCGCGTTTCGAGTTTGAATTTCAGCCTTCACAATGAGGTCCGAATCCTTGATCTCGCATTGCCTGTCAGCATTTCTCCCAACTTGAATTCCCAAGGCATCCATCACTTGGAGATAGGATTTTGCGCCACAGGTAAAAACGCATGTGGCAATATCGGTAACAATGTTGACAATATTGGAACCGACCGTGCACCCGACGTTATGCCGCCTTTCGCAGAATAACCCACAACTTTTCAATATTGCGAATTTCTACATGAAATTTATACAATATGCTTTTAATTATAAACTACAAGAAAAAAAATCGATTTTTGGAAAATTCACTCAGGTACCTGCCCTGAAAGTGAAACCTTTCTCAAAATTTAAACTTTTCACGGCTATGCATTCATCATCCCATCTGAGTCAGTGAATCATTTGGAATTTCATATTGGCTCCATGCAGCGCATATTGTGGGGGTAGTGAAATAGAACACAGCGCCGGCAGTGGACAAACATTTAAACAAACTCGGCAATTTATCTGTCAAATCGATATGAGCATAGTACGAGATTTTTGCAATAAAAGTTAAAATTTTCTTTTATTAAAAATGGGCCACGACAGTTACTGTGTAATAAATTGCAAAAATACCAGAAGGAATGGTAAATGCAAATTCGATAAATGCAAATGCAATTGCGTAAGGCAAATTGGAAGGTAGAACAACGCAACAAATGAATAGCTGTAGTTTTACCCTTAAAGAAGTTTTGAAAGGCGTTAAAGAAATAGAGGTTTGCCTTACGACACGATCTTGGATTATTAGTAATTCACAATAACTATAATTAATCAATTTTGAATAATAACTCCAATTAATAATTCACAAAACACGTTCCAAGTTTAGACTTCGGTCCCGTTTTGTCGTTAACTCTTCTACTTCTCCAACGTTTTTAGCGGATACCAACAGTTTTCCCTTCGATTAAGTTTGAGGGTGGAAATTGATATTGTGAGTTATACTCTCGATGTCGGTCTTCTCAATTATACTCTTTTCGGTATAAAAACGAAATTTTATGTATATTATAAAGTGGTGCAGCAGCAATATATGTTCGTTATATTTCAGTAGCAAGAAATTATGTAACTTTGTTTTTCTCATTTCATAACAAAATTACAAGTAAACAAGAATATACATTTTAAGAAATGTTTCCTTTCTTTCTTTCACTTTACTGAAAGGAAACGCTTCTTGCCGTCTTTGGTGAGACAAGTTGATGTAATGCAAACAAATTAAATGCAATTGAGGCGCAATTCTGATTTTTACAATTTATCACAATATTATAAAAATCATTCCGCAGCCTTTGACAGAGCCACTTCATTAAAAAGGGGAAATCGGAAGTTCTTCTTACGTATGCCTAATAGATTTTAGTGAAAAATATTTGTGCCAAGTTTCATGCCATTTAGATATTTTTTCGAATGGAAATATCTAACAATTTCCGAAAAAAAGCTTGCACTTGTGACACCAGTTATATGGGTGGAATTTCGATCAATCCCTTTTTACAATTAGTGGGTACTTTAGCATTTGCTCAAATATTAACGCTCTGTTTTTTAGAATTCAGATGGGTTACATATTCCTAAATTAGTACGTCAGTAGCATATCCATATATAAAATTAAGACATATATACAGGGTGTTCCTCTTATCTCGGCGGCCCGAAATAACTCGGTAATTATCGACATCACAAAAAAATGTTCCAAACAAAAGTTATACGGTCTGAAGGGGGCCATCAAATGCGACCAATTTTTTTTATTTCTTTGGAAGCGCTGACGCGCAGTGAAGGTCACCTCCACTTTTTTAAATGGAACGGTACATTTTTCCCAACCATCTTGAGGAGCACCTCAAGCCGCATAAAAACATTAAAGTCGTTCAGGTCATTTTCAAGGTCACTATCGATTATACAAATCTAAATATCTTGGATCACTACCAAATATCCGTTAGTGATCCGAGATATTTAGATTTGTATTTTATTTTAATGCCTGACCTTGAATGACCTTGAACGAATTTGCCCCCTAATGTTTTTTATGCGGCTTGAGTTGCTCCACAAGATGGTTGAAAAAATTTACCATTTCATGAAAAAGAGTGGAGGTGACCTTCACTGTGCGTCAGCGCCTCCACCGAAAAAAAAAAATGGACGCATTTGATGGCCCCCTTCACACCGTACAACTTTGTCGGGAACTTTTTTTGTGACATCGATAATTACCGAGTTATTTCGGTGGCAGAGATAAGAGGGACACCCTGCAT
Organism: Ophion costatus; assembly: GCA_951751655.1. Classification (NCBI taxonomy): domain Eukaryota; kingdom Metazoa; phylum Arthropoda; class Insecta; order Hymenoptera; family Ichneumonidae; genus Ophion; species Ophion costatus. The sequence continues at coordinate 5,135,033 of OX632362.1, read as the reverse complement.
ACAGGGTGGACCTTTAAACGTGACCACCCCAAATATTTTCGTTGCCTTTAGAGTGACGAAAAAAATGTCAGGAGGTAATTTGATTGATTTCGAAGGGTTGATTCAGTGGTGAAAAATTGATTTCTGTCAAGGTCATAGTTTTTGCGCTGTAGCTGATATTTAGATGAATACAATCATGACCTTGAAATGATTCTTCATCAAAATATTTTGGGTTTGTTTTCTTCACTCTAAAGGTCACGGAGACATTAAAGGTGGTCACGTTAAATGGTCGACCCTGTATGTCGATCATATATATATATATATATGTTACGACGGTTTCGCATTAATCTTGACCCTTCTCCTTGATTAATACGCTGATCTGAGTGCCGAGGATCGAGTTGCGGGGCTCGAACGGGATTCAGAAATAAATGTGGGTATATGATATTAGGTTCAACAAAATTTATTTAACATAAAAGTTAATTATACAATGAAAAAAGTTTATTAATTCTAATTTACTCGTCAGACCGCTGTTTTACTGCATTGATTTCGATGAATTAAATTAAAATTTTTATAAAATCATGCTTTCCTATCGCACCGCCAACCATTTCGCATATTGCCCCATCTGTTGACCGTGTTTTAGTCGTGGATTCTTAGTGTCGCCGCTAGGCCATTTACTCCTCGCTCGCTGGTTGGTTGGATGTCGAAGGTTGAATATTGGAGGCTCAAACTGCCCTATGTACGTTGTTCAAAAAATGGTTTTCTATGAAACTGGTACTTTTTAACGGGTTACACCTAGTTCGGGGCCGGAGAAAGAGGTGTAATCGTTATTTTTTTTTTTGGAAATGGGTGCATGTTTTTACCTTTTTTCATCATAAATGGTATCATTTCACGCATCTTTGACAATTTTTTATTGGGAAATATTTATAAACGACCGCTGTGCAAAAAAGGTCCTTCGCGGTGACCACTCCTGCTCGGAAACAAATCATTTGAAATTACACAGAGAGTAACTTCAACCATATTTCAACCATATTTTATGTTACCCTGAGGAGACTAATATTTTATAGTCATGGTTACTGCCGGAAATATAGGACTGCCTATAATATTTTAGCAGTTGTGTTAACTACGCTCATATGTTAACCGCAACCAACAATCTTTCAAGCATACGTTGATTGTCAATGCTATATAATATAGTAGGTTTTCATAAAATAGATATTTCCTTACATTATCAAAAATAGTGGTGTTTACCATATTTGTAGAGTTATTTCGGTAGAGGAAGGGGCCAAAAATTAAGTGGAACACCGGTGACGAGCGAATGACGCTGAAGAAGACTTTAATTAGTATAACGGTTGAAATAAGAGAACGAATATGTAGGAGATTCCCGGAGGAGTGATGTATATAAAAACGAAACGAAGTAGTTCCAGTCGGGTTCTTTTGTGAAGATGGCGCTCCATATACCGAACACGCGGGAACTTGGCGTCCCAGAAGACTCGGGCGCCGCCAGCGCCACTCGAACGCACGAATAGGACAAAAGGCGCGTTATCGTGTCGTATATTCAAATATCCATTCGACACTCCCCCTCGAGAAGATAACGTGCTTTGCTTGAGTCCCTCCATGATTACAGGCCCAGAAGTTCTAGGCATCTCCGAAACTTTGGTGTCGCTAACGGCTTCGTTAGAAAATCCGACGGCATCTCGGAGGTAGAGACGTGTTTGATGTTAACCATGCCGCTGTTGACTACACCTCGCACGAAATGATGTCTGACGTCGATGTGCTTTGTTCGAGCGTGAAAAATCGGGTTCTCGGCCAGTTTCCGAGCTCCATTGTTGTCACAATATATCGTGAGCGCATCATCTCGAAAAACTCCGAGCTCCGAGAGAAAACGACGTAGGTAGGAGGCTTGTTTGGCCGCCTCTGACAGCGCCATGTACTCCGCCTCGGTTGACGACAATGCGACAGTACATTGCTTCCTCGACTCCCACGATACTGGACATCCAGCCAAGACGAAGGCGTATCCTGTATAAGACTTTCGGTTTACGGGGCAATTGGCCCAGTCGGCGTCCACATAACCCTCGATGGGATTGATATCCTTCCTGTAGACGAGACCGACGTCCGACGTCCCCTTGAGGTATCGCAACACGCGTTTCGCCGCAGACCAGTGAGTGTGGTCAAAGCAGGTGTTGAACTGACTCAAATAGCTGACCGCGTAGGATATATCCGGCCTGGTGCAAACGGCTAGGTACATTAGCGCTCCAACGAGTTCTCGATAGGGAAGGTCACCCCGAGCTTCCTCGACTCCGTTAAGGGATGGCTCCAACTTTGTGTTTGGATCCAATGGAGTGGTTACGGCATTTGCATCCGCCATTCCGAATTTTTCGAGAATTTCCCTCACGTACCCCTTCTGCTTCATCGATACGGTCTGCCCGTCCCGATTAAATTCGATGCCGAGACAATACCTAATGGGCCCAAGGCATTTGATTTCGAATTTATTCGACAGATGTTGCTTTACCTTGGTAATCTCTGTCGCGTCACGAGAGGCTATCACGATGTCATCTACGTAGGTCGCAATTAGAAGAAGACGCTCCCCCTCCCCCTTGTAAAATACGCATGGGTCAGCCGAGGATCTTGACGCGCCAAATTCTGCCAGACATTTGCATAATTCGTTGCTCCAGCAGCGGCCAGCCTGACGCAGTCCGTAAATGGCCTTATTCAGGAGACAAACTTTGTTTCCTGTTCGCAAATCGCGAATCATTTCGATCGCCTTTCTCCTTACGTCGCTGTGATTCGGCTCCGTGATCGAGAGTTTCTTCAGCCCTCTCAGAGCATGCTCCGGAACCTCCATAAGAATTCGCTCGTCCAGTCGGCCATTCAAATATGCTGTGGCAACGTCCAGCTGCTCGACAATCATATCGTTCTGCACTGCGAGAGCTATAAGGATACGTATCGCTTCGATGCGTGCAACCGGTGCAAAGGTGGCAGTGAAATCCACACCAGGTCGCTGTGCGAACCCTCTCGCTACTACACGAGCTTTCCGCCGCTCCAGCGTCCCGTCCTCGTAATACTTATTCCTCAGTACGATCCGACTTCCGATTATTTTCTCGTTTTCCGGTCTAGTAATGAGTTGCCAGGTCTCATTTTTCAGAAGCGACTTTAGCTCGCAGGCTATCGCGTCGTGCCATTCCTCTGCGTCTGGTCCCTCGATGGCGGCGACGATTGGGATCTCGGCGAGACCTGCAGCCTCTTCGAGTTTCTCGGCTTGACTTGCGGGTTGATAGAGCTTCTTTGGTCTCCCCCGGAGTCCGGTTCGCACGATACGAGGACGACCGCGCCCTCTTGTTGGCTCGTCAGAATTTCCATTTTCTTCGCCGAGTTCCTCCTCTTCTTTGTTTTGCTCGTCGATGTGCTCTTCGTCGGTAGGAACATCTTCCGCGTCTTCGAAACCTTCGCGTGGCCTCGTCCGAACCTCCACCTCGACATCCTCGGGATCGACGATCTCCGGGGTCAGCAGATCGTCCCAGTCACTGATATTCGACGACCTTGAATTCGCACTTACGAATTTGACGTCCCTAGCGACTTCGATCTTCCGTTCCGCGGGGAGCCAAAGGCGGTACCCTTTCGATGTTTCGGAATAACCGACGAAGACAGCTTTTCTGGATCGAGGTTCCAATTTATCTTTCTGGGGATCTCGCTTCAAAGTCAGGACCTGCTGACCGAACTCTCGGAAATAGCTCACGTCTGGAACTCGTCCTCTCCATTTCTCGAATGCCGTTCTACCGTCGTGGCAGCTAGTCGGGCAACGGTTGAGGGTATGATTTGCCGTGTTCACGGCTTCCGCCCATAGGAAATCCGGTACCTTTGACTGCATGAGGAGGCAGCGCGTCGCGTTCAAAATCGTGCGGTTTTTGCGCTCTGCGACGCCATTTTGCTCAGGCGTGTGAGAGATCGTGAGCCTTCGGTTGATTCCGTGTTCTCTTAAAAATGAATCGAAAGCGTCGTTCAGGTATTCTCGGCCATTATCCGATTGCAAATACTTGATTCGTTTGCCAGTTTGGTTTTCAGCAATCGCCTTATACTCCTTGAAAGCTTGAAATACTTCGCTCTTTCTTTTGATAAATCGGACTTCGCACCACTTAGTAGCGTCGTCGATGAAGGTCACGAAATACCGTGATCTTCCGATCGACTCCGTGCGCATGGGTCCGCAAACGTCCGTGTGGACTATTTCGAGTATCTCCGATTTCCTGTCCGACTTCTTGGGGAACGGCAATCTGGTCATTTTCCCCCGCACGCATATTTCGCAATACGTGTCACCTCGGCATTCACCTATCGTCATTCCGCGTACGGCATTTTCGCGATGACATTTCATGAGGTCACGATAATTGATGTGGCCCATTCGTCGATGCCAGAGTTCGGCCAACGAACCTTCGCCCCTCGTTCCGCCGTCCCATTCGGCGTTGGCGCCACTTTCGCGAGCAGTTTGCAAATAGTACAGTCCGCCGTTTACTCGTTCGGCTCTTAGAACGGTATTTCCTTTTTGATCGACGACCGCAGCTCCACCTGCTTCGAAAATGACCTTTAGCCCTTTGTCGCATATCTTTCCGACAGACAAGAGATTTGTTCGCAGGTCCGGAACGTGTAGCGTTTCGTTTAGATCCACGATTTTCGTTCGACCATTCTGCACGACCCTTAACGATACCGAGCCTCTCCCCTCGATATTTGTTGACGATTCGTTTGCGAGGTTTACCTTACCAATGGCGTGTTTGTCGACATCCACCAAGAAGTCGCCGTCACCGCTCATATGAGCCGTACAACCGCTGTCGACGCACCATACCCCCTTGGATCCGGCGGTTTTCGAGGATTTTGAAGCGGTCATGGAATTGAACTCTCCGCCAGGGCTCTCATTGTTCGCCGATGGTTCGACGTCATCTTTGCCAACGAGCGACAGGTGGTCCGTGGCACACAGACTGAGATTTTCGGCGGCGTTCGCACTTCCGGCCTCCTTCGGTTTCGTCGTGCACTCCGTGGCTTTATGTCCTATCTTGCGGCACCTAAAACATTTATATTTAAACTTTTCTTTCTTAGCTATTTGCTGAGTTTTGGTGTCCCCTTTGATCTCGAAATCGCATCTCTTGGGCGTATTTGGTCTCTGGCTGGTTTGCCTTTTTGCGAACATCGCACTTGACGATCCTTCTCGCAATTCGTGTTTTCGTGCGTCACTTTCCTCTATGATTTTGACGCGCAGAGTATCTGGAGACGGTAAGGTATCACGCGATTCCATTGCGCATCGGAAATTACCGAATGAAGTAGGCAGACTTTGCAGAAGCATCACGCACAATAAATCCTTATTTATGTCGACATCCATCTCGCTCAACCTATCGACGGTGTCGAAGAACTTTAATATGTGTTCACGTACGTCCTCACCTTCTTGCATATGGTGATAGGTCAGCTGCTTAATGAGCGTGGCCTTCCTCGCTGGCCCGGACGACTGATAGATGGTCTGAAGTTTCAGCCAAAGTTCGCGCGAGGTCCTACACTCCTTAATTTGCTTCAGCTGAGATGGTTTTATCGAAAGGATGATGTCCGCCTTCGCCTTTTCGTCCTCGTTTATCCATTTCCTTACTTCTTCCTGATTTTCTGCCGACCCCTCGGGTTTAACCTTTTGACCACTCACGTATCCCCACGCTTCGTTTTTCGTCAACAGCGCTTGCATTTGAATTTTCCACGTGTCATAGTTCTCTTTATTCAATAGTTCGATTCGTACCGCGTTGGACGAAGCCATACTGTTTCAAAATATTCGCTTTGGCGAAAATTTTGCTTCTTTCAGCCACGTGTTTTTATAACCTCAAAAAAACACTTCGCGCAGCGTCACTTTTTCTATTCACTTCGTTTTCTTTGCCTCACTGCCTGGGCCCATAACCTGTAGAGTTATTTCGGTAGAGGAAGGGGCCAAAAATTAAGTGGAACACCGGTGACGAGCGAATGACGCTGAAGAAGACTTTAATTAGTATAACGGTTGAAATAAGAGAACGAATATGTAGGAGATTCCCGGAGGAGTGATGTATATAAAAACGAAACGAAGTAGTTCCAGTCGGGTTCTTTTGTGAAGATGGCGCTCCATATACCGAACACGCGGGAACTTGGCGTCCCAGAAGACTCGGGCGCCGCCAGCGCCACTCGAACGCACGAATAGGACAAAAGGCGCGTTATCGTGTCGTATATTCAAATATCCATTCGACAATATTGAATAGTATGTCTATTAAATGTATATAATATTTTATAAATTCAAAAATGTTCAATTGAATTTTTTTACTACCTGTCATGATAAACGATCATACTACCTGTATGATTGTTTATCATGATTTGTTATTCCCTGACCATCTAAAATGGTTTCTACCGAAGAAAATATTTCACCTACATGGAGATTCGAACCTACGACCTACCTATCTATATTCACGCACTCTGACTCTATGCTATATACTTATTTTATTTCGATCGTAGATTTGGCATAACGGATAAAAGTAATTCCAGCTGCAATTCCCAATATCTGTTACCTTTGATATAGGTGGAATTTTGCACAGATTGCCTTTTTGATAATATATGTCGCTGCTTAAATGCATTTTTGGCGCAGCCCAATAGTTTTCTAAATATCGAATTCTAAAAACTGATAATTGAATGCTATATCGATCGATGCGACCGCTGACTCTACTTTTTTGACACGTTCCACAAATTATTTACGTCTTCACTATAAGATTACCATAATGTTGTTCGTATAGTCACTTTTCGTAAGATCTTGTAACAATTTATACTCAACAAGCGTTAATGTCAACCATATAAATAGTACAAACTTGCACTGAGAAAAATGTCCATAGTATTTATAAAAAAAACGCCCATGGTAAGAGTCGGCATAGTAAAATTCATATAACTTATCGCTACCGTAATCATAATATGGTTCACACAACTATAAGCGTCTATCTAATCATGCCGTTTTGGCAGTGTTTTTTTTTACCTAGTATCCCTGAAATAACCCATGAAAAAATGTACAACTGGTCCGACATTGGCCCAGTAGTGCGCCAACTCTCCTGTATGGTTGGCCGTCCTCTGGCATGAATGTCGGTCCATTAATGGACCGTTGTCGGAATGATATCCTCGGGCCAAGGCTGGCTACCGATATCGTACCGACGTTGGACTGAACACCGGCCCGACAGTAGTGCCAAGGTTGGCCCAAGTTACAGCCAATATCGTACCAGCGTTGGTGCTGACGCTCGTGCCAAGGTCGGCCCAAGACTATGCTATCGTTGGTATTAAGAGCGACCCGACGCCTGTGCCAACACTGGCCCAAGTTCAAGCCAATATCGTACCAACTTTCGTCCAGTCCATAACCAACAGTGGTACGATAATGCCCCGAGTATCGACCGATACAACTCAGGGCATTATCGGTCACTCGTGTTACAATTTTTTAGTTGTTCATTTTTATCATTTTTATCGTCCCCGTGTTCAATAATTTCTTCCACATACTCAAGAGTGTTCTCACACTCCGCTTTTTGAACATTATTTTCGAGGATTTTTTTCTCTGTCAAACATGACTCTTGATTCATGACACATTTTTCGTGCTTCAATAACAGTTTATTCCAACATAATTTTTTTCGCACTTTTTTCAGTTTATCATATCTCTTTTGTTTATTCATATTGAGAATACGGTAGGAGCATAAGGGAAAAAATTACTGTTGCACGAAAAAGCGACGATGGACGCTACTCTTTGTTCGCGGTCTGCATCGATACGACACTGAATGGCGACTGGCGAGCAATTCATAAGACACGTAACGGGGAGTGATGCCGGCTCGTGATTGGTTCAACCTATTCACGCGAACAGTCGGTTCTTCGTTGTTAGCCGATACTGTCCCGACATTGGCATATTGCGGTATGCCGAGATTACGTATGAACGTAGGATAGTTATTGGCGAACAGGATTGGCCCATGGTCGGCTCCAGTAGTCCACCCCAACAGTCGGCTCTCCGGGGCAGCCGATACTGGCCCGACATTGGTATAGTACCGGTTGCCGGGATTAGAAATGAGCGCAGGACAATTAACGGCAGACAGTATTAGCCCACGGTCGGCTTCTCCGTCTACGCCATCAGTCGGCCCTAGGTCGTTAACCGGTACTGTCCGCACATCGGCTTGATGTCGGATGCCGGGCTCCGAAAAGAGGGTCGACTGAAAAATGGCAGAACCGTTGTTTCAGTGTTGGGCCAACATTGGTTGCCAAAAATCGGTTAGCCAGTACTGGGCCGGGCATCGGCCGTATTGTTCGTGTCGGCAATTTTTTCATGGGAACTATTAACTACTGTGAATGACCTTACAATATGGATATAGTTAATTCAGTTAATATTTGTACTATAGTAAGAATTTTTTCGGGGATAATAGACAGTCGAGCACACCACCAAAGTTGCATGTGTAGATATATTTTTCGCTTATAGTTGTGTTAACGATATTATCATTACGGTGCCAATAAACTATACAGGATTTTACTATCCCCTCTTTGACGTGGGCGTCTTTCATAACTACCATGTACTTTGCTCTCAGTGCAGCATTAGTATTTGTACGCTGATTTTGTGATATAGCTGAATTAGCCATATCGATATTGTAAAGCCTTTTACAATAGTGTTTAGTAATTTCGGAGATGCTGGATAGTCAAACACGCCACCAAAGTCGCATGTTTACGTATACTTTTCGCTTATAGTTGTGTTAACCATATTGTGATTGCGGTGACAATAAATTATAACGAATTCGACTATACTCGTTTTTACCATGCGCGTTTCTTGTAAATACTGTGCACTTTTCTCTCAGTGCAAAAAACCAAATGAATTTAGTTTTTGTACCATATTATCTAGTCTTTAGTTGACGGATTCAATAAAACAATGATTTTAAAAAAAAATCGTCACCGATCGAAAGTGGACGTCGAAATTTCAGTCAAAAAAACACTCAATTTTCCTTGGCATAAAAAAAATATGCATTGAAAACAAATCCTTCGATTGAGGACTGCTTTTTGATATACAAAAAATGTCTGTAAAATTTGAAGTAGATCGGTTTAGTTGTTGTAGAGATATTTTGATCACCGATTCTGAAAAAGTAATGCCGAGAAACGGTAAACGCTCATAACTCTCCCAATTTTCAATGGACCGACTTGAAATTTTCAGAGAATATTTTGAAAAGGTTATATTATAAAAATCCGTCGAAAACAAAAAGTCGATTTAGAAAAAAATCCAACTAGGTGCAACCCCTTAAAGGGAGAACACCACTGTAACGGGTCGAGCAAAGGTCGTTTTTACCAAATTCTTTTGTCCGCTAGATTACGAGTATTTATTTGGGATTTGGAAAAAAGGTATGTTATTAAGCATACATTGAATTTATGTCGCGTAAGTTATGATTTTTATAAATTACCAGTTAACAACGTTATATATTTATAGTAGAGCCTCTGTATAAAAAATGTGGTCCAACGGAGGTATCAATAACTTGACAATGGTTGCGTCATATCCGGAAGGGCAAGACCATAAAATGTTGGTTCCCTCTTTCTTGCCTACCGTCTAGCGCAATAGCACGGAATGAGGGTAAAAAGGGAGATGTGTGAAAGCGGTGGGCGGGGGCCAGGCTTTGAATGCCTACGGGGTCGAAAGATATATAACGAGTTTGGCGGACGTAGCTACTAGTAAGATTCTTTTATTCTTTACTGATGTTTACGTTGCAAAATGAGAGTTTCGTTATCATGCGTATTAGTCTTACAAGGAACATCACTTAAGTGTCCGCCTTCGATTTTGTTGAAACTCATATATGTGATAAAGCATTGAAAGCCATTAGACACGTATTTCTTTTATCTGCTGAACAACGTTTTAAAGGGTAGAAACGACCTCTCAAAGAAACGCGTGTCACCCCTTAATGTGTTTTTTTAAATTATTCTGTATTGAATTTTTCATCGCTTTACATTAGAAGAATTTTAGTTTTTGTTTCATTCAGATCGGTGGAATACTTGTGGGTGGAACTGCAAATCCACCTCTCGGCACGCCGTGCTATGAGGGGTGGTTTCCCCCCTTAAAACTGTTTTTCCGCACATAAGAAAAAATACGGGTCTAATAGTTTTCAATGCTTTATCACATGTATGAGTTTCAACAAAATCGACGGCGGACGCTTAAGTAATGTTGCTTCTTAGTGGTTGCCCACGATTCCCATCATAGAAAATCGCATAGGCCTGCGTCCTCGTTGTAGTTCAACATAACAGAAGAAAGAAGAAAATATATATAGTGTGCATTTGCTCGCGACGTGATAGTTGTTCTGAAAAATGAAAATGAAAAAGGTTTATAATCTATGTAAAGGTAGTTGTCGTTTCACGTAGCCAGTTCTCGAAATAAGTAATGGGTGTTAAAAAATGACGACCATAATTGACGGGTGTTAACAAAAAAGTGTTATTCTGGCGTGTTATGTCCGTAGACGTTTGGAAAATGTATATATTTTTCGTATATATATTTATGGAGTTATAAACGTCGAACGGGAAACGCTTTACTCCAATTACCACCGTAAGGAGGCACGAGTGCTCTGTGGGATGATAATTATGTGGGAACGTTTGCTGTGAGACGAGAGTTTTTTGTTTCGAGAGATTTTGCTTTTTTTTATGGATTTCGGAAATTGGAAATAAAGGATCTTCAAAGTCTTAAGTCGCAAGATAGTTTCATTCAAATTCGATAAAAAGTAATCTCATAAATTTTGAGTAAATATTATAATATAGTAAATACCTTCGACTGGCTGGAGCGGCGTCGTCGTTTTAGAATTTCGTATATTGATTCTCGTTGACAATTTCTTTCAACACATACACGTTTTCTCGTACACTTCTACAGAAGGCCCGGCTGCGGAATAATAGTAAATGATACTTTAAAATGCTCGGTGATTCGACCCTTTTGATTATAAAAATAATATAACTTCGAAAATTCTGTTGAATCACTCTCTTCTATTGAAGGCCCGGATTTTGGACAGCGTAATGATGAGTAAAAATATTGATCGAAACTAACATGGAACATCACTCAAGTGCCTGTCTTCGATTTTCTTGCAACTCATATATGTGATAAAGCATTGAAAACTATGAGACACGTATTTTTTTTTTATCGGCGGAAAAACGGTTTCAAGGGGGGAAACTACCCCTCAAAGAAAGGCATGTCAAGGGTTGATTTCGCAGTTTCACCCACAAGCAGTCCACTGATCTGAATGAAAGAAAAATCGCAATTCTTTTAATGTAAAGTAATGAAAAATCCACTAAAGGAGCATTGAAAAAAAAATGAATCAAAAGGTGACACGCCTTTCTTCGAAGGGTGGTTTTCCCCCTTAAAACCGTTATTCCGTCAATAAATAAGAGAATGTGTTTAATAGTTTTCAGTGCTTCATATCACATATATGAGATTTAACAAATTTGAAGCTAAATACTGAAGTGATGCTCCTTATAAGTCGATTATAATATATGTCCGATACTACTGTAGAATTACTCACTTTTACGGCAGACCCAAATTACGAACAGTGTATGAGCGTTAAAAACTGCAGCGAGACTTTGCACGTGGGTTGAAACAACGGTTTCATTTATACACAAAATATTTAAATAACTAACAAATGTTAAACGAATTTTTCAAAACGGACTAAAAAGTATAAAATAATTTCTCCTACCCCCAAACTGATTTATATCCCAATACAGATTCCTAACCCTCTACAGATTGTCCTGGAAATGTGTGATTGCGAATTTTTTATTGCTATGGAAATACTTGTAAGATTTAAAATGAAAAACGTGGGACACATGCAATAGATAATTGATGCATGAATAGTTCATCAAAGTCACTAACAATTTTGCTGCACTGCAGATGATATGAACTGTTATGTGAGGTTTTTCAACGACAGCTATTCCCTACACTCCATCTATTGCATGCACCCCACGTTTTTCGTTTTGAATATTACAAGTAATTTCATAGGTATTAAAAATTCACAATCACAAATTTCGTTCAAAATTGATTGCAAAATTTGTACCGAACAGACAAACAGACAACCAAGAAAGCATAACTTGCTTTCTTGGTTGTCTGTTTGTCTGTTCGGTAAAAAACATGGGAAAAACTCGCTTAGCAGTAGAGCCATTTTTAACATTTTGGGCACTTAGGAATTAAACTATTTTTCGTGTACTTTCCGAGGGCTTCCCCCCCCCCCCCCCGGCAAGCAATAAAAGTTAGATATTTGGATCTTCACCGTCTCACCTTGCCCATCTCTATGATACGGCTCGAGGCTCCAGCCCTAGAACTTTTATTACTGCTCTCATGCAGAGCAGAGAAATATAGCACCTGTTACGTACCGAATGATACCCCGGATAAACTGAGAAAAAAATAATTATTTTGTGGGCTGCTCTGTTCGTCCCATGCAGGTCCGAATTCTCTGGGAGGATAAAGGGGAGGATGCCAGAATGAAATTTGACGCTTCCGATATGTGATTTATTTATTATTAGTAGCCGACTTACAATTTTGTTGACGCCTAAGCAAGTACGCACACACACACACACCATACATACACTCACAAATTTTAACAAAATAGAACCTGTAGATCGATAACAAAGTGATTTAACGTTGCGGATTTTTCTTGTGTTGTTCAAGTAGAACGGAATTAGATTTAATAATTATTGCGTCTCTATTGCGATGGTTTCGACGTCGCACAAGTCTTACAATCCTGTGCAACCACCTTTGCACCGGGTTCACAGGGGGATACTATCCACCTCCCAAGTACAAGGGAACTATGGTTGCCGCGGAACGCTTTGTGCAAGAGTATGGCTCCGTGCTCAGGAAGCAACCAAGGGACGAGTACTCGCGAGCCCGTTTTGACGACCGAAGACTGATGGACGCGACCCGTTAAGACATGGGAGTGCGGGATCGCGACTTGCTTTCAACCGGAGTTTCACCCTAACACCAGGATACCTCCGTGGCCAGATGGGAACTGATTAAAAATCGACCCGGCAACATTGCAGTGAGGTTGCCGATTTGAGTGGGGGTTTTTCCGAAAGTTAGCAATTTTGGGTAGCGGTAAGCGTGGTGCAACTCTGGGGACTTTCCACCGGTCATTGCACCATCCCAATTCCATAGAAGCGTCCCAGGAATGCGGCGACGCAATGCTACCGTTGCATTTTCAAGCGCCGCGGATGAGTGTCCCCTAGAGCACCAATGGTAGAGGGTAGTGACCCGTTGGGTCACTATCCTCGGTGCTGATGGTGCAAAATGCACGTTCTCCAAACGGGAGCCCGCGTGCGAGTCGCCTCGCGTTTTCGGTGTTTTTCGAAAAAAATGCCCGAAGACGGGGACATGACACACCATGGCTTGCAACACAAAAATCCCTACGATACGGAACTACGTGTATCTGGTATTATGCGCAGTTAACAAACAAGGAAACTGTCCCTATGGTCTAGGAATTCACTATTTTGTGGAGTATGAGAAGCAATAAAATTTTAGTAGGTATCTGTAACGCTTATATTTGTGGTTTCAGTGAAAAAATCAAAATAGCGGGCTCTATTGCTTCTCACACGTGGACGATTATGTTTTAACCAAAAGAAATAAAAGAATAACGCTGTAAGTGACAGGTGACATCTGTACTAATATTCGGAGGCTTAAGGTATGCTAAATTAAATTTTAAAAATGGCTACGTACGATAGCTACGGCAATGACGGAAATATTGATTTTCCGAAATTAAAAGTCGGACAATTATAGGTAGAGTCATGATTCCAGCCAGATCGAGAAAAGTTGTTCCGAGGAAAAGGTAATTAAAAGATTTAGTATACGTAAATCGTTGCACTACCTCGTCTGATTGTCAGTAAAGTGTTTGTAACTTTGTCCATTTTCAATATTTTTATTCGACATTTTTTTCTCGTATTCTTGAACATCTATACTTAAGGGGTCTTCTCACTTTAGACGCTAATAAAAGGCTATTTTCATGCATTTTTTGATAGGTTTATATTACCGATATTGATATCAAAGTTGTTACACTTAATGAATACAATTTCGAAATACATTCAAAAAATTGTTTGTGTATTTATGTAACCCAAACAAACTTTAACAAACTCGTTTTTCTCGAAACAACGTCTTTCGACGGTTTGTTGATAAAATCTTCGAAACTACTGAACCGATCCTTATGAAATTTTAACCGCATATTCTTTACAACTATGGCTATAGCGCATATCAAGAATTTTTTAATTTTGATATTTACTACTTTTTTTCTGCAAATCGGTGAAAAAACACGTTTTTTTGTTGTTTTTTTTCGACAAACGTCCGTCATTTTATTATTTTTGCATATATCAAAAATCGTATGATATGCACTGTAGCCATTAACATACTGAATCTAAAACCGTTTGATCTTTTTGTTTTGGATGATCCATTTCCGAGATTTCATCAACAGCGCAGACCTACATTTTCTTAGGACATTTTTCAACTATCATTTTTGTCTTTAAATATTTATTTGAATAAATATAGTTTTTTAAATGTATTTCGAGAGTGTATTTATTAAGTGTAACAACTTGTATACGAATATCTATAACATAAAGCTATCAAAAAAATTCATGATAATAGCCTTTTTTAGCGTTTAAAGTGAGAATACCGCATAAAGAAAATGCAAAAAATTTATTTTTCAACCTGTCACAGTGGTGCCCTGCCTTAAGGGGCCGCCAGATGGTATACGCCAGTATATATATCCACAAGTCTACACTCATTGCACTTAGATTTGAAACTCAAGCTCTCACATTCGGCATGATTCTTCATTACTCGGTCCACGCAAAGAAGTTCAGTTTTTAGTCAGCCTGTTTGTGCAATCACCGTTTTATAATTTGTTCTCATAACACATTATTTTTCAATCCTCCTTCATTATTTGGTGTCTTCTTAATCGTTAGGAGTTTGTCCAGGCCTGTCATTAGTGCTGCGTCAAAATACTTTTTCGTACCCCAATATTATGAACATTCCTTTTCAATTATTTGTTGTCTTCTCAAGTTATTTGATGTCAAACGACCCGCCGCGCGACTTGATTAAATATTCAGTAAGTCAATATTCGCATTCAAACAAATTCGGTTTACCCAAGCCAAGATGGTCATGATAGACGCCTACATCGACCGATGCATACAATAGAGGGCAATCGCCTCCGTTGTTTTCGATTATCCAAGGCGAAGTAGTTTAGTATTGGGTCAAATCGTGATTCAGCTCAGGTCTCATAGTGGCGATATACGGTGCAACAAACTTCACTTAATTTTGGAATTGGAAGAACCGAGTGGGAAAAGAGAAAGAGCGCGAACTATAGAGAGGAAGAGAGAGATGGACGGAGAAAGCTAATTCTGGAAGAGGTCCACACGAGCTTGGCGCTTACAAAAACAACAAACGAAACGGTTCGGGCGTTCAGAGAAACTCGATTTTATCGTGAATCGCGTAAACCGGAGCCGAAGAAGGATTCTGGCCACTTGGTTTGCCAGAAGTGTGGCTTGTGCTTATGTATGCTTCGTTTAGTAGCTTTTCTCAGCACTACCTTTCTCATTCCCATTCCTCCTTATCTTCTTCAGCCACTCGCTCTATTTCTTGCAAACGAATAGTCATTTCACTCGTCAATCTTTTTGCTACTTCTACGTCTTTTTCTCGAACCGTAAATCTGGTTGCTGCTTCTGTAAGGAAGCGAAAAAGAACGGCATGTTGGCTCGGTTTCAAGAAAACTACGGGAAACTTCCAATGCGTATCGGAAAGAAGCTCTCATTGGTATACGTCGAAAGGTTTATGTTTTCCTCTAGCCGATATTTTTTATCTTGACCGATGCTACTCAATGATGCATGGTTAACGATCTTGACCTTCATCAACGACTGACGCAATTCCGTATGAGGATGATAAGAAAAACAGTGCGAAAGATCTCGCCACGATAAGTTTGAGCGAGTCCCTTTTCTTTTATGAAAAGGGATGGCTCTCCATGAGACATTTCCTGTTCTTTTTGCTAGTTTTCTACAATATGGTCTGCCGGCGGTTAGGTGTACGAGCAAGGGGTGGATTAATCATTCCTTGAATGCCAAGAAAAATGAGAAAGCACTCCAAAAGAGAGTGTCCAAAGGGTTTTCCTTCGTCAGCCAGACTGCTCTATTCTGACTAGTCTTACTGCTCGTCGTCGCCTTTCGTCTTCTTCGCCTTCCGTTCCCTCTGTTCCTTCTCGTACTTCTTATTCGCCCTACTCCTTCCTTTACTAGGCCGGAAATTTTTGCCAAATTCGTAAGACGAGCACTCTCACTTACCTAACCCTTTTCAATTCGTCTTTTGGCACGCCGTCGACGTACAGTAATTCCCTATTCTAGCCTTCCGGGCGTGGCGAAAGCCTTCGGGCCGAATCTCCGTTCTGCGGGATCGTACGAACCGAGAAAATTGTGAATGCGAAGAATCCGATGAGATGGTGCGAGAAAGGGGGAAAGAGAGCGAGAAAAGGGGAGAATCCAGAGAAAAGACCAGGGTTGGTTGAAGAAAAGCTTATGCTCTCATCCTTTCTCTCCCTTCCCTCTACATTTTTTGTACCCCGTATACTTGAAGAGTGCCACCTGTGACTTGAACCCAACGACGATGAATCGATGTTTCTACCTCCTTCCCTTGCAGAACTCACGATGAAGAATGAAAATTCAGCCAAAATGTTCACGATTTGATAAACGAAAAATAACAAAGTTGTTCGAATTGTGTCAATTTTAGAAAATCTATAATTATTCTGGACGCTTGTTTTTATAGGAGCTTGAAAAACTAAAGCTGTAATGTAATTTGCCCCGGATTACGAGCCAAGAAGAGGTAGCAAAAATACCGTCTCGAATGATCTTTTTAAATTCACCATTGAGTACAACTTGAGATTTCTGAACAATTTATGACTTATAGAAAAATAACAGTTATTGTTATCATTTTCATAATAAAAGTAATCATTATTAACTCATGTATAAATTGACCATCGGCCCAGCGCTGGTTCAGTGTCGAACTTGATTGACCGAGGCTCGGCAAAAATATTTGGCCCAGGCATGGAAATGTAACGCGCGGCTGACGCTCGGCAGCCTAGGGTTGGCTACGAAGCTAGGACCACGACTGGCCCATATATAAATTGAGCATTAGACCAGCGCTGGCTCATTGTCAAACTTGATTGGTAGAGGCGCGACAAAAATGCTTGGCCCAGGCATGAAAATGTGAAAAATGAAAAATGCTTTAGCCAGGCATGGAAATGTGACGGGCGGCTGATGCTCAGCAGCCAGATATTGGCTACACCATAGACTGTAAAAAAGGTCATGAGAACCCATATGGAAAAGAGCAAAAATAACCTCAAAATCTTGCCGAATACTATAAAAAAAACATTAAAGAAATACAAGCTCGTAACTCCCCAGCCGATGTTTGCAAAAAGAGAACTATTTCTCCACTAACTAACTAGTAACAGCCTACAAAGTTTAAAAAACACATTGGTAAAATGTAGAAAATTATATCAAGGTTAATAAACGTTAAAACAATATAAAAAGGTTAATAAAAATAAAACTTAAAAATAAAAAAAAAACTATGTAAGGGATGTATACTACATAAAGGATAAAGTATACAGAGAGGTGAGGATTTGAGAATCATATGAGAGAGTAGACTTTTGAAATAAGATATATATTTTACAGAAACTGAAAAAATGTCTGAAAATATATTGTTCGGAGTAAAAAGTGAATTATTGGTGTTTCTCAGTATTATTATAAAATGAATGCACTGGAATAAGAGATGGTTACTGTTACTTAGTATTATTATAAGCTGAAAATTGAAATGCATGGTCCAAAGTATAAAATTCTCCTTCGCTAGCTGAACTGACAACAGTACAGAATATTTTTGAATACATTAGCACAGAGTAAAAGTGTAAGCTAAGACTGCAAAAGGATTAGAAATACAATGTGATGGTGATTTATACGACCAATCCATATAAAACAATGCAAGCATATAAAAACAACGATATAAGTTATTGATACAAAACTACTACTCTGAATTAGACCTTGAATACATTACTCGGTAGTTCGTACGAGGTTTATTTGGCCACTAAATAAAGATTTCATGGAGAGCAAGTACATTTTTTTGAAACCGCGAGGAGATAATAAAGAACACATTTAAATCATGTCGCAGATTGCAAAAAAGATTATGTGCATGCTACCGCAAGGGGAAAGATATATCTTCGGTAACTAACTAATCACGGCGTAAAAAGTATTTTAAAGGACATTGCTAAGCGGTAATGCCCTTAACATAGCAGAGAGTGAAAATCCTCTCAAGGATCACCTCTCAAAAATATTTTGGAACGATATCTGACAATAAGAGCGAAAGAAGATTTGCAAAGATATCGGCAAGAGAAAAAAGATATCAGTGAGAGAGAAAAAGATTTTATAAAGATCTCGGTAGGGGAAAAAAGATGTTGAAGAGATATCAGAGAGTGAGAAAAACAATTTATAAAGATAGCGATAAGAGAGAAAAAGATTTTGAAAAGATATCTGCAATAGAGAGGGAACGATTTTGAAAGGATATCCGTGAGAGAGATTTTATAAACATATCAATGAGAAAGAAGGAGATTTTGAAAAGATATCTGCGATAGAGGGAAAGATTTTGAAAGGATGTCGGTGGGGGAGAAAAAGATATAACAAAGATATGGATGGGACAGAAGATTTTGAAAAGGTATTGGTTAGAGAAAAATATATCGGGGAAAGAGAAAAAGATTTTAAAATGATATCGGGGAGTCAAAAATGTTCGAATTATGTCGAAGACTGCGCAGAGTACTTGTGGACAGCAAATATAAATTATCAAGTTACGCAACACATTAGTAAAAGTTAATGAGGTTTTAAAAGTATGTTCTAGGGTTATGAGGCATGTATCAATTTTCATCTAACTGATGAAAATTGATCGATTGGAAACAAAAAACCTTCAAACAGATATTAATATAAATTCTCGTCCGATTTTCCGGGCTCTATTGTGATGTGGTATAAACGCGAAAGAAACGAAAGGGATAGAAAATTATAGGTTAGTTTCTGTCCTTGAGGGGTCTCACCGTCAGAGATTATCATCAATTTCGGTAAAATTATAAGTTTTATATTTTTATGTTTTTTTAAAAATAGGATAGTGCTTCACAAAAAAAAAAATTTATCACGTTATATCTCAAGCTAAAGCTTACTACTGAATTTCAGAAAACGAATTGAAACAGTATTGGCTATTGATAATGCGGATTCAGAAAACACTCAACGTGGATATTGAGCTGTCAATGAATTTGTATATTTCTAATTATCAATCATACAAATGCATTTTTCACTCGGTCGTTTAAAACAACACGAGGAAATCGTTCTTGTTCAAATACTAAAAACTCTGAACAAAATGGCTGCATGAGCGTGGATGTACACACATGTATAGTAGCGAGATTCTGTAACTAGGTGGCGAGCGTTTTCGGTATAGCTAACAGCCAATGAGAGGCTTCCTTTCTTCTGTGTTCGTGCATACAATTGGCTGTCGGTCCAATGTTTGACTTTTCCCAACGCTAGTTCCGGCGGTGAGCCAGCGTTGAACCTGTTCTGTACCATCGATATGCTGACGCTTGGGCCAGTCCAGAATACCGACGCTTGGTATCCAGTACTGGGCCAAGTCTCAACCGATTGTCTACTAGCGGTTGAGCCAGCCGTAGCTCTAGCGTTGGCTCTGGCGTTGAGCCAGCGGTAGCTCCAGAGTTGGCCCTGGCGTTGAGCCAGCGTTGGGCCTGTTTTGTACCATCGACATACTGACGCTTGGGCCAGCCTAGAATGCCGACGCTTGGCATCCAGTACTGAGCCAAGTCAGCCGATTATCCACGAACGGCAGTGCATTAGCATTTTTACGTGGGAACACCAGCAATGTTGGACGCGTGGTCTAAATGTAAATGAGACGATCTCCCATATTAATAATTAAAATACTAATAATTCCTATTGCTCTTCTTATGGTTGTTATTATATATAGGAGAACGGGGCTGAAAGCGAGCACCCGGCCTAAAGCGGCATCCTCCATAAGAATAACGTTTTAAAACTTACCGCGCTTTTGCGCCGCAGGAACGATACCCCCGTCCCGCCCAACCTGCCGCAGTCATGAAGTTCAAACGCGGCCGACCCCAAGGCTCCTCAGGCTCGTGGGGCCACAGAAAAAAATATGACGAGTTATGAAAAAAGCAAAGTATGTACATCGTGTTTTGTCTATTCGTGAGTAAAATAGATCAATACTAAAATGTGACTATTATTTTATGCCGATAGCACTTTTTTATTTATATTTGCTCTAGTGTATTCCAATCATTCGTTGGTCAGATTTGATGAAAACGTCAAGTGGCGCTAAAGGGCAATGCGGGCAGGGCAAAGCGAGCATGTGTCCGCTATGCCGAGTATAAAAGATGGCTACGTGAAGTAAAGTTCATATTTTATTTCAATAATTTCCCTATTTATTTATCTTTGTTGTAGCAAATCGCGCACCTACCCGCTATGCTCTAATGCCAGATGACTATGTGAATTTAAGATGACAATAGACGATAGATGATAACTATGTGCCTTTATTTCAATCATTTTTCCATTTATTTATCTATGTGGTACTGACGAAACACTATTATTTATTGCAACAATGTATTTTACATGGTTGAAAGTGGTATTGTTACTTTCTTATAACGGTATCCACTATTACTTTCAGATGATACATAAATATAAAAGACAAACACAATAAATTTCTTGAGATGAGAGCCTCAAGAAAGATTCGAAAACTAAGGAAAAGCCAAGAAGGTCAAAAGAAGAAACAAAGTGCATACAAGGAAAATTACGTCTGCGTAATATGCAATGAACCAATTATAGATCCTCCCACCAAAGACTGGATTCAATCTAATGACTGTTAAATGTGGGCTCATGAGGCATGCCCTGGTGTTGGATCTTTTTATTGTGATAACTGCCAAAAAGTAAAGTTTCCTTACTGTTAAGAAGACACGTTAAGTTTTTGTTCTTTTATGATAATAATAATGATTTGTCTGCAAAAAAATATGTGGGTACATTCATTGTTCTTCCCGCTATGATTCCCTATTTTCTTGTTATTTATGCTTAATCTTGAAAAAAAATCAGAGTGCTCGCTGTACCCTCTACGTGCTCGCTTTGCCCTGAAGCCGTGCCCGCTCTAGGCTACCCCCCTGGGCAAAGCGGGCATTTCTTCAACTTTTTCAAGTAATTTCATTACTTGTATTTTGAAGATTTACTGGAAATGTGTGAATGTAATATTAAACTATGATAAATTTAGCATCCGGTGGCAAAAAATTGTTTGGAAACTGCTTTTTTAAATATCCCTTAGAGTGCCTACTCTGGGAACTCTGGGACTCCCTTACTTATAATAAAGCTGTAAAGTCTATTTGCCTGTATAACTTCGCATCACTCAAAAACGACTGAACCAAATGAAATATGGTTTTCTCTGTTGTGTAGCTTGAAATGCCATGAATGTAATGGTATATGTTTTATTTAAAGCGAGCGAGTATAAGTTGAGCAATTATCCAAAAAATGTTTACCCTACTGCTTTTGTGTACACTTCGTTTGACACCGTCGTCGATCAAGGCGATGCCACAAATTATCCCGTGCAGTTTTTTAGTTCGCTCAACGCACCAGGCCTTCCAGCATATAGAATTAAATTAAAAGTCGGTGTCCCAATACTGTTGTTGCGGATCTTGGCGCTGCTGAAGCCGTATAAGGGGACACGACTTAAACTGATTGCTTTACAACAAAATGTCATCAAGGCAGAAGTTCTGACGGGATGAAACGGTGTTTATACCGCGGATACCACTTATTCCCAATAACTTCCCGTTTCAATTCAAGCGAGTGCAGTTATGTAGCTCTACGTTGCCTGCTCTAGAGTAACCAACCGAGAAAATCTTTTCGTCTTAACCGACTGTGAAGAAAGAAAAGGCGAGTCGGAGTGGATATTGACATTTTGTAAAGTCGATTAAATTTAAATTTTAGATAACTCACTTCAGAAAATAACCTAAAGGATATCTCAAAATTACCTGAAATTTTTAATTTCACGCCATTTTTTGTGGCGAATATAGAGGTCATACGGTTCTTTGACAACTGGCATCAAGCAGGATTGGGGTTTTGTCATGGAGAATTGCACGATCCAGCAAAGCATAGATTTGCATTTTTTTCTTTGAGGTTTTCTGAAATGAAAAGTGCATGCCGATGGTTCACGAAACCATTCCGGAGCTCAAGGAAGCAATTGGACGCACTATTAATTAAATAAGTTTGCAATTATGGCAAAGTGTTATTGAAAATTTCGTCGGAAAAATTCGTCATTTATCGGATATTGCGTTTCACACATAACCTCCACGTTTGTACCTTATATTAAAATGAAAATATTCGTGCTTTTCACATAAATAATAGCATTTATCAATAAATGAAAATGTCAGGTCATTTTAAGACACCCTATATTATTCAAAATTTAAACGTTTCATTTAAGTAATTTTTTATATCGTATAGTTAAGATTTATGTGATTTTCACTAAAATTTTGGTAACCAAATACTCAATCTATCTACACTTATAGTAAAGATGTAAGGAACAAAAAGTCAGTATAATGGAATATAATTTTTTTTAAATAACCAATGGGAATTTTAAAAACCTGTTGACCAGGTAGTCAGAATAAATATTTCAACCGGTATAGCACGGGTGAAGCTGTGGGCAAAAGCTAATTATTAAATATAGTGTTTGATGTCTTACAATGTGTAGCTTCATCGGATATATTTACGGGGATAAAGTTCCGATAAGGACATATCTCCGATTAATTTGGAATTTTGCGTACGAATGTATTTGTACTCGCCGATCACGAATATGATAATGAAAATACCCGTAAATTTGATTTCAAGGTCAACACTCACAAAAACGGATTTTTTAAAAGTTGTTCGATTTTATTTTTATGAATGTTGATCTTAGATAAAAATATTTTGAAGAAAATGTGTAGCCTATAAAAATGTTGACATTTTATGTCCCATACAAGTTTTGTCGAAAACCACTCTGTTTAGAGAAAAATGCGCAAATGCCCAAAAAAGTACATTTTCCCAAACTCCATTATTTTCGATATTATCTACTTACGCACGTCACTGCGGGAAGGTTGCAGTTTGATCTTTAACACTCACACCTAAACAACAAACAACACACAACAAAACAAACAAGCCTAAACATGATACAACACAACAAACAAACCCAAACAAACTCCAACCTTCCCGCGGAAATGTGCGTAAGGAGATAATATCGAAACTAACGGAATTTAGCATAATGTACTTATTGGAGTATTACCCCATTTTTTTCAAACCAGAATGGTTTTAGACGAAAACTCTATAGAATATAAAAGATCAATCTTTTTATAGGCTACAACTTTTTCGGAAAAGATTTTTCTCCAAGATTCACATTTATTAAAATAAAGTAGCAAAAGTTTTTAAAAATCCGTTTTTATGCGATTTGACCTTGAAAATGAAATTTGCAGGTATTTTCACTATGATATTCGTAATCAATGGGTTAAAATACATGGGTATGTCCTTTTCGGAACTACACCCATTTAAGGTATTGCTTTCGCGGAGGGCCGTATTTTATAGAGTCATAAGCAAAACCCTGCTTCTGAATCATCACGTTACGGAATTTTAAGAATTTTTTAAACCCGTGAACAGTTTATATCCGCCATCTAGAGTAATTTAGTGTATCAATTATCAGATAGAAATGTGACCAGCATGTCATCTCCATAACGTGCCGTATGAAGAAGACGATTTAGAGAGCCGTCAGTTTTGGTTAGAAGATCGATAACTTGGCTTGAAATTTTACCAGCATATTGGGATGTATCCGACACTAAATGAAAATTAGACGAAAATAAGTTAATTTTTAAATATTCGGGTTCGTGAAAGGTCTACCTTAAGACGAATTTCCCTAGATTTTACAGATTACAATAACATCGGTCCCAAATAAAGATTTGTAAAATCATTCGCTTAGCACAGCTACAATTCGAGTATGTGTCGAAGGTATAAAGAGTGAAATCTGTAAAAAGAAAACAGAAAATTATTCACTTGACATCGTAAATTCCTCATTTCCATTTATTTGCTCATATTACTGTGTATCACGTAGTCGAGCGCAATATTTCGCATTTCATCTCGCTGTCGAGAACACGAGCGTCGCCGTGAAAATACTTATTTCGCTCGAGTGAAAACATGAATGATTCATGCTTAGAAAAATGGTTGGAAGAACCGGAAACGACACGCGTTGCGGGTCACAACTTTTGTCAATTCTCTCTCAAACGCCCCGTTCTCGAGTGAGCTCCGACGGGAACCCTTCTTGCATATTCCCTATCGCACGCGGGAACTTGCCGACCGCTTTACGTATTCACGGGACCGACGAGAACGTTGGACTCATACAGAGCAGGTACTCCTCCGGTCGACTCTAGGATGAAAACGTCTCCAACGATTTTTCTTCCCCTCGAGCGGAATCGTATACGAAAGGGAAAAATGTCGGAAGTGAATTTTTCCGGCACAATGTCCAATGTACGCAGTTCCTTCTAGGCTATCGTAAAAATGACAATCACTGCCATCAAAGCGAGTAGCTTAAAGGAGCATATACTTTGCTCGACCAATGAGTTGAGAATGAGACCAATGAGGTCATGTCCAGTTTAAAAATGCAATAACCACACAAATCGAGATTCATGTGTGAGAACATAAGGGGACTCGGGTCAAGACGAATACAAATGTAAGATGAATCATCAGCCTAGCTACTAAGCTGTGTGTGCGAGTACAGTGGAGTTTGAAGGGGTGACAGGAAGGTGAATGAGTGTGAAAGTATCAACTGTGGCGGAACTTACGAATACGAACGTAAGATAAATCATAAAGCCTAGCTACTAAACAGTGTGTGCAAGTACAGTCCAACGTAGAAATGCCAATGCTCAGCCGTTCGTGGCAATCGGCTGAGATCTGGCCCAGTACTGGATGCCAAGCGTCGGCATTCTAGACTGGCCCAGGCGTCAGCATGTCGATGGCACAGAACAGGCCCAACGCCAGAGTCAGCGCTGGTTCAACCGCTTGTGGACAATCGGCTGAGACTTGGCCGAGAACTGGATACCAAGCGTCGGCATCCTACACTGGCCCAAGCGTCAGCATGTCGATGGTACAGAACAGGCCCAGCGCTGGCTCAACGCCAGTGCCAGCGTTGGGAAAAGGCAAACATTGGACGGACAGCCAATCGCATGCACGAACACAGAAGAATGGAAGCCTCTTATTGGTTGTCATGAAAACGCTCGCCACCGAGTTACAAAATCTCGCTACTATACATGTGAGTACATCATGCTCATGCAGCCATATTGTTCAAAATTTTTTTTGTTGGGACGAAAAACAATCCTCGTGTTGTTTTAAACGACCAAGTGAAAAAAATTATTTGTGTGATTGATAATTACAAATATACAAACTCATTGACAACTCAATATTCACGTTGAGTGTTTTCTAAATCCGCATTATCAGTAGCCAATACTATGTTTAAATTCGTGTTCTGAATTTCTGTCGTAAACTTTAGCGTGAGATACAACGTGATGAAATGTTATGAAACATGAACATATGAAAATATAAAACTTATAATTTTACCGAAATTTGTGATAATCTTTCACGGTGAGACCCTTCGAGGACGGAAACTAACCTATAATTTGCTATCCTTTTCGTTTCTTTGGTGTTTCTACCACATCACAATAGAGACCGGAAAATCGGACGAGAATGTATATTAATATCTGTTTGGAAGTTTTTCGTTTCCAATCGATCAATTTTCATCAGTTAAATGAAATTTGATACATGCCTCATAACCCTAGAACATACTTTTAAAACATCATTAACTGTTGCTAATATGTTGCGTAACTTGATAATTTATATTTCCTGTCCACAAGCACTTTGCACAGTCTTTGAGATAATTTGAACTTTTCTGACTCTCCGATATTTTTTCAAAATCTTTCACTCTCTCTATTCGATATCTTTTCCAATGGGGGTCTTACCGATATCTTTGTTGTACCTTTTTCTCCCCCACCGATATCCTTTCAAAATCTTTTTCTCTCTTATCACTATCTTTATAAATTGTTTTTCTCACTCTGTGATAATTTTCGACATTTTTTTCTCTCTCGCCAATGACTTTATACAATCTTTTTCTCTCTCACTGATATCTTTTTAAAAAACTTTTCTCTCTTGCCGATATCTTTGAATAATCTTTTTTTGCTCTCGGATATCGTTTCAAAATATTTTTCTCTCTCTCCGATGTATTTCTTTCACTTTTTCCCATATGGCCTTCAGAGGATTTCGACTCTCTGATATGTTAAGTATATTATCGCTTAGCAATGTCCTTTAAAACACTTTTTACGCTGTGGTTAGTTAGTTACCAAAGATGTATTTTTCCCCTTGCAGTAGCATGCAGATCATCTTATTTGCAATCTGTGACATGATTTAAAAATGTTCTTTACTATCTCCTCGCTGTTTCAAAAAAATGTTATTACTCTCAATGAAACCTTTATTTGGTGACCAAATAAACCTCGTACGAACTCCAGAGTAATGTATTGAAGGTTTAATTCAAAGTAGTAATTTTGTATCAATAACTTATATCGTTGTTTTTATATGCTGGCATTGCTTTGTATGGATTGGTCGTATAAATCACCACCACATTGTAAAGCTAAAGCTTTCGCAGTCTTAGCTTAAAGTTTTACTCTGTCCTAATGTATTTAAAAAATATTATGTACTGTTGTCAGTTTAGCTAGCGAAGCAGAATTTTATTTTTCGGACCATGCATTTTAATTTTCAGCTTATAATAATACTAACAGTAACCATCTTTTATTTCAGTTCATTAATTTTATAATAATACCGAATAACACCAACAATTCACTTTTTACTAAGAACAATATATTTTCAGAATTTTTTCACTCTCTGTAAAATATGTATCTTGTTTCAAATATATGATTTTCAAATCGTCATCTGTCTGTATACTTTAACCTTTATCTAGTATACACCCCTTACATAGGTTTTTTTTAGTTTTAAGTTTGATCTTTTTTAACTTTTGTATATTGTTTTAAAGTTTATTAACCTTCATATAGTTTTCTACCCTTTACCAATGTGTTTTTAAACCTTGTAGGCAGTTACTAGTTAGTTAGTGAAGAAATAGTTCTCGTTTTGCAGGCCTCGGCTTGGGAGTTACCAGCTTGTAATAACCTCATTCTTAGTCTTCAATGTATCTCAAGAGGTCCAATACTTTTTTTTATAGTATCCGGCGAGATTTTTAGGTTATTTTTGCTCTTTTCAATATGTTTCCTGTCGACCTTTTTTACGGTCTATGGCGTAGCCAATATTTGGCTGCTTAGCATCAGCCGCCTGTCACATTTCCATGCCTGGTCCAAGCATTGTTGCCGAGCATTGGCCGATGAAAGTCGAAACAAAGCCAGGGCTGGACCGATGCTAAATTTATACATGGGTCAGTCGTGATTCTGCCATCGCAGCCAACCCTCGGCTGCTGAGCGTCACATTTCCATACCTGGCCGAAGCATTTTTGCCGAGCCTCGGCCAATCAAGTTCGGCACTGAGCCAGCGCTGGGCTGATTCTCAATTTATGCATGGTCCTAGCATCGTAGCCAACCCTCGGCTACCGAGCATCAGCCGCCCGTAACGATTCCATGCCTGGGCCAAGCATTTTTGCCGAGCCTCGGCCAATCAAGTTTGACACTGAGCCAGCGCTGGGCCGATGGTCAATTTATACATCGGGTGGAGTTTGAAGGGGTGAGGTGAAGGTGAATGAGTGTGACAGTATCAATTGTGGCGGAAGCACGCGTTTCGAGTGAGAAAACGATATCGATTTTTTCACAAATCGATGCTATTTTTGGTCAAGGTTACCATGGGTTCAGGTCACTTGAGTTGCTGCTATTGATTAGAGACTAGAGTTAAGTAAACTTAATGAACGTACTAATTATTAATATACAGTGAAACTTCAGTTATACGTTATTCAACGGGTACATCAAATATGTGGTATGAGTGAGAATAACGTAGCAGTGAAATACAGTATGTATCTGAAACTCTTTAACTTTTGATAATGGCGATTAGCACATAATTCCCGATGTTTTTCAATATCAGTACCTTTATTATGTTAATGTTTGGTTTCCCAATTGAAATTTGATTGATAATAATTGAATAATGAGCCAACTCAAGTTTTCGTATTTCCGTTTTGAACTTTTATTTAATGTAAGTTAGTAACACTAAGCTTTGACGTTTTAGACTAGTAAATAACAGACAGGATCATATCAATAAAAGATATATAATGACAGTGCATTCATACATGGTCGAGGTCAGAAACATCAGAATATCGAAACATCATACACATCACAACATCAAACAAAATATTAAAACGTAGTCACGTGAAATTTTCTGTGGCAAGAGATTAACGTATAACCGAGAAAAAACGAACCGCGAAATCGACGGTGAGTTATATAATTAATAGCGTATAAGCGCGAAAAAACGTATAAATGAAAAACGTAGAAATGAAACTTTATCACCATCTGCATGAACGGGATCTGTCGTGCTAGAGAAATTCGACGTATAAATGATAAAAACGGATAAGTGCAAAACGTATAAATGAGATTTCACTGTAATAAAAACGGTTTGTCAGAAATTTTCGAGGTTATTGGGTGATTTTTTGACTCGTTAACCGGCTAATAGGACAAAATGAATACCAACTATCGCAAAGCCGCAATGCTTGACAACGTACCACTATCCACGCTAGAAAGGGTGAAATGTAACTAGGAGGGCCTTTGGTTCCTCTTCAACCGGTGTTTCTACCAGAGGAAGAAGAAGAAATGCGAAACTGGCGAAACGGACTTCTCCATTTTCTCTCTTTTTTAAAGGAGAAGTCAAAAACCAAAATAACCAAGTAGAGATGTCTTAGAATTTTTAAGCTTTAGTATATGAAGGCTCTATCAAAATGTAAGCGTGACCTCGCTCTTGTTTAATAACATTTTTATTTTTATTTTGGGCAAGTGCGGTTTTAAATGAGAATGGTGGACAACTCCGCTTCTCAATGAATATCTTAAGGACATATCCGGTTATGAAATAAAATAGATTCTTTGAATTGAATATAAATTTGCATTTTATTATCAGTTTTATAATCCTACACAAACGCCTCCATATCAGGCTCATAATATTAGCATTCAATATCATCATCATCATCATCACTGTGGTCATCTGTTACTAATTTTTCATCCAGCTACCCATGGACGAGCCCATTTCTGCTTGAAAAGGCATTTTTAACCGACTTTAAGGTGGTTAGAGCCGGATTTGATGCAAAATATTTTGGGAGCTAATAAAGGTAGGCTTAAAGAAGACGAAAAAAAAATGATGTAATGTGGAGAATGTGGTCCGGTTTTGTTCGCCAGCTACTCAAATGATTTGACAGATATGGAAGCAAGATTATTCGGACTAAGGCAATTGGCTTGTGAAGTTGCTAGCATTGAGAATGAAACCATTTTTAAATGCGAAAATTACCAATCATTCGTGTTCCATCATGATCCCAGCGCTGTTTCATCTTGCCCCGCATATAGGGTAAGATGGGAAAACTAAAGGTTTCATTAAAAATGTATATTGGATACGAAAAATCAGAAAGACTGGTGTTTCGAAAATTGAAATATGAATAATTGATGATTTCAATATCCGAATTCGCATATATGAATTTCGATATTCGAACAAAATGGCGGCCTGTCGAAGTGAGAGAATCGATTTGTGATGAAAAATTTCAAAATGTTACCAAAAATACATGAAAAACTTTTTAAAAAACGTTAAAATCCATATGATCTAAAGAAGGCTTAGGAAATTTAATAAGCTTTCTTTAAAAAAGAATTGGTACCTCGCTACTCTGAAAACATGGTTTCGAAAAAAAACGCGTTCAAAGTTTTGAGTCAACATTACGATACTATAACATTTATATTTTTCAATTTACACGTAGTCATCGATACTCACGCCGTAGAAGGAATTCTCCTGAGCCAAATGGTCATCAATTATTTCGTTGTCTGCCTACGGCTGCAAATGCAGACATCCCGTGGCGCGCATTGCGCCAGGATGTCCGCGTGATAACAACGGCGAGAATCGCTCTAGGATGTAAACCGTGCTGCGCTTCGACCAACAATAATAGCCATCGCCCGCATAATGTTCCGTAAAGCTGTGATGCCTTCGTTGAACAAACAAACAATCATACAAGTTGTAGTTTCGACTATTCAAGCATTGCTGCTTGTTGTTTTCGGTGCGATTCGCCACATGAATTTGTTGAAAATTTCGTTTGCGTTTTGAGTGTTTGCGCGATGGCAAAGTTTCCGTACGAGTCCTGTGCCGGCTTCCTTTTGTATTGCAACTTTCGTCTTAGGAATATCGTTTGGAGACTCCACAAGACATTTGCAGACATTTTTCAAACTGTCAATCAAACCGGATTTGATTGGCCGCTGCTCTGGTGCTCAGCTTTTCATTAATTGTACTTTTGTGGGTTTCTCTTCTTGTTCCAAACGTTGCACTCTTAGCAATTAGAACATTCTACAATAAGATGAGACTGTAGAAACCATAAAAAGAGAAAACATAAAGCATTTGCCATGTCCCATCCCCGAAAATAGTTAGGTATGTGACGTTGAAGATTTCATGTTTCAAGTTCGCTCTTGGATCTTCTTGCACCGCGTTCCTTATCAGCAATTTAGCAATCTTTTAATGCCAAAGTGCCCCAATTCTCGTCACAATATTTGAATGCATTTTTCCAAACATTTGATAGTCAACGGAATTTGCAATAAAAAAATATTGGTAGACTTTATAACTACTACAAATTTTGAGATACCGTTCATCTAATATTTTCAATACATGCAATTGTACAAGAATACTACTGAATTTGGTCAAAGTCTGTAGAAAAAAAGATTGGATTCAATGAATTTGTAAAGTTTCCTGTTTTCCTTATTCTATTCAGAATCTTGTATTCTGATTTTATTAACGGGTTACACCTAGCTCACGGCCCGAAAATAGAGGTATTTTCGTGATTTTCTTTTGTAAATGGATGCAGCTTTTTCAATTTTCTTCATAGTAAAGGTCATCATCTCATTTCGCGTTGATCACTCTTGCTCGGGAACAAATCATCCGAAATCGAAAAACCGAATGAATGTAGTTTTTGTACCGTATTATCTAGTTCTAATCGAAGGATTGAATAAAATATTGATTTTTGAAAAAATGCCCGCCGTTCGAAAGTGATCGTCGTAATTTCGGTGAAAAAAACACTCTATTTTCCTTGATATTGAAAAAAATATGCAGAGAAAAAAAAATCTTTGATTAAGGACTGCATTTTGATATAGAAAAAAAGTCGGTGAAATTTGGAGCAGATCGGTTTAGTTGTTTTTAGGATATTTTGGTCACCGATTCTGAAAAAGTCATTCCGAGAAAACGCGTTTAAAGTTTTTCGTCGGGTATATACGTAGACAAAATGGACCTACCTGTAAACGCTCATAACTCCCCCAATTTTCAACGGACCGACTTGGAATTTTCAGAGACTATTTTGTAAAGGTTATATTATAAGAATCCGTCGAAAGCGAAAAAACGATTTTTTCAAAAATTCCAATTAGTTTCAAACCCCTTAAAAAACAATAAATAGCAAGAATTATTTTTGCAACAATATTTTCGTAATATCTAAATATATATATATAAATATACAATACAGATATTACAATATATAAATATTGAGGATATATATATCTATAATCTCTACTATCTTTATTTTTATCATTTCTTCTATCCTTATTATTATTTCATGGATCTATTATATTAGGTGTACAAATAAGGTCTCGGCCTTTTTTCGCGAAAATAATTATTTATGTACTCAAAATCAAGGTATATTTTCATAGGGAGAGTAAATTTCCCTTTGCCTCCACACTGTTCCCTCATCTGTCAGGCAGATTGAAAATTCCTTGGAGATAAGAATATGGTCGAGTCGATAAAGTCGGTAATGGAATTGTTGATTTCATCGAACGTTTTGAAGTGGCCATCGGCCAAATGATGTTGGAACGAACGGAACAAGTGAATATCCGCTGGGGCCAAGTCTGACGAACAGGCCGGGTGTGGCACAACTTCCCAGCCCAACGAACCTAAAGCGTCTCTGGTCCTTTTTGCTTTGTGTGGTCTGGCATTGTCATGCTGCAATACGACCGGTCCTTTGCTTGTGTAAGGCCGTTTTGAATTCTGTCGAGCTTTTTTCAACGACTGGAAATGTCGTGCGGGGTAACTACTAATGTAGTAGCAAGCTCCGATCGCATTTGGCAAGGATCTTCGCCCAGCAATTGCTCCAAATCCTCATCTTCAAATTTTGTATCGTCCCGGTCTCCCGATGTTGTGGAAATTTCCATTACGGAACCATTAAAACCACTTTTACACGGCACTAATGGATATGGCATCTTCCCTCAATGCCTGACAACACATTTCCTTAGCCTCGAAAATAGGATACGTCCGGGGTAGTTTTTTCAAGGCCAGTCTTTTCAAGGATCCGTCAGAATAAAAGTACAAAAGTTTCTTAACTTATCTTCATTTGTAATTAGACTTTAAACATTTAACTTTAAGATAAATTATTAAATTAAAACAAACTCCTATCAGATCAACCTTAAAATTGCTATTTAAAAAAATCCACGATTGGCTATCTCTCCCAGAGTATCCGGGTATGATGGCCATAGGGGTAGAGATGAGATTGCTAGTTATCCAGCACTGTGGTCTCCGTTTTTTCTTTGGTTTTATGTTTT
Organism: Ophion costatus; assembly: GCA_951751655.1. Lineage (NCBI taxonomy): Eukaryota > Metazoa > Arthropoda > Insecta > Hymenoptera > Ichneumonidae > Ophion > Ophion costatus. The sequence goes on along the minus strand of OX632362.1, from coordinate 5,102,214 downwards.
GATAATTTTTCTTTCTTTTGGACACATCTAGAGCACATATAATTGAAATCAGTATAATTTCTATGTACCCAAAGTTGGCACACTATCCACTGAAGCCAGTCTTTGATGAGACGAGTTTCATAATGATTTTCTCCGCAACATTTTTTGTCATTGTTCTTATATCGTCTTCCTAAGATCTTCCTAAGAATTTTGTAGGCCCTAACGACCGCACGAACCGAAAATTCATCAGTTTTCACAGCACAACTAGCTGCTTTTAATGATTCTTGAGTCTAGTTACGTCGTAGAGCAATTTCTTTTCTTTTGTACTTGTCAGGAATCTAAAACGAATGTAGAAAAAATGAACTACTTGAATACATTACAACTAATACTATGGCCATCATACGCCGACTGTACGTGGCCATCTCTACTAATGTCCAGGGACAGATGGCATCCCATGTAAAATCTAAACAAGTAGAAACAATACATGCGAAATCTTGAGGTTATAACAAAGCACTAATCGTGAAGTATTCCAGAAATACAAACGCAACCATTACTTTTACAAAATAACATCATCATAAGGTAAAACATAAAACCTTCATAAAATTAGCAGTAGACAGAATAATTGAAAAGAATTTTACTTGGTTAATATTTTTTTTCCCAAACTTTTGCTCGTAAGCTTACACCTGCGCACGACGCGAAGCGTATTAAGCAGTAGCAGGTGACATCTAGTCCGCGGTTCTATGAAACATTTCCATTGGCCATCTCTCTTTTATGGCTAGCTCCCCCGAAATTACCCCATTTTTTCTAAATTCGAACGCGACAAGGACGCAGTGCCCAAACTGCGCGTTATTTCAACTCATTTTGCTCAGCGTGGTCACGATGTATATTTTGATATGATATGTTCAGCTATTGGTCTGGAGAAATAGTCTGCTAGGTTGGTAAAAACTTTTTCGTTCGAATACTCAATACAGCTGTTTTTGTTCTCAGGCTCAGAACTTACTTGCACACCTAATATATCAACTACAATACTATGTTTGTCACATCTCTATAATGCTCTGCTTTCAGTCTATTAAAAGTATAATGACCATCCTGCTTAGTAAACACCAATCTGGTTGCAATATCGAAAAACATTCTATTGCACTTAACGTACATCGCACATAAAAAAGAAACCGATCTCCAACTAAATATTACATTGATGCTATATCATAGACCTCGAACGGATACGACTAGAGTATTATGGATCTTAACGCGATACAATTGGAATATTGTGGATATTGAAGCGACAGACTTATAGTCAGCACGTAAACATATATACATATGAAATCTTTGAAGAAAAATAATCAGCTTTGCGATGATACGTGATGCTTTCACCGCCCACACATCCACGTTTCCGAGCGCGGCTATAGAAGCGAAACTCCGAGGTGTGGAGCCGGAGAAATCAGTGTAATCCGGGATTTCGAGGTTATACGAAGGACCGAATGGAATCAGGGGATTATGGATCACATTGATGAAGGGAAATCGGCACCAGATGCTGCTAAAACAAGCTATGGTGGGTGACCTGTGACCCCTTGTTCTGTCAGCGGTTTCAAGTTGGTTTGGGTCAGTACTTAAATGAAGACCTGCTTGGCAGCGATGGGCATAAATAAATGTCATTGTAATTTAATTATTAATCTTCTTACAAAGTCATTTAATTGTCGAGTAATATCATTGAATTGCATTTCATAACATTGTAATTGAATTACTCAGTACATATTATGTAGTCTGTTATAATTTATTCAAATACAAAGTAATCTGATAAGAATGTATTCAAATACTTTGTAATCTAATTACGTTATTATTTATGGTACGGTATAGGAGAAAATATCATCTTAACCTCTAAAGTTGGATGAAGTGTGGTGTGTAAGCGACTGTCAATTTAGAAACACACAACCTCTGTGCCTGGTAGACACGCCAACAACGCACACCACTGTAACGTGCAATTACACGAATTATCACATGTAAGGCACACTCGTTCTCGTGAATTGCAAGAACTGTCACTCGAATTTTTGTAACACGCACAATTACATTATTTGAACTAATGAGTAATCGATTGATTTGTATCAGATTAGCTTTCAATTAAAGGACACAGTAATTGATTACACTTGGTATTCTTGATAACTAGTTACTTCAATAATATGTTACAAAGTAATTCAATTATCAATTGCAGTTGTAATTGTAATTATTAATTGTTATTTTAATGACTTTTTGTCCATCCCTGCTGCTCAGCCACGCACCGGCTTATGCACTTAATCCTTAGACAATCTAAGAAACTAATTATGTTTTCGATCTGTTGATACATACACAGCGTCCCAAATATCGCGCAGCAATATGCATAAGCCGCGCATGTTAAATTTTGCGTGACATTTGGGACACCCTGTGGATCGTTTTAGGAATAAATATGAGTGGTGACATTTCGGAATTGGACATCTTATAAGCATTCCATTAATAAAAGAATCAACTTCCTGACTTTTTAAAAAGAGTGGCTTCATCAAGCCTCCACAATTCTCACAAAATACCATTGCAGGTTTAGAAACCTAGATATAAGGTATCGATCGCAAATTTCTTGAATTATTAAATTCCAAAGTGCACTAGATATCGAAGAACCTTCGCACTGAAGCTTCTGTGTCGTTCGAAATATGTATAGTTTCGTTGTTCGATCAAGACCGATTAAGGGGCTACATCTAACTAGAGGTCCGAAAAATATGGCCGACATTACTTAAAAGTACAGAAAGAATAAAAACATGGCGGCAGATGACAAATTTATTTTCGCGATATTTGGCGGTAGATTCTCTCCAGCTTAAACGGTCCATCTCAAATCTGAAAACCTAACGGGCTATTCAAGTTAACAATAAATACGAGTCGTTGACGATCGTCGATTTTTAAAACCATTTTTCTTAACAACCTGACGACGAACTGAAACTCGAGCACACAAAATCTATTTGAAAAGCCGTCATTTTTACGTAACTATTAAAAAAATGAAGATGGATTTTAATGCTAAACGAGGCATCCCATTTCTGGTGCCTTCTACCGAGCACATAGGGTTCGTGTGGCCCCCACGCGTCTTATTGGTTTAGAAAATTGGGTTTGTATAGGATGAATCTCTCCATTTTTTAAAAAGGAAGAGAATGACATTTACTAAAGTCAATGTTTAAAAACCGAAAGTCTTGAAAATGTCCTTAACCCTTCAGCTGCCATCGTAGCAAATTTGCTACGTTCACTTTGACTCCGTCGGTAAAAGCGCAAGGACGATATAGCGGACAGGCTACTTCACAGTTCCATCAATCTATGGTAAATGCAGCTACAAATGATGGGATAGCTGGAAATTCAAACGTCAACATATTAATTAGGTTAATACGGCAACAATGTTGTCGTGAAAATTTACGACGCTGGCCTCTGCTGTCAGTTTTGTGTCCAAAAAAGTAAGTAAATATGGACATTCTTTAAACATTTCGTGATACAATTGCGTAAAGAAAGCTTGACTGGATGAACTAGGCTTTGAAGATTTTTTATTGAATCAGAATAATAGTTCGAACCGACAGTGTGGAAATTTCAGTAGCAAATTGGCTACACTGGCCATTCGGGTATATAAAATGCCACATTTTTGAGTTTTCGTTTTTATTTTTAATATTTTATTTTTTAATGCATGGCTTCTATACCGTAAAGAAACGGACCAAATCGCAAGGAGCATGAATCTAAAAGAACTCCGATATTCCATGGCGAACGGATTGATGAAGTGTGGTAAACAGAAACGTGGTCGTACTCCGAGTCTTGCAACGTTGATTACAAAAATCCACACTACGCAAGGCGCTAGACCAAAAGAACTAGTCCGAACTGATGGTATAGGGCACTGGGCTTTTCTTGACGAGCAAAGGCAGCGATGCAAATACTGCAAGTCAGGCTTTTTAATTCGAATGCTGCACATGCAACGTGCACCTGTGCCAGGACGCAAGGAACAATTGCTTTTACATTTTCCACGGAAACTAGTAGTTCTGTAAGATTATTCTAGACATACTACTGTAAGCTGATAAGATAAGTAAACATTGATTTCAGCTTTTTCAAAGATCTGAAAAATGTCATCATTTATATCCCCGAGCCGCCAATGTAGCAAATTTGCTACAGTCCGAAAATACTACTGTCCAGGCCCTTATCGACAAAATTATGGTGGGACATTCTTATTCAACCTTTTTAGCCATACTACCAGAGGAAATTAATTTCAGCCATCCAGAAATAGGCGTGGCCGTTAAAGGGTTAAACGAAAAAAAATGTAAAAAAAATATGCAATGATGACTTTTTTCAAACGAAAAATCGAATTTTTTGCTAATCAACGGATTGAAAAAAATAAAAAAGGAGTTTTGAAATAGACGCAATATACTATCAGAAAAAAATATTACCAATTTCTGGAGATTCGGAAATGGGTAAAGTTAAGGATAATTCAGTAAAATATTTTTTTTGCAAGTAATATCGATAAAGATTTTCTCGTATTCATTCGAACCCGAAAACGCCGTTTACTATTTCAGAAGCGTACTTTGAAATAGGAGTGGAGTCCATATGGCCCCCGCATGCTCCTTCTAGGGTTAAAAAGTTAGATCCTCGACGCCCTTTAAAGATTTTTCATCGTATCTTCTGTAAATGTGGAAATAATCCATCGAGTTCAAATTTGAACTACAGTGCGACTACCGCTCGTCCGGCCGACTATTAGAAGCTGTAGCTCATTCAATCTTATTAATACTTCAATGAAATATTTCAGTGAATATAACTAAACGGTGATGGGGTAGTCACCTTATTCTGGCAACCCATCAATTATGGACCCTTCTCTCCTACCTACACAGTAGTCCTTAAATGTCAATAATTGACCACCTTACCCTACTATCAAACAAAAATATTTTTGGAAAATGCAATTGCTGGGTCGACCTAGGTAGATGTAGTCCGTTAAGGAAGCTTTCCAGTGTGACAGCCCGAAAAATCGCTGTTTTTCGCGATTTTTTTTTCTAACGAAAAAATAATCTAATCGGTCTGGTTTTTTTTTGTATATTAATTGGGTATTGAAGAATACAAAACAATTTTTTAAAGATCGATTTATTTATTAATTAATATCTATAAAAATGATGAAACAATTGTTGCAGAAAATGCACTTGGATGTGGTGTCCACGTTGGGGGTCACAATTTTGATCTGAAACAAAAAACACAAAAAGATTATTGATCGGTATATAATTGGCTTTCGTGCTATGGAGGCTTTTTTTTTTTTTTTTTGCAAAAATGGCGCCGGTTTGAACAAAAAGTATCGATTTTAGCATTTTTTTTGGCAGTTTTTTTTACAAAAAAATAGGAAGATGTCAAAAAAAAAAGCTTCCATAGCACGATAAACAATGACGTTAAGAATATTGTGTAAAAAATTCAACTCGATAGCTTTAAAACTCTGCCCTCCAAGTTGGACACCGTTTTGAAAAATGCTGTTTCGAGAAAAACGCGTTCAAAGTTTCGCTGTAGCTGTAGCGCTCCGTTGCCTCCTTCCAAGAAATGCTGTACAGTAACCGAAATAATCTGAATTTCGGCATGAAAATTTCAGGGAATATTCGGAAGAGTGTATACTATTCGATAAAGCAAAAAAAAATCGATTTTTTGAAAATTTCACACTGGAAAGCTCCCTTAATGCTTATGTTCCTTGTCCAAGCACAACGATGCAGGGGGGGGGGCGGAGTCCCATTTTTCACTACATAGTGCAGTGAAAGTTCGTGTTGAAAAGTAGCTCATTTGATGCTCTGCAATGACAAACTTCGCGAATGGATAGTTTTCGATATATTACGATGATAAGATTTATTTTTCACGTTTTTTTTTAAATCGATTGCACAACGACGATAAATTACCATGCTGTTATCAGAACATAGTCATTGATCTCATAAAATTCTCTCCGCGTTTATACGAGTTATCTCACTTAGGGACTAACGGAATATGAGTTATCTCACTTAGGGACTAACGGAATGTGAATCAATGAGTAATCACCGTGCTAATAGAAGGACTTTATTAGAATGTTTGATCAATTTTCCTTCGTCGCGACGAAATGAGCAATTGCTCGTTGTCCCAGAAGCCTTTTGGTGACGACGAGGGGGAAAGCGAACTTTCTCTCTCGATTCAAGAGTGTGCGCGACGCTGAAATACCCGGTCGGCTTATTAAGCGAGATGCTGCGAAATGAAATTTCGTCTCTCTCTTTCCCGGTCAGGGATGGAATTCCACGTCCAGCAAAAGTGCCACAACTCAAACAAACCCAACCAAATTATCAACATTTCTCAAATATTAAACGAAATCATAGTATTCGAAAGAAAGTATGCACAAGCCCTATATGACTCGCAATATTTGCCAACGTTCCCGATCATTGTAATTATACAGGATGGACTATTTAACGTGACCACCCCCCTAAATATCGCCATTGCCTTTAGAGTGACGAAAACAAACCCAAACAAATCCAACCGAACCCAAACAAACGCAAAACATTTCGATGAAAAATAATTTCAAGGTCATGATATCATAGGTTCTTGGATCCGTCTGATTATCAGCTACAGCGTCTTAATATATAGATTTATTCTTCCACATGTACACCCTTGTGGGCTTTTACAAACTCCCGTCTGTTTCTCTTTTTACAAAATGTACAACGTCTTAATAAAAAAACAAAACATGCTCCCAGTTGAAAAACCTGTGATGACCTTGAGAACGCTAAAACTATGACCCTGACCAAAATGAATTTTTCACCGCTATATTAGCCCCTCAAAACCGATCCAATTACCTTCTGACATTTTATCCGTCACTCTAAAGGCAACGGAGATATTTGGAGTGGTCACGTTAAATGGTCCGACCTGTATATCATTTGTAATATTAATGTAAGGTTATTACATAATTTACACTATAAAAAGTTATGATCTCAAGTCAAATAATTTTGCCGTAAGGTAAATGTCCCAATTATTGAACAGCTAAGGATCTGGGGGATTGAATTCGGTGAGAAAAAATATAAAATAAAGAAAAAAACCATCGCTTTCATGTTCAAATGATACTTTGATATTTTTACTTTCGAAAAATCACCCTTTTAATTATTTTTAAATGATTTCAAATGAAAAAAAAAGAATAACAATATGCAGCATGCAAATGTCCCAATTATTGAACACTGGAACTGCCTATGTCCCTAATATTGAACAGGCATGTCCCACTTATTGAACACTCTCAAGAATTCTTTTTCCGTTCTAAAAATATTATTTTGGTTACAATATTAAGAAATAAAAGCAAAATCAAACACTTAAATAATCTTGTATTGAACATGTAAAAATACAAAAATATATATTTAGTCTCTTTTGATAGGTTTTTGGTTCATTCGCATTTGGTTTATTTTTGCTGTTCAACTCGAACTTTATTCTATTTTTCTTTTCAGCTTCCTCGTTTTTATGTTCCGCTTTTGTTTGATTTTGTGGCAGCTTTTTTGTTTTTCGACTCCAACTTGATTTTCCTTTTATTTACCGCTCTGCATATAGTGCGGTTTTTACAACTTCCGCACTATATGCAGAGCGACGCCTTTTCGTCGCCATGTTTATGCCGTGTTATTGGGATCATTTACATACATAAACTCTTTTTAGTAATTAATTTTCGTTCCAATTTCTCGGGGCTGATGAATAATTAATCGAAAACCTTTATAGCAAAGTACAGGTACGTCACATATCTTTCGCCCTAATCGCACAGTAAAGTTTTTCAATCTCAACGGGACGAGCCTAAATGTCTGTCAAAGGCCTGATAAGAATACACTGACAACAGAAAACAATCAACAGCTTATCCAAAGTTCCTCGCAGTTGCCGTGTTAGAGTAATTATCAAGCTAGACGAAGCTGTGAAACTAATCCAGAACAGCTGTTCAAAGAAGCGACTTTTTTTGGCATTGGATTTTTGTCGTTTCTTCTTAAGATTCAGTAAGCATTATTTTTCTTTATGTTTCTTCTCAACATTCAGTCAACATATTTTAATATTTTTAACATGTTTTAACATATTTTAACATGTTATAGCATGTGATCACTTTGCCCTATTGCGCCACTTGACGTTTTCATCAAACCTAACCAAAAATTATCGAAATACATTCCAGCAAATATTACTTAAAATAGTAAAATAGACATAAAACAATAGTCTCATTTTAGTATCGGTCCATTTTACTTACGAATAGATAAAACACGATGCACATACCTTGATTTTGTTCTTCAAAACTCGTGAAATTGTGTTTTTTTGCCACACGAGCCGCGCGGTCGGTCGCAGCTTAGCTTCACGACTGCGGTAGGTCGGGCGGGACGGGGCAACGTCCCCACATCGCGAAACCGCGGTAAGTTTAAAAACGATAGTAGTATGGAGGATGCCCGCTTTAAGCCGTGTGCCCGCGCTTCGGCCCACCTTCCTCTACGCTGTTAGGATCCAGGGCATCAAACAGAAATTCAATAAAATGGATAATAACAATGCGAGCAATCTTATCGAATATATATTCTGCGAAACCATCCTTGAAAAGATCAATCCCCCAAATAACAACGATTGTAAACTCGCCAACTCAGCGAATACTGATAAGTGTATGCTCAGCATGACCGACGCTTTTCGGTACACAATGCCTTGATCTCCTTATCTCGCAGGGTTCGAGCTGTAAACGCCAATGATCCTGTGAGCGGCTTGTCAACAGATCTTCGTACTGGTTAAAAACATTCGGATCACCTTTGTTTTTTTTTCTTTTTACGCAAAGGCACGCAATCTCAACAAAGAACTCGTTCGGTGTCGAAGTAAACGCTATGTTTCTTCAACCTTCATCTTTGTTGTTTAAAGTTTGACGATGCTGAAAGTTCAATGTAAAGAACACACGTTCAAAAATAAGAGAAGATGAAGAAGATGAGGAGAGCTCAACAACTTTCGTTTGTCACTTGGACGCTTGGCACAACTTCTCCGACGACTTGTAGTGAAATGCTGAGCATAGTATGAGAGACTAATAGCTCGCGCTATTATGGCATAACTTGCTACCCCAGTGCGATACCACGGGACCCTCTTATCCTCACGATCGTGGAAAAAAGTATGCCGGGTGGGTTTGTCTGTATTGCGGAAGACGAGCTTGCTTTCGTCGGTTCACTTATATCTTGTACCGTGAGCAAAGATATTTCACGTTTAGATTATTATTATTTTTGAAGGGGAAAGATGCCGGTTGGCTGGAATATTCTACCGCCCAAATAATTGCGAAACTTTGCGAAGTTATCTTTCCGGTCTCCCCTCCCATAAAAAATTCCCCTCCTATTATAAGTATCACTCCGGTGAAAGCGTTTTCATCGAAGAAATCCAAGAGCTTGTTCATTTGAAAGCAGAGCCTTGTATTTGCATTTCCATACTGTCGTCCCAAGTGAATTTTTAAGCTCTTTTTGCGGCGGCTCCTCACTTTAGACGTTAAAAAAGGCTTTTTTTAATAGGTTTATATTATAGATATTGATATAAAAGTTGTAACACTTGATAAATGCACTTTAGAGATACGTTTAAACAAAATTATGTGTTTACGCAACGCAAACAAATTTGAAACGCGTATTTCTCGAAACAACGTTTCTCGACGGCTTGGTGATAAAATCTTCGAAACTACTGAACCGATCCTCATGAAATTTTAACCACATATTCTTTACAACTATAGCTATGGCGCATATCCAGGATTTTTTGAATTTTAATATTGTACTATTTTTTGCCAAAAACGGCGAAAAAAGACGTTTTTTTTTGTTTTTCCGAAAGTGTACGCCATTGTGTTATTTTTGCATACATAAAAACCGTATGAAATGCGCTATAGCAAATAACATTCTGAATCTCAAACCGTTTGATTTTTTTGTTTCGGGCGATCCGTCTCAGAGATTTCGTCTACAGCGCTGACCTACAATTTTGTTAGGACATTTTTTTAACTACATTTTTTGTATATGCATAGTGACCTAAATAAATACATTTGTTAAATGTATTTTGAAAGTGTATTCATTAAGTGTTCGATCTTTTATATGAATATCTATAATATAAACCTATTTTGAAAATTCATGAAGATAATCCTTTTATAGCGTCTAAAGTGAGAAGACCCCTTAATTTAGAACACATGCTCGACAGTGTACCATTAAATTTGAGCGGTCAATGTAAGAAAAATGCATAAATTAGCTTAATCAATAGTAAAGTAGACTTGATTAGTGCGACCAGTAGTTTCTAATGGCGAGTGAAACTCAATACAATAATCCCACTCATATCGCCACAGGTTTTCCACAGTTTCCCTGTGCCCTCGTCCAAACGCAATGTGGTCGTCCTTAGAGAAGAGTAGATGTGGGCAACACCCTGGAGGGTCTACGAAGATACTGACAATAATGTAGGTAGACGCGTGGAGCAAAAGGGAAAGAAGTGGGGTGCTAAAAACCCACTGCGAAAGAACATTGGGCATGAAAGCACTTCATAAGTGATACAATGGTTATTCAGTACAAAGAGCAACGAACATCCTCATGATTTTTACTTTTAATGTATTTGAAAGTGACGCGTGGAAGAGTGGATAAACCCTCAGGCCTTGATTTCCTGCAGTGCTGGAGAAATATCCAATTTTCACCAGGTTTTGATCCCAGTAAACGACATTGAAACAAACGATATTAACAGATTCCAGATGTCTTTGAGGATCAACATCTCGAGTCTTATTAAACATATCTCGAGTTTTATTAAATACGCCTCGAGTCTTGTTCTCCCTCTATCTTGTATCCCTCTACCAATAACATGCATCTATCGTTGTGCCTGCGCGAAACTCGCCTGCTGCACCTATACTCGAATATCGAAATCGGACACGGAGCAATGGCAAGATGGTGAGAATTATTGTGGCGAGAGAAAAAAACGGATTGAGTGGCGGAATAAAATTCATTTAGTTTATATACAGAGTGTCGCATTTCCAACGAAATGGTGAAATATATTAACAATAGTGCATCTGGTCGAAAAAAAATCGAACGAAAATGTAGGCTCAGGAGGCGGTAAATATCAGTCATAATGTCGACTAACAATAAGCCAGCAGTGCCTTCAAGTTCAAATGAGGATTACTTTTTCAAAGGCACCACTATATTTTTGGACCCGTCACTATAATCGTTTAAAGCAAGAGTCCAGCGAAAGAAAAAGATTCGAAATTGCCATAACTGCAGCTCATTCGTCGCCTGCATTGACGTTATCTAAGAGGTGTGCGAACCGGAAGGCTGCAGTGTCGCATTGACATCGTGAGTCTTTGATGTCTCTACTTGGAAAGTTGGCATGATCATCGCATTTCCCTCTCGAAACTCTATCATATTACTTAATTTAATTTTTCGACCGGTACGCACCGTTTTTCAGATTTTTTACGGAAAGGAATGTGTGTGTGTGTGCGTGTGTGTGTGTGTGTGTGTGTGTGTGTGTGTGTGTGTGTGTGTGTGTGTGTGTGTGTGTGTGTGTGTGTGTGTGTGTGTGCGTGCGTGCGTGCGTGCGTGCGTGCGTGCGTGCGTGCGTGCGTGCGTGCGTGCGTGCGTGCGTGCGTGCGTGCGTGCGTGCGTGCGTGCGTGCGTGCGTGCGTGCGTGCGTGCGTGCGTGCGTGCGTGCGTGCGTGCGTGCGTGCGTGTTCGTGTGTGTGTGTGTGTGTGTGTGTGTGTGTGTGTGTGTGTGTGTGTGTGTGTGTGTGTGTGTGTGTGTGTGTGTGTGTGTGTGTGTGTGTGTGTGTGTGTGTGTGTGTGTGTGTGTGTGTGTGTGTGTGTGTGTGTGTGTGTGTGTGTGTGTGTGTGTGTGTGTGTGTGTGTGTGTGTGTGTGTGTGTGTGTGTGTGTGTGTGTGTGTGTGTGTGTGTGTGTGTGTGTGCGTGTGTGTGTGTGCGTGTGTGTGTGTGCGTGTGTGTGTCATTCGTACAAACACTTTGCGTGCTCGTCGTTGAAATTGTCGGGAACATCGGAGAGGCTCTTAATCTCGCGGGAAACCGTAATTAAAATGCAATTAATTAAATATTTCGAACGACGAGACCTCGATTCCCTTGGTTTTATTAAACGGAAAACTTCCATTGACATTTCCTCGGTTCCGCTCTTGCTTCGATATAGGTATATTGGAGTGCAAGCTATGAAAGTGGAGGTTCACATTTGTGACTGATTTCAGGTTTCAGAATCTATATATATATATATATATATATATATATATACCTATACATATGTATATCAAAGGATTAAAAACACTCCATCGTTTGGCTGAATATTAATTGTTCTCTAATTGATTAAAATGAAAACGCTAAAGTATTTACTCATTATAAAGGTTGACGCACACCCACATTCATATTTTTTACCGATGGATCATAAAAATGAAACCAATTCTTATTTTTCTAATTAATTAAATAATTATGCTAATTGTTATGAAATCGGTATAAAAATAAAAGTGATTTTTCACAATTAGATAGACAACCGTAATGTATATTGTTATTTTCCAGTTTTTCCTTTGGGTAGAAAATGGTTGATGTTTCGTTAAGCAAGGTAAGGAACCTTCAGTAAAAAAAAAAATGCACGTTAACGTGCGTAGTTAGACCTTCAAATTATGCAAAAAACAGAAGCTCATGAGAAAAATGTATGGCACGATGCCCATTGTAACCGAACGTAATATTTGCAATTTTGGAACTAAGCTTGACATAGTTCTTTGACATAGTTTCATCATATATTGATGAAGGGAGAACGTCTGAGGAAAAAGGTGAAAAGCTAAATAACGCATCATAAAATGAGTTGAGGAGTGTTCTATAATATGCAGTTCTATAATATGCACATATCAGGTGTCCCATTCTAATCTTACGTCTCCGAACAAGTATCGAGTACAACTTTTCGGGTCCAAAGGGGGACGTTAAAAAATATATCTTTTGGTCCAAAATTCAAAATGGCGACGTTAAGATGGCCGACATGTTTGTGTAAATGGAAACATGACTTTTTCGACACTAACATGTGTCAGGCCAAAACAAACAACTTGTGTAGGTAATTTTTTTTTTATATACTCCATTATTCTTAGGTTAGAACACCATTTTTTACTATTTTAGCGCTATCCGGAATATCCCACAAGAAAATAAAGTCTAAATGTGGGTGTGTGTGCGGGTGTGAGTTCATTTGGGTTTGTACGATAATCCAAACAAATCCAAACAAGGATTAAGTCTCTGCGGCTGATCACTTCCGTTACAAACCAACCCAAACAAACCCTAGTGTAAGTGGGCGTGTGTGAGTTTGCTTGGGTTTGGTTGATAAGGGAAGGTGTCAGAACAAAGACAACCAAATCCAAACAATCTCACACCCGCACGCGCATACACATACTTACACTAGGGATGTTAAAGACTTTGCGTCTTCATGGTCCATCGTAGATTGCGCTAAAATAGTGAACAATGGTATTGTAACCTAAAAATGATGACCTTTTCAAAAAGAAATCCTAGAAAAGGGCTGAGCGTTGGCCTGAAAAATTTTCGAGTAAAAAAATGTCATGTTTCCATTTTTTTAAACACGTCGGTCATCTTAACGTCGCCATTTTGAATTTTGGAAACAATTTTTTTTCACGCCCCCCTCGAACCCTGAAAATTCCACTACACTCAACACTTGATCGAAGCACATTTTTTCGAGATAGATCACGTGCAAGGTCAAATTGGCACACCCGGTATAATGAAGAGTATAACGAAGAGTCTACCAGAGCTAACGTCTGCAGAATAGTGATCCTACGCAAAATGGCGGAAATCACCTTCCGAAATGACAACATTGCCACGTGCGAGTCACCAAAATACGGTTTCCTGGCACTCTTAACTCTTGGGCCTATGAAATTACGAGTTCCAGCCGTCAATGTAATAGCCGTTAAGTATGTCCGTGACGCCGGCCCTGAGGGGACGACGAGATTTACGAACTGGACTCTGCCATCCCCCATAGATGCAACCACCAACCACGCGACAAAACCTACTTGTTTTTGACTTGTAGTAGAGTGAAGAATTAATCGTCGCAATCGACAATTACACCCCATTAGTTCATGGCAGCTCTCGGTCCAATAGTAACGTAACGTAATCATGCTAACTTTAAGGTAGATTCATGGAATTACGAATTGCGATAATCAGAACAATTTTTCTTGTCTTCCGAGCTAGATGTGAACCAGCAATTGCTGCTTGAGCTCGCTTTTTTGTTGGCATGACATGAGGTGGCGAAGCCACCCCGGGAAATGGTAACCCAGGCAAAGCGAACCCAGGCAAAGTCAACCTAGGCAAAGGTAACCCAGGCAAAGCCAACCCAGGCAAAGGTAACCTAGGCAAACCCAACCCAGGCAAAGCCAACCCGGCCAAAGGTAACCCAGGCAAACCCAACCCAGGCAAAGCGACTCCGGGCAAACTTTTACTATACTCTCGCCAAGAGTACTTCGTATCTTCTAATTAAAACTTGTTGCAGTTTCAACCACGAATGCGTACGCGCGATTTTCTACTTTTAAGAGGTTAGGCTACTTTGACGATCCGAAAAACAGGGTTATTGAACAAAAAAATTTGAACGAATAAGTAAGATGATTGACACATAATTTCAACATTTATTTGTATGTGGGTCATTCCATGTCAAATCGACAAATTTTTTTCGTGACCCCCTTTGATTTCGCTGAAAATTTTCTATCTTTTTCTACCCCCCGAAAGTTATTTTTCAGAATTTTTTCAAATTTTTTTCCCGACTCAAAAAAAGTTATGAATTTTTGAAAAAAACCGCTCTTTTATTTTTAAATTGCCAGAACTTTTTCAAAAATTGACCGTTTGGGAACTTTTTTTTTCAAAATTTTTGTTTTTAAATGTAGTTGTCGAAAAAAAATATGAAAAAATTTTCAGAATCCCAGATATATGAAATATTTTAGTTTTTTTGAAAAAACCGTAATTTTCTCAAAGTCCGACCGTTTTTTTTTTGCTCTAAAAATACTTCAACTAATTCTGCAATGATCCCCGTTAATCAAAAGATGTGACGGCAATCGCTTCTAATTTTTTTTCTTGATTATAAAAAAAAATTTTGTTGAATTTTTGCTGATTTTATATAACTTTGTTATAAAATTTTTTTTATTTCCTCGTGAAACCGCAAAAGTTGAAAAATAAAATTTTATTGGAGAGTTTCAAGTGATTATCGTCCAAGAAATTGTTATTTTTTTCAAAAAAGTAAAAAGAAAGGACTTTTCATACTCTTAAATAAATACACCGTCTCTTAACATCTTTAAATAAATTAAAAACATTTTTTTGTATGTGTTCAAATTATATTATCTTTTATTTAACATAATACTTGATTCTAAAATTCAACATTACACCTATTTTTATTATCTCTTTTTACTGGATGATTCCCTTCTTTTCTTCATCGTACTGTGATTTAAATATTTTTCTGAAGAAGAAAACATCTTAACTTGCACCATACAATCTTCCAATGGTGAAATTTTATGGATTTTTTGTGTCGCTGGTATTGTTTTTGCATTTGTGAACCGATCTTCTAATTTTTCTTAATTAAATGGATTGCAACATCGATCAAAAAACTTCGGCATTGTAATCACTCGTTAACAAAATATAAATCAACAGCACTTTATGATAAATAATAGGTACTTTATTTAGCAATAGTAAGTCTACGTGACACGATGAACACAACGACAATGTAATTATTCTGAAAACATAACCTCCAAATTATTTAAATGAAAGGTAGATGATATCTTTTTTACCGACAATCGATAGCTCTTAAATTATCACATTGTATCAACTGGAGGTAACTTTTAAACCCATTGTATTTTTGAAGTTGTCATATTTCAGTACCAAAAAAAAACGTCCATAAGAGTAAAAAAATAACGTCAATGAGAGAAAAAAATTATTTTTTTTTTTTAAATAACAATTTCTTGGACGATAATCACTTGAAATTCTCCAATAAAATTTTATTTTTCAACTTTTGAGGTTTCACGAGGAAATAAAAAAAATTTCATAACAAAGTTATATAAAATCAGCAAAAATTCAACAAAAATTTTTTTATAATCAAGAAAAAAAATTAGAAGCGATTGTCGTCACATCTTTTGATTAACGGCGATCATTGCAGAATTAGTTGAAGTATTTTTAGAGCAAAAAAAAACGGTCGGACTTTGAGAAAATTACGGTTTTTTCAAAAAAACTAAAATATTTCATATATCTGGGATTCTGAAAATTTTTTCATATTTTTTTCGAAAACTACATTTAAAAACAAAAATTTTGAAAAAAAAAAGTTCCCAAACGGTCAATTTTTGAAAAAGTTCTGGCAATTTAAAAATAAAAGAGCGGTTTTTTTCAAAAATTCATAACTTTTTTTGAGTCGGGAAAAAAAATTTGAAAAAATTCTGAAAAATAACTTTCGGGGGGTAGAAAAAGATAGAAAATTTTCAGCGAAATCAAAGGGGGTCAGGTAAAAAATTTGTCGATTTGACATGGAATGACCCATGTGTACTATCAAATTTATGTGCCAAATTTCATTTAAAAATATCAATAATTAACGCAGTTATAAACAATCGCGTGGTGGACCTTTGAACGTAAGGGGATCCACGGTGTACTTGATTTTGGCCACGAGGTTAAACTGAAACAAAAAAAAACGATTTTTTTTTAGTAAATAGATAATATTTTAGATCAAATAGGTAATATAGTAGTATAGTAATAGCAATATAAAATAGTAATGTTGTAGATAAAATAGATAATAAAATCGATAATGTTAAATTCTAATACTTAAAATAGATAGTAAACTTGAACAAGCTTTTTTGTTATCGTGCTTTAATCATAAAAAAAAATGTTTGATTTTTTCCGCGTTTTCGGGGAAGAGTGACATAATTATTGTTAATATAAGTAGTGAAAAGGAATGTTCGGAAGAAAAACGTCGGTCAAGACGAAACTACTACTACACTGAATAAGTGTATCGAATTTTAAGTCAATCCCTTCACTAGATGTCGAGAAATCGCGTACACCGTTTTGAAAAACATAGTTTCGAGAAAAACATGTTTAAAGTTTTACTAGCTTTTCCATCGTTGCCATCATATTAATAAGTTCGCTTTCAGTCGGCGATTTCTGCGTGAAATGTTAAAGTTTCCTCTTCAATTCGAGATGCCGCAAGCGTCGAACGATTCTTTTTTCACAGTAGCCCACGCTTTAAGTGGTCCTCATACTACGACTTTCTTTTCAAGCCATAGGTAGTGGAGACCTTGGAGGGGGTGGTTATTTTTCAAGCCCTGCGAACCCAGAGCTCCGGCGTATGAAAAACACGAATTCTATAGAGATGAACTAGGGGAGCAATAAAATTGAAACATTTACTTCGCCTAAATAACGCAAGTATGTACGGGACCCTCTTTTTTATCCTCGGAGGGATTTCCTCCGCGGAAACAACAAGCGCGTAGATATTACATTTTCCTAATGGTGCAGGCGCTCAAAATTAGTGAGGGATTAGTATGCCAACGCCGTAAGAGACTTTTAATACTTCCACCCTCAACTCACTACAATCCCGACGTAACAATCATACATGCTCTCACATTAGCCTAATCCCACAAAGTACTTGCGAATAAAAGATTCATACATATTTCTCATATTTTAAGCTCTTGACCGTAACCCACTGAATATGGCACTATATGGGTCTCTATAGAAACCGGCATTGAAAAATATACATAGCCCTTAGGCCAAAGAAAATGCAATAGAAATCATTGCGAAAAATATTAAATCCCTTATGCACACTTCTGATGGCTAAAGGAACTAAAAATACGATATAGATGAGTAATTAAAGAATGTTTTAGTCACGTATTTAAGGCGTCTTCTCACTTTAAACGTTAAAAAAGGCTATTTTCATGATTTTTTTAATATTATAGATATTGATATAAAAGTTGTTACACTTGATAAATACACTTTCGAAATACATTTTTAAAAATTATTTATTCAAGCCACTATATATAGACGAAAATGGTAGTTACAAAAATGTCCTAAAACAATCGTACGTCTGCGTTGTTGATGAAATCTCGGAGATGGATCATCTGAAACAAAACAACCAAACCGTTTTAGATTCGGTATGTTAATGGCTATAGCGCATATCCTATGATTTCTTATATATGCAAAAATAACAAAATGGCGGACATTTTTTTAAAAAACAAAGAAAACTTTTTTTGCACCGTTTTTGGCAAAAAAACTAATTATCAGAATTTAAAAAAAACCCTCGATACGCGCTGGAGCTATAGTTGTAAAGAATATGCGGTTAAAATTTCATAAGGATCGGTTAAGTAGTTTCGAAGATTTGATCAACAAGCCGTCGAAAAACGTTGTTTCGAGAAAAACGCGTTTAAAGTGTGAGCGGGGCAGATAAACGTGCTCAGGTAGTAAAGGTCACACAAAAATACAGTTAGACTCCTCCGATCTTTATAAAATTTTAGTATGATACTTTCGGATATGTATGTATTCAAAAAAAGTTATTAAAAGAGTCGATTTTTTTAAAATTGTAAAGTGAGAAGACGCCTTAATGTAACGCGATGAATACTTTACACTCAATATGCAAGTTTTTGAGATACACCGCACACATCTGCATAAGATGCAATGATGTTTTCCTATACCCCTTATTTGACTCATTTCACTATATTGAGAAATTGTGATTCTCTAGATGTAGATGAGGCCGTATAATGTTTTTCTGTGTAGTATAATTGGGAAATTTAATTTTAATATCTTTTGCTTTCCACACCATGTTCCCGGAGGGCTGTAAACATACACCATGCATTTTATCATTCAAAAAAGTAATATCTAAGAGGCTAAAAAACGAGATGAAAAATGTTTGCTGAGAATATTCAATCACTCGTGCGTAATGTTTCGTGTTTAATATTTAATATTTCGATACACATGGAAAATATTGATCAATATTACTTTTAATACAACGAAAAATATATTCGTTAACACAAAATTACGAAGTGCAGCGTTTTTACGTTGAAATATTTATACAAGGGATCCTCATTTAACTTATTTTGTCGTATTTGAAAATCATATTTCGCCAAGTGCATTAATAAACCCACCATTGTTAATGTTATCCATAGCGTAATTGCCAGTATCGATTTCGATATTTTATTGTGGCCTGCTATTTTTCCGATAATAGTACAATACGTTTCGATCAAAATGAAATTGAATCTATCGACTACAAATATGGCTTGATTGATACGAAATGCCTTGTGTATAAATAGACAGATATATATCTACATATAAATAGTGCACCTATACGAGTAGATGGATGCGCTAGGTGTGTCGATTTTATAACAAAAAGAAAACGCCACTCTTCGACGCTTGTTCTTCCGTTCTCTCGACAGACTCTCGTTCTTAATTGGAATTATCGCGATATCGAATCTCCCGCCATTTCCAACCATTCCCTGCCTCGTCCAATTGCTATTATCTAGCTACCCGAATCTCGAGCACTTCCGAATATATATACCGGGTGTCCTATTTCAATTTATCACCCCAAATAAATCGCGAAAGAGAAACCGCATCAAAAAACACTTCCTACACAAGATGGATATGAAAGATAAATATTGAGACATTGTGTAATATTCAGTCATAACTTCCACGTGTAATATTCAGTCAATTAATTCGCCTGAATAATACACTCAGCAAAAAATTAATGAACCAGAATTTTTTTTAATTTCAGCGTTTTTTGAAAGGATATAACTTTGTGGAATATGGTCGTATCGGGAAGAGGAAAAAAAGGATTGTGAAGCTTGAAATCTCTAGTTTTAGGATTTGTCGAGTAGTTGATGCAAAATTGTGGGAAAAATCACGATTTTTTTTCATCTTCATCATCATTAATTGACGTTTAAGGATGTTGAGTCCCAAATCGCAAATGATGATAAAATTCTGAAAATTTGGTATGTTTTTGTATGCAGTATTTTAGAGGTCGTGTAAAAATTTCACGACAATTAGGAAGCTCGTTATTGAACAATTAACATTCACAAATTAAATGTTGTTTTATGGAAACTGATGTAACTTTGCAATAAGTTTTTTTTTTACCTCTCAATTATATAATATCTACAATATACTGAATGCAACGGAAACAAAACGAAGTTTATTGATAAATTATTTTTTATTTCCTTTATAAATTGTTCTTAACAAAATGTTAATTTTTTAATAACGAGCTTCCTAATCGTCGTGAAATTTTAACACGACCTCTTAAATACTTCATACAAAAACGTACCAAATTTTCAGAATTTTTTTATCATTTTTTATTTTAACCCTTAAGGAGGTTGAAGTAATGATGATAGAATGCTGAAAATTTGGTATGTTTTTACATGAAGTATTCAGGAGGTCGTGTAAAAATTTCATGACGATTAAGAAGTTATTTATTGAACAATTAACATTAACATGTTTCATAGGGCCTCAACATCCTTAACGAGCGATAAAAGTACTCCTTCGATTTTTAATAAAACTTTGACGATTCGGGTTAAAAAACGGATAAACCGGTCGATTAAGAAATGTACAGCGTCTTTGGGCATATATCGATCTCAAAGAACCTGGAACTGTTGGTCATTTTCGCAATATTTGCAAATTTGTGGTGGATTTTCAAAAACGGCAGAAAAAGTCATTTCTGGTACTTTTTCAAGTCAATATTGAGCTTCAAAAATCCTCTATAATACCCAAAGGAACTTATACAGGATTTATTCAAGTTTCCGAAAACCACCTTCCGTTTGCTGTGCGATCATCAGTTCATAAGATGTCGATGATTAAAGAAAAAAGGTGACTTTTCATTCAATCGGTGATGCCTCAGCGACAAATGCTCGTACAGCGAGCATAAAAGACCGAATTGGAGTTAAAGAATCAGGCTATTAAAAGACCCCAGCATTGATTCAGCCAGAACATTTATTGCGCCTAGGGACGATTCTGAAAAAAAAACGCAAATCTTTCACTCGAACTATTTTTTATAACAGCGCCGAGCGTGATGCTCAAAAAAAATTCTCTGCGAGATCCTTAGAGACTTCAAGCTTCAAAAAAAATTTTTTCTTTTTTCCATACGACCATTTTTCACGAAGTTAGGGCCTATACAAAGTCACTGAAGAAAAATTGAAACTTTTCTGCACTTTTAATTTTTTTGCTGAGCATATATGTGGTTCATAATAGTATTTTGGGTCCCAAGAAAGTTGATTTAATCGGGCATTTGAATTTTTTCGTGAAATTGCAAGGATTTCTGACCGTTTCTAACTCACGATATTTGACAACATTAGCAACTTTTTCATATATCGCCTATTGCAACTGTAGACAATTCTAAAGCGAGCACTTTTCTTTTAATATTACGAGTAAACGCGTTAATATACATATTTTAATAAAAAAAAGCATATTGCAAAGGACTATTATCACGTGTTTTCGCGAACCTCAAATCCCATAACCTTTTATGAGGGGGTGGTGAACTTCAGCTTCCCCCGACTGAATATCATAATTTATAACCCAATAAATGAGAATATAGCAAAAAAAATCATTTTAGGCTCATTTTTCGGAAAAGTCACTTATTCAAATAATTACCAATATTTTTTTAAGCATTCGGTGACCGCATTTTTTCAATATCGTTACGGGATATTGAGAATTCTTCACACGCGTTGAGCTGTTTATATCAAGCATCTATAGTTGCTTAGTGTAAAAATTATTAGATAGAAATGTGGCCAGCATGTCACCTCCACGAAGTGCCGTATAAATCAAACGATTTTTAGAGCCGTAATTTTTCGTTAAAATTTCGATAACGTGGCTTGAAGTTTTACCAGTATACCGGAATATATTTTTACTTGTTAATAGACGAAAATCAGTTAATTTTTAAATATGGTTAGTGAAACCAACACCTTAACTGAGTTACCACCGCGATGAATATCAATTATAAGATCGATTAGTGCGATTTGGGATTCTGCCTTTCCAAAGTGCAGCCAAACCTCTATATATCGAACCTCGATATAACGAAATCCTCGATAGAACGAAGATTTGTCCATTCCCTTCCGATAGACACCCGACACCTTGATACAACGACATAATAATATACATTATGCTCTAATTGATGATTGCTTGTTAAAAATGCTTTAATTTCAAGCATTCTTTCTCTTAAAATTATTCCTATATTTATAATTCTAATAGAATTTTTTAAATATTTTTAGGAACATGATCTGGATATAACGAAACCTCAATATAACGAAAACTCGATATACGAACTTCCCTAGTGATTCGTTGTATCGAGGTTCGATTGTGGTTCTACTTTCGTAGAAATAATCAGTGTTTCTTGGGGTAAAAATGTCTCAGGCATCAAATAGTGATGATCTCTAATGCAAATAAAAGTATTTCTTTAGTGAAAAATCGTGAAAATCGAAACAAAAATTCACAAAGAGTCACGAACGAGACATTTTAGGTGATGCGAATTTGCACTTGTCTGGTAACCACGGGTTATATCGACATATCGCTGCATTGTTGTGTTTTTTTCAAATATAGTACACTCCATAAATTCCGAATAAATATTGAAATTTGTTACGAAGAAAGGATCGTACACCAAATATATTTAGTCGAAAAAACGAGCAAAATTCACACATGATTATCCTACGAGATTTTTCGAAATATGATGATAAAAATAGTGGAAGTAAGTTGAATTTATTCACCGAATGTATTTAGTGATATACAATTTTCTGGTGGAAAAATCACGATCGTGCGCAGAATTCACGATGCAGAAGTCAAGTTTTCGTTCCGTCGAGTATAACGGCAAAGGCGTATTCGAGGATTTCCCCCTTTTGAATGAGGAAATCAAGCAGTGTAGCGAATTTGCCTTTTGCCCGAGAAGGAGTCTCTCTCCCATTGCAAACAGACCAAGCGTTTCGGAATACTTTTGGTACACAGTGATGCAGAGGGTTTCGAGAAATTTAAAGGAAACTCGCAGGCTCTCTCCTCTGAGAGAACGGGTGGGAAGGCGACGGGAAAAGAAAGGAAAAAGAAGAGCAAGTAAGGTAAGAAAAAGGTGAAGCAGCAAAAATAGTGATAATGGAGTTGGCCTGATAAATCCGCGAGGAAAACGTTTGATTGGACCAAGGCGAACAGAACGATATTCGCTGACAAAGAATCGCACATTTTCACTGCAAGGAACAGCCTCGAGACAAACGCGACGTCGAAGAATAAAGTTCCTTGAGATTTCCGTTTTCGATTTCTTTTCCTATCACGTGATGTCGCCTGTGGCACGGCGAGAGAAAAAATTGCAACATTACGCTTTTCACGTCAGACAAACAGACCTGGAGAAAAATACGACTGGAGATGTGTGCAATTTCGGATACACGCAAAAGAGCGCGAAGCACTGGATTGAAAACGCTGCTAATGTGGGTCAAGCCTCTTTGTTTGTCATCACACTATAAATTTGTACAAAAGTCTGGTTATGAGCATTAGCCGCACACTGCCTTTCGCACACTAATGCAATGAATGTAAACAGCATTGTGGCTTGTACGGAATAATCGAGCCCAACTTTTTCTTTGTCATTTTCCGCCGAAAGATTCTTCGTGCTCTCTTCGAGAAGTTATAACTTGCCAAGATTGACATATCCGAAGAAAGCTAGAGCTTTTGATCATCGGAAAATTGTCGGATTGAATTCTAAATGATTCGGATCTTAGTTTTCTATACGTCATTCGTTATCTCGAGTTTATTTTCATACCTTCAGTTAGAAGTTGGCGGCAAAATTACTTAATAAAAATTTAGTGGCACAAAGACTAAAAAGGTTCAATTCCATAGACCTACGAATACGTTTCGAATAAACCACGCCATGTCATGGTAACCAAAACCAAAGAATAAGGCATCATTGGATGCCTACTTTTATTTATATTAAGTCGACGGTCTGCAGAATTATTTATTGATGTTTGAAATAACTGATCATAATGAATCCTACATGCTGACAAGATACCTTTAGTTTTTTATCGAAATAAATTCGAGAGAATAAAGATTAGTCCAAAACGATCTATAGAGTATTCAAATGAGGCAGATATTACTTCAAAAATCGACAAGGAACATTGAGGGGCTATTCTACTGTGACAGGATGAAAAATAGAATTTTCATTTCTCGCATTTTTCAACTTTATTCCATCATAGAACTTAGATCCAATCACTGGTAAGGTCGATTTTCACTTTGTTGACTCAGTACAGCGCTTCAAAGTAGAAGCGCTCTGTGCGCGCGCTCTAGTACGGCTACCCGCTGCGCGTCCCTGGCAGCTGTTCGGAACTGCTGTGTTCAATTTATACCTGAGTATACTTCTATACGTATACTGTATAGTAGTAGTCTCCCTTTTTCACTTTGTGAGTAAAAGGACGCTCTACCGGTTAGTATTGTATCGTATAGTACATGGTAAACTTTAAACGCGTTTTTTCTCCAATCGTTGGGGATGTCAGAAAATAGGTTTAACCAATTACGCTAAAAATTTTACTGCATATTCAGTATATAGTATGACTATCTCCCGAACCAGGTTTATTAAAAAATATTAACTGTAACTCGTACTTTCGCTCGAATTATGACGAAAATAACGTATTTTTCGAACACTGTTACAAAAAACGATGGGATTTTGTTATATAGTAATATAAAATTCGGGCGATACTAAAATCTAGTTCGGGCGATAGCAACACTCATACAGATTACGAATCTTTTCGAATTTTTTGTTTTCGATTACCTGGAGAGCGCAAATCGTCAACGCCAACAACATACTTCTTTTCATGCCTTTACACGATTGTAAACTGTTCAATTAAAATACATTTATACGCAACAATATCAAATTGTTTTCTATTCTGTAAGAATATACCTTAAAGCGAAAAAGTTTATGCCGATACATGCGATAGGCTAACAAAAAATGATTGAAAATAGCTTATTTTTTCAGCCGTCACAGTAGAATAGTCCCTTAAAATACCCACGTATTGATAATTACGTAAAATATTGTATGCAGACATAACGTAGCTTAACAGCCTGTTTGGTGCCACAGAACTGTATTTTTGTCTAAATCTTATTCCTTTACCTATTTTAACACTTAATACCGATATTTTACGTAAGAACACGGAAATATAAATTTTTTTTAATCTAATTTTATTTTAAAAATTCAACCCTTATTAAATAGTTTTACATTGAGTAAGCTTTTCTTCGTGATTGGTTTAAGTGAGATTTTTCGAGGCAGTCACGCATCAGACTCCAAAGGTAATCAGCCGTTATGTGTGTGTGTGTGTCTCATCTTCCCTGACACCTCTCTTCCAGCGTTCTCCTTGCTTTTCACCGAAGGAGCCAAGATTTTCTGCAAACTTATCTTGAACCTTCCATTCTATCCCGAAATAAGAAGAAAAAAAAACCGCGTTTCACAAAATCTGTAATCGTTTTCCAAAACTTTTTATTAACTTACTTTCCGCATATATAACAAAATTTACTAGGGTAGTTCGAACTAGTTTGTCTTCGCTTTGCTGAATCGAAATTAATTCATTCGAAATTGAATTAATTCATAATAGCAAATAATAAACAACGACGAAGAGGTTTCTCAAATTAACTGCTAACGAGCTAACGACACTCACTACGAAATCAAAATTCATTTGGAAACCTTGTGTTCTAACTTGAAATATAGATTGGTGTAGGTCAATTTGGTAGTCACTTGACTAAATTCATACAAATTTTTACGGCACGAAGACATTTTTTTTGCCGACTTGCTATAAATATCATAAAGAAAATTTTTATCTAGTTCATTTTGAATTAAATATTTCAATAATAATATGGTCAGAATGTTCCAAGACGACAAAAGATCTTTTTTATAAGAAAATGTTTTGAAGTATGCGTATGCATGCATGCATGCATGCGCGCGCGCGCGCGCGCGTGTGTGTGTGTGTGTGTGTGTGTGTGTGTGTGTGTGTGTGTGTGTGTGTGTGTGTGTGTGTGTGTGTGTGTGTGTGTGTGTGTGTGTGTGTGTGTGTGTGTGTGTGTGTGTGTGTGTGTGTGTGTGTGTGTGTGTGTGTGTGTGTGTGTGTGTGTGTGTGTGTGTGTGTGTGTGTGTGTGTGTGTGTGTGTGTGTGTGTGTGTGTGTGTGTGTGTGTGTGTGTGTGTGTGTGTGCGTGCGTGCGTGCGTGCGTGTGTGTGCGTGCGTGCGCGCGCGTGCGTGCGCGCGCGTGCGCGCGCGTGTGCGTGTCGGTGGGTGGGTGTGCGTGTGTGTGTGTGGGGAATGAGCGTCAGCCTCAGAAATTGTTCAAAATTACATTTTCTCCTCAGCTATAGTCACTGTTTTAACTTTTCAGTATACCTCTTTACACGTCTCGAGAGTTGCGAAACATAGTAGCTTGCCAGCCTCTTGCCAAAACTCCAAATATTGGGGCGGTTTCAACACGAATAGAGTATTGTGAAGAAAACATTATTAGACAAATTGTCTAACAAGTTACTTCCCCACCATTTCCCTATCATATTACTCCGCATCCCAAGCTCCGTCTATCCGGAAGCATGTGTTGAAGAATGATTTACTCAAAATGGAAACGTTATGCGCCACACAAAATTATGAGGCAGCCATGGGCGATTTTCTAGTTTATGTAAATAATTGAACCAATTATATTAAATAATTAACGGCATCCAGTCGATGTACAGATAGTATAATTTGAAAACTACTTAAGGCAGTTTTATTATCTAGAGCGCTATTTTAGTGGTGATTTTTAGAATGGAATAAACTTTGAAGTGTTCGACTTTCCTTTCTGAATTTTCTTTTACACGTATTTATCGATCCTTTAAGAATGTGTAGAATTGAAGAAAAAAACAAATAATGATTATTATGTGCTGTTGTTTACAAAGGTGCGCGAAAAACGCTCCCCGTAGGCGATCCGTGCTGTGGACGTTGTATGAATCTAAAAGAAAAAACTAATCATATTCCTAATCTGTATGAGTGTTGTGTTTGGTACCAGATTCGGCAAAAAAAATGATAGAATGACAACATGCTAAACGCTGATTATCAATTTTTCTCATTTTTCTGACCATTCTACGAGTTATATAGCAAATTTAAAAAGTCATCTCGACTCAATTGTGCTACCAACGTTGAAACACAGTATATTGAAGGTGAATGTCAAATCTGAGCTCAATCGGCTAATTGGTTATCGAGATATCGTGGTTGCTGATTTGAAATCATGGTTTCGAAAAAAACTCCTTACAATGTCTATATCTCAGCTTATTTTATGAGTATCATTTCACATATTCAGAAAGGTTCGTTGAATAATGAAATGGAATTTGAAAAAAACTATTATAATTTGTCAAATTTCTAGAAAACGATACTGCTTTAAATAATTTGTTGAGATCAATGAATAATGAATAAACCCTAATATCATAACCTTTATGGGCTAAAATTAATGTAAGTTTTTATACTAATAATAGCTGTAAACGTCTAAAATTAAGTGATTTTTCGCAATTTTTTTAGGGTAGAAGGACAAGTCAGAGGATAATAATAGTCAAGGATGTTATTAGTCATATCTTCAAGTGAATAAAAAAAAATTGTATTACAAAATTATACAATATGGTGTTACGCTGGACACATTTTCACGAGGCGTGTTGAATTTGAGTCGCTCTGCGGCACGCAGTGTAACCGACGCAAATACGAATTTGGAAAAAAACGATAAAACGCCAATTAATTTACATGAGTATAGCTAGTGAAATATTAGGTTGATAAAAAAGTGTTGCCGCAAAATTTTTTTAAATGTTTTCTACGTATTGACGCAATATGACATCGAGCTATGTCAATAATATTCTGGAATGTTTTCTACTCTTCCGCGTGACAGGGTATAAAAGGACGAGCGCGCGTTCTAGTGGACAGAAATGGCTTCGATCCCGCAGGAGCAACTTCGAGCGATCATATTTTACGAGTGGCGGCGCGGCACGAACGCAAGCACAACTGCTAAAAATATTCAGGATGCGTTCAGCGAGAACGTAGTTTCTCATCGACAGTCCAGCGTTGGTTCAATCGTTTTAAATCTGGAGACACAAGCCTTGAAGATAAGGAACGTTCCGGACGACCGTCGACCATCGATGAAGACGTATTACTCCGCTGCATCAAAGAAAAACCGGAAGCAAGTACGCACGAGTCAGCAAGAGAACTTGGCTGCACCCAACCGTCAATAGTCAATCACTTACACAACTTGGGATACAGGAAGGTTCTCGCTCAATGGATACCACACCGTCTCACCGACGCCAATAAGAACTGCCGCATGACCATCTGCCAGTCTCTCCTGCTTCGCCATCATCGCAAGGAGTTTTTAGAAGATCTTGTGACGGGTGATGAAAGCTGGGTCTTGTATGATAACAGAACGCGTTTAGCCTACTGGCTTCCTATCGGAGAAAAACCTCCACACCAACCGAAACCTGATCGTCACTCACAAAAGACTTTGTTGTGCTGTTTCTGGGACGCAAAGAGAATGCTGTTTCACACTTTTCTCCCTGTAGGCAAGACGATCTCTTCTACACGATACATCGCGAAGCTTCAGGAATTGGCTAAAGCTGTAACAGAAAAACGGTCAAGACGCGCGACTGTGCACCTTCTCCACGACAACGCGAGACCCCATGTCGCAAAGGAAACCCACAAAAGAATCACTGAGCTTCACCGGAATACACCATACCTCATACACCATACTCTCCCGACATCGCGCCATCTGACCACCATTTGTTCAGACATTTGAAGGCATATTTGAGGAACAAAACTTTCAAAAACGTCGACGATCTCGGAAGGGATGCTTCAAATTTGTTTGAGTCCCAGCTGCCGCAGTTTTGGGCCAAAGGAATAAATGAGTTGCGAACTAGATGGTCGGGTGTCATAGGAACCGATGGCGAATATATTGTTGATTAGTAATGTTTTGTATAAGATAAATAAATAAAAAAATTATATTGAAATTATTGCGACAAAACTTTTTTATCAACCCAATCCTTGGGGGATTAAGAAAATATGCATTTTTGTGTAATTGGCAAACATTTAAAGTAAAAATTTAATTTTCGACAGAAAAAAAGGACAATCATTTGTTAATAACTAATGCTAGACTCCTGGATGCTTAACTCCTGGAAAAGGCCGTACGTATTTCACTTCAGAATCTTATTTTAAAGATGTGCTCAAAATTTGGAGTGGAAAGATTGAAAATTTTTCTAATACTGGACTCCTAATGCTTAACTCCTGGAAAAGGCCGTACGTATTTCACTTCAGAATCTTATTTTAAAGATGTGCTCAAAATTTGGAGTGGTAAGATTGAAAATTGTTGGAGTTATGCTGCGTGCCATTTCGAAAAATTGTGTGCCGAGAAAAACGGTCGACGCGTCGCACACGGCACCAGCCACCGCAGACTCACACGTGCCTGCGGCCCAGATACCAAACTTTTTCCCCCCTTAATCGTGATGGTTCAAAGTATCTCTTAAGACAATTTAAAAGAAATCTATTTTTTTTTAATTCTACAGCGGTGTTAGCCCTTCGCTATCGGAACATGGAAAATCAATGTCTCCCAATATTCAATTTCGTCAACCACGAGTCTGACGTTTACGTATCGTATCGTTCATGACTGAGTCTCCGCTGGCGTTGAAACAGACCGGAAGGATCCTACGGCTCTTTTGGTCACACAGCCGAGGCACACAGCCGTTAACTCAATTATTCGCAATTGTAGATAAAGTACGACGTAGTGCTTCCACGATACCTATGTGCTATGCCAGCTCATGTACCTGCGCGTAAAACGACAAGTGGTGCGATTGCTGTCCTCGCGGCAGTCCCAAACTTGTTCTCGTACAAACACGCGTCAGAGGAAGAGAGAGAGAAAGAGAGAGAGAGAGAGAGAGAGAGAGAGAGGGCCAAAAACCGTATCCAACATCGTCACGAGCTGCAGGGTGTCGTGAGTTCAAAGGGCCAATGATTGTGTATCGCAACGACGACCTAGGAGTTGAAAATAGACACGCCTGCATCGAGTGTCTAGCGGGATGAGGCCAGGCTCTATTTTGGAATGCGGCAATGAGAGAAAATGCAGCAAACAAGCACGCATAGACAAAATGCACCTGGTGGTTATCTCGTGTACTGTGAATTTCCCCCCTCTTGCTCTTGCAATGCGATATAATGAACCTCCGATAATTTAATCCAGCGCGCACGTGTATATTGCGCTAATTGGTAAGCTGAGTTTCCATCTCCAGACTATATACAGGGTGTTCCTATTTGCGTCCTCAAAGCTGCTACCTCAAACCGTACGTATGGCAATGAAAAGTATTTCAGTGAAGTTGTTCCCCTGAAACGTCCTGAAGGAGAATAAGGATAGGGCACTCACTTTGACCTTGGATCCAACTGCCAACGTCGAGTGAAGGTCAACTTTGAAATGTTAAATAAGAAACGCCTGCTGGATCCTGTATTCATATAACTTGTCCCAAGACCTTTTCAGAACGCTGTCGATGGCTGTCTTTTCGCCAAGTACTTTTTGCGTTAGGCTCAAAGATTGCTATACTTCCGAGCCCCACAGCGCATGAAATGATGAAAAACTGCTAACTCAAACCATTTTGAAAAGCTTCCGCGTCAAGCTTCCAGAATGTACAATAAAAGCGGAGCTTCTTCCTCCAAATTTCGACGTTGGCGGTTTGTATCCAAAGTCAAACAGACAGTCCTATCTTTTTCTCAACTAAAAATCCAACAAATTGTGCTTAAAACACTTATTATAGCAATGTAACAAATGTACTGGTTTACAAGCAGGAATGAGACTAAAGTTTGCATCATTGGCATGCGGCGAAATACATTATTTTTCATTAGATCGAATTTTTATCGCCAAATCTTCGTTACAGAAGACCCTCAATCATTTTTTTCGTCGCTTATTTAGAAATCTAGAATTTCAGTTTGCGAAAAAAGATTTTGTAAGATAATGAAAATGCGGAAAGAAAAAGATAAAATAAAAATTTGCATTGCATTCCAACGATGCAAACTTCAAGACCATAAGAAGGAGGTCAAAGCTAACTCTGCACAACATGCTCGTGGTATACAAAAGCTTACCCAAGCCAATCTGGACCTATGGCATACAACTGTGGGGAACCACCGGTAGCTCTAATATTGAAATACTGCAACTATTTCAAGCTTGCCATGACTTCTACAGTCATAACAAATGCCCTCTGGCACGTCTAATTTGCAAGCTAATATGAATATCTTCCTATCGACACTTAGATACGTAACTCAAAAGCTGTGGACAAGATATGAGTCGAAACTCAGGCGTCTTCCAAACGCACTTGCTTCCTACCTTCTGGACGGAAAAACCACCGCAGGAAGATCGAACGAATTCAAGCTATTCGACCTGCCAGAGCGATTCGATAGCTAATGAGCAGAAACTAACTACACTATACACTAAAATTAAAACGGTGTACATCAATGGATGTGCTTTCTACATACGGAAAACGGTCACGCGCGGGGCCTAACTATCCAGTGTCATAATAAAATAACAGATGAGGAGCTGGCAAACACAACCGACCTTGACGACACTAGGTCAAATCCTTTAAATTTTTCGTGTTTTTCCAGCACACCTTCATGAGCTCCAGAAATATTTTTAATCAAATAAAAAATTTGTTAAAAACTGCCTTTTCAAGCGAAAAAACAGTTTTTAGGCACAAGTAAAATTTAAAAAAATTATTCGACGTAGTGTGGACTAGTCCGGTTTGTTCGACAGTTCCGCAGATAATTTATACACAAAAGAATTGCAAATCGCACATTCTGAGAGAGCGGCTCGTAACTCTTGAAATGGGAAGCTCTGCATATAGCCTTAAACAAACATGCAGAAGGGAGGATGTTCATCGAGAAATTACGCAAGGTGAAACAGCTTCGCTCTCCTTCGTATGACCCTACCAATAATTGCATCGTTGATTGATTATTCATTTCCGACGTCGCTTCTTTATTTTTCTTTCATACTTGACGTGGCCGACTCTTCGGGAACAAACGTATTATCTCACCAAACATCGTTAGCGAGAACGCGCGCGTACAAAACACTTCTTCCAATACAATTCTGTAGTTACATTTCCCCTACGAACGACACGGGCTGGCTGCGTGGACGCGGCGCAGCTGCACATGACATACGGCAGTGGCCATCATTTTCATTGCGCAATATGAGGTAGATATATCGCTGAACATATAGGTGCCTGAAAAGTTAAACGGTGGCGATCCGACGCGGTGAAATGAAAATTGACTAATTGAGGATTACCAAAACACTGTTTCCATTTACAAATGAAGAAAAATGAGACTTTTTTTTCGTTCTCCCAATGTTCCATTGTATGCTCTTACGGGCTTAAAAAAATTCATTTACTCCCCTACTTAATACTTCACTGTTTCCAGTTTTTTCAGATACTCGCTGGAGAGTTGCCCAGGGCCGAACTTTGCAAGTGCCCCATTGCATGACATTTGCAGTAGGGCACAGAGGAAGGTTGGGAAACAGGTGCGGATGCAGGATTTCGTTGAGTTTCAGTTGTGTTACCATTGGAAACTCAGTAAAAATGGTTCCTAAGATAACGCTGCTCAACATGGGCGATCGCCGCAGCTGCACAGATTCATTTTATGCGGCACGTTTAATTGCCCTCCAAAAAACACCGTTTGATTGGTGATTTTATATATCTTTCTGTTAATATGCATAAGCGGGGCACGACCCCAATTTCGATGGGATTTTTTTTTTCGTCATGAAGTTGTTAATTCCATTATAGTAAGTGATATTACGTCGGGGGAGGCCGACATCTTCTATTAGTTCCATAAGTAAAAAAGGGGGTGAGCAAATAAATTTTAATCAAAAAATGAAAATGAAACAGATGCAGTTTGAGTGGTTAGACTATTGTGACGATTCGAAAATCAGGATTAATAAAAAAAATTGAAAGAATAAGTAAGATGATGAAAAAATCGTTTGGATATCTATTTGTATGAAAATTAATAAAGTTGTGTGCCAAATTTCATTTACGAAATATTATAATAATAATTAAGGAAGTTATAAATAATCTCATGGAAAACCTTTGAACGTGCGAGGCGCAACGGTGTACTTAATTTTGGCCACCTTGTTGATCTCAATGGAAAAAAAGAGTTTTTTTCTTGAAATATATAATACTGGCTAAGACTTGACGGAGCTTTTGTGTACCTTATTTCAATAATCAAAAAAAAAATTCATAAATATTTTGAAGGAAAATGACATCATTATTGTTAATAGCTAACGAACAAAAAATGTTAAAAAGTAAAATGTCGGTCAAGACTAAACTACTATTGCACTTAACAGGTATACGAAAGTTCAGGGCAATCCATTTATTAGACGTCGATAAATCGTTTACACCGTTTGGAAAACATGGTTAAAAAAACGCATTTGAAGTTTTACTAGTAGTTCTATCGTTATCATCATAACTTTATCTTCAATCTGCGATTCTTGCACTAATTATTGGACCTTCCTCTTCAATCTAACTTGCCTCAAGAGGTGAACGATTTTTTTTTAATTCACAGTAGCCTAACCCCTTAAGAAGAGCCTGTCATTAAATGCAGATAGCAATTTCCAAGGATAATTCAACATTCGCGTTATTGTTCATTCATTGCCAAACTTTTCACTTCGCTGATCGTAGATCGGCGCCTTTTCAGCGCAGTCCAATTCGCCTTTGACTTATTGATGAGCAGTCTTTCACTCGTCATAGACGGGTTTCCATACCCAGAATAAAATTCTTAAATTCAATCGTACGGGGCTTTACATATGTAGCATCAGTGCGGTAAAGATTTTAATTTTTAAGTTTTAAAGATCTCAGAGCTAGCCTCAACCATGCTAGGACCTAGATATCAGTCTCTCTTCTTTTCTATGAGGCAGCATCGACGTGGCTTTTCCACTACAGTGCAAGCTTCATCGGAAGCCGATTAGTTCGAGTCGATTGGCCACGTTAACCTTACCCGATCTCTCTCAAAATACACACACACTATACCGACAAACACATAACCGGTTACCCACCGCTACGATCGGTTAACCACATCCACCCACCCTTTTTGTCGGACCCTATTATTTTTGCATTCCGTGCATCGGCTGAAAACGTGGAAAAACCGAACAGCATTAAAAGACATCGCTGTAACAATTTCGTAGTTTTACATCCGGTTGGCAGTTATGGTGCCGTGATTGCCATCGTTATTTAGCTCGCCGGGAGCCTCGCCCGGGCTTACCTGGGTTAGTTGTAACGACGGCAACGTTTTATTACGGAGCATCAGCGTACGCTGAAAATCCTCGTGGATGCACGTAAAAAGTGATAAACCGAGAGAGCGATGTGTACGAGACAGCGGGGACCGAAAATTAAGGGAGATCAATGCACGTTGTGAGAAAGAATAAATTAAAAAGCGAAAGAAAGATGATGCATAGTTGTTGTCGTCGTAAAATGTATGCATAAGGTAATAAACCTCTTTACGAGCAATTAAAAGTTTTCGTCCTCTCTTCACGGGGGATGTTTTATTATCGGATCGTCAGTTTTTATAGTTTCGTCCCCCAGCCTCATCTGACTATACTCATACACGTATATACGTCAACTCGTATATCATTTCGTATATGTGGCAAAACAAATGGTTGATTCATTCTATAAAAAAGAAACGTTGTGTTTATTCGTGTAGTTGAAGAGCCAAATATAAGTCGTACAAGTTCGTACTGGAAAATTTACATCTGGATAAAATGGATCATAGCCTGATACATTTATCACTGGGACGGATGATCCAATAATCGCACAGCTCGCATTGTTTCGAAGCCAGTTATACAATTGACTAAAGGGCTACATCTACCTAGAGGCCTAAAAAAGATTGCCAAAATCTAATTTCTATTTATGAAACGGTGAGCGAAAAAGAAACGCATTTTTCTTAACACAAAGGTACAAAGCCTTTGAAAAAATCACCAAAAAATACAGAAAAACAACAAACACATGGGCACCGGCAAATGACATTTTTTTCGTGATGTTTGGCAATGGACACTCTCCAGCTTAAACGGTCCATCCGAAATTCAAAAATCAAATGGAGTATACAATTTAACGATTAACATAAGGTGTTAACGATCGTCGTTTTTTTGAATAATTTTTTTACAACGTGGCTACGAATTGAAACTCGACCATGGAAAATCTGTGAAAAAAATCGTAAGTTTTACGTAAATATTAAAAAATTAAGATCGATTCTGGGAAAGTGGGATCGTCAACGACCTTTAAATGCTTCTCATCGTATCTCCTGTAAATTTGGAAACAATCCATCGAGTGGTTCTCGAGATACCGTGTCCACCGACTTCGAAAACAGTGTTTCGAAAAAAACACGTTTAAGGCCTTAGGCCACAGTAACGGGTATAAAATTATTTGCGAATTTAACCAATTTTTTTTTCATTTGAAGTGATTCACCCATGAAGTTAATTACACATCTATTTAGTATGAATATCCAGCGGTCAGCATTTTTTTTCGGTGTACAAAATGGCCGACTACTAATACTTTCTTTTGTTATGTTTTTTTAGGCGCTCCGCGGCGTGACATTCAGCATCCACTATTTTTTACCTAGAACAAAAAATAAAAATTCTCGCCAATCTACCTTAGAATACCTAGAGAGGTACGTACGGAATTTAAAAAATAATGTTTTATTCAAAGGTTGTAGGTATTTGAACTTAAGAAATGAATTTTCAGTGAAAAATGTCGTTATAACTGCTCATAATCTGCTCATAAAATGGAAAGTTATCGATTAATCAGAAATTCTGTACGTACTTCTCTGCGAAAAGCAATTAGGAGCATAACTTTTAAATTTGAAGTAAATCGAGTGAAAATTGTTGAAGTTATTTGTCACGCCAACTGGAAAAAAGTTGTTTCGAGAAGTTTCGAGTAGTCGGCCATTTTGTACACGGAAAAAAAATCTAACAGCTTCATATTCATACTAAACAGATGTGTAATTAATTTTATAGGTGAAACACTTTTTCAAATGAAAAAAAAATGTTAAAATCGCACATAATTTTATACCCGTTACTAAGGCCTTAAAGTTTGAAGTATGGTGCTACTACCGCTCGCCTGGTAGACTGTTAGAACCTGTAGCTGATTCGATTTGATGAACATTTCAACGAAATTTTCAGGCAATGTAGCAAAAAGGTGATACTATCGAATAAAAATATTTCTGGAAAATCCAATTCTTTGACCTACCTAGGTAGATGTAGACTGTTAATTCACCAAATGATTAATTAAACAATGATAGTATTTTTACCGGCCCCGGATTACGCGATTTGGGTGTGTGCCGTGAATGGCACAGAGGTGCCAAGAAGGGGTTCATGTAAGACTATGATCGTTTAAGCAAGTAGTCCAGATTTGCCTGGATTTTCCTGTATGACTAACTGTCGATGAAGATCGTACGATTCTTATTATCGATTAAAATAAGTTTCTTGACAATACACGCGTATTTCAGGTTTTTTTGCGTCATGTCTATTTTTATAAATTCATAATGGTTGAAACTATCCCTTTTTGCTTTCAAGTTCTAGTGTCAGGCAAAATGTGCTTGCGTCTACTTTTCTCAAGAGTCTTTTTCCTTTTTATAATAATATAAATTTATCTATCCTTTTTATGTTGCTGGAGCTTGCATCATTAAAATACTACACAAATTCTGTTTTATGTTTTTTCTTTCTGTATCTTTATCATTATACCGAATCCGTCTTTGCAGATGTTAATTGCAAACCGTCACATAAGGATTTGAAAAAACGTTTGCGGGATTTTCGCAGCTAAATTCTGCCAACAGAAATTTGAGCAAGCCAACAAAATAAACTTCCATTACATTCCAACAATCTTCAATCCCATTAACTTTGTCTCGTTCTCTTTCTTTGCTGCTTCCTCATATGATCGCCACATCATCCAAACGACTACGCGGTGATGCTACAAAGGCATCCTATTTTTTCCCCCATTTCTCGGAGATCCAACTAAAAACGTTTCGTTCGTCGCCTTCTTCGAAACGGTTCCTCTCAAGTACTTTCTGTAATAACTCTCATGGACTCTGTATATTTGCTTCATCTGGCCAAAAGTGGGAACCCCATCGTAGATTTCACATATTAGCTTGGTAAAACAGTCTTGCGATACTAAAGTACTCGGTTAAATATTTTTCCTAGCAAAGCAGTTCGAGAACATTCGAGAGTAGAAATTATTAGAATGTTCTACGAACTTCCATGTCAAAGGGTAAATAAGGCGCTCGTTCGTTGCGATGAGACAGCATCAGTAAATATGGACAAAAGGACACTTCGAGTGATCTCCTGTTACGAATTTCTACAAGGACGTTCTGCAAGATCTGCTGCTACTAATATGTGCAGCACGTTCATCAGGAACGTAGTTCATCATTCAACAGTATCCCGTTGGTTTGGACGTTTCTATTTTGGCGATATATTCTTTGAAGACAAACCTAGGTCCTGCAGGAAAACCGTTTTTGACGACGAAGCATAGCGATCTCTTCTACAAATGAAACCTAATGCACCGTCACGAGAGTTAGCAAACGAACTCGGCTGTAGTCAACCCACGGCCCTCCAACATTTGAAAGAGCTTGGATATAGAAACGTAATATCATCTTGGACACACCACAATCTCAGTGGGTCGAACAAGGCGACACGCGTTTGTATTTTCCTTTCATTGATGCTTCGATGGCACAAAAAGGGTCCGCTCAAGGAAATAGTTGCTGGAGATGAAAGCTGGGTGTTATACGTTAACTGAACACGAAACCGCCAAGGGCTACCTCAAGGGGAAATCCCAGAACCAACTTCTAAACCATCCCGTGAAGAGGGAAAAGTTCTACTCTGGTATTGGTGGGATTTCGAGGGCCTGTTGTATTATCAGCTTCTTCCGCCTAACACCACAATAAATGCTGAGATCTACGCTACACAATACAGGAGTTGTCTGAAGTTAAAACAAAACCGTCATAAACGTCGACAAGTTCGTCTTCTTCACGACAAGGCTCGACCCCACGTAGCTAAAATGACACAGAAAACTGAAATTTCTGAATTAGAATGGGAAGTACTACCACATCCACCATCCTCACCGGAGTTAGCCCCGTTAGATTATCATTTATTTCGGGCTTCAGAAAATGATTTACGTGATAAACAATTTGAGCATCAAACGGAAGTTCAAAATACCCTCGAAGAGTTTTTCCATTCAAGACCTAAAGATTTCCGGACGGCTGGCGTTCAAAGTTTACTAGAGCGTTGGACACCAGTGGTAGATGGAGAGGGAGACTATACTGTCATTAATCCCATCTTAACACGAGTTGTAGATGAAGAGAGAGACTGTATTATAAACGAATGTTATGTTTATTTAGAAAACGTGTCGTTTATGTCGCAAGACTTTCTTATCAACATAATATATTCCATGCCCAAGCTACCTCTCACGAGGAAGGTGCATTGAAGTGCGGTTCTTCTACGCGGAATACTACCTCGCAACAATGGGTAAATATCGAGGGGTCTGTTCGAGGCGTATTTTTCTATTACGAGCAAAATAAATTAGCTGCCATGACCGCGGTTACGATATATATTTCCTTTCATATGCAATTCTGATAATGCTCCGCGTATGCGATATTGGCTCTGACACGTAATGTAACCATTTTTCATTGGAATATGCGTGGCAAGAATCGAGCGAATGTGCAAAGTCGAAGGAAGAAAAATGAGAGAACCTGCAATACAAATGTTTCATACTCGCGATACAAACATATTCCATTTACCAAGAAATCATTCATAATAGAATGCATCGTACGGGTCGTACTCAATGGAAGCTCTGTGGCCCAGGATAATGATAATAATAATAATAATAATAATAATAATAATAATAATAATAATAATAATAATATTATGAATGTGTATTTTTTATTTTTTGGTGCGTTTTTCCACCACATCGAGGAGCAAGGGCTGCCCACCCACCTGACCTTTTCCTTCTTGCGGCCAGCTGGACTGATGTCCGAGACCAAAGGGTTTATCGGCGCCTGCCAAGACGGAGTCATCAACACCCTAGTCTATCGCAGTCGCGTTATGGGTAGCCTCTGCCGACTATTCTGTGTCATGCATGCAAACAATCGCCGGAGACACTAATGCATCTACTGTCGGCCTCCTCGGTATATGCAGTCTCCGGCTATATCCATCACCATAACGCGGCCCTAAGGGTGTTGTACTGCCATCTACGGCACTCTTATGAGAAAGACCGGGAGCCCGTGCCGCCTCATTTACCAGGAGATATTGTGTCCGTTCTCATGGGCGAGAGGCGCAAGATTTCGCTCCAAGCGACTAAGCCTCATGTTGTCCTCTTCGAGTTTGACGACAAGCCGATATACGTCATTGAGTTCTCGGCTCCGGCCGAAGTGAACGTGTCGCGAAAGAAAGAGGAGACCGGGGATTCAGGGTGACTCTCGTTGTCCTCATCATCGGCGCGCTTGGGGGGATGAAAGAGTCTTTCGTGTCGGGCGTCGCTGGCATACAGGTTTGCAAACCCGGTGTACGGTTGCTAGCGGGTCGGATGCAGAAGGCGATCATACTTGGATCCCTCCGTTTACTCATACAACACCATTGTGGACTGCAGTAGCCGCTCACCTTCTGGCTTGAGGGAGCGGCTATCGCAGAGCGATTTTTGGACTTTTCACGCGTCTTTTTGGCTGGGTGGCAGCCGCGGTGATGTCGGAACCCTCGAGTGTCGCCCAGCGTTATTATTCCGGTCTAGATTAAGACCGAGCCGAGCCCCAGGGGGTAGGTGAATGTTTCCCA
Organism: Ophion costatus; assembly: GCA_951751655.1. Taxonomy (NCBI): domain Eukaryota; kingdom Metazoa; phylum Arthropoda; class Insecta; order Hymenoptera; family Ichneumonidae; genus Ophion; species Ophion costatus. The sequence goes on along the minus strand of OX632362.1, from coordinate 5,062,501 downwards.
GTGCAAATTGAGGCAATGCGTTGCCCGGAGCAATAAAGTCTACCATTAACAAATATATAATAATAATCTCCTGCTTATATCTCGATACGGTGGATCGTTGAAATTTGTTCGATGGCGATACCACGAATACACAAACATGCAACTTTTACGATTGTATCGAACCACAAATAGTCAAGGCGAATGATATTGGGTAGGGATCGATCATCCCAGTTACGTAGCGATAACAACGTTACGACGATATTGAGTACCTCGTATGACATTTTATTCTTTTTATCTCACGGAACCCGATGGGAGTCTTTTTATTTTTCAAGAACAGCTTATATATATAGGATAAGGTGATTTTGAAAAATTCTAGTAAAAAGTCTTTATAATAGCGCCTTGTCATCACACTCCGCATGTTATAAGACGAAATGTATTCAGAATGACCTTCAGATAAACGTACGCACATTTATGTAAAAATCGTTTCAGGAACCGCACATTTCGAAAATCAACGATTCGTTTGACAACTTTTAAAGACTGTGTTAAAACAGCAAAATCTGCTGGTGACGAACATTACCTGGATACAACGAGTCCAAAATATTCTTTTCTTATATATATACACAGGGGGTCCGATTTCAAGCTGAATGGCGAAACACCTTAAAAACGGTCCTTCTGAACAAGTCTTTTCGAATTGAACTGTTAGTAGTTCGAGGAGAAAAAATAAGAAAGGCATTCTTTCAATGTGCCAATAGAGGCGTCAACGTCGACTTGCGGCATTTGAAGGGGTTAGGCTACTTTGACGACCCAAAAAACAGGGTTATGTAAAGAAATTATTTTTCAAGGAACAAGCAAAATGATTGAAAAATCGTTTGCACGCTTGTTTATGATTTGCAATCGTAAACAAAGTAATGTACTATATTTCATAAAAAATGTTAATAATTAAAGAAGTTCTAAACACTCTCATGAAGAATCTGAAACGAAAGAAAAAACGTTTTTTCCTTCAAATAGATAATATAGGCGAAAATTTAACCGAGCTTTTTTGTTATCCTGTTTGAATTATCAAGAAATATGTTTCAATTTTTTTAAAAACAATTACTACATTATTGTTAATAACTGATGAAAAAAATGTTACGAATAAAAACGTTGGTCAAGTCTGAACTCCCATGAAAAAATTGCCGACACGAACAATACGGCCGATGTCCGACCCAGTACTGGCTAACCGATTTTTGGCAACCAATGTTGGCCCAACATTGAAACAACGGTTCTGCCATTTTACAGTCGACCCTCTTTTCGGAGCCCGGCATCCGACATCAAGCCGATGTGGGAACAGTACCGGTTAACGACCTAGGGCCGACTGTTGACGTAGACGGAGAAGCCGACCGTGGGCTAATACTGTCTGCCGTTAATTGTCCTGCGTTCATTTCTAATCCCGGCAACTGGTACGTTCATACGTAATCTCGGCATACCGCAATATGCCAATGTCGGGACAGTATCGGCTAACGACGAAGAACCGACTGTTCGCGTGAATAGGTTGAACCAATCACCAGCCTGCATCACTCCCCGTTACGTGTCTTATGAATTGCTCGCCAGTCGCCATTCAGTGTCGTATCGATGCAGACCGCGAACTAAGAGTAGCGTCCATCGTCGCTTTTTCGTGCAACAGTAATTTTTTCCCTTATGCTCGCACCGTATTCTCAATATGAATAAGCAAAAGAGATATGATAAACTGAAAAAAGTGCGAAAAAAATTATGTTGGAATAAACTGTTATTGAAGCACGAAAAATGTGTCATGAATCAAGAGTCATGTTTGACAGAGAAAAAAATCCTCGAAAATAATGTTAAAAAAGCGGCGTGTGAGAACACTCTTGAGTATGTGGAAGAAATTATTGAACACGGGGACGATAAAAATGATGAAAATGAACAACTAAAAAATTGTAACACGAGTGACCGATAATGCCCTGAGTTGTATCGGTCGATACTCGGGGCATTATCGTACCACTGTTGGTTATGGACTGGACCAAAGTTGGTACTTGACCCAACTTTGGCCCAAGCTTGAACTTGGGCCAATGTTGGCACAGGCGTCGGGCCGCTCTTAATACCAACGATGGCATAGTCCTGGGCCGACCTTGGCACGAGCGTCAGCACCAACGCTGGTACGATATTGGCTGTAACTTGGGCCAAATTTGGCACTACTGTGGGGCCGGTGTTGAGCCCAACGTCGGTACGATATCGGTAGCCAGCCTTGGCCCGAGGATATCATTCCGACAACGGTCCATTAATGGACCGACATTCATGCCAGAAAACGGCCAACCATACAGGAGAGTTGGCGCACTACTGGGCCAATGTCGGACCAGTTGTACATTTTCTCATGGGCTACTATTACACTGAATAAGTGTACTGAATTTCAGCTCAATCTGTTTGTTAAACGTCGAGAAATCGTGTACACGGTTTGACAAAACATAGTTTCGACGAAAACACATTCAAAGTTTTAATCGTTGCAATCATAAGTTTACCTCCAATCTGCAGTTCCTGCACCATATGTTGGACCTTCCTCTTCAATTTGAGTTGCCTCAAGCGACGAACGAGTGTTCGTTAGTTTCGCAGTCGCCTATCCCGTCACAGCTTCCAGTTAGTACCCGAGACGTACTACGTAGGAGCAATGCGGATTGGCATCTTCTGTTTGTATGATTGTGTGTGTGTGTGTGTGTGTGTGTGTGTGTGTGTGTGTGTGTGTGTGTGTGTGTGTGTGTGTGTGTGTGCGCGTGTGTGTGTGGGTGTGGGTGTGTGTGGTGTGTGTGTGTGTGTGCGTGCGTGCGTGCGTGCGTGCGTGTGTGTGCGCGTGTGCGTGTGCGTGTGTGTGTGTGTGTGTGTGTGTGTGTGCGCGTGCGTGCGTGTGTGCGCGTGTGCGTGTGTGTGTGTGTGTGTGTGTGTGTGTGTGTGTGTGTGCGCGCGCGTGCGCGTGTGGGTGTGTGTGCGCGTGTGGGTGTGTGTGTGCGCGCGTGTGTGTGTGGGTGTGGGTGTGTGTGGTGTGTGTGTGTGTGTGTGTGCGTGCGTGCGTGCGTGCGTGCGTGCGTGTGTGTGCGCGTGTGCGTGTGCGTGTGTGTGTGTGTGTGTGTGTGTGCGCGTGCGTGCGTGTGTGCGCGTGTGCGTGTGCGTGTGTGTGTGTGTGTGTGTGTGTGTGTGTGTGTGTGTGTGTGTGTGTGCGCGTGCGCGCGTGCGTGCGTGTGTGCGCGTGTGCGTGTGCGTGTGTGTGTGTGTGTGCGCGCGCGCGCGTGCGCGTGTGGGTGTGTGTGTGCGCGCGTGTGTGTGTGGGTGTGTGTGTGTGTGTGTGTGTGTGTGTGTGTGTGTGTGTGTGTGTGTGTGTGTGTGTGTGTGTGTGTGTGTGTGTGTGTGTGTGTGTGTGTGTGTGTGTGTGTGTGTGTGTGTGTGTGTGTGTGTGTGTGTGTTTTTAAGGGTCGATACACAAACCGCCAAATGTATTACATAAACGTCGGTAAACGAAACTTGGTCACGAGTTCGCAGTGGACAGACTAGCAATAAGATCTCGAATAACCGAAGAAGAGAATATTCTATCAAATTTTTGTTTCTTCAGTTCATTCCACACGATCTCCCCGGTTCTGTGATTCGACGAGATTCCTCTTTTTCTTTTTCTCCTTCCGAGAGCAACTTCCGAATAGCCAATAAGCATCCCTCCTCAAACCCAATGAAATCTTCATGAGACGCTAGAGTACCTCGAGCGTCGAAGCACGTAGGGCAGAATCGGGAATTATGAATATAACATGACGGCGAAATTCCGAGAAAAAAAAGACCTGACGTGTTTTTGATGACGAGGGGAAGAAAGCTCCCAGCCTTGAGAAAGCCGAAAAAATGTGCTACAGATATTTTACATCAGGTGTAACACCCATAGTATATATACAGGATATTTCAACCGCATTTTGACTGCCCCTTGAACTCCAACCTTTCCAATTCTAGTATACTAGAAAGATAGATACTGGTATGGTAAAACTTTCGTACAAGTATAAAATATCGTACGTGATCAATTTTTTTAGCGTCCTCAATACTCAAATCTTTTGGATATTTGCACCTCCAAATTGTCCAAGTTGTTTGGGTTCGTTTGTGCGAATATGAATTTGCCCAGACATTTAACATCTTGAGGAAGTTATATCATGGATATACCGTTTTCCGATAATACAAATTTTCGTAACACCAATTTCTCCCAATAATTCTATCCCAATTCAATTCTGACGTATCATGCAAAATTTTGATAAACATTTCGGGGGCTTATTCGATGGACAATGGAAATAATTTACAGCAACCTGGGTATTCCCAATTTATAAAAAGTTACAGCGTAAAAGAGTGTTTGTAAAAATGATTACTTTTTTAAATGGAAAATGTTTCATCGATTTTCGCAAAAGTCAACACGAACGTACTGTGTATAATGCATTATTCTTAGAGAAAAGAGTATCGCGTAACTTTCAACATAGTTGCATCTCAAAAATCGTGGAAGTTACGGTGACAAAGAACAATCGTCAGAAAATAGAAAATCTCCTCAAAATCCAAGGCGTTTCAGTAGTTTTCACTAAATTCATTTAGATCATACTTGCTACGATTGATGTTCAAACTTCACGTCTCTCAAAAACTGCAGCACTTTTTGCCACTATAAGAGAACGACGCTCACGCCCCCAGACGTACACACACTTGTTTTTTCAACAAGTCATATTTCGTCAGCTTAGAAAATCTTGAAGGCTTTATTGCAAAATTCTCGAAACAAACAATGTTTACGAAAATGATGCTTCCTCTGTGCAGAAACAAAGTCAACTAGTATCAAGCGAAATAATATTCTGAGTAGTGCACAGTAACATCTCGGATGCTACAGCTCTGAAATTAAATCCTGTCTGATTATAATTGCATCGTAAGTGAGAAATACTAATTACACACGCACACCGATAGTAGTGGACGTGTGGCCTATTTGCGGCGTTGGTAATTCTCCCATGTTAAGTCGCATTTGGCCTGCGCCAAATGGGTGGGCGATAGCTTAGCCACAGACAGGCTTGTGCTCCGAATACTACTAGATTTTCGACTGTTTCCCAATGCCCTCGTGTACATGCGATAAAGCAAGGCGTTAGGAGAATGTGGGAAGGGATCTTCTCGCTTTAGACGCTAAAAAAGGCTATTCTTATGCATTTTTTGATAAGTTTACATTATAGATATTAATATGAAAGTTGTTACACTTAATAAATTCACTTTTGAAATACAGAGGATTTTTGAAAAATTTTGATATTTACTATTATTTGCCAAAAAACGGTGAAAAAAACACGTTTTTTGTTGTTTCGAAAAACCTCCACCATTTTGTTATTTTTGCATCCATCTCCGAGATTTCGTCAACAGCGCATACCTACAATTTTTTAGGACATTTTTTAACTACCATTTTTGTCTATCAGTAGTGATATAAATAAATAAATAATTTTTGAAAATGTATTTTGAAAGTGTATTTCTTAATTGTAACAGCTTTTATATCAATATCTATAATATAAACCTATAAAAAAAACATGAAATTGGCTTTTTTAGCGTCTAAAGTGAGAAGACCCCTTAAAGGAAGGAAGCAACCAACCAGTGAAAATAAAAGCGATGGGATCCCAAAAGCCTAAAAGTGCATAAGGACCACTGAAAATATTGGTAAATATTCGGAAGTGGGTACTACTCTTGGGATATCTACTCTATGTCGATATTCATTCGATTTTTATTCCACGATCTTTGTCCCAGAGTCACCACGCAGACCGTATATGGTGTACGAGTCAATTGCGCCTGATCGCCAATACGCTTTCACCTTTTTTGTTGGTTATATGTACGGTTTAAGATAAGCCTGGTACGATTAAGAAACAAAATGCCTAAATCGTACATATGGAATTTTTTTCGAACACGCATACAATCTGTCAATTTCGAATTCGTGTTATACGGGAAAAACATAGTTGTATAAATAAACTGATCACTCTAATTTCGACATTATGTTTACAGTTAGCAGTATTGTAATTAGCCCATAGGGGGTACGATTCAAGTGGCCTTACCCTACACTAAGAAAAGTCCACGGTATTTAGAAAAAAATCGCCGTGGTAAATAAAATGGATGGTGAAATCCCCCATAGTCTATGGATACCGCAATCGTCATATGGTTAACGCAACTATAAACATAAAAGTGTATCTAAACATACTATTTGGGTGTGTTTAATTATCTACTGTCCCCGAAATAATTATTAACCATTGTCAAACGCTTGGCAACATAAATATAGTTAATTCAGTGCTATCACAGAATCGGCGCCCTAATACTAATGTTGAATACTGTTAGTTCGGTTTTGATCAAGTCAAACTTCTACTATTCTACTTAATTCTGTACTATTCATTGGTTAACATTAACGTTTGTCAAGTATAATTTCTTAGAAGACCTTATGAAAAATGACTATTCGAAAAAAAATATCGTAATGTTTATTAATAGCGACAACGTCAATCATTTGCAGTTGGAGCCACCATAGTTGAGTAGTTTCGAGAACTATGTTTGTTTTTTGCATTGCAAAAATATGATATCAATTAAACGCTTTTTCTTATAGTTTACTTTCCGATATTTAAAATTGATGTACAGAGGGTAAAAAAAGTATTTGTACACGTCGTTTTTTTCAGATTATTCGATAAAAAAAAATTAAATCCTTTCTTCAATTTCTGTGCTCGATAGCTTATTCTGAATATACATGGTGTCTGTTAACAAAAATCTTGGAAAAACACGAACAAACATATAAAGCCAAATTTACAACCGTTTGGTGTGAGATGTACAAACACTTGTTACCTACTGTATATACACTGTAAAAAATTCCTGTATAAAAATTACTACACAAGTGTAGGAAGTTTTTATGCGGATACCGCTTATGAAATTTCAGATACGACTTTGAAAATCCAAAACAGGTTCTTTAAAAAATGAAAGTGTAGCTCCGTAATATTAATATATTTGTGCGTTTGAAAAATAATGCACGTGTAAAGAAATAATCACATCCAAATATATTGAAATCAAGAACCATTTGCTGATATCAATATACGAGTGTATATTAAATTCAAGAACCATTTGCTAATATCAGCATACGGGTGTGTATTTATTTCACAGAACCAAAGTATTACCTTTAATGTACACTGTAAAAAGCGTCTGTATAAAAATTAATACACAAGTGTATGATGTTTTTATGCGGCCGCCGTTTATGAAATTGCAGATAATATTTTGAAAACCCAAAGCAGGTTATTTTAAGAATAAAAGTATAGCCCCGCAATATTAATATACTAGTGCGTTTGAAAAATAATGCACGTGTAAAAAAATGTTCATATCCATGTATATTAAATTCAAGAACCATTTGCTAATATCAACATACGGGTGTGTATTAAAATTACTGATCCTAAGTATTAAGTTTATTTCCGAAATTGATAATTAAGCCCACTGAAATGTGACTCGTATTTATCCTCCTCGACGGGAGCTAGAGATAAAAAGGTGGTTTTTGTGAAATTTCTTCCTTCAACACCTGGCGGCGTAAAAAGGGAAAAATAATTTCCTTCCGGAAAGGCGAGTTCAAGAACTGCGACTCTGGCGTGCATATGGAGAGGTAACGAATTTGTGACACTCTCCGACGCGTGCACGAGTTGCAAACGCGTCTGTTTTTCCCAGGACGATCGTAGCCGGTAGGCGGGTTATATGCCCGACCGAAGCTGCGAGTGGCTATGGGAAAGTGCGGAACAAGGCGCCGTCCCTCGGGCGCTACGCGAGCTACGCGCGACCATCGGTCGTCGCGAGCGGCCGAGGTGGGTTGAGCGCGTTTTGTATTTGCAATACTCTATTTTTTATATTTGAATTAATATACAACTGTTGTAATCTTTAATTTAAGGCACGGGTTGATGCAATACATTTTCCATAAATTTGCAAACTTTTCTTGGAAATTCCATGTTGCATCTATTAAATTCTATATCCACGTTAGAATTTCATGTTCCTGTTTTAAATTTACGGTACAAGTGACTTAAATTCAATTTCATTTACTGAGTTCGTAAAATTCAATTCTTTTGTCCCTTAAATGTACTGTAAATTTAATATAATTTTCATGTTGTTTCATGTGATTTTCATCGGCGTTTATGAATTCTTTATTCAATTCCAGTTTCGCACTTTTAAATAAATCTGTTGGGATCATGCATTGTACGTATCGTAAAATTCAGTTTCACATATATTATATTTTTCAGGCAGCTGTAAATAAATTTCAAACTTGTTTTGTATTTTCAATGCTCTGTTTTTTATAGTTGATTTATCATACATCTGTGGTAATTTTCAATTGAAGACTCGGATTAATGCAATACATTTTCCACAAATTTACAAACTTGTCTTTGAAATTCCATGTTCCATCTATTAAATTCTATATCCACATTAGAATTTCATGTTCCTGTTTTAAATTTACGATACAAGTGTTTCAAATTTAATTTCATCTACTGAGTTCGTAAATTCAATTCTTTTGTATCTTAAATGTATCGTAAATTTCATATCTTTTTTTACAGTGTATATATATATATATATATATATATATATATATATATATATATATATATATATATATATATATATATATATATATATGGGGCATTCCATACGACGGGGCATTCCATCAAGCAATTACAATTTTTTTCAGATTTTTCAAAATAAATTTGAGCGCGTCATGAATTTTTGAATGTTTTTGTGATTACCTCGATGGCCGTAATCGAAAAATCTGAAAAAATTTCCAAAAATACAGTGTCAGATATAAAAAGTGTTGATGTAAAATTCATAATGTCTGGGCTTTTGCTTCAACCCGTTTTTTAGCTTTTTGTCAACCATGATAAAAAAAAATCGAAAATTACAAAATACACTTTAGAAAAATCGGAGAAATTTTTTTCAAACCTGGTATTATGCATACAAAATTTCGAGCAACACTTTACAGTAAATTGATCTGTGCTTCTTATTTTTTTCATTTTTTTTTGCTCAAAAAGCTAAAAAACGGGCTGAAGCAAAAGCCCAGACATTATGAATTTCACACTAACGTTTTTTATATCTGACACTGTATTTTTGGGATTTTTTTCAGATTTTTCGATTACGGCCATCGAGTTGTTCAAAAAAAAAATTCAAAAATTCATGACGCGCTCAAATTTATTTTGAAAAATCTTTAAAAAATTGTAATTGCTTGATAGAGTGAGAGTAATGATAAGAAAAATCGGGAGCCAGATTTGAGGGGTCGAGGGTCAGACCCGGGTTAGACCTCTAAGATTAGGATCTTAGAGAGGTAATTTTTTTTTAAGTTTCAGCCAATAACCATATTATGAAAACCTACTATCTTATATAGCATCAAACAATCAACGTATGCTTGTAAGAGTGGTGGTTGCAGTGAACATATGTACATAATTTATGAAAACGAATAAAATGCATCGACACACTTAAAGTACACGCACTTACACAACTCAGCGAAAACAAATATTAAAAACCACATTATGTAAATACGTCACTGGACGCTGCCACACGACCCTTGTAAATACACCCCAATTACTTATTGCGAGACAACATCATTGACAGATCGTAATTTAACATATTTAATGTTTTTAAATAAAAAAATGATTGTAAACAAAAATATGTGCATAATGTATGCAACTTCTAAAATATCAATAAGCAGTACTATACTTTTGGCAGTAAGTATGGCTATAAAAAACTATTATTCCCTCAAGGAAATATAAAATATATTTAAAATGTGATTGAAAACACCAGACATTTCTCTCAGTCTATCTAGTCATGTTTTAGACTCTTGCAGCGTATTCTAAAATGCTCTACCAAAAGATGCATCGAACTATATAGCAAAATAAATTTCATTCTTTATTTTTTGTCTAATCAAATGGAGCATGGATGAAGTTCTTTGTTCCAATGGTACTTAGATCAATTTACATCACTCACGTTACTAACTAACGATTCCCAAAAACATAACTACTCATAGAAACATCGGCTTCCGTCCTCTATTTCCTTTTCTCGCATTGTAACTGGAACGGAACACCGTCGAAAATGTACAATTTATGTCATCGTCAATACATACACTTTTCTCCTAGTGGGGAAGTAATCTTGGAGATGTATACGATGAGCATTAGATGCCCCATTCATCCAACTTTCAGTAATCTCGGGAATGACAAGAAATATTTATCGAATTCATCGTTAATTCGTGTGTCGCCTGTCCGATCGGTTTGCGAAAATAAACCAATCAACGGTGGACAATGGATTTTTTGCCGAGTATGGAGAAAATCGATCGGCTAACAATCTAATTTGCGGGAAACGGACAGGTGACGTAGATCACTAGACATTCCCTTGCACGCGGCATCCATTCCTACCTCGTAACGCCATTGTCATCGTAGGGGGATCGGTTTCCATGCCAGAAAAAAAGTTCTTCACTATTCTGATACCCTCGCATAATACTGGCTATATATATAGGTGTACGCAATATGCAGCCAGTATCACACACACACACACACGCGCGCGCGCGTATGTGTGTGCGTGTTACATTTAGAGGCCTTTGCGGAGCCGCTGGCCGAACAAAGTTTATTGTTACAAGTAAATAAAATTCAGCTCGTTAACGTCGAGCTTCGAGTGTGCTTTGGAGTGCTCTACCCTCCATTTATCACAACTCACTGAAGCTTGTACGGTATCGAATAAAAAAACTTTCATGTCTCGCCCGATCCAATTTATATGTCCTGATAGAACTTACGATTGATTTTTTCAACCCTCTATGTCACTCTATCTCTTTCTCTGTCCCTCGTTTTCATTCGGTGCACTATTACGTTGGTGCTTCTTTACACGTTGTGAATTAATGAGCCCATTGATGATATGATTGACGATGCATGGACTTTGGTAATCCACGACGAGCACTCGAATATTAATGTCGGGTTTGGCGTGCAGGGAGAATGCGTTAGCGCCAAATAATTACCAGATGCTCAAAGTTAAAGGACGCGATGAGAAAATAGCATTTGTATTCCTCGCATGCTACGATACAGTTACACACTACCGTGTATGCCTTTATATTTTATGTAAAAGCAGCACGCTACAGACTGGTCAATAATTTCCGCCAGGGTTTCAAAGGCAATCGCTTCGTTACGCTCACGTCGAAACTGTCAACTGCAGCCAAAGCTTGGAGAAAAATGTCCGACGAGAGTATGCCCGCATTCTTGCTAGCCGAGAGTTCGTTTATGAACTTGTTTTCCACGAGTATACGACAGAATGTTTTTTTTTAATAAAGCGCTCGTCATCGAGAACGTATTTGTCTGTGGAGGAATCCTGAAAACCGTTTTTTTTTTACCAATAGTGTTTTACCATCATTCTCTCATTTTCTTCTGGTATTTTCGCCTCACACGCTCACTCTTTTTTCAACTTCACGTTTCCCAATTTACCTTTCTCGTAGCTCTTCGACGAACGAAATCTTCGATCGATTGTTCACGAAATTTTGCAATCTAATGCTCTCGTAATAAAGTCAACTTCGCCCGTTGGAAAGAAGTTGACTTTGTCTTGACATGCTCGGCGATTTGACGTGTTGACGTGCATCTTTTTCGTCCGTGTGCTTAAACTTAGCTCTCGCTCCAGTTCCCATTCAGTTTGATAGTTTTTGTACTGGCGTACTGGGGAGGGAGAAAAAGTCTGTTAAACAATAATACTACACCGTAATTACGAGATCGGAGTAGTGCGAGTGACCAAGACAGATTGCATTTGTACAAAGTGATGACAGCACTTTATGTACAGCAAAATTTTTTAAATGAAATTAAATTATCGCCTAAAACACGTTTTGAATTCCCATTGAAAAGTTGAGCAACATATACATTTCCTGGACCTTTAATATCTTTTAACAAGGTCATCTTTCCATTTCCGGATTCGGATTGAAGTAAGCCTATGTAATTCTGTCTAAGCGTCGGGTTTTTTAAATTTATATACTGTTACAAGGTTGCACCATTGTCCACTGATGTTTATTGGGGCATTCACTAATTTGGTGATCGGCATCTCAATACTGATTACTGGCACGATGGGAAGGTATATGAATATTGGAAAAGTCACAAGTCAGATGGTTTTTAACGTTTAGCATCCACTGTCCTACCATTTCTGGAGCACTTATACACAATGTACAATGTACATATACCTGTAGAAACATGTACCCTTACAAATACAAAGATATGTGCATTCCACATACGCGCGCGCACACACACGAACACTCTAAAAAATTCGTAGATCTAAAGCATCGATGTGTCAAAAGCTTCTTGGATCAAAATTACCTGTGAATTCAATTTTTTTAATTTCGTAATATTAATAATAATATTAGTCATATTAGCAATAATAGTAATACTTGAACTTTTTTACTTTGATTTTTTGGGTACTCCCAAAATTTCTGATTGGGTTTATTTTTTGCCTCCTTGTAGAGAAAACAATTTCCAATTGCAACCAGAAATGGAAGGCTCAAAAGCATAGAAACACGTTAGTTTGTGACACACCCTCGTTTATATTTACGCATAACCTTATATTTGAAAAAATATTGAGATCCCTTCTCAAAACGGTCAAATCTCTCAATACATACAGGGCTGCTGGTTATTGGTCACGATCCCGTGAAAGGGTTATAGGACGCTATCAAGTAACCCAGTAATGTTTAATGCAAACGTGAACCATTTTCGAGATCTTATCATTATTAAGCGAGGTGTTGGCACCTTAGAAACTAATTTTAAAAAAGACTGTTGTATGGAATCAAACTTTTTTATTCTCTGTAGTTGGAGGACACAGTAACAAAGAATTATCAACAATAGAATGAGAATACTTATCAGACTTGCAGCGTTTTGGACCCCCAATTCAAAAATTAAAAATTAAAAGATTATTCTCATTTCATTGTTGATAATTATTTGCTACTGTGTTCTCAAACTACAATTAACAACAAATTTTTATTCCACAAAACGGTTTTTCGTCATTCATTTTTATGTTACCTAACCCTTACTTTAAAAACATAATGAAAGTAATAATAATTCGAAAATGGTTTACTTTTGCAAAAAGCATTACTGCGTTATTAGATAACGAGAAAAATGAGCTACAACCCTTCTACGGGATCGTGACCAATAACCAGTAGTCTTGTATCTGCACATTAGACTGTTTTGAAACCAACCTTAACATTTATTAAGCAAATCGTTGACCTGGAACAGGAAAGCTCTTTACATGAATATACTTACGTTTATCCAAAGAGGATTCAGAATACATTGCGGCTTACACAATGTTGAGTATGGAGACAATTGGTTACTATGAGAAGGATCGAGAGTCCTTGAAGTCGAATGTGTTCAAAATCACGTTTCCGCAAATTTACTATATATATGGATTCTAGGCACATGCATCGTATAACTCGGTTTCCATATCGAATTCCACGTTATGCTCTCCATCTGGAAGTATCGAATGATCGAATTACAGCATAGTTCGCAGCAACACGATACATTGATCGGCCCGTTTTCCATGATAGTCTTGCTTGCTGCTGCCTGAAATGTACTATATATATATATTCGTATACAATGACTTTCGACACACGGCAACCGAATTTGCGAACGCGAGAGGGAAGCTGCATGACTTCGCAGTGCTCCTCACTCCATTGTTCGTATGGGGTTGTGCTTCGGATTATTGATGGATATAGAGGACAATGCCACACATGTATAGATATCTAACATTTCGGTCTGCATACGGATCGACAATATCGTTAAAATCCTCATGGATAAACGAATCTACGTTTTTGAACAGTTTGGGCGTATCTGCACTATCCCGCGTCCTCAATAAGCAGAATACTGTGAGGAATATGAAAAAAGTAGTATTCAAGCGTCTGTTATTATCGCAATAACTATAATCAACGGGGTTTTAAGAATGTGGAAGAAATGGGTAGACTTGCGACACTGAATGATAGCATCTTTAAAACAATCGTAAATGTGACAGTTTCCGAAAAAAAACAATTTTTTTTACAATTCGAAAAAATCGTAATTTTTTCTCGTTTCATTTTTTTCACAGAAAGTATGGACGAGAGAGACGAAAGATAGTATTGCGAGAAAAAAAAATGATACTCTAAACCGTAGATATAAGTGTATTTGTTATCATCGTTGTTGTTAATACGATTATCGTTGTCGTTCTACACATAATTCAAACAGGAACGAAGAAAAACATTTATTTACGTATGCAGCTCGAAAGTTGAAACGAAGGTAATTTTTATCCCAGATGGCCATAGAGCGTTAATAGTTATTGATTTATGCAGGTTCGAATCTTGGAGCCCAGCTCGGAGCTCGGAGCTTGAACCTGTCAGAGCACTACAAAAATGACTTCGGTTGAATAAATCCATCGTTGGAGGATGCCAACGAATAACTTATTGAAAAAATTATATCATAGGTTATTTTTTTACATTATTTATTCCATTGAACTAACGAATATTTGGGATAATCAAATTTTTCAGTGGCTTATCTTAAGGGGATATACGTTTAGGCGAGAAAAAAATGTTAATTTTCATGCTGTTTTTAAAGAAAGATTTCTTCAGCATTTTTGATAACTAGAGTATCTTCTATTACTACTCTTGGCTGCTACATGTTATTTTTTATTTTTTTATTAATCCCGAAAAATGGCGGAGGTATGGCCCGGTCTTCTAAACGGTTGCAGCGGATGTTGTCAGACAGCGCGACACCTAGCGTCGGCGGGACTAATCTGAAAAAACAACGAACGAAGATTTTTCTTTCACTATTACTCGTACGCAGAATATGAACCAATAAAAAGGGAAAAATTTTGAAAATCGATTAAATGGTACGCTGTGAAACAAAAAGATTGAATTTCCTGAAAAAAAAATGGCTTCATGGTGCTACCAAACAATACTTTTTAAAAACGTTTACAACCATTCAGAGGCATGATTTAGACAATGTGGTTAGAAAGATTTATACCAAATTTCATCAAAATCGGTCGATTAGTTTTTAAGCTATACCTCCACCATTTTTAAAGAATAATAAAAAAAACATACCATGGACAGCCAATAAATACCAGTAATAAAACTAAAAAATAAAAAATAAAAAAAATAAAATAAAGTAATAAAACATACCAGAAGTTCAAAAATGGTGAAGAAATCTTTTCTTTGAAAAAGAACAAGAAAATCAGCAAATTGATTCCTCGCTTAAAGGTATCACCGGCCTTAATATTCCATTGCCCACCTATGAATGAACCTATTCCTTAATCCAATGACCTTTTTTTCTCCGTGTACCTCGACGCGTTCGGTGAAGCTGCTCTCAAAATCTTAAGATCAATTCATTTCCGGCCCATGATTTAAGGGGTAACACCACTGTAGAATTTACAAACAAATATATATTTTTTTTAATTGGCTTTAGGAAATGCTTTGAACCATCTAGAATGAGGGGCAAAAAGTTTTTCTCGGAATACAATTTGTCAAAACGGTACGCAACGTAACTCCAACAATTTTCATTATTTTCACTCCAACTTTTGAGCACATCTTCAAAATAACATTCCGAAGAGAAATAAGTACCGGATTTTCCATTAGTTAATTATAACATTAGTTATTAACAAATGATTCTTCTTTTTTCTCGATAATTGAGTTTTTACTTAAAATGCTTACCAGCTACACGAAAAATTCACATTCTCAAAATCTTATACGTATTTCTCTAGCTATACTCATGTAAATTAATAGAATTTCAAAATTCTTTTCCAAATTTGCATTTGCGTCAGTTATACTGCGTGCCGCTGAGCGTCTCAAATTCAACATGCCAGCGTCACCAATTTGTATAATTTTTTAATATAAATTATTTTGTTCACTTGAAGATGTCACTAATAGCATCCTTAAATATTGTTGTCCTCTTACTTGTCCTTCCACCAAAAGAAAAATCTCGAAAAATGTCTTGATTTTAGGCGTTTTCAGTAGTGCAAGCCCGTGAAAAACTTTTTTGTGAACTTGTTAATGCGTATAACGTACAAATAAGGACTACTGGATTAATGCGGTTGGTTCGGACCCTTTTGCCAAATGGAGTATCCACGACGAGTCTAGTAAATATTTCGGATTTCCTCTGTTCAAAACGAGCATCTAAATCCATGGGAGTTTCATCTTCTCTGAACGACCAAATAGACACGTTCGCCATTGCGCAGTGGAAATTGCCCGTTTCATTTGAAATGCATACACCCGAATGCTAGTGTTCCAGAGTAATTGTGTTCTCGTGATGAAAATTTGCATTTGCTGTCTGGTTTCAGTTGCTTCGCCACCCGACCGGAGAGTCACGACGGATGATATCGCCGTCCCGGCATCATCGCCAACCACTACTTCGGCAATCGCAAATGCAAATGCAAGTACAAGCTGCACCAGCGCCAATACCGGCACGACGCACTCGCACAATCCTCCTTCGCCAGGAAGAAACGGCCAGCTCTCGAGTAAGTCGATACCCAATAGACACACACACTCATATGTACATTCTAAGCACGCGTTACATCTCGAAGGACATTATCCGCGCGAGTGTGGGAGACTCGCGTTCGATATTCTGGTAATAAAAATATAACATTGACACTCGAACAATAAAAAGTCCTAGGCATTTATGGTAAGTGCGCTATTTCAGGATCAACGTACTTTCTGCAGTAACGGTAAATGGTGTACAGCATTTTACGAATCATCAATACGAATTTTATATATTAATGATTCGTAGCGTGCAAACTTGCGAAAATGGCATTGTTTGGGTCGAGAAATGCAACGGAGTCTTTAACAGCATTGTTAAAATACTAGGAATTTTCATTTCCTGATAGGGGTTAGACACAATCATTGAATTTGACCCTTGAAAAGTGGGAAAAAGTAAGAGAGAGAGCGAGAGAGAGAGAGAGAGAGAGAGAGAGAGAGGGGGGGGGGCGGAAGGAAAACAATAAGTATTACACACGAGATCAATATAAACAATATTAGGATGTACAATAAATTGATGCGTATTATTTTTAAATCATTCCTAATGCTTGTAAAAGTTTCGTGGATTTCGAAGCCAAAAAAGCATATTTTGTCCATTTAAAAAGTATATAATATATTAATTATTTCATTCAAAATGCACATGAAAGACCAACATTTCAGCAATATTTACAAGAACTTCATCAAAAAATTTGGAAAATTCAGCCGGTGAGACGTGGTTTCTGAAGACCCCTACAGAAGTGTCCTCGTGGTGGTCAGAATAACTTACGATAGCTTTATTTAAGATGGAAAAGGCAAAGTTTAGAGATAACTCATGATAGCTTTATCTGAAATTAAAAAACCAATTTTTTTCTGTTAGCAGATAAGTGGTTGTAGCGCGTGGTTGAACGAAGGATATAAAAAAAAATTGAAATTTGAATTTTTAGCAGAGTTGTATACAAAATAGTTCCTTTTTTGGTATAATTTACACTACTTATACGTAGTTTTTTACAAGTACGCCTTGTAAAAATGGTTGTAATCGAAAAAAAACTTTTGATCAATCGTTAGACAATGCTATTTTGAAGAAGTGTGAAATATTTCAATAAGAGTGGTGTATTAATTTTGGAAAGATCGAGTCCACCGACTTCAAAAATAGTGTTTTGAGAAAAATGCGATATAACTGCGTCGCTCCTGGCCGGTCTTTCCCAGCGGGGGGAATTCTCAAAGGCTCTCTCTCTTTCTCCTAGACTTTAACTCCGATTGACTCACAAATTTGGAAGAATATTCTAGACATATTGTAGTATTAGATAATAAAATTTAAAAAAATGGATTTTTTTAAATTTTCAAACACACGTTCCCCTTTAAACGTTTCGAAACTATTGTGTGATCAACGCCTAATGATTCGTGCAAGTTCAGCTAGCGTCTGACATGAGCCTCCATGAAGTAATACCTCCAATTCAACACATCAAAATCATTATTTTTGAAGCGTCTGAACCAATCTCTGCATGTTGTTTCCGACAGAGTATGGCCGCCGTAAGTGTCCACAAGATTGCTATGTCCTTCAGCTACGGATTTTTTTGAATAAATTAGTGCAGTAAAATTCTCCGCAAAAACTCTTTTTGGCACGAAGTTTCACACGTGTAACACTATGAACAAAAAAGTTGTTTACACTTCGGCGAAATGACATAAGTACACTGAATATAGATGCGTTACCATCTTAAGTGACACGCACGCAGTTTTGACAACACCATCTGCTGGAAAACAGCGAGAACTTATTCAACGTCCTAACAATAAGTTAAAATCTAAATAACAATAAATTAAAACGACTAGGCGTAGAAAGAAAAAGATCATTATTTTGAGATGCATTGTAAAAAAGAATCAAGAGCTAGACCTTTAGATGATTTTATCTATTCCTGAAGTGTTACCGAGAACAATTTTTATCCAAGGAAGTCATACGAATAACGTCTGCTGAATAAATCAATGTACAATCAATGCACATCAAGTTTCGAGACAATGCGGCTCGAAAGACAAAGTTCAATAAACCGTCTTTCCTCGAAGTACTTTACGATCGATTTATCCAATGTCCAATAGGAGCAGTTATCCGTTGACAATCGTCTCATTGCTGCGAACCATGTCTCAGGGCCAACTATAGGCCACGTGTACGAATAGCAATAACAGACCGGAAATTATCCAGCGGTTATATAACGTTAACCATCTTCAGCTTGAATGGACGAAGAAAGAGAGAGAGAGAGAGAGAGAGAAAGTCACCGGCACGGTTTCACGAAGCCAATGACATGATATGAATTCTGACATGACTTTGGGAATTCTAGGCCTAAAGCAATCATACGGTTGTTCCAAGATAAACCGTTCCCTTGACGCGCTCTGCCAACCTTCGGAAATTTCGTGAGTGAGGGCACACGCCTTAAATGTCTTTCCATCACTTCGGGAGGATTCCGAATGGGCCCAGCGTGAAAGAACCAGTGGAATTTTCGACAATTTGATGTCTCTCGACGTTCCCGTTACACCTGAATTTTCTTATCCTCGTGCCTGTCAATCCGTATTATCTTATCTAGGTGTGGAAAAAAAAATCGATCAACCTGAAAGAAAATTTGCAGCATATTCTTTAAACACATAGAGGGTGAGCGAGAAAAAAAACTGGTATCTGATCCCGAAATCGTGCTAAACAAGCTCTCAAAGTCAACATTATTAGAAGCTACCTCAAGAAAACAAATAGCTTATCTATTTTCTTTATCAACCACGTAAATACACAACGATCGCAACATTGTCCAGAAGCTCAATTGATACGAGATGATCGGGTCTTAGCAGAATCGGAACGATAAACTGTGCAAATCAAAAGTGCAATGACTCTTATCGTATACTTCAAAGTTTTAAGGTGCCAACGATAGATAAATCCGAAAGACTCGGCTGTATTTTTGTCGACTTTTTTGTAAAACTTCTACGTCGTTGTCGAAAAATAAATGACACGGCAGCAAATTGGTTATCATCATAAGTAACCGTATATCTAAACATATAAAAGAGCATGTCTGGACTGATTCATCAACGCCGAGCTAAAAACGATGAAGCTTACGTGAAATTTGGACAGTCGGTCACTTCTGTACGTAAGCATCCTCTGAGAAGGGATTTTTCTTCCTTTAAGGACAGAAAAGGGGTGGCAAAGTTGGTAGGGACATTTTCAAAAAACCGGTCGGATTTACTTGAAATTTGGTATTCGTGCTTCTTGGCGCAATTAATGAAACACGTATTTCAGCGGTATTAGATATTCAGCTCCTAAGGGGAGAAAGCGGGTGGCAAAGTTTAGAGGTAACTCATGATAGCTTTATCTGAAATTAAAAAACCAATTTTTTCTGTTAGTCGATAAGTATAGCTCGTGCTTGAACGAAGGATAAAAAAAAATCAGTTTGAATTTTTGGCAGAGTTGTATGAAAAAAGTTCAATTTTTGGTACAATTTACACTACGTATAGCCTTGTAAACTTAATTGTAATCGAAAAAAAACCTTCGTTCAATCACTAGTCGCTATTTTGAAGAAGTGTGCAAAATTTCAATAAGATCGTTGCATTAATTTTTGAGAAATCGTGTCCACCGACTTCAAAAATAGTTTTTTGAGAAAAATGCGATATACCTGCGTCGCTCCGGGCCGGTCTTTCCCAACACGGGGAATTCCCAAAGGCTCCCTTTCCTAGTCTTTTACTCCGATTTACTTAAAACTTTGGGAGAAGATTCTAGACATATTGTACTGCTCGATAATAAAGTGAAAAAATCGTTTTTTGAAATGTTCAAACCCACCTAACCCCTTAATTAACTCGAGGTACCACCAAAGGCCGAACCCCGACCGCCCATCCAGCATTCTCGGTCATAATAACAATATTAAAGTATAGTTTTTAAAATGTTATCGTTACTCAATCTTCCTCTCCCTCTCTCCCTCTCTCTGAACACAAAATTATACGAGATGTGGACACTAATCATGTTACAAATAATCTTAAAATCTAATCTCCGTAATTTTTAATTAGAATCCATTTAATGTTTCCAATTCTAAATCATCATTGCGGTCTCACCAATTTATGGTAATAACGTCCGGGATTTTGTGTACAAGCACCAATGGCAAAAATAAATATTCTAATAGATGGAATAAGTAAGATTATCAGACTTTAATACCATAGAAATCAAGCATACATTTTTTTCTATGAGAAACTGTACCTTTGTCTGAACAAATACATTATTTATTTTAATTTATCATAGGATTTCACAGCAGTAAATGTAAAAGTCTAGTCGTCAAAATTGTATTAGCGTTAAATAAACGGTTTCTCTGTTCAGCAGTTTTACTTATTTGAAACATTAAGGATGTGGAGTTCCAAATCGCAAATGATAATAAAATTCTGAAAATTTGGTATGTTTTTGTATGAAGTATTTCAGAGGTCGTGTAAAAATTTCACGACAATTAGGAAGCTCGTTATTGAACAATTAACATTCACAAATTAAATGTTGTTTTATGGAAACTGATGTAACTTTGCAATAAGTTTTTTTTTTGACCTCTCAATTTTATAATATCTACAATATACTGAAAGCAACGGAAACAAAACGAAGTTTATTGATACATTTTTTTTAATTTCTTTTAAAAATTGTTCTTAACAAAATGTTCATTTTTTAATAACGAGCTTCCTAATCGTCGTGAAATTTTAACACGACCTCTTAAATACTTCATTCAAAAACATACCAAATTTTCAGAATTTTCTTATCATTTTTTATTTCAACCCTTAAGGAGGTTGAAGTAATGATGATAGAATTCGGAAAATTTGGTATGTTTTTACATGAAGTATTCAGGACGTCGTGTAAAAATTTCATGACGATTAAGAAGCTATTTATTGAACAATTAACATTAACATGTTTCATAGGGACTCAACATCCTTAAGTGGAAGTAAATATATCGTGCCATTCAACATCACGTGAAGTAGGCCGAGAACGGGCAAAATATGTCACCAATTCCAACACATCGAATTGACTCATCCTTTGTCTTGTAATTCGATTAATTTGTCTCGTTATTCTCGCATTGCAGAACAAGGCACACTAACGATAGTACGCCGTAGTTCAGCCAAAGGTAAAGGCAGCGGGATTGGTAACGTTGACAGTCCAACCCCAACCGATAACCCAGAAACTTACTTGAGAGGCCAATCGGTCGATTTCGAAGAGATACTCGACAATGTTGATCTCGCGACTGAGTCTCTACCGGCAGTCGACACGCCCGATGCCTGCGACAAAGCTGCCCTCAGGTTTGCGCACTTCGGTATCAAACCCTCCCCAGCCCTTGCCATCCCTCCTATCCATCCCTTGTTGATACAAAATAATTAAAAATTCACAAAGCAAAACAGAAATTGAATTATCTTGATAGGGCTAGGTCAGCGAAATATTATAAGATAAACAACAAAAGTTTTGTTTCTTCCAGTATAGTAATCCGATACAGAAGAGCGCATGTGAACCGTGCCGATCATATAGTGGATAAATATAACCTTTTTTCGCTGTCCGTGCTCAGTAGCTTGTCCATTTTTTTGGCAAGGAAAGTTTCCATGTTTTTTGCGTCTTAAAATGACACTGTATCCCTGGAAAGGGAGAGCAAAATAGCAAATAGACGGGTTAATAAAACATTTCGTAAAATAGAATTTACAAAAAGATTTTGATGAGTTAGGCTACTGTGACGACCCGAAAATCGAAGTTATTTTAAAAAAACATTTTTTGAAGGAATAAGTAAGTTGATTGAAAAATCGGTTGGCCGTTCGTTTGTGGCTGGGGTGAAATTTCGAACTTTGAATGCTCCGACGGTTTACAATTTCTCATTTTAATGTTCTGAAAGTACAAGTTTTGTAAAGATCATGCCAGCGAAAGTCTACACAGTTGACTTTAGATGATGTAGAACGTATAACATTGTCTAGACAAATTTCAAAATTGACGTAAAATCACTTTGTAATACAAAAAATTCTTGTAATAATTCGCCGTTTTATTGAAAATGTTGAAACTCTTGAAACTTCCATAGACGAAGTATTTTGACGGTGTTCAGATTTTCAGCGCTTGGGTCTTTCGCAAAAAATTCTTTCGGAGTTTTGATCTTTCGGTGTAGCATTCTTTCGGAGTTTTGAGCATTCTGATCATTCAACGTTCGAAATTTCAAATCGGCCCCATTTATTTGTATATACACTCACAAAATTGTAAATTAAATTTCAGTCAAAAATATTAATAATTAAAGAAAATATAAGCAATCTCGTCAAGGACCTTTGAACGTGAGGGGCTGAACGGTGTACTTGATTTTCGCCACCTGGTTGATCCGAAACAAAAAAAAACGGTTTTTCTTTCAAGGACATGGGTCACATGTCCGGCCGGTAAAAATCCTAAAGCCAAGTTCTCTTTCAGACGAATCACATTCCGGGCAAACAAAGAGAAAGACGTTGTTCGTCGTTCAACAGAGCGGAGGGTGTTTCTTTTCATTTTTCCAAAAAATCAACCATTTAGGAGAACACTGGGAATCTGAAAATCAGCTATCTCTCTCGCACTCGCGGCCGCTCGGTCGATGTGACTCATGGCCTTAATATAGAATATATTGGTTGACTTGACCGAGGCTTTTTTATTGTAGTGTTTCATGCATCGGAGTTTAAAAAAATTCATTCGACCTTTCGAGAAAAAATGACTTTATTATTGTTGATAACTGATGAAAAATAAGTTGTGAATAAAAACGTCGGTCAAGACTATACTACTATTACACTGAATAATTGTGCCGATTTTGAAGTCGATCCGTTCATTAGATGTCGAGAAATCATGTACACCGTTTTGAAAAATCCAGTTTCGAGAAAAACGTGTTTACTAACAGTTCTATCATTGCAATAATAAGTTTACCTTTGATCTGCGATTCCTGCACTATTTATTGTGCCCTACTTTTCAATTTGAGTTGCCTCAAGCGACGATCGGTTTGATGGAATTTTCACAGTAGCGTAACCCCTTAAGGAAGTTTCGACGAAAAATACAGTCTGGACTAACTGAAGAAATAGCGAAATAATAGCGGCTTAAAAATTAGCCAATCACTCCTTTTTCGACTAGAAATAAGCGTTGTCTTTTTCAGTCGAATTCTTACGAATGCGGCATCAGCTTTACTTCATTATTTAATTTGATTATTTTTAGTTTAATATGAGCCACTTCAAGCGAGCAATGAAATAATTACGATAATGAAAACATAATTAACTTCCAGACTGCGATGTCTGTTGCGGCAGCTTCAGCACGGTGAGATCTCCGCTGACCTTCTTCAACGAAATCTGCATTATGCAGCACGCGTTCTCGAAGCCGTATTCATCGACGAGACCAAGTAAGTGTTCTTCCCTTCGGGAAACTTGGACCGAAAGATTTCGACGAGAAATGGAAACATAAATCTAAATAAATAGCAAATTCGGGAGACCTGAGCACCATCAAACGACAGCAAGGCTTATGTCAATATTTCCATAAAGAGATAAGACAATTCGTGAGCTAGGGTATTATTGTTTGTAGAAAAACAGGACTTCTCTAATTGTGATTGAGGTTGTATTGGTGAACTAAAAAGAAAGGAAAACCATTCTCATATTTTTAATTCGTGACAATGCCTTTTTAGCTCAATGGGAGAGGGCACTGATCCTGTACACTAAGGATTATGAAACTAATTTTTACAGAGAATGGGGTACTTTGTCTGTTATGTGCAGGGCGATTCAAAATATTCGCTATACCCAGCGATGTGAAAATTCGGCTCAAGCAACGGCCCTATCTGGTGATTTTCAAAAATGTAAAAGATTTTTGAGTATAAGCTGCAGACTGCGTGAATGCACAGTGCAACAAAAATGTACGATGCTGCCCAGAGTCTCACAGACGTAGGGGTATTTGATCGAGCTACGCGGCCTAAATAATTTTTTGATCGATATCAATTCTAACCGATTTTACTAAATACAACAAATATGTTGTTGGCATACGTCTTGTCGTTACCATATGTGTTGCCATATGTCTTCTCATTATGGGGGACAGATATTTTTAAGGGAAAATTATTTTGTTTGGTGGGATCTGTATTGGGTCTGCAGGGTCTGTATTGACCCTCTGCAGGGTCAATACAGACCCCGCAGTGTTAAAAGTTGCAATTTTAAAACCTCCCAATCTAAATAGTCGACTGTTCTCAATTTTCACTCAATCATACATAATGATATTAACAATGTCTGGTTGAAATTTGAACAAAATCTATAGAAATCGGGAAGCCCCCTCGTTCTACCGAAAGGAATTAGGTTTTTCTTTCAAATTCGGCAAATTTAGATTCTGCATGCTGTCGAATAAATATTTAAAGGTTTTTATTCTTACTCCTGCGGTACTTTGGAACCGAAAATAGACATTCTTTAAAAATGTATTGAACATCAATCCTCTTTTTTTCGTAATAATATTCCAAGCACCGAAATCGTTCTTATCCGTATCTTTCCGTGGCTAGGCTTTTGATTGTTTACTAACCAAAGCTGTAAACTTTCGACTGTATTAAGAAAAATAATAGGATATAACTTTGAAGTGTAACAAATTCTTTAATAAATACAATTTATAGCTAAAAAAATACTCATTGTCAATATTACGTGGGGGTTTCAGTACACTGCAACTAACCTAATAAATAACAAAAACAATCAAAATTATATTACAATTAATATGTTACCTGTAGTATCAGAATCTAAACTTAACTAACTAACCTTAAAAATAACAAAGCAATCAAAATTATATTACAATTAACATATTACCTGTAGTATCAGAATCCATCAATTTTTCTATAGAGATAAACGACAAAAAGGAAATATTTAACGTTTAAATAAATGTTTTCACACGCACGTCGAGAACAGGCACATACACCAAGGCTAGGTATTGTTCTCATGCTAAGCCCCTAACCCAGATAGCCGTTTCTTTTAAGTTGTGCATTTGTTAAAATTGACTTTTGGCCGTGTAGATCGTTAAAATACCCGTATGTAAGACGGTGGCTTAGACGACTTTGGAATCTTATTTTCTTTATTCATTAGTCTTACTGAAAGAAGCCTTCTTTATTTTTTCTACCTAAGCTCATTTTGCGAAGATTCCTTTCAGGACAACCACGTCCGATCCTCGTAGGTCGCAAATTAATTTTGAGGCTACTATAATTTTTTTTTCACACGAGTTGTCACATTTAGTTACGTCAGCTCTTGATTCCTCTATGAATTTATGCTGCAAATAAGAATCGACGATCGATGCATTGACCTTTCCATTCCTATATACTAAAAGTAATCCGAAAAAAAATAATAATAGCTGTACCAATCGCCCTGTGCATTATCCGGAATTTTCGAATTCGAGGTGTTTTGCCTATTTTGAATCGTCCTGTTCGTCGCTTAGTCTTATTATCTCCGCTTAATTTCTCTCTCCTTATTTTATGTCCCATTAATTACTCATTTTACCCTTTCTTCAGTCTCACAATCGATACTCTCGCTCTTCGATGATTAACGTCGAGACAGAATTCCGACACTTTGTGCTTGGATTTTTGTTAAAACCGAATAAAAAATAACGAAACATTATAAAAACCGAAACATTATAAAAATAACAAAACAAATCAATCGACTGTGGAAATAAGCTTCGAACGATTAGTTTTTGCGCAAACATCGCGATATAACACTGTCCTGAAGGATTTCACATCGCTTCTTCGACGAATCAGCAAAAACATAGTAAGATTATCCAGCGAGAAGTATCAAGTTCCTGTTGCAACGCCGATTTTTCTTCTTCCTTCGTTCAATCTTTATTTTCTTCCCTTGCACCATTCCTCGGTAACATTATATCTCCGCGATACTGGTGACTATTAACGGGATCTGCTGATTACGTTATAAATAACGCGGGACAATTGAGGACGATTAATTACGTGTATCTGCTGATATTTTATTTTCAGCTGTAAATTCAACGCTTGGAACTCAATGGGAGTACCCTCGGTTTTCCGATGGATTACGCATACGTATATATTAATATCAGTATAGCAAAAGAAGGAGAAGAGATATACGAAAAATGTGGCGAATATAATTTCCCTTGACGAGCAAAAAACAGTGCAAAAGAAAATGACGATTGAAAAAAAAACCACAACAATATATGTTTCTAATTCCACGTTTGACTAACGAGAACTATCGCAGGGTGAGTTCGGGTGAGAGCACTCGGTCATCGCATAGGGGGGCGGGCCACTCATCGACAGCCCTCGGGGGTTTGGACAACGACGGACCACAGAGCCACGCGGTGGCAACTCAGAAACGGAAGCTTCGCACCCCCGTGTGGGCAAGGTTGCGAAACATTCACATTCCACAAAAAAACAATCTACCTATGCCCCACCCGCCCTTACCTCGCTTACCCCTATCACCCGTATTACATGTGCCAGAGTCTCTGGCACGACCTTTGATACCGGCCCCATACAGGGTGTCCCAGAACTGAATGCGTTCCCTGAAATGGGGGGTTGGGGGTGAAATTCTGAGTCGATTGATATTAGCATGTGTGGGTCTCCAGATCAAACCCTAAATTATTGTGAATTTTTAAAGGCGAGCCAATCAAGTACGCCGGCACATCGGTCGCTCCTGATTGACTCACCTTTAAAAATGAATAATAATTCAGGAGTTGATCTGAGACCCACACATGCTTATATCAATCGACTCAGAATTTCACCCCCAAACCCCCATTTCAGGCGACGCATTCAGTCCTGGGACACCCTGTAAACTCTCAGGCCAACACCGACCCCCTTCCGAATCCTCCCTGACCTGAATTTCCTTCGATAACCCTCGATGTTAATGTTTCATCAATTACGATATAAGTACGTGAATGCATTTTGTGTCTCATGACAAAGCAAGGCAGAAAAAAAGAAACGACAAGTTTGCCAGGAGATTTCATACGTTGAGACGCTACGGGGAATACCGATCGGCTCGGAATATCAAGCGGGTAAAACGGCTCTTTGGTGCTGCAAAAAAGTTATCGATAATCGAAAAAAAACCATAATCGCTCGTTGAATCATTAAATGAAAAAGAAATCTTGATATATCACAGCCTGATCGTTGTTCTCAAAAATGGGACGTGAATGAATTTTCTTTAGTGAACACACTGTATAGACACCGTCACGATCTATATCTCTGTGGCATTGTCAAGCACCCTCATCTATTGTCGATACGCAAAGGATCCTTACTACTATTGATGAGAATTTTATTGAGAACAATCAAAAGGAAATAACATTTCGAGTAGTTTTCGAGTATGACTGTGCGTGTGGTTTGCGCGTATGCCCAGTGGCAATCGATCATAAACATTAGGAGTGTACTCGTTCGATAGATACGGTATCGTTGATGAGAATTTTCCGATCGATGTGAGCCATAAAAAACTAAACACAATAGACCTCCCGTCGAGCAGGGCTGAGAGGGGTAGCCTTGACCATTTTCTTATATTTGACATTTTGAAGCTAAGAAAATAAATATAAATATAAGTCAGTTCATAGTAGCATATAATAAAATATGTTTTTCGAAAAACTAAAAGTTCAGTCTTTATAGCGACTTTAGAAAATGAAAGGGGGGGGTCGAAACAAATCATTTTTGGCAACACAAATATCACAGGTGTAAAGTAAATCTGATGGATTTATATTCCATGCCTTATGAGTCAAGTCTTTCATTCATAGGATTCCATAATTACGTACGTCTTTTCAATAATGTACCATTTTCAATATTAAGGGGTCTTCTCACTTAAGACGGTAAAAAAGGCTATTTTCATGAATTTTTTTGATGGGTTCCTATTATAGATATTGATATAAAAGTTGTTACACTCAATAAATACACTTTCGAAATACATTTTAAAAAAATGTTATGTACTTATCTAACCCAAACAAACGTTCAACGCATTTTTCTCGAAACAACGTTTTTCAACGGCTTGTTGATAGAATCTTCGAAAATACTGAACCGGTCCTTATGAGATGTTAACCACATACTCTTTACAACTATACCTATAGCGCATATCAAGGATTTTTTAAATTTTGATATTTACTAATTTTTTGCCAAAAACGGTGAAAAAACACGTTTTTTTGGTTTTTTAAAGCCCGCTATTTTGTTATTTTTACATAAATCTAAAGTCGTATGATATGCACTATAGTCATTAACACACTGAATCTAAAACCGTTCGATTTTTTGTTTCGTGGGATCCATCTCCGAGATTTCATCAACAGCGCAGATCTACAATTTTTTAGGAGATTTTTTTAACTACCATTTTCTTCTACAAATAGTGACTTACATAAATAAATAATTTAAAAAAATTTATTTCGAAAGTGTATTCATTAAGTGTAACAACGTTTACATCAATATCTATAATATAAACCTTTAACCAAAATCATGAAAATAGCCTCTTTTAGAGTCTAAAGTGAGAAGACCCCTTAATTGTCACGTAATCGTATATCGCAGAATCGTGAACACACGTGAAGTATAAATTTACGCAACGATCAGGGCTACCCAGCAGTCCTTTGCCCAACAAGTTCTCAGTGATTTTCGATAAGAACGTGTACAAGCAACAGACGCGATGGTCCGAGAATTTTCGCATACATTAGCCCAACCGGCAACATTTTCAAGCTTTTTATTTCACCCATCGAACGTTCTCTATAACTGAAAATACACACATACGTGTATGTATAATATATATTTGTTATAACAAAAAGCGTACAAAGAGGAACAATGAGCATCGTTCGAAACAGCATGCGATGATGTGGTCGTCCCTCTGCCTGTTTGTCTCTTGTCTAACACGGTGTTTCTATATTTTATCTGTAAGCCTCGAAGCCTGAACTCCACTATTTTTCGTAGTTTCTTCTAGGTGTAGCCTGCTCGTTCTCTCGGACTCTTACCTGTTTTAATATACCTAATAATAATGCATCAAAAGTCCAAAGTTTCCCTTCTTGTCCCTCTTCTTCTTCTTCTTCTTCTTCTTCTTCTTCTTCTTCTTCTTCTTCTTCTCTTCGTCAAATCGCGATGCATGCATATACTTTTTCGTTATATACGATGTTCGGGAAATAGCGATGATTGAAAAACCAATTATCTTCATCGCTCGCATCGAGCCTCTCGACGTGCATTTTTTGTTTTCTCTGCTCATTTTTTTCGTAACGCTCCTAGAAGATGAAACGTCAGGGCTCGGTGAACCGCGATTTATTTCAATAGATGTCATACACATGTGATTGAACAACAACAACAAAAAATAGAAAAAACTACAACATCGATATGAAAAAAGAAACATACACGTAAAAGTATTTTTATAATTTTTTTCCCTAGTTTTATATGTGTGATGTAAGTGTGATGTTGTATTCCTTGGTGTTTCAATTGTAGAGAAGCGGAGCGTATGGAGAAAGCAGCCACCTCTCAGCCGATCGTACGTCGTAGGTTTGTTCCATATAAAAGAATAACAAAAATACTTAACGTATATCCCACCTTTGATTATATACTGTCTTACCATTTATCGCACGAATCGAAACAATCTTTCTAATCTCATAGGCTATAGTCACAAATACATCTTGATGCACAAACGATTTATTATTATTATTCTTATCATTATTCTTATTATTATCACTGTCATTATCGGGATCCCATGATCGATAACTTTTGGGTCAAGATTAATTTATCAGTCTCACACATACACACAGTCATTATGGGCTCGACTCATCGTTATCCAATATGGACATCAAGATCGAAGTAGTCGCAGTCGTCGTCGACAGACAAAAAAGGTGGAGTGAACGGGTGATGTCACACAACTGTGGACATGCTTCCAGACACTTTATTCTGAGTGTACACACATACATCAAACAAAACACACGATCCTACGCTATATCGATCCTTGGGAAATCGCCATGTCCGACTTTTTATCTTGTAAAAAATCGTCTACCTTCGAGCTGTGTTCCGCTCTGAATTACCGAATAATCGCATAGTATCTATCGATCCGCAAACCGAGGTAGTTCGTAAACGATGCAGGGTGAATAGCACGCATTGCAATTTTATACTTTCCGGACACGGAATAAAATGGCTTTTTTTCCTCGGTACGAGTGAATGTCAACGAAAAAATGACTATTAGCAGGATGCATGGCGGGCAGTAATTCGTGCAATATCTTTCCTCAAATGATGGGCGCAATAGGTTGCAGTATTCTGCACTAGTCCCGCATAGGGTACGAAACAATTTTTAAATACAATCCGGACTGTTCACTCTTCACACTGAAATGTAATAAATTGCAAATAGAAGAATCGCGAATTACCTACATTCTTCTCATGTTAGAGTTGCATCGTTGAAGCGCAACGAAAGTCCATTTTTCTTCTGTTGCTCATGTTTACTCCGCCGATTTAAAGCACGAAAATTACCAAGACGGTTTTGCTGATTCCCGTTGGAGATCTACGACTTCAATCTATACAAAGAACTATATGTCAGGATAAAAAGTAAATAAAATTAAATAAAAGAACTTTTGTTGGAGTCCAACGATGCAAACTGCACCCTTTCACCGTTTTCAACCTCCCGACAACTTCACGATGTAACGTTGAATACACGTTTTTGAATACAACTTCATTGAGGCTTGGAAGAAAAAAAATCTATCCATTCCGTCGATTATAATTTATAAATAGTTGCTCTAGCTATGTAACCAGAGTATTTCGCAATTTACGGAATTCAGACTAGAATGGCGTTGAATGGTTCCTATAAATAAATATATATATAGACGAGTAAAATTCATTTTCTCACTTTCTTAATGTCTCATATCGCTATGTACCCGACTCTTCATAACGCATCGCGATCCCCGCTCAATAAAAAACGTAACTGACTACGTTTTTTTTGCATGGTACACGCACACAAGTACATATGTATGTATATATATATATATTTATTTATTTGTTTATGTATTTATTTGTTTATTAATATATATAAACACATGAAGATATACGTGTACACAACATATAAATTCATTTTACGTTGAGTCCGTTGTGCGATATCGTGGCCAGCATGAATCTCGTTTACCCGACTCTGGTGGATTTCCGTTTTGTACATTGCTAGCACACGAGTCGTGAATTATTCTCCACTTGGCCCGCTTGGCCTCCAACGACTTGCTTTTATTATTCAGGCCGAATGTGTATATGTGTATATATATATTCGTATGAAAGTGTGTGTGTGCAAATAAAGGAACCTTTCATTTTCGACCCCTCCATTGTAAAAACCCTACGTAACCACATCGTACTTCCTCTACAAATCCGCGTCTTTTAATCCATTTTTTTCCCATCAGATTAACGGTATGCGATTTCATGAAGCGTTTGCGGAAAAAAATTGATTGTCCGAAAGAATAAAAGCGTCGAAAGGAAATGGGTAACTTCGAAGAAAAAAAAATTGCGTGCAGTATCCCATTTCCACTTGTCGGTGAATTTCGATTTATTTTGTTTCGTTTGTAATATCCTGACGTAAATACGACATCATTATTTGGTTATTCGGTGATTCGGAGTATAAACGTTTCGAATGTAGAGTCAACACGTAGTTGTGCCATTGAGTTTGACCAGGCTGAAATGACCAATCCAACCCTCTCCCCAATCCAACGTCCATATTCCGCCCAAACCCATTACTTCCACATCCGCCCGCCGCGAAATTACGCTTTCGTGTAATTCTAACGAATTCTCGCATGAATCGTTGTGTGTTCCCAGGACGTTAGTCGTTTAGGCCCTATTCGCGTCCATTTATCTATTCATCAGTTCGATCTATGAATCTCGCATCTATCCCGTTCATTGGTACCCTTTATGTAACGTTGGAGCTTTGTCCTAGGCGATAGAAAAAATCCCGCCCATTGTTTACCCTTAAACGCGACGTTGTTTTTACACGCCACAGGATCAGTTTGTTTGTTTC
The DNA here is from genome assembly GCA_951751655.1 of Ophion costatus. NCBI lineage: Eukaryota > Metazoa > Arthropoda > Insecta > Hymenoptera > Ichneumonidae > Ophion > Ophion costatus. Next base: position 5,030,139 of record OX632362.1, on the reverse strand, counting down.
GAGGGCAATTGAAAGCGTTGAAAGTCAGGACGTCCGGCAAGGATAACACGACAACAACAATAACAAAAAGCAAGAGAACAATTGAACATCACGAGAATTCTCGTCGAAATACTGCACAATTCGGATAGATTATTCATCAACATCATCGCGATCGACTTGAAGCACACGCACTAATCGCATCCTGTTCTTTTTCTTATATGTTCGTACATCTAGTCGTGTACATTGATATACAGAAGAAAACTTTCTTCCGTACACAAAGATCTCCGATCACAACCGACACCAATGATAATTGCAAAAAAAGCATATATATGAATATATACATACATTTATATAACAAAGCTATAGCAAAACCAAATCATTATCGCGCGCAATCAAGTGAATAGATTTTCGTCCGAGCTGGGCTATTGACTTGCCCTCAAAAGGTTAATTCATCCTCGCAACTTCCCCCCTTTAGACGCTTGGCCGACGAAGATGACGAGCTCTCGGAGGTACAACCGGATGCTGTACCACCAGAAGTACGAGAATGGTTGGCTTCAACGTTCACGAGACAGCTGGCAACGACGAGACGCAAAGCTGATGAAAAACCCAAATTTCGATCGGTAGCTCATGCGATAAGAGCCGGTATATTCGTCGAGAGAATCTCAAGGAGGGTTACCAACACGGCTCTTATGCAGTTTCCACCGGATGTCGTGAGGGTCCTCAAGGTAACGGCATAATTTTCGTCGTATGAACAAACTCGTCCCGGCAAAGGCATTTTAACTGACATATAATGAAGTTTGTCTCGTTGGAATTCTATGAACATACTTTTTTTGTACTTGCTCAATTTTACTTTAGCAGATTTTCGTACCTATTTAAAGTTTGCATCGTTGGGATGCAACGAAAGTGTAATTTTTTTCGTATTGCCGCATTTTTTAGCACATTTAGACTACTAAAAAGGTATAAAACTATTGAAAAGGTACAACCAAAAACGAGTTTAGATAATAATGAAAATAAAAAATCAAAATATCAAGAAGCCCTTTTCGTTGCGTTCCAGCGATGCAAACTTCAACACAATTTACTTTTTTAAATGGTCATCTGCAGATCTGCAACCGACACCTGTAAGCAATTGGTATAATGTTTGGCGTAATAATAAAAGTATAAAAAGTATTTTTCGGTGCACTGCAACGACGCGAACTTTAATACCATCAAAGCCAAATACTTCAATCATTCTTGATCGTGACATTGTTTGGGCTGCTAGTTAACGCTTTATAATCGAACCACCACAAGATTAATAACTCAAGTTATGCGGTAAGCGAACGCGATACCCGGGTCCCTAACTTTATTTGCCAGCAATTAAACTTCGTGCTCACAGGGATAAGAAAAATTTCCATATCGATCGTCTTTTACACAGAGAGCGTGTCTTTGACAGGCTTGATAGCCTTTCGTCGGTGATCCATCGACGGCCTCATTCTGTCCTTAACTCAACCGGCAAATGAATGCGTCCCTTGAAGAACGTTGGATCAGCGTTTCTTCGCGATCCAACGTATCAATTACAAAATCGTTAAAACCTCGTTACAGACACTCGACGATTGGTCCTTCGATGCATTTTCGTTGAACGACGCAGCTATGGGTGCCCCGGTCAAGTATCTGGGCTACGACCTTCTCAACCGTTACGGTATGATCCACAAGTTCAAGGTTCCCCCAATCGTTCTCGAGAGTTTTCTCTCGAGAGTCGAGGAGGGCTACTGTAGACACAGAAATCCATACCACAACAATCTCCACGCTGCTGACGTGGCTCAGACGATGCACTGGGTTCTGTGTCAGACTGGTTTGATGGTAAGTTCGCCGTAGGCGCGCCCAATCATCAATCAGAACGAGTGGCAGACGCATACAAACTCTCGCACATCTATATACAGACGTATATAGTGATAACTGAATGAGAAATGGGCCGGATTAACGGACCGGATCCATCAAATCAATCTGGCTCTACATCGTCTCTCGTATGGCGCTATGTATTGGATTATTACAGAACTGGCTGTCGGATCTCGAGATTTTCGCTACCCTCGTTGCCGCGATCATACATGACTACGAGCATACCGGGACGACCAATAATTTCCACGTTATGTCCGGAAGCGAGACGGCACTACTGTACAATGACCGTGCGGTGTTGGAAAATCATCACATCTCCGCGAGCTTTCGGTATGCCATTAAACCGAACGCCGCGTATCACAATGGGGCGCTCATTGCATCCAACGTTTCGCCTTTCCGCATCGTTTCTTTCAGAATTCTGCGAGAGGACGACTGCAATATCCTGCAGAACGTCTCGAAGGAGGAGTTCCGCGAATTTCGATCGCTGGTCATCGATATGGTCCTTGCAACGGACATGAGCTTTCACTTCCAGCAATTAAAGAATATGAAAAATCTCTTAAGCCTGGCCGAGCCCAGTGTCGATAAGAGCAAAGCGGTCAGCCTCGTTCTTCACTGTTGCGACATATCGCACCCGGCAAAGAGATGGGACCTTCATCATCGGTAAAATTTCACATTTATCAGATTCATACGCGATTCATTTATCAACTTGGAATCTTGGCAATTCATCACGCCCTGTGAATCAAATTGTATGCCTTCTAGTGATACTTCGTTTATGAAATCTGAAGAATTTCATGAAAATAGAATGAACGAGTGCCTTGACGGGTTAAACCTAGTTCGCGGTCGGAAAAAAGAGGTGTTTTCGTGATTTTTTTTTTTTGGGAAATGCGCACGGGTTTTTAAGTTTTTTTCTCATAATAAAGGGTATCATTTCAAGTATTTTTGACAATTTTTTTATCGGGAAATATTTATAAACGACGTAGATACAGTAAATTGCACAGACTGCTGTGCAAAAAAGGTGCCTCGCGGTGATCACTCGTGTTCGGCAACAAATCATCTGAAATCAAGAAACCAAGTGAATTTAGTTGTTGTACTGTATTATCTAGTCTTTAATCGAATGATTCAATGAAATATATATATTTTTTAAATGGTCGCCGATCAAAAGTGATCGTCGACATTTCGGTGGAAAAACACTGTATTTGCCTTGATATAAAAAAAAAAACGTATACATTGAAAAAAAAATCCTTCCATTAAGGATTGCCTTTCGATAATCAAAAAATGTCGGTGAAATTTGAAGCAGAAAAAGGCGTTAAAAGTGTTACGTTAGGTGTATACGGAGGTTCGCCGGACCTACCTGTAAACGCTCATAACTCTCCTAATTTTCAACGGACGAACTTGAATTTTTCAGATAATATTTTTGAAAGGTTATGTTATAAGAATCCGTCGAAAAGGAAAAATCGATTTTTTTCGTAAATTCCAGCCAGGTGTAACCCCTTGAAGTTCATTTTCTACGGCTGCTGCGAAGTAATGAATTTTACATAGAAATACGAAGATTTTTAATTTCAGAAGGTTTATCTGTCATTTTCGGAATTGTGCGAAAAATTGAATTTGGACATTTTTGGTACACCGGGAGCTTGATGTTAAAAAATGAGTTTTTCGCTCAGCCGGTTAATTCTTATCAACTTCGTGCAGATGGACCATGCAATTGCTCGAAGAGTTCTTCAGGCAAGGTGACAAAGAACGAGCCCTCGGACTACCATTTTCGCCACTATGCGATCGAAACAACACCCTCGTGGCGGAATCACAAATCGGATTTATCGAGTTTATCGTCGAACCAAGCATGCAAGTGTGCAGCGACATGCTCGAGACGGTTTTAGGACCGCTGAACAACGCGAAAGATCGGGACCCCGAAGATCCCAGCAATGGTATTTCTTTCAGGAATCAAAAAAGAAAATAATTTTTTTTTTTTTCGTTTATTTAGAGTATATCGACCGAAATTCCGAAAATTCGTATATCTTTAATGTCAATGTAACAATCATGTCCATCAGGATCGTCCGATGAGAGGAGATGCAAAATTCAAAAACCGTGGATTCAATGCCTGGCGGAGAATAAAAAATTCTGGAAAGAGCAAGCAATCAGAGGTAAAACTCATAAATTGCTCGTAAACAACGAGGGTTCCCTGAATTTCTCACTTGTCTTCAATTCGAAGCCAAAATCTGAACGATGCAATTTTATTACTTCAGACGCCGAGGCAAAGGCGCAGAAGGAGCAGGAACAAAAATTGGAAAAACAGGAAGAGGAGCAAACTTCGAAAGCCGACTCAGAGGAATGAATCAAACAACCGTAAAGGGGAGAAATAAAATTTTACAAAACTGTTATCGAAGTCCGACCACGACTCGCATTTTTTTAAATTAATTTGCAACGCTCGATGCGTTGATTCGCAGCCATCGATGTTGCTCACGAGTCAACAACCAAATCACTTATCGTAATAAGAATTTTAATTCTGTTTGAAAAACGACACGCTTCTCTCGCAAGTCCAAATAAAAATTCTTCTAAGAAACTATGGTAGCAAGAAGAAAATAAGAAATACAAAATGCAATGAAAGCTCTTTGTAAATAACGATGAATTAGATGTCTAACAATTGATGCGTGCAATATCGTAAGCGAGCATGATGGCAGCAATACCTGGCGTCTAAGCATTAAAAAAAATATCATGTATAATTCCGGATAAAATGTATCACTAGTATTTATTCAAAATGATTGTTACTATTATTTTTTTGTGTAAATATCGACGATAGAAATGCATATTTTGTGGCTAAGAAAATAAGATTTACATAAACACGTGCGCCAAGGCAACTAAAAAAACCATTATCGAAACGGAGAAAAGTATTTAAAAAAGAACTTGTGCGGTATGGAATGTGAGCTGAGCTCAAAATAATCCTGGAAAAAGTTCATATGCACGTAGACCGAGCACGGTGTAGTTATACCGTACCTCGTCAACTCCGAGGTAAAACATATCTGTCCTGCTTCACCCTTTCTCCTCCAAATTATTTCGAAAATTCTTCTCTGACCATTCCTGATGTTCACTGGAATTTAGTCTCGTGCTTTGTGTAAAAAAAATGGACGACGGCCACTTTGAATTATTTTGAGTTGATTATTCGTCAATTCGATATCTCTTTCTAATAATGATTTTGTTGTTCTCGGTGTTAAATTAGGGTCGAGCTTTTTGCCGATGGATATTAAAGCGGAATGATTTTTGTACGCAGATAAGTCCAATATGTTAAACTTCGAAGTTTCTATAATGTGAACCACATGATTATTGAAGAAGAACAAATATATTTTGTTCTAGATCATTAAGCACAGCTTATGAAAACTCGGGAAAGGTGCTTGAATTTGGACAGTGGTGAACGCACTCAATATATCTGCCAAAGATGTCAACCGCGACTAGATGTACAATTTTTCATGAGAAAGTGTGCTAAGTCACCTAGATTATTTTATTTCTCGAAAATGAGGAACTGGAACTTACAGAAGCATTGAAATTAAACTTTCATTGGGCATATCTTCGCAACAACAACAAAATCAGTACGCCTTAACACTTTTTGGCGAAACGCCAACCTTCTAAGAAACTTGGCAGCCCATTTGCGTACCACTTTTGTACTAGTATACTGCGACCTCTATTATAGCAACCTCCACAGATGCAACAGCCGCCAATGTGCCGAATATCGATCGGTGTAGCGCATGGTGGGTGAAGCGCCAGGCCCCAGCGTGAGGCTCGAAGCATGCCATACGGCGTTCAACGAGAGAACGACACAGCGGATGTGGGTCGGGTGGGAGTAGTGGGGCTTGCTAGAGCCTGCCACATTGACGCAGAGCCCGGAGGCAACGTAGAGAGGGTAAAGATTAGGCGGGGACGAACATAGGTTCGGAAGCGTGTCGTTCTCCCGTTGAACGCTGTATAGACAATGGGAGAGGGCTTTAAGGGGTACTGCAATCAGCTACCCCAGCAATGCAGAGTCAGCTTCAGTGGATGGTGCGCAACCTCCATTTTTGCAAGTGTGATACGAAGCCGATCTCGCCATTGTGCCAATGACAGAGGTCGCAGTGTAATAAGTGCAAAAGGCATTTGTTTTCGGCAAATGTACAAATATGGTTAACGACATGAAATAAATGGGAAATTGACAGTTTATTTATTTTTTTTTCGAGCGTTGATTTATTTTTTTCCAGCTTTCTGGTATGAAAATGATTGTTTTTAAAAAATAAAGACAAAAGATTGGAGAAGATAGTGTATGGGTTGAAAACTATGAGACACAAGGAATCATTATCAAGAAAGACATTGCATGAATAAGGAATCAATTATTTCGTCAAAGTAATGTTCAAAATAAATTTCTCCGACTTGGAAAAAAATACCCGGATATAGTCCTCTGGTACATGTAAATACAGGACCACATAATGAAGAATCGTTATCAACAATATCATCATAGATTGAATTAGTAAATTAATGAACCATGGGTACAAGTTTATGGATAAACGATACGTACCTAAAATGACAAAAAGCACTATATGCATAAAACACCGTGTTGAAACAATGTAGCATTCGATGTGACTTTTCTACGTTTTACCTCTGAGTCTGTGATGTTTAGGGAAACAAAAGGTGTGGCTCACCAAGTAACTACGTCCGATATCGACGCACCTATATTTCCGTTGACCTTGCCTCACCAATCAAGAGTAATGAAACGATGTCATTGAATAAGGGCATGATATTTTGAACTTGTGACGACACCTTCACATTTCTCGCCAGTTCAACATACGCTTTATTTTTATTCGTCGAGAATAAAAATAGTCATACCTCGAAGACAAGAAGATACTCGAATTTTCGTTCATTCTTACCAATACATAAAAATATAGGACGAGTCAGTACTTTTCGTGTACTGAAAGCAAACACGTAGAACAATACAAATTCGAAAAATGATTCAAATGAGATAAATTATCGTTGGCAACGTATAGGGAGATTAAAAATCGAGCGATTATGAAAAGAGGAAAAGTAATCGCTCTGCCAGATATTTGTTTTGAAAATTTCGCCAAAAAGGAATACAGAATGTTCAGCAACGCGAGTGGAAATTGGTTTACGGCTTAGGTCGAGCCCACATTGACGTTCCCTACTTTGTGAAGGCTCTCGTTTGGACGCCTCATATAGACTGCAAAGGGCGCTCACGTGTTTTCACTAAGGCCATTAGAGGCTCCGCAAATTAGCCCTACTATTGATTTATTTAAACACAAATATTCGATTCCCAAAAATCTGTGGATTTCGAGAAAATTAACTATCTAAAATTAATAATAATCCAAATTTTGTATTTTTACAGTTTCCGTTTCTTAATTTGATATATTCTATTTCGAAAATTCAAAATAACGGATTACAATTTAACAAAATATTTGATAAGCGAATATTTATTCGCTACTTTGAATTTAGAGCACTTTGTCAATCGAAGATTCAGCGACCGTAAAAACCTCAGAATATGTATCATTATACGAGACACATCTTATTTTTATGGACTGATTTCATACATTTTTTATACTCGAGACTTTTATTTTATGCCAAGCAGCCTTGATAATAGTTAACTGGGTTCTTAATTGATCTTCTTAATCAAGCCACTTTTAATTTCAGCCATCCAATTCCAATATTCCTGCAGCGTAGCGATTTCTATTAGGGCAGCCACGCTTACGACCTTAAGGGCCCCTCATTTTATTGTGTCTGCCCCGATAATTTTCCGCACATACAGTAGACAAATTGAACAGCACAATTCAGATCGCTTTCGTGGCAGGACCACTGAACTTCCTTTGCGTAAATATATACGACCAATAAAGATAATTGACCTCTGGCGAATGCATTTTCACGATATTATTGATTACTTTCTATTTATTCATAACGATTATTCTCTTTCCAATCGAGACCCATTTCATTTGTGGTGTTTTTCCTCTTTATTGTCCATTTAATTATCATAGTTATAACGGAATAAGGGAAACGTACACGCTACCGTACGACGCAGCGGACAGCGTAAAAAAAAACAAAAAATCGTGACAAGAGTTTGATTTAGTTTAATTCGTATTAGGGAGCGTTTTACAAGCTCTCTTGAACGACCGGGACGATAGCTTTAATAATTAGGCATTCGCTGTGTTGCACCGAGGCCGTTGCAAGTAAAAAAAAAACGATCCTGAAGACGTACTTTTACTTGTCGTGGGTAATTCATTCTTTAAATAACGACATTTCGACAGCTCGCAAGACGTTTGATGCTTGTATCGGTCGAGGAGTCGACTCGCGCAATAGTAGATAACATTATTTTAAAAGGGAAGCATAAATAAAAAAGAAAGAACTCAAGAAAAGACGCAGAAAAATTGAAAAGTGTTTCTTTTATGTATATACTTAAACGCCGTGATAAATTAGATACATTCCTGTCTCCCAATCTTTCGCTTCCTCCCTCCCACCCTCTTTCTCTTTCTTCTCGAATCTCTCTTTCAATTAAGCTAATTAAAGTGTGTACGTTTGTAAATTCCGACCACGATTCTTGCAAATCAAAACGAACAAGAGAATTTAACTGAAGAAAGAATTGAAACGAAACGCTCGAAGGGCGATAATTGTGCAAAGCAATGCAATTTGCTCACCCTCGAATCGTCCGCAATTACCGTAGCACGAGATGCGGGGCTTCGAATTATCCCCAAGAAGCGATCAAACATCCGATTGTATTGTGGAATAGCCAGCGACGAGTCGAGAGTGATTACCGGGCAAAAATACTCGACCAATAGTCATAACTAAGTATACATTCATAAGTTAGGCGAAAGTATAAATAAAAGATTCAACAGAGCAAAGAAAGTCTGCTAGTAGAGTTTGACTTTGAAAACAAGCGCTGTATTTCCGTACTGAATATGATGTAAACTAACTAATCACGCGCATAAGTGTACACGACAGTATCATTCGAGATCGTCGCGTCGATTTCGTTGTTTTCTGTTTCGCTTCTTTCTCTTCGAACTAAAAAGAAAGAATAAATTATAATCGTCTAGATCAACACCGGAAATGAATGGAGATTAAGAGTTCTTTAGATGTGAATCACAAATCAAATCGAACTGTACATTTTTACTATATATAATATAAAAATGATATGTCATTATTTTCCAGCACAATTTAACAAAGAGTTGTGTAAATATTCAATAAGCAAAGCATCATGTCCGTATAATGTTATCTACATTAAGTGAACGACGAAAAAAGAAACTATCGGTATAATATATAGTTAATAAATAAATATATATACGGTTATTGTATTGTGTAAATTCTACAGGATAATAAAGATAATTGGTTAGATACATTCCCTATGCTACTCCGCTCATACCAATCTTGCCAATGATTATTGATGAAGAGGTGCGTAGCATCTCGGTGCCAAGTATTCAAAGGCGGAAGGCGATACTCACGCGACATAACGCGGAAACACGGAGAGTAAGGTGGAAGAACTTTTTTCGTGTCTAAGTCTCATGCTTTCAATCGAGTTTTTAACAAAAAAGTTACAGCATCATTCGAACCAAGCGTTCTCATGCCGGTATATGCAATTACATTCTTTCGGCCGATACGGAGATGTCGAAATCATGCCGTTAAAAATTGCAAAAGTATTCAGCATATCGTGTAGATTGTTTTCCATGGATATTCGGATCGCTGCCAGAACTTGCGAAGTGCGCATGCGTGGCACCGAAGATATGGATATTTTGGTTGTAGTTTGTACACGTCGTCATTCGTAACAAATTTCTAGTATATCCGTAGTGGATTTATAACGGTTTGTAGGGGAAGTCAGAGCAAGATGATAATGCTAAGATCATGTTCAAATAAAACAATACATATATGGTTCAGTCACCTTTCATTATTTTTTAACCTAATCAACATTTATTAATCTGTAAATTTTAGAAGCAAAAAGATCAGTCATTTTGATTTGTTCCATACAATATATATTTATAATTAAATCTTTATTTTGCGCATCTTACCCCGTGTGCGGGGCAAGATGAAACAGCGCCGGGATAATGATGACACGCGAATTATTGGCATCTTGCGCATATAAAAGTGGTTTCATTCTCAATACCATGAATTTAATAAGCCAATGGTCTAAGTTCTGTACATTAGTTCGAATAATCTTGCTTATATATCAATTTAATAATTTGCAAGTTCTTTCTCTTCCCCTTGTAGAAACACCGGTTGAAGAGGAACCAAATGCTTTACTAGTTCATTTCTCCCTTTCTAACGTAAATAGTGGTACGTTGTAAAATATTCCGGGCTTGTGACAACTTGTATTCATCTTGCCCCGTAAGCCGGTTAACAAAACAATAAAAAATCACGCAATAACCTTGAAAATGTCTGACAAATCGTTCTTATTATATTAATACTTAGTACTTTCATTGTGTTTACCTATCTGTCTCTGATCAATATGAGCAACTTAAATAAACCGAAACGATGTGGAACTTTACCAGAAATTACATCGTTTTGTCAAAAAATCGATATTGTTTTCTCACTCGAGACGCGTGCTTCCACCACAGTTGATATTTTCACAGTCATTCACCGCAACGGGAGCACTGTGCTCGCACAAACCGTTTAGTGGCTAGGCTTAAGGATGTTGAGTCCCTATGAAACATGTTAATGTTAATTGTTCAATAAATAGCTTCTTACTCGTCATGAAATTTTTACACGACCTCCTGAATACTTCATGTAAAAATATACCAAATTTTCGGAATCCTATCATCATTACTTCAACCTCCTTAAGGGTTGAAATAAAAAATGATGAGGAAATTCTGAAAATTTGGTATGTTTTTGTATGAAGTATTTAAGAGGTCGTGTTAAAATTTCACGACGATTACGAAGCTCGTTATTAAAAAGTTAACATTTTGTTAAGAACAATTTTTAAAAGAAATTTAAAAAAATGTATCAATAAACTTCGTTTTGTTTCCGTTGCTTTCAGTATATTGGAGATATTACAAAATTGAGAGGTCAAAAAAAAACTTATTGCAAAGTTACATCAGTTTCCATAAAACAACATTTAATTTGTGAATGTTAATTGTTCAATAACGAGCTTCCTAATTGTCGTGAAATTTTTACACGCCCTCTGAAATACTTCATACAAAAACATACCAAATTGTCAGAATTTTATCATCATTTGCGATTTGGGACTCAACATCTTTAAATTTCGTCTTACTCCGCGTATTCGTCTTGCCACGAGTGCCTCTATTTTATATTTTATCCGGGAGAAAATTCAGAATTTATATTTCGACGACGGCTTAAGCAGAGGAGCAACGCCAGTTCTAGCTGAGGGATCTCCGGGGGAACGGGGCCGGGGTCCACCGCGCGGGGTACCTGTGGTGTGACATCACGGCGAGGACGGTAAGGCCAGGTAGTGGGGGAGTGAGACGGTGTTCCGTCGGAGAGGGAGGGGGTGTCAAATAGTGGCAGGTAACCGTTGGAACGCAATAAAAATGTTTGCACCTTTTATCGTATAACGCCGAATTATCAGCCTCATTATGGACACATGTGGGAGAGCTACTATGTATGGCTAGCAAAAGTTCCACCAATGATAAAACGCTAGCTGCCATATGAAGAGCGCTCTGTCAAAGACTCATGAAATAATGCATTATTTATTGCATGCAGCTGCAGGTATGAAGGGTGTTATTGTTCTATAAGAAAAGTCAACCCATAGTGGTTTCATTCTGGAAGATTACGTCAAGATGTTCACATGTGCGAGTATGCACGCAGTGCATCCGGCGCAGCACCCCCTGGACTTTACCAAAAACGAGCTAGAACAGGTTTCAAAGGTCTTGCTCCTAAAATATTGGGGTGAATATGTTGGTTTGTTGGGGGATCGTTCGCCAGAACATCACCGGAACGACCGTGAAGTGATATCGTATTTTCCATGCATGGAGCATTATAATACGCCACAGATGAAAGATCACATCGATGGTCCCCACACCTCAACGTCGGGAGTTTGAAAAATGTTGTGAGGGGGAAAATTCTGCACGTAGGGGGTCCTTCGACGTGTTTAAGCCCGTTTTTTGGGAGCGTGAGAAAAGGCTGGGGTGGAAATTCTCCACGTACGAGGTTCTTCGCATGTGTTTAAACCTGCTTTTTTCGCGATTGGAAAAGTGGGGAGAAGTTTGAAAATTTGAGTGGGAGAGTTACGAGGGAGCTTATAATTTCGTGGACCAAGCTCAGACTGCACTATTCCACCGAAACATCAACATCTCTCGAAATGGAACTTTGAAAAGTGTGGAAAATGGATTTCACGAATATCAACAAAGTCGGCCGGATGGCGGCATTTCTTCCAACGCAGAAACTGTCAGAACTCCACATTCGCGCAGATCATCGAATCACCGACTTAAGGGCCGTACACACCAAGTTTGGGAAACGCTACATTGCGGACATCGCGGATGAGTTCACTGTCTTCTTACCAGCGCGACTTGTGAAGGCCTTCGACGACGATTTGGAAACATTACCAAGCGTCCAAAATATACCAGCGTCGACTTCTTCCGACTCTGATCACCCCATGGTGGAAAAGACGAAATTCATTGAAAGACCATCGGCGAACGGCTGTCCGCATCATCGTGAGTTTTCTCGCTCATCAATTTCGTGTTTGATGGTTTATTGACTTTATATAATGGTAATGAATTACACTAATATTTGAGAAATAATACGAAGAAATACAAAATTAAAGGGTGCTCGTTCTTGTGAGCTCGTTGTTGTAACGCTGAATGCTGAAACTCTCGATAGTCTCGACGCCAAAACTCTCGCACGACGCGCAGGCGCGTTCCGAACCCGAGCGAACGCCCGAGTACGCACAAAACTCGAGACGCGATGCTGCCTTGCACGGCGCTCGGAGAAGCGGTGGACACGCGAAACGCTGGTTTCGCCTAGAGCCCATGGCGCTCGACATACCGCCCACCAAATTAGACTATCTAATTTGTGGTTGGATGATCCTGAGGTGGTGCAGGCAGTTTGCAAAGCTTGACAATCGAACGCTTGCTGTTGCCGCTGGAAGTGCGTACCGTTGCCACCCGAACTCGGCCGTCATTGCTCGGGTGCAACTCGACGACGCGCTCGAGCTTCCATTTGAACGAAGGCAGGTTGTCTTCTTTCACAATGACCAAATCGTCGATCTTGAAATTGTCTTGTGGCGTCTGCCACTTGGTGCGGCATTGAAGAGTGTTGACATACTCCACCGCCCACCGTTTCGAAAAAATTTTGAGCGTTCGTTGGATATGTTGGGAGCGATCCAGTCGATTTGTTGGAATTTCGGACAAATCGGCGTCGGGGAGACTCGTCAATGCCTCGCCGACTAGAAAATGTGCCGGGGTGAGAGGCTGGAGGTCGCTTGGGTCGGAGGACATCGCAGTGAGAGGCCTCGAATTTAGGCACGCCACTATCTGCGTCAGTACTGTCGATAATTCTTCAAACGTAAATAGCGTACTGCCCATGACCCGCTTGAGGTGGTATTTGCACGACTTCACCCCTGCTTCCCATAGACCTCCCATGTGCGGAGAACTAGGAGGAAGAAACTTCCACTCGACGCCTTCGTTTGCGAACAGATCGCCGAGGTCCTCGGCAACTTGCGCACGAACGAACTGATGGACTTCCTTCAACTCGCGATTCGCGCCGACGAAATTTGTCCCGTTGTCGCTGTATATTGTGCGCGGTCTTCCCCGTCGACTAATGAAGCGACGCAGAGCAGCGATGAACGCCGCGGTCGTCAACTCGCTCGTTGCCTCGAGATGGATGGCCTTTGTCGAGAAGCAAACAAATAACGCAATGTACGATTTATTTGTCTTACGTCCGCGGCCTTTGTTGACCAACATTGTAATTGGGCCCGCGAAGTCGATGCCGGCGGCCGTGAAAGCGCGACTCGGATGGACCCTATCGCTCGGTAGTGCTCCCATGATTTGCGACGAGTCTCGTAGTTTGTTCCTTGCGCACCAGATATAGGAAAAGCATACTTGTCGGGCTAGGTCACGCCCCTTCAAGGGCCAATATTTCTCTCTGATTGAAGAAAGCAGTAATAATTGACTCGCATGCAGCAGGCGTCGATGTTCTCGCTCAAATAGCAATTTTAACAGACGATTTCCAGCCGGCGAAACGATGGGGTGTTTGCGCTCGAATGTTAACGAGGCGTTTTGCAAAGGACCTCCCACCCTGAGCACGTCGTGTGCGTCAAGGAACGGATGCAGCTGGACGAGGCTACTCGATTTCTTCAGACCAAGCTTGTGTTTCAGAGCAAAAATCTCTGCGTCGAACTGAGATGCTTGTGCGTGTTGGACAAGGCGTCAATGGGCGTCCTGGAGCTCATCCACCGAGAGTCGACTTCCTCTCGCGAGATTATGGATGAATCTCAGACAAAAGGCCAATACTTGCTCGATTCTCGTGAGCGAGGAGAATTCATCGATGATCTCTTGCATTGTGTGCTGTTCCTCTCGCCCCACGCTGTGTGTCAGAACGATATGGCGTGCTTCTTCCTCGATCAGCTGAGCGATTTTATGCGAAGGCTCGTTCGTAGTGGCGCTCGGCGCGGGACGGTTTCGTATCAGCCATGGAGGCCCTGACCACCATAACTCGGAACTCTTGAGCTTGCTGGGGCTCGTCCCGCGGGAAATCAGGTCCGCCGGGTTCTCTTCTCCTCTGACGTGATCCCAGTGCCTTGCTGGAACGATTTGGACGATTTCATGAACCCGATTCGATACAAATGGTTTTCAGCGACATGCATCGCCGCGAATCCAACACAGTGCGACTGTCGAGTCCGACCAAGCCTGCAAACCGTTTATTTGCACTCTCAAACCCCTTTGAACGACGGCAATTAATCGTGCCAATAGAAGCGCGCTGCACAATTCCAATCTGGGTATGGACATTGCCTTGATCGGTGCGACTCGCGATTTCGTACAAAGTAGTCGGGACGCGAGCACTCCGTTCTCGTCTTCGGCTTGGAGGTATAGACAAGCGCTGTAGGCCCCCTCTGAGGCATCGCAGAATCCTTGGAGAAACAGTCGCGTTGGCTTGTCGAATACGACGACTCGTCTCGGGAGGGTCAGCGTTCTCACTGCATTCAACTCTTGCCGGAACAGCTCCCATTTCTCGACAAACGACGCCGGAAGAGTCTCGTCCCAGTTACAGTCGATGCGCCACGTCTCTTGCATCAGTAGCTTGGCCGAGGTTAGTATCGGCCCGATCAATCCGAGGAGATCGAAGAACTTGCTGATCGCGGATAGTATTTGCTGCTTCGTAGTGGCCAGTTCCGTTTGGTGTACGGAAAACTTGAATTGGTCGTTGTGTGGGCCCCACTCGAGACCGAGAGTCTTTATCGTGTCGCTCGGATCGATGCGGTGTGCCAAAACGTCCTCTCGTAGCTCTTGATGTATGTGAGCCAAACTCTTCGAATGACTCGAGCACCATTTGTGAATCTCGAATCCGCCATCCTTCAACAACGCTGTGAGTTGTTGTTGTACGGCGACGATACCTTCGATGTCGTCGGCCCCCGTCATAATGTCATCTACGTACATGTCATCGAGTATAACTCGTGAGGCGATCGGATATTCATTTGCCTGCTCCGCGAGTTGACGAACGCATTTGATCGCGAGGTAGGCCGAGCTCGCCTCGCCGTACGTAACCGTATTCAATTGGAATTCTCGCATAGGTTCGTCGGGAGATTCTCTCCATAGTATGCGTTGGTAATTGCGGTCTTCGGGGTGCATCATAATCTGACGGTACATTTTTCGCAGGTCTCCGGTCAACGCGATATTGTGAAATCGAAAACGCGTGACTATGTCGATTAGACTACTTTGCAGAGTAGGCCCTACATGCCCTATTTAGCGCTACTCCGGAATCTGTTTTACTCGACGCGTCGAAAACCGTGCGAAGCTTTGTACTACGACTGGACTCTTTCATTACCCCGTGGTGCGGTAGGTACACTACTGGATGCTCAGTGTGTCGTGAGAATTCATGCACCGGGGACATATGACCAAGCTCCCGATACTCGCGCATAAATGAGATTTAGCGTTCGCGCAACGTTTGGTTCTTCGTGAAACGACGCTCTTATTGTGCCAATCGCCTACTCGCGATCTCTCGTGATCGCCCTAGTTGACCCGGGTTTTCGCGAAATGGCAGTCGCACCACGAAGCGTCCCTCACCGTCGCGAAATGTCGTTTGCACGAAGAACTCCTCGCATTGTTGCTCGTCTGCCGATAAAACTCGTTTTGTATCGGACTGTACGGTCTCGATCTCCCAGAATCTTTCGAGATTTTTCGTTCAGCGTTTCGCAATGTTCTAGTGACTCAATCAAGGTCGTGATCGTGGCACGCGTGCAAGCCACACTCGTCGTGTAATCGCGCGCGATAGATCCCGCGACTACCCACCCGAGCTTCGTGTTCTGCAATATCGGTCGAGCTTCGCCGAGCTCGATTCTCCCCGTTTCCAGTAAATCAAAAAAGAATTCCGCGCCTACCAGCATGTCGATCGCGCTTTATTTGTGGAATTCGATATCCGCGAGCTTTATGTTGGACGGAATTTGTATCGCGTCTCGCTCTATTTCAACCCATGGCAGATTTTTTGTGATTTTAGGCACGATGAAGCAACGCACGTTTACGCGATAATCTGAGTATCTCGCCTGTATGCTAATATCGCAGCTCTGAGAAATTTTACTTTCCATCTGGCTCAGTCCAGTGAGGATTTCCGACGTTTTGTCTCTTTTGACCCCCAACTTATTGCATGAAGCGTGTGTAACGAAATTAGCCTCACTCGCTCTATCTAACAAAATACGTATGGCCACGCTAGACTCGCTGCTCAGAGCTGCGTTGACTATCGCGGTGGCCATGATCACGTACTGTCTCTTGGGGCTGCTCGACGCGTGATGCACCGAGACGTTACTCGATTTGTTGCTCGAGTCAACGTCCGTGGCGTTGGCGCTGGATACTTCCTGCCCGCCCGGAGAATGGAGCAACGTGTTATGGCGCTGCGAACAGTCCCGATAAGGCCCCATCCGACACGACTTTACGAAATGGTCGTTGCGCAGACAATTGAGGCACAATTTCAGTCGTTGAGCCTCCTTAACCCTTGCGTTCACTGGCATTGCGAGGAATTTTTGGCAACGATATAAAAAATGTTCTCCTTGACAGAGAAAACATTTTCCGCCCTCCGCGGAGATCACGAGTGCTGCGGCTTTCTCGCTTTGTCCCGCCCTTCCTTTGTCGCGAGACTTAGATTGGTTTTTCTCAGCTTCGCTCTTGTGTGTCACGTCCTTCTGCGGTGTTCTGGCCTCGATGCGTTCGAGGGTTTGGGATCGCGACGCCAAGAAATCGGTCAGGTTCTCCAATTTTGTGTCAGCTGGATTGCCGTTTTGCTCCCACGCTTGAAGTGTCACGAGATCGAGTTTCGCTTCGATCATGTGTATGCTCAGCTCGTCCCACGTGTCTGTCGGTAACTCCATTGATTTCAGGATTCTCAGATGCTTGAGCGTATAGTCGATCAGCTCTCGAACGGCGCTTGACGATTCCTTTTCTACTCGCGGCGTTCTGAAAAGACACTAGATATGTTTCTTTTTTATGGCGCGTGGGTCTTCGTATCGCTTCTTCAGCAGCTCCCAAGCGACCGTGTAGTTCTCGTTTGTCAACTCGATCGACTCAGTACTTTTTGCAGCGGCCCCTGTGAGTGACGTTATCAGATACTGGAATTTCTGAACTCGAGAGATTCCCTCGTTTGCGTGTATCAGCGATTGAAACGTCTCCGAGAAACGTTTCTACTCCTCCGTACAGCCGTCGAATGTAGGCAAATGGACGACTGGTAGATTCACATTCGACTCCCTGCGTGCGGCGCCACCTCCCTCGCTAAATCGTCGTAATAGCTCGGTCTGCTGCGAGACGAGTTGTGTAATGGCTTCCGAAATCACCGCCGATGCTTGCGAGCTGTCGCCGTTACCGCTGAGACGTTGCATGAACTCGGTTTGATGCTGCAGTACTCGTGTCAACACGTCCTCGCTTGTCGACGAGCGCACTTCGGCTCGTGTTGACGTCACGGCTGTCAACATTTTCCTCAATGCGATTTTCAGACTGGGATACCTGTCATCGAAGTTCTCGTCCTCCGTTGCGTCGCTGACTGAAGGCTCGCCATCTTGGTTGGCGACTATTTTTTGCTGCACATCGTCGAACGCATTGTGTAACTCCTCCAACCTCGCAAGAAACACCTCGATTTTCTCCTTTGATAGTTGTCCGGACTTGCGCGCAGATTCGACTTTCTTCTCGAGCTTCGTGACTTTGTTTTTTATCACACCGCGCAATCTGCGTAGAGCATCCATGTTGAATCTCTACACGTTACGCGATTGCTTTTCAGTGCACTATATCTCACGATCCAGCTTGTTTGGACCAATTTTCTCACTCATCAATTTCGTGTTTGATGGTTTATTGACTTTATATAATAGTAATAAATTACACTAATATTTGAGAAATAATACGAAGAAATACAAAATGAAAGGGTGCTTGTTCTTGTGAGGTCGTTGTTGTAACCAAGGAGACTAGAGTAAAGGAGTCCAAACTCCCTATCCTAACCTGTATGTATAAAGTTCTTTCAATCGGTCGCAGAGAGTTAGTGTTCAGTTCCGCCGCAGGCATCGCTAGTGTTCCCCAGAGCCCATAATATATAGTAATACAAAACTGCATAAGGTCCGAGCTCCGCCGCAACGACCAATCACAAAACTGGGGTGATCGTGTTTCTCTCTCGTACTCACTTGGAATAGTCATGGTGTGTTTTCTTTCGCACACCCGAACGATAATACACCCAAGTGGGGATCCCTTCTATTATAATATATAATAATATTGTGTACATATATATAATAAATAAAATATAAATAATATTAATAAAACAACTCGTGTTGTTTTATTCACATGGGCTTATTATATAATAAGCATATGAGATATAATAATTATATAATAAGTATAGCACGAGGTATTTTATTATGGAAACTTATGATTTGCCTGTTATGTTTAAAAATATAGCTAATTATAATGAAACGCGAATAAAGGGATGAACGTACCGAACAAGCCGTCAAGCCTAATTGAACCCCCAGCACGGCAATCACTTAAATATGAGAAGATTTTATTGGCAAATCATTGTGTGGCGGAGTTGGTAGAACGCTAGATTACTGTATGAAGGTCCTGAGTTCGAGCCTCGGTAGTTAAAATTTTTTTCTTCTGCTTTCGTATAGATATTTGGTTGTACGAGCGAATTGAAGCAGTTTTAACCAATCAAAGGACTCGTCCAATCCCAAAAGAAATCGAACAAAAATAACATGGAAGAATATATTCTTCAATTTACTGCTATCAATAGTTGAAAGACCATAGCCGGGTAAGTAGGGAAAAATTGCCCCCGCATTTTCTCTAGCGAAATTAGGAGTATATTCTGAGGTATAAGAAAAAAAAACAAATTTTCTGAAAATTTCATCCCCGCCAACGCAATAGTTTTGGAAAAATGAATTTTTTAAAAATAAAAAACAATAAAAATTCGGGAAACGCTTCAGTGGATCGATTCGATTTTTTTTTGGTACTTGTTACGATCAAACGTGTTACGGAATAAAATTATAGAACATTTTGCGAAAGATTAAGGTTTAAAAAAAAATAATGTTCCTTGTTTTATTTTTTTTTACTATAATCCACTTGAGGTACAATAACGACATTTTTTTCATATAATCTTTGGGCACCTTATTAGATTATATAATGTTTTCAAAATGATCGGTTTGGTACGCCACAGTGAAAAAAAAAGAAACAGACTTTATTGATATATTTTAGTTATATATCTATATAACTGAAATATATCAATAAAGTGTGTTTCTTTTTTTTCACTGTGGCGTACCAAACCGATCATTTTGAAAAAATTATATAATCTAATAAGGTGCCCAAAAATTATATGAAAACATTTTCGCTATTGTACCCCAAGTGGATTATAGTAAAAAATAATAAAAGGAAAATTATTTTTTTTCAAACCTTGATCTTTCGCAAGATGTTCTATAATTTTATTTCGTAAGACGTTTGATTGGAACAAGTACCAAAAAAAAATCAAATCGATCCACTGTACCGTTTCCGGAAAAAAAAATGTTTGTGGATATTTAAAAAAAATTCATTTTTCTAAAACCATTGCGTTGACGGGCATGGAATTTTCAGAAAAATTGTTTTTTTTATACCTCAGAATATACTACAAATTTCGCTGGAAAAAATGCGGGGGCAATTTTTCGCTACTTACCCGGCTATGGCCTTTGTTTTATAATTCCTACCTAGAGTGTTTACTTTTCCCTTTATCTCATTGATTCGCGAGGAGTCATCTTCATTATTAGTTCGATTACATCAAGAGGGAAGTTTTTTATTTATAAATATCAGTACATCCCGATCACTTTCAATACGTCAATACTCTTTATCGGAAGGCTTCGTATAGTATAAAAATAGTAAAAATCATAAATATTGAAGACCCTTGGTGAAGTGTATATATATGTATGCATATATATACACTTGAACGAAAGATCTCGAAAAAAAATTCAGCGAGAATGGCATGGATGCGTGAGTTGTTTAACGTTAGAAGTTCTTGGGGCCCTGAAAAGGGCTGTTGATTCCATCTGGAAGGTCGGTGCTCGTTTCCACAGGCTACAGATGATCGGTCCCGATACAATTTTCTGCGAGAATGGGGGGAATATGTGTGTTGTTTTACGTTAAAAATTTTTGGAGCCCTGAAAAGGGCTATTGCTTCCATCTGGAAGGTCAGGGCTCGCTTCCGCAGGCTGAAAACAAAAAAATGTGCATCATGAAAATATCTAGAAACTACTAAAGTGTGTACTATTTATATATAAAATGAATTAATACTCTCCTTGATGCAAACGTGAGAGATGCAGATTCGCAGACATGATGAGACTCGCCCGTTGGTACTCTAAACCGCATTCGATTGAAAAATACAAACGCTTTTTTAAAAACATAATGTCACACCTATTCGTTATTAATTTATCTATTGCAATATTACGTGTAAATTTTAGATCAAACCTTTCTTATATTCTTTCAAACCTTTCTTATATTCAAATACTAAATGTCAAGATATTTTGACAGTCTAAAAACAATCTTATACATACTTATACATTCCATATACGTGCCACCGATTCATTCAAGTTCTCGCAAAATTGTCATTGAATATGATTTTAATTTACAATTCTAATAATAAATATACATTAAAAACATTAAATTACAATTGAATTTAATTTACATCTTGCAGGATGGAAAATAGTTAATATTTTACCTTCAATCACCGTGGAGATCCGCGCGGACTGGGTCACCGTAACCTAAAACCTTAACAAAAAAATTTGGAAAAAACTCAGATTAGATTTATAATTTAACAGTAAGTCTTGAAATACTCCCTGCTTCTTCTTTGCCGTTGCCGTCGCAAAAAAATAATTAAATTCGCTGAAAAAGAATTCGCTGGCGAAGGTTTTATATAGCTGCTGTGCTGGTGTACACGACAGATATTTTTGTTTGACAGGCGCAAACAATTTTGCCGCCATAACGCGGTCAGTTTCACCTTATGCAGTTTTGTATTACTATATATTGTGGGCTCTGGGGAACACTAGCGACGCCTGCGGCGGAACTGAGCACTATATCTCTGCGACCGATTGAAAGAACTGTTTTAGGCGGGAGTGTCGACTCCTTCTCTCTAGTCTCCTTGGTTGTAACGCTGAATGCTGAAACGCTCGACAGTCTCGACGCCAAAACTCTCGCACGACGCGCAGGCGCGATCCGAACCCCAGCGAACGCCCGAGGAGGCAGGAAACTCGAGACGCGATGCTGCCTTGCACGGCGCTCGGAGAAGCGGTGGACGCGCAAAACGCTGGTTTCGCCTAGAGCCGATGGCGCTCGACAGAGAGTATGCTGCAACTGGCGCGCAAATGGTCAACTCTACATGCAATTGTAGAAGATACAACAACGTCAAGTTCCATCGTCTCTGAGCATGGTGGAAAAGATAAAGTTCGGTGGGATACTATCGTCGAATAGCCGTCTGCATCACAGTCGTCTCGTCTTCGTTTTCGATATGTTGACTGTGTAAAAATGTATAAAAATTTGTCATCAAATTGTAAATGAGGGAGAAACTGTTTTCGCCGTAGAATAAATGAAGAACACAAATAATATACATTTTCATCGGAATGTTTTTTATTCATCTAAAAAAATGCCTCGCATACACCACGCTTCGTATAGACTCAACCAGCGAATTGAAGTATTAAAAAAAATAACTGGAAGGCAATGCTATCAGCCTTCTAATATAATCGATCGAAGATGAATACGGCACAATATTTCTCTTTAAGTTGTGAAACTGGTTTTTCTTAGTGCGAGCGCCCGCACCCTATACCTTCACGACCTATCGCTTCACATATGCAACATGAGCGTGATCGTTATGAAAAATATGGATTTTTTTAAAATTCTACCGAGATCTAATTTGCATCCCTGAACGATAACATATATATATATATATATATATATATATATACACACTAGCGTGTCGAAAAAAAAGAAAGAAATCTGTACCCCTTTAGAGGGTTGGGCCACTGGGAAAATTTCACAAATCGATTGTCGCTTGACGCAACTCACATTGACGAGGAAGGTCGACTATAAAGTGCAGAAATTACAGACCGACGATACGATTACAACGATTGAAATGCTAGCAAAAGTTCAGACGCGTTTGTCTCAAACTACGGCGTTCAACACGATATCTTGGTGTTTTTCTTCATACATTTTTTTTCATTGGTTATTAACACTGACGATATCATTTTTCCTCGAAAAATCGAAAAAACGTTCAAACAATTATTTTTTGATGATTTAAACACGATAACAACAAAGCTCGGTCAAGCCTAGGGCAATGTTATCTATTTTAAGAAAAAAAAAGTATTTTTTATTTATTTTAGATCAAGCGGGTGGCCATAATTAAGCACACAGTTGAGCCCCTCACGTTCAATGGTCCTTTACAAGACTGCTCATAACTACTTTGATTATTAATACTTTTTAAGTGAAATTCAGCACACGTCTTTGTTAATGTGGATGCAAATAAATGTAGAAACGATTTTCCAACCATCTTACTTATTCTGTCAAATTTTTTTTTCTATACTCGTCGTGATTTTCAGGTCGTCACCGTAGCCTAGCTCCTTAAGCAATGTTAGTAGGTGTAAAAAATGCATGCCAAATTAGTTGGGCGTGTCAGTTTGTCGACAATATTTTCGTATCCAATGACAGAACGTCTTCTAGTAAATAAAAATACCCCGTTTCATTATTACTTTGGCAAAGAATTCATCGAAAAGCCTTGTGTTACCTAAATCCCAAGCTTCCCTCGGAAATTTTCGAGAACCTTTATTTCTGACGATATCCCGACAGACGAGGCTAATTTCCGCTGCGAATCCGCAGTGACTCAAACGTTTCTCCTAGACTCGTCAGATAATCCCATTCGCTCATGTTCAATAGAAAGACCGTGCAGTACTCGATTATTTCTTGTCGGGGAATAACTTGATCGGTGGGGACTGTATGGACACGCCAAGCACTGCTTGCATTGTTCTATCAAAGCTTTCCCGTCGCCTGAAAAAGAAAACGAAATTCCAGTAAAAAGAAAACATTCGATCTGGCGCGTCTGAGAGGAGACGGAGATTTCGAAACAATTTATATGGATTCCGCGTAGCGCATCAGCCAATGGTGGGGACACAATCAGACAATAATGACTTGCTTTGTCCAGCTTCGGCGACGCTATTTTGTTCCAAAATCTCGCAAATAAAAATTGTAAAGATACCTGAAGGTATGTAGAATTATGTACAGTAAACGAAATTTTCATTCTATCAACCGAGTATCCGTAAAAAATTGTCGCAATTCACATTTTTTCCCGTTCATTCCAGTGGAAACTTATTATAGGAAAATATTAATGATGTGTACGCATATCACGAAAATTTTCAACTGTACTGTAGATAATCGTAATTATTATTTACATCCATATATGTTTGTCTGAAGGAGTTAGTATCAACAGAAAAATAATTTCCGATGGTTAACAATTCTCGCAAAATACACATAAGCTTTGGCAACGTCGCACAGTTCGCTCCAAATGCTAAGCTGTTTTATTGACTGCAGCACAAAACGCGCTTCACAGGTTATGCAAAAAAAAAAAGGAGACAAGAAATTATTGTGATAAAAGATTAGTGCGCCGTAAACTTTCCGATGGAAAAGACGTTTTGTCAGTACTTGTGCCCGCAAGAATCGTACTATGCTCGCCGAAGCTAGAAAAAGGGAATACGTCATAATAAATGAATGAACAAGTTTCACTGATTCCCATTCCGGTTTGATGTATATGTCATTGGCGCGCTAGGTATTTGATTGTCAAGGGTTAAACAGTCAATAAATATCGCGATATTCGTGATCACGTCGATAATTATTGATGTCTAAACGCGTGAGCAACGATCGCGGGATCTATTTATTGACGGTGTAACCCTTGCCATTCTGATTCTGATATTCCCATAGTTCCGACGTTGCCACATTTCAACACACGCACACACACAGGGGGTAAAAAAAGTTGCACATGTCGTTCTTTTCACACTATCCTTCGATAAAAATGAAATGCATTATGAAATTTCTGTGTTCGATGACTTATGATCCCTTAAAAAAAATGCGTTTCTATTCCACAACCGTTTCTCAGAAAACAAATCGAAATTTGGCCATTTTTTTATAGCCTCTAGGTAGATGTTGCTCCTTGAGTATTACGAAAAACTTTTTCTCCAACTCACGTCCGCCGTTCTCCGGCCACGAGTTAAGGTGACGATATATTTCGACCAAGATCGATTCCCAGCCGAGTAATTTGCCAAGCTTGTACGTAAGATTGGCAGGGCCCAGAGGCTGTTGCTGTATCTCCTTGTCTAGCGCGTTCAGCAGTTCTTTGGCACCGTAAAAGTCCTTGGACATTACCAACTCTCGGCTCTTCGCGAGCAACACGTACGAATAGTCCTGGCGAAAGCCGCGCGGTAACGACATGACCGCGCTCTGAAGTGGATTCATCGGATTACCGCCGTCCAGCAAATCAGCAGCTCTCGAATTTCTCGGGCGTCGTACGACAGTATCGAGCGTCTTTCCAATTCGGTCACCTTGAACTTTGGACTCTCTGCGGTGAAACGGATAACACGAGCATTAGCCTCAAAACGCTTGAATACGAAGGGAGAGTTTATGGTTCGTTGTCTAGATGAAAATCGATGAAAATGAATGCAATTCATATTGCGAATTTCAATTGGCAACTTACGAGTATACGTGACGAGGGAAACTCCCCAATCGTCGTCCAACAGTAGCGACGGTAATTCGACGTCATCGGTCTTCAATTGTTTCTCAATCTCCAATATTTCCTCGTGATTGAAAAGATTTGTGTAATTTTGATTGGCGAAAATTTTACGCGCCAGCTCGTCCATATCCCCCCCCCCCCCATCAGAACAATGTAGTTAATATAACGAGCGATTCTACGCCTCTCCGTCTCCTAAGATTTGTCCAAAACGTGATCGATCGCCTGAAACACGATTGAGATGTTTTACATACTTTTTGTCGTTGCGAATATCATCGATATACGATCATTGACGAACTCATCAATCCACCGGTAGCTCGGCTTTCCACGAGCTTCACAATTTTTCTACATTCCACAAATCTTTACCCAGAAGAGGACGTCCAGACCTTTATCCCCGGCGTTCATTATTTCGACGATGTAGTTACCGTGGATGACACTGCCATCCAGAATCTTTCGGAGCAAATTGAGGCACTGAATTCTCAGCAACAAATCGCGGCCGACGATAATTTTCCTGTTCTACCGAACCTCCCTGGATATCCAGCTCCAGATTGTCTCGATACACCTGCGGTATTTCTCGAGAAATGTTGTCCATTTGCAAAATCTCCAAGATGTTCTTCGAAAGAGAAAAAAAGCTCAGTACACAATAAGCACAAAATAAAAGCGCTTGTTTGTTCGGTGAAGCAATGTTTTGCACGGTGTACCGTGTATTGATCCCGGAGTTTAGCACGTGGTTCTGATTGGTCCAGTCGCCCTTAAGCTTCGGTTAACACGGTTAACAGAGAGTTGTGGAACCGGGCCTTAATAGTCGTTGAGCAACCAATCACAACCCTCCATTCAGAACCCACAAGTATTTGGGATTGGAATAATTTCGTGATCGATTACCAAACCTCCCGAATAGAATACCAAACACTATAATATGCGTTTATATCGATCAAGTCTCATTAGAACAGGGTTAACCAAAAATAACCTGGGAATTTGCGAAAATAGGTTATTTTCCGCTGCGGCTTCGTCACCAAGCATAACTTTCCATTCATGATCCGCATGTATTTTTCATAAGCCTAATTTCCTGATAAACTACCAAACGCCCTGACTAGAATCTCAAACGTTGCCGCATATTTTTTCTTAATCCAGAATAGTTGGAACATAATTGGTAAAAAAATAACGGGCGAATTTGCGTTAATCAGCCGTTCAATCAGCATATTAGATGTTTTTCTATCGATTAAGTCTTATCACAATGAAATTAGCCACAAAATAATGGGTGAATTTTTGTTAGAAATTCTTTTTTCCGCTGCGGCTTCTGTCGACCAATCACCGCTCGCCGTTCACGATACACGCGTATTGCTCGTTGGCGCAATCGAGTGATCGACTACCAATCGTTCTAAAGTGAATACCAAAAGCTTGAGGGAGTTTTTCTATAAATCAAGACTCATTAAAGGGAAATCGGACAGTACATAGCGAGTGCATCAGTGTTTTACAATTTTGCTCTGTGGTTAGACCTTCAGAGACCAATCGCAATCCTCTAATCAAGACGCCGGATATCCGTTCTAGGTTTGGTTAGGACTTTGGATCCTGATCTATCATAGCCGAGGCGTAAAATGTTTTTCCTTCGTGACCTAATGTGGAAATAATTATTTAATTCAAGTGTGCACAAACTTATTACTAATAAAGAATCAAATTAAAGGAACTCAACAGGAAGTCACAGAAGAGAGATGACCCAAGGATGGGCCGCCTGGATACCACCATAAACTTAGATGGACAACTTTAACGTCTCAATGTTTTTTTCATTCCTAATCGTTTGGTGGCCGTTTGGTGGTGATTGGTAGCCTAATAAAAAGGTTTGGTGGCCGACCGTTTCGTTATAATTAAATGAGACTTTTTTTCCGTAAAGTTGGCCGGTTGGGACGTTTTTTTTCTTTATCACGCAATGCATAAACTGCAACGTCTAATCGATGCAGAATCGTTTGTTGGTTACAAATATGCAAATCCCAGCGGTTAGTAGTTAATTCATTAGTTATTCCGGTCGAAAAACTATCTCCGTCTTGGCGCATACGATGGAGGGTGGTAATTGGTGATTTATAGATACAGCGGAATACAGCGCAGTGATATTTCTCAAACAACAAGTCTCAAACGGAAGATAATCGTTTGGTAGGGATTGGTAGCTTAATTGAAACGTTTGGTAGTTAATTCCTTAATTACGCCAATAGAAAAACCATTTTTATTTAGATGAAGGGATAGAGGGCTGTAATTGACTGTTAATGGATCCAACGCATTACGAAGCAGTGATGTTTCAATTTCTTTATGTTTTTTTCACCCATCTCGATCCGATAAGTCTCATACGAAAGATAATAGTTCAGTAGTGATTGGTAGCTTAATTAAAACGTTTGATAGTTAATTCCTCAATTACGCCGATCGAAAAACCATCTACGGTTAGATGATGGCGATAGAGGGCTATAGTTGGCTGCTGATAGATCCAACGGAATACGGAGCAGTGATGTTTCAATTTCTTCATGTTTTTCTTCACCGATCTCGTTCTAATAAGTCTCATAGGGACGATAATCGTTTCGTAGTGATTGGTAGCATAATTAAAACGTTTGATATTCAATTCTTTAATTACGACGATCGAAAAACCATCTACGGTTAGGTCTAGGCGATAGAGGGCTGTTATTGGCTGCTGAAGGAGCTAACGGGAGATAATCATTTGGTAGTGATTGGTAGCATGATTAAAACGTTTGGAAGTTAATTCCTCAATTACGCCGGTTGAAAAATCATCTACCCTTAGACGCAGGCGATATAGGACAGTAATTGGCTGCTGAAGGATCTAACGGAATAGGCAGCGGTGATATTTTAATTTCTTTATGTTTCTTTTCACCGATCTCGTTCTAATAAGTCTTAAACGGAAGATAATCGTTTGGTAGTGATTGGTAGCATAATTGAAACGTTTGGTAGTTAATTCCTTAACTACACCAATCGAAAAACCATTTATGTTTACACGAAAGGATAGAGGGCTGTAGTTAGCTGCTAATGGATCCAACGGAATACTAGATATAAGAACACAGTGATATAAGAATACAGTGATATAAGAATTTCTTTATGTTTTTTTCACGGATCTCCTTCCAATAAGTCTCATACGGAAGATAATCGTTTGGTAGTGATTGGTAGCTTAATTAAAACGTTTGGTAGTTAATTCCTCAATTACGCCGATCAGAAAATCATGTACCCGTAGACGGAGGACATAAAGGGCTGTAATTGGCTGCTGAAGGATGTAACGGAATACGGAGCAGTGATATTTTAGTTTCCTTATGTTCTTCTTCGCCGATCTCGTTCTAATAAGTCTCACACAGAAGATAATCGTTTGGTAGTGATTGGTAGCTCAATTAAAATGTTTCGTCGTTAATTCCATCATTACGCTAATCGAAATACCATCTATGTTTGAAAGAGGTGATAGAGGGCTGTAGTTGGGTGCTAATGGATCTAACGAAATACAGAGCAGTGATATTTCTTCATGTTTTTCTTCACCGATCTCGTTCTAATAAGTCTCACACGGAAGATAATCGTTTGGTAGTGATTGGTAGCTATATGAAACCGTTAGTAGTTACTTGCATAATTACGCTAATTGAAAAACCATCTATGTTTGGAAGAGGTGATAGAGGGCTGTAGATGGCTGCTGATGGATCTAACGTAAAGAAATGCTGCTGATGGATCTAACATAAAGAAATGCTGCTGATAGATCTAACGTAAAGAAAAATGTAAAGAAATATCACCGCTCCGGAATACGGAACGGTGATATTTCTTTACATTTTTATTCACCGATCTCGTTCCTATGGGTTTCAAACGGAAGATAATCGTTTGGTAGCTCAATAAAAATGTTTGGTAGTTAACTCCGTCATTCGCCGAACGAAAAACCATCGACGCTGGGACGCAGGTGATAGAAGGGTGTAGTTGGCTGCTGATGCATCCAACGGAGTACGAAATAGTCATATTTAGATTTGTTTATCTTTTTTTCCACCGATCTCGTTCCAATGAGTCCAATAAGTCAGCTAGCGACAGACAATAAGAGGCTCCTTTTCTTTCGTGATCGTTCATGGAATTGGCTGTCGCTAGCTAACGATAACGAAAACTGTTGCTACCGAGTTACGGAATCGCGGTGCTGGAGCGCGAGGGAATGTGATAACACTCTTCACCGCCGCTGTGAACGTTGAGTACGCGAGAAGAATGAGAAAGTGAATGTAACGGCACAGAGGGCGGAAGGAACCGGGTTTCTTCCCCCTTCAAACCTTTAACCGTAATTAATCTTTTTGCTTAGCACGCAACTCCCGATCATAGTTTAAACTCTAGATCAGGTTTGACTTATTTGGCTGTTTGATTAATATAATTATTTTTTTTTTTTGGCTTTTTCCAGTCATACAGGGCCCCCCCTTTTTACGAGCTCCACAATCCGCCACAACGTCGTTCTATCGCCGATTCCACATCGCTCCTCTGCCTCCCATTCCATTACCCCTATATCCACTCCACATCTGCCCCATAGTTCCATTCCGCGGGCCCGCCCCCACTCCAACTTGCGGCCGCAGCCGACCTCTCTGTATCGTATTTCCCGTGACATATCTACCATGGGCATAGGGAAACTGCAGAAACGGTATACCGATACAACCAGTCCCAAGTTCACTTCGCAGTCGCGGAACTAGTCGTCTTTCGCCGATAAATGTCTAAGAAAAACATTTCACGACGAAAGTGACACGACTTGGAATCGAACCCGGGGCCTCCCGATCCGCTGGCCAGCACGCTAACCACTAGACCAACGCACCGGGTTCTGTCTGAATTATATAATATCACGGGAACAACATTGCTATCGGACTACGCCGTTCTGTGGCGTTATGATGCATCTTTATCGCATGTACTACCCGCAAGATGATCTTCAGATTGCGACTTGGAACGAGATCGGTGATCAAAAACATAAAGAAATTGAAATATCACTGCGCCATATTCCGTTGAATCCATCAGCAGCCAACTACAGCCCTCTATCGCTTGCTACTAAACGAGCTAACTACTAAACGTTCCAAGTAAGCTATCAATCACTACCAAACGATTCTCTCCCATACAATATAGGAATGGTATTCCATACTTATTGGAATGACATCGGTGAAAAAAACAAGGAAATTCTTATATCACTCCTCCGTATTCCGTTGGATCCGTCAACAGCCAGCTACAGCGCTGCATTCCTTCATCTAAACACAGATGTCGTTGCAATTGGCGTAATTGAGAAATTAATTACCAAACGTTCTAACAAAGCTTCCAATCACTACCAAACGATTATCTTCTGTTTGAAACTTCTTAGAACGAGATCGGAGAAAAAACATGAAATTGAAATATCACTGCTCCGTATTCCGTTGGATCCATCAGTAGGCAGCCCTGTATTCCTTCGTCCAAACATAGATGGTTTTACGATTGGCGTCATCATGGAATGAACTACTAAACGCTTTAAGGGGTTACCCCCACTTGCGATTTTGAAAGAACGTTATTTTTATTGCATTTTTTTGAAGTATAAGTATCTGAGAATATGTCCTGAAAATTTCAAGTCGACCCGAACAAAATTGACTGAGATATGAGGGTTGAAAGAGAAGAATCCGTGAATTGAAGAACTGAAACTGAAACTTTAAACGCGTTTTTCTCAAAATGGCATTTCTGAAGTCGGTGACCAAGATTACTCGATCACTAATGAACCGATCTTCTTGAAATTTTGCAGGCTTATTTAATACATAAAAAATGTAGTCTTTGATCGTTCCATTTTTTTTTTCGAAAAAAATGGCCGTTTTATAGCCAAAAAACGGCCGTTTTTTTCGTTAAAATCGAACCATTAACTTTGACTGTCCGCCATTTTGTGAAAAATGAATATTTTTTAAAATCCTTCGATTAAAGACTAGCTTATACTTATATTTGACTAAATCCATCCGCATTTTTTTTCAGATGATCCACTTCGCCGCAATGTTGGTCACCGCAAACCGTGTATATAAAAACATTATTTCATTGACGGGTATTTGCCACTAAAAAATGCAATATTTTTCAATAAAAAAATTACTGAAAGTTCTTTAAGATGTGTTCTTTAAGATGGTATATTGATCGATTAAAAAAGTTTTGTAGTTTTCTTTAAAACATTCATGAAAAAGGCCTTTTTTTGCGCTACAAGTGGGGGTAACGCGTTAATTAAGCTACCAATCACTACCAGTCGATTATTCTCTGTTTGAAGCTTATCAGAACGAGGTCGATGAAGCAAAACATAATGAAATTGGAATATCACTGCTCCGTATTCCGTTAGATCTTCAGCAGCCAGCGACAGCCCTATATCGCCTTCGTCTAACGGTAGCTGATTGTTTGATCGTTGGAATAGAGGAATCAACTACCAAATGTTCTAATTAAGCTACCAATCACTACCAAACGATTATCTTCCGTATGAATCTTATTGGAACGAGGTCAGTGAAAAAACATATATACCTTGATATGTCACACCTCCGTATTCTATTGAATCCATCACCAAACCAACTACAGCCCTCTGTCCCTTCGTATGAACATAGATGGTTTTTGTCGTTTGGCGTAATTAAGGAATTAACTACCAAACGTTTCCGACCCTCCATTGTATACGCCTATACGTAGATTGTTTTTCGACCGAGATAACTAATGAAATAACTACCAAGGGCTCGGATTTGCATATTTGTGACCACCAAACGATTCTGCATCGATTCGACGTAGCATTTTATGGATTGCGTCATAAATAAAAAAAGGTCCGGCCATCTTTACGGAATAAAAGTCTCATTTAATTATAACGAAACGGTCGACCACCAACCCTTATTAGGCTTATTAGCCTTATTAGGATTAGGAATGAAAAGACCTTGAGAAGTTAAAGTTGTTCGGCTAAGTTTATGGTGGTGGGTCTACCGTGTCTCGTTATTGTCGCCACGTAAACTAACCCACCATGCGGCGCTAGTAGTCACCAGCATGACCCCCCACTCCAGTCGCGCAGCGTCTGCATAATTTGCATTCGACGCGTCTGGAAAATTCATTGTTTAGAATAGAATTTAAAAGTATATGTGTATATAGGAAGGGATGCAATATTTACACTTGTTGCAATATTGTGTATTTAAAAATATTTATTGAACGAAATAAACAGATGACATTAATATTTTTTAAATAATGGATTAGTCACGTTGTACAATGCTTTGCGATTTTTTTCTTGTCGAGATTGCTTTTTTTTTGCTCTGCGTCGAGACGTGCAGAATATTGCTGCATCCGCATTAATACGTAATATTGTATTATGTGTAAAAGAACACTATCGGCGTGTTCTATACACGGAAAAGAGAGCTTTTCATAGTTATACACGTCGTCCAATATAGACTCGAAAACACGTGTTGAATTGCGATGAGCCACAAATCGCTCTTCTAATGTGATAAAATAATTACGATTTTACCACACTACGATTTTTTAAATTCGAGAACAATGACAGATCGAGAAAAAATGACGAAATAATACGGAGAGGTGCTTTGCGGAGTGGGGGTCATGCGGGTGACTACCAGCACCGCATGGTGGGTTAGTTACGTGACGACAATACGGGGACACGTTCCTGTTAAGAGAATTTATCCCAGTGTCAGCCCCCTGCATGGAGGCTAGCCTCTCTGATCGGAGCCATGTTTGCATATATCTATACATTTGGTTCGGAGCACCGCAGCGCTATCTCTCGTGATACCGTTTTGTGGACGAGTTGAAAGGCCGAGTGTGGCCTCCTGTATCTAGTCTCCATGGTCTGCCCGGTGGAATTTGGTCTTCTGTACCGAGTCTCCAATCATCTACATCGTTATCTAAGAATTTCCCCTTACTTGCAGCGCCTCCTGCAGATAATCGCGAACCTCCAGTAAACAGCTGATCTGTTTGACCTACGGCAAGACATCATAACACGTCACAGTGTTCTTCCCGTGTCGTCTACCTTAAATACAATCATATAAAATGGGCGTGAGCGAAATAAGCACATGGGTATTGATTCGTAGATACGACAAGCTCGGTAAGATATTCATGACCCGTTCATTGACTTTTAGTGAAAAAAATACGAAAGGTTTAGAGTGTAAACCTTATGCATCAGAAACCGAGACTGTCAAACTCCAATCAAGCTTGCACGAGCTCACTCTAACATCGGGTACTTTATCGGACGATTTGAGATTGATTATCTTTCGTCTCATAAATGAAGAGGATGACGGCTCGAGGGTTCTAAAAATTAGAAGATCCGACAATAATCTGATACCGCTCTCGACCCTATTGACTGGCTGCAAAAAAGACAAGTACAAAACGATTCTGAGTGTTCTTTCAAGAACCGATCCGGAAATCGATCAATTCCCTGAATAATTTCAGTCCATTTGGAAATGAAGAATACATCGTATTTGTAATTTCAGGCCTTTCCTTATCGACATCGTCAAAGTTCATCAATTCTGTAAGTTTTGAGTAACAGCCTAAGGCAAGAAGCTGTCCGGCCACAGGCACACGTATGCTCAGAGCAATACATTACTTTCTAGGTCCCGTTGAAAGACGAACTGCCCTGCCTGACTACATAGAGGCCTTGAAAACAAAATTTGGCAGCCTAGAAACGCGGGTACGTTAAATACTTTCATACATCATCATGGAGCAATTTTATGAGCTTCATTCATTTCTCATGGCTGTTTGAGGCAAAGCCATTGCCTCGCGCCTACCTTTGAGAGTATGTACAATGTCAATAGAATCTCACAATGTTGCCAACCGAGCTCTATCATAGATGGTTAAAGGTTTGGGCTATGATGGCCCAAACATGAAAGGTATTTAGAAAAATTAATTTTGAAGCGATAAGTGAGATTGAAAAATCGTTCGGACATTTATCTGTATGTACATTAACAAAATTATGTACCAATTTCATAAAAGAATATTAATAATTAAGGAAGTTATAAGCAATCTTGTGAAGGCCCCACAAACATGAGGGGCTCAAAGGTGTACTTGATTTTGGCCATCTGGTTGATCTGAAACTGAAAAAGAAACAAGTTTTTTTCTCAAAATAGATAATAATCGCTAAGACTCGACCGAGCTTTTTATTTTAATCGTGTATCAATAATCAAAACAAATGTTTGATCTTTCGAGGAAAGATGGCATTATTGTCAATAACGAATGAGAAAAAGTTTTTAAAAACTTCGTCCAAGATTAGACTACTATTATGCTAAATAAGTGTAGCAAATTTCAACTCAATCCGTTCATTAGATGTCGAGAAATTTGTGTACACCGTTTTATACAACCATATGTTTATCTTTAATCCGCGATTTCTGCGCCATCTTTTGGACCTTTTCAATTTGAGTTGTCTCAAGCGACCACCGAGTCTTCGTAATTTGAACAATAATCCGACCCCTCAATATTTCTACGAAAATTACGCACTAAGCTCATTCTTCATCCAAGACATCCTTCATTCAAACTTCATCCAAGACATCCGTTTTGTACAACCATACGTTTATCTTTAATCCGCGATTTCTGCGCCATCTTTTGGACCTCTTCAATTTAAGTTGTCTCAAGCGACGACCTAGTCTTCGTAATTTTAACAGTAATCTAACCCCTCAATATTTCTACGAAACATAAAACACTGAGCTCTAGAGACTTCACGAACACAGAGTTGGATAACTTTCATTCGTCCTCTCTGTCCGAAAACTGCAGCTACTCCGTCACAGGCATGTCACATGGTACAGATTTCTCTTTGCTTTAAGGAGGTACGATCACTTCCACGGGGTAAAAAAAAAGTCTAGATTTATTTTACCCACAGCTGCTCTGATTGATGTTTACTTATGTCGGTTATTCTTATTATCGATTATAGTGTGCCAAATGTTGTGGTAAATGATGAATTTATTGCACGTGAACAAATAAAAACTGTAAAATTCGATTGTTAACGACTCGGTAGTAATCTTCGTAATAATAATGTTAACATATCCACCATAAAAACGGACTAAAAAGACAAAAAAAACCAGCCGGAAACCTATTAAGGAGGTACGGTGACGATCACGCTAGTAAACTTAGAGTCTATTTTGCGCCGTAATACTGCCACGGTTTAGACATATGTATATGTCCTATTTTCGGAAACTTTTTTTTTAAATATTGAATCTCGAGCTACTTACTATCTTTATAATATGGAAACAGACGTAATAATCTACTACTCGACTTCAGTAGTAGGTCATATCGTCGACGTTTAGCATCGTCGCATTTTCGATGGCTGTCATCGGTCCCACGCGCGCGGCTCAGTATGTTTTTGGTAGCCGGTAAACATGGAAGTTTATCAAGAGAGTAACGGGATTGCACCTGAAGTTCAGTTTAAAGACAAAGGTAAATTCTGTGGGACAAGAATTAGAAAATGAAAAGATGATATTGCGATTGCAAATAAAGAAAGTCGCGTTGAGGTTTTAACCTCAATGTCCAATGTCCAAGCTGCCCAAAGTCAAAACATATTTCATCGATTGTTATGTTATTTTTCCCTTTCCCAATTTTCACAATATTTGCAGATATAAAAAGGAACGTTCATTTTATATGACGGTTTTTCCATGATGAATTTATAGATAGATGCGTTGTATACATGTCGCCGGAAAAATTGAGATGCCTTGGCTATACATAAAAGAACTTTAAGCAAATATATCGACGAAGGCCTCTTTATAATCCATTGAAAAATGTACGGTTTGGCACAACAATATTTTTAATTCGCGTTGAAAACATCCGATAGATGAATCAAATTTGCGCGGGTATCCGGCGTTGCCACACCTCGAGCAAGATGGCTACTGTTACGTCATGAGAAGTCTCGCTCTTCGAATACTTCGGTTTTTCGCGACTTTAATCCTAAATTTATTGCTTATTTCTGCGGTGAGCTTGCCAATTCAAGGTGCCTTATTGATCACAAAAATTCAACGAACGCAACCGTCAGTTTCTTTTTACGTGTGTCTTGGCTCCAAAAAGCACAAAACAATCGATATATGAGAGGACAGGCACATTTTGTCGTCTACGTGTGACTAATTCACCAACATTAACAGTTAATAACTCGGAAACTGTACGCTAAATCTCGTCAAAACTTCGCACATGCATGGACGAAGGTCTCGACAATGATATTTTAAAAAATCCGACTTTTATCTTGGATTCGCTCCATCACCGAACCTCCTTAAAATAGGCTTGAATTACCTCGGCGGAATTAACACGATAGGTAGAATATAATTATACATATTATTGATACGTGATAAATGATAAAACTCCATAAATTGTTGTTTGGATATTTTATGGCGGCTTCTATTCAAATTCTAATTGACTGGCCATTGCCAACGGGAAATTGAAACTTTCTCGTAATGTCGTGCTTTAACTACACGGTGAAGATCGATTTTCTTATTTTTTACAATACCTATTATATCTAATCTATCGAATTTCAGTTTTCCAACGGGTTTAGTTTGATACGTGAGCATAAAAACCACGATCACCGCACTTCCGATTGACCGTCTCCATAACACGACGTGCTTCGCTAACTCAAAGTGCTTGACTTTGCAGTTATATCGCGAAAAAACTGAACGGTCAAAATAGCTCAAATTTTGGGAATAGGCGCATAAACTATTCGTCAAATCATGTAAAAATTTCAAATCCGAAAGATGGATTCGTAGTAATGATCGTACCTGCTTAAGGAAGCTGTCCAGTGTGACAGCCCGAAAAATCGCTGTTTTTCGCGATTTTTTTTTTTAAAGAAAAAATAATCTAATCGGTCTGGTTTTTTTTTGTATATTAATTGGGTATTGAAGAATACAAAACAATTTTTTAAAGATCGATTTATTTATTAATTAATATCTATAAAAATGATGAAACAATTGTTGCAGAAAATGCACTTGGATGTGGTGTCCACGTTGGGGGTCACAATTTTGATCTGAAACAAAAAACACAAAAAGATTATTGATCGGTATATAATTGGCTTTCGTGCTATGGAGGCTTTTTTTTTTTTTTTTTTTTGCAAAAATGGCGCCGGTTTGAACAAAAAGTATCGATTTTATCATTTTTTTTGGCAGTTTTTTTACAAAAAAATAGGAAGATGTCAAAAAAAAAAAAAAGCGTCCATAGCACGATAAACAATGACGTTAAGAATATTGTGTAAAAAATTCAACTCGATAGCTTTAAAACTCTGCCCTCCAAGTTGGACACCGTTTTGAAAAATGCTGTTTCGAGAAAAACGCGTTCAAAGTTTCGCTGTAGCTGTAGCGCTCCGTTGCCTTCTTCCAAGAAATGCTGTACAGTAACCGAAATAATCTGAATTTCGGCATGAAAATTTCAGGGAATATTCGGAAGAGTGTATACTATTCGATAAAGCAAAAAAAAAAAAAATCGATTTTTTGAAAATTTCACACTGGAAAGCTCCCTTAACGCTATTCACTCTTAACGCAATATTCGTTGAAACGAGACTAAATTAACTTCCACGCTCTTTCACTGATTGGCGCAATTTGAGTGAAATAGAGCTCTAACGACCAATACAGTTAAGGGGCTACATCTACCTAGAACCTTAAAAAAAATACAGAAAACCAACAAAAGTATGACCGAAGGCCGATGATGAAATTGATATCGCAACGTTTGGTGGTGGCCACTCCAGCCTAAACGATTGATATGAAAAAAAAAAATCAAACGGGTTATTCAAGTTAACAATAAATACGAGTTCGAAGCTGTAGCTCATTCAATTTGAGGAGTATTTCAATGAAATTTTCGGGGAATATACCTAAGAGCTGATACTATCGAATAAAAATATTTCTAAAAAATGCGATTTTTTAGCCCGCTTAGGTAGATGTATCCCGTTAAGAAGGAAACGATGTGTATTCCTTCCTTTTAACATTGTGTTTTGAGGAGTGCGAGTAATTCTTCTCTAACTGATTACTTTCCACGACGCAGGTAATGCTCGCTGAAGATGCTCTGCCAAAAATAACGACGGCTCACATCCAGGCTGTGGAAGAAGCGACAGTGCAATTGGCAAATTGCGTAAGCTTTCTGGATCGCAGACTCGACGAACTGGCCCCACCCGGTTGGGGAACTCAGATAAGTTCCGGTATTTGAATTTTCATTGGTATCCGACCCGTTTGAAGATACAAGCTAGTGTTGTCTCAGGCGCTGAGAAGATAAAACAGTCTCGAAGGAACGTAATATCAAAGAAGTTGATGGAATAGTTGTGACATACCAAAGATACTCGTAAGATCTCTCGGGTTTTTTTCCCACTCTAAGATCTAAGAACAGTCAAAGTTCGGCGTTCGAAAATACGACATGTGCGTGCGTATATTAGTCTAATAACATAAGTATTATGATACACCATTAATAAACGAGAAAAGTGGGTGAAATTGTATTTCGTGGAAAGTAACGCTCGAGTACGTGGAATGTGCGTTAACGTATAATTTATTACAGTTTGCTGCACAGCTACAAAGTCAGAAAATTCCCCGGGCTATTCGTGTAAGAATGAAGACCGAGGAAGAGAATGAAGATGTGTTTTAAATTATCATTAACTCGTTTTCTCGTGTACCCTCGTAGAGTTCACCTTTAACATTCATAACGCTGCCATAAGTTTGAAGATTTCGATAAAAATCGTAGAAAAATATCTTACGAATTGCTTTTAAAATATGTGAGCGCACAGTTGTTTACGTTTTTTTTTTTTACATAACAAGCGTATTCTACATATACAGTTACGCTAATCGATTCGAAATACAAACTAGCTTTTTATCTTTTATCACTCGGAACAACAGCCATACAATCGATTAGCGTTTCGGTGGTTTTACAAGTGACTTCGCGAAACAATTCTTTTCGGAACACTTCTCGGTGCGATTATCTCGTAGGAAGAATTTTTTCCGTGAATACTATATGTACAAAAGAACTCGAATGATGAAATAGAAAAAAAACTCAAGTTCGGATTTTAAATTCGATGGTGATGTTGGAGCAATTGCTTCAAATTGAAACAATAACGTTACACGTATTTAACATTGTGCCAGCATTATGTACATGAAACAATATCGGTACTATTCCTTGAGCAGTACCAACGTTACGTTGCTTCCGTCATCGTTTGGGTCGATACGAAGATCGTACTTGTTGGCCTGAAAATGAAAAGAGAAACAAAACTTCTATCAAAGATCTACGGGGAGAGTTTCGTCCATACGATCAACATTGTGCAAATTAAATTATGGTCCAGTAACATAAAAAAGTCGATTTATTTCATGTTTCCATTGTAGAAGAACTCAAGATTATTGCGTCGAAATTTCCTGTCACGGTTCCCTGAATAGTGTATATTTTACAGACGTGTAGCTCTGAGTGCATATTATTGATGCGGGTTAGAAGAAAAAATGAAACGCATTTTTTCAACGCGGTTGACGCGACTTTCGTCGTAATTATTGTTTTCAAAGTCCTACATTCACTTTCTAATCGTGTGCACTATCGCGTGTACACAATCATCAACTCGTAGCCGTCCTTTGTTTTCGTTGTAAACAAACACATACGCGGAAAAAGCCTATCGCCAAAACCTTATGTTAAAACCCGCGGAAAAGTTCGTCAAATTATTTTTTCGACTTGACTGCAGTACTCGCGATCACGATTAAGGGGACTAGAGAAGTTTTGAAAACGCAACAAATATGTTGCATTCAATTAATTATAACGAGGTAGAGAATATATATATCGAACTTTTATCTTTTTAGGAGTATTTGAAACATCAGAAAAAATAAGAACATTTGTTGAGATTCATTTCCAGTCCAATAAGATCGGCGCTGCACTGCAACGAGGCGAACTATGTAAAATCCGGATTTACCACGATATCGCGAAAACCACTGGACCTACCCGATGGCGTAACCAGCATTTTGGGTGACAAAAAAGTGGTTTTGTCCACGATCGTCTTTTAAAAAAATAAAATTTACATAACAGTCTTGTATGACTATTAACGTTAAATATATTGACATTAGTATCAAACTCTTGCAATAGCTGAAAAAATAATAGTTCATTTTTTCATCATTCTTTACTTCCAGCAGGCACTCAATTAAATGAGTCACTTTTCTATTTTTTTTCTGCAAATCGGCTCAATGCTTTTTAGTTGGAATTTTCTAAATTTTCTAAAGCTTTGTGCTTCTAAGCCACATTTTTATCCGCCGATGGCAGACAAACTCCTCTTACAAGCGGCCGAGCTCACGGAGAAAACTATTGTTGCTTGAAAAAGGTTTTTTAAGTTAGAACAGTACTTCGTTTCAACAAGCTTTCCTAAATTTCCAGCATTTATTCCATCATTTTTAAGGAGCCTTCTCACTTTAGACACTAAAAAAGGCTATTCTCATGAATTTTTTATAGGTTTCTATTATAGATATCGATATAAAAGTTGTTACACATAATAAATACATATAAAAAAAAATTATTTATTTAAGTCACTATTTATAGACGAAAATGGCAGTTAAAAAATGTTCTAAAAAAATGGTAGGTCTGCGCTGTTGATGAAATCTCAGAGATGGATCATCCGAAACAAAAAAATCCAACGATTTTAGATTCCGTATGTTAATGGCTATAGCGCATATCATACGATTTTTGATATATGCAAAACTAACCAATTGGCGGTCATTTTTTGAATAAACAAAAAAAATGTGTTTTTCACCGTTTCTGGCAAAAAAAGTAAATATCGAGATTTAAAAAAAACCCTTGATATGCGCTATAAGCTATAGTTGTAAAGAATGTGTGGTTGAAATTTCGTAAGAATCGGTTCAGTAGTTTCGAAGATTTTATCAACAAGCCGTCGAAAAACGTTGTTTCGCGAAAAACGCGTTTAAGGTTTATTTGGGTTACGTAAATACATTAATTTTTTTTTAATGTATTTTAAAAGTGTATTTATTAAGTGTAACAACTTTTATATCAATATCTGTAATGGAAACTTATCAAAAAAGTTCATGAAAATAGCCTTTTTCTTAGCGTCTCAAGTGAGAAGACCCCTTAAATGGAAGTATGTTTTTCATGACCGTCGCTTCAGCTTCTAACAATAAGGCTGACGTATCAATTATTAAAATTTTTTAATAATTATTCATGAAGTCCTCTCCGTTCTTTTCTCTCTGGTAGTAATATCATCATTTGCTACCAAGTAATAGTGAATTGTAATTATGAAATGCCGCTTTCAGAATCTACTGTTATATCCAGCAGTTGACGGATTTTTTAAATTGAATATAATATGGCAAAGCGGCGTTTTATATTTACAATTAAATTCATATTCAATTTAAAAAATGCGTCAACTGCATGAGTTAACAGCAGATTCTCAAAGCGGCGTTTTATATTTACAATTTACTATTACTTGGTGGTAAATGTCGATCTTCCAGTACTCTTCTGGATATATATCGGCTGGCGAATGTAATGTATTGCTTTTGCCCACAATTAACTTAATTGTCAAATTTGAATATTAAATGACGAAACGAAATCGCTGCCTTTCATACAAGTTACGACATTACGACGTAGGAAACAGTTCAAGTTTTATTAAATGTTTTCTTTATGCTTGCTGG
This sequence comes from Ophion costatus, assembly GCA_951751655.1. Lineage (NCBI taxonomy): Eukaryota > Metazoa > Arthropoda > Insecta > Hymenoptera > Ichneumonidae > Ophion > Ophion costatus. The sequence goes on along the minus strand of OX632362.1, from coordinate 4,988,398 downwards.
GCCGAAACAAATCAAATGAATCAATTATTTGAATTTAATTATTCATCATCGATTTTTTTCTGGCGGGCACTGGGATTTGTGCGGGGGGTGCCCACCTCTGCCCCCTCCTGACTACGCCAGTAGTCATATTAACTTGAACCTTCGACAGGACCCTGGAACACTGACGATTTAATTGTACCTGACATCCGACTGAAACGGAAATGTTTTCACTGTTTCATAATAACAAATTACGTGAATTTAAAAGAACGTTACATCCACGCCATTAGGTTAATTTAGTTTTAAGTTTTGAACTCTCAGACATAGGTGTAACAATCATCCAGAAATTCAGCCGAATATTATGAGATCTCAAGATTGAGTAGGCGGGTCGGAAAAATGTTCCAAACAAAATCGATAGGAAAAAATCACATTACAATGGTAAAATGTCATTAGATTTTCGATTCGACGCCGCGTTCTCGCGTAATGTCGATCTGCTAAAGCCCGTCTTACTGTATAAAGAGTCGCAGCGTGTCCGTCAGTGTCAGTGATGTGGGATCAATTTTTTTTATTACTTGGCGTCAACGCGCTGTATAGTGGTTCCATTTCCAAACAATTGGGCATTTTCGTGGTCGTAATTCGGAATTTCGATGTGATTTTTTTTTTACAGAATCGGTCTTAGCTATCCTGACAACTTTTATGCTATGAATAAAATCCGTAAGATGCGTAATCAATAAAAATAATCAATCATTTCTTGTATGAAAAAACATACTTCATTTTTTTCCCTTAAATCGGGTAAACTCGTTTCGCGTTTCGTTGGTACCATGTGGTACCACTTGTAATATTATACAAAAAATAAAACACGCGCGTTCACTTGCGGCCGCGAAAAATTTGACGACATTTAAAAAAAAAAATGTTTTGCTTGTTTCGCGAAGAGTTCTTTTTTCTCCATATCTATTCGTGCATTTTCGTGTACTGCAGTATATATTTTAATGGACTTTGTGAAAACCAAACTTATTAAAAATTACAGTTTAATTATTTTAACGATTTTAAAGACTTTTGCTGAGGTAAAGGGCAATATTTTTAGACTTGATAAGTTTTTAGATGGTGCTCTTTGTTGATAACAAGGGCCGAGTACCGAAGATTACTTACTCGTTTCTGCAGGTAAAAATTAATTTGCAGGTGGCTAAGTGATTAGTGGTCAAGGGATTTCTTATCTACTTATGTGGATAATAACATTAAACTTATAAAGATCGCTTAGTAAAAATTACTTATTTATTTATATCGTGTTTTGAAAATGACGGAGTAAGTTGTACCCGTAATAGTTTTTTTTTGCGATATAATTTTAGATCTTCACTTGAAATTAAATACGTACATTGCATTTTACCTTAAAATCTTTAAAATGGCATAAAAAAATTATTCAAACGTAATTTTTCATGACTTTGATCTTCACAAAGTCGATTAAAATGTACTACAGTACACGAAAATGCATGAATAAATATGGAGAAATATGAGCTTTCCGCCAAACGAGGAAAACAATTTTTCTAATTGTCGTCAAATTTCTGACGCGACCGCAAGTGAACGCGCGTTTTTTATTTTTTGTATATCACTAGGGCTACCCCATAGTTTCAACAAAACACGCGACAAGTTGATCCAATTTGAGGGAAAAAAATTAAGTGTATTTATCCATACGAAAAAAAATTGTTTCGCCAAAACTACGCATCTTACAGATTTTATTAATGAAATAACAGTTGTCACGATAGCTGAGCTCACTCCGTTGGCGCGTCGACCTCATCGGCGGGGGAATAAACGTCGAAAATGTACTTATTTTATGTCACAATAAATACCCCTAAAAAGAGAAGAAAAAAAACTTAGATATTTATTCGTAGCCACGTTATGAAGAGTCAAACACAAGCAAATGTTTTGGATGTCAAACGTCGCGGGCTTCAGGATGGGCTCGTTGAACAAATGTCACGGCATGGTTTTCGAGTTTTGCAGTATAGTGAATATCTTAATTGAATGATTCAGTTACGAAAACTTACGAGCGTGAGGGATGCCAGCAGATACCTCGCGGCTTCTGGCGTTTTCTCCTGACGAACCATTGCATCGAACGTTATCATACCGTTATTATTTTTGAGACTCCTCAAAACTCTTGCGGTATAATCGGCCATTTCGAATTTAGGTTTGTTCTCGGTTTGCCGCAATTTCAACTGAATCTTCTCGTGCCACCTTATCACAGCCTCTTCCTCCTCAGTCCTCACGTCGGCGTTCTCGTGTATGTCGTGAACGAGTCGTTCGATTCTGGTTTCACACGTCGACGGCGGAGGAGACATTGGTTCAGGACTGTTGAAGGATTCCGGTGTGTCCGGCATCGGGAAATCATCCGCACAGTCCGGTATGTCCGGCGTGATCATGACGTCACTGATATCCGTCGTCTCGTATCGAGATAAACGAGACTTACCATCATGATGAGTCTTGTAACCCAACAAATTCATGGACTCGTTCATCACAGCCTCGTAATTTTTCAATGCTTCAAGGTCGTGGAGATTTCGCAAATATTTCTTGAAGCATTTTGATAGGTCCTCGAGCTCCTCTGCGAAAGATACGCCGACAATCGTCCCATTCGTAAACCATTACCAACTTACTCCGTAATACGTATATTGGAATAAATGTCGTTTGAAACTTGTGCCGCTATGGCTTATCCAAAAACGTCGCTACACGTTCCTGGCTTTGCTTATTCTAAAAACCATTCTCAGATTTTGATCGTATGCATTGGGGATATCGAGTATATCCTCGTACTTGGACGAACCGACAGTGTATTACCTTTCATGAACGGAAGAAATAATTGTCTCGTTGGTGAATACAGATTCATTTTTTTGTTGCCGTTTTCCAGTTCGTCGAATAAGAATTTTTCCCGGCGTTGTCGTTTTCTTGCTTTGGAAGTCATTTTCCGTTTGTGCTGCGATTTGAAACGTCGAGTTAGCAACAATCAGTTACGAATGCGAATACTATATCGTTTACGGCATATATGATGTGAGGGTGTGTCGAAAGAAGCAATAACTCTTACCCCTTCAAACCATAGTATGGAGAAGAAAAAATATTCATGCCAAATTTTAGCTCTTTGACTCGACTCTGATCGCACTGAATAGATTTACTCCGCATCTTATCCACACGTTAGTTCATTCGAAGTTGGATAACTCAAAAATTGATTAATATTTTACAAATTCGGTTGGAGATTTTCAAAACAGAATCTACAGCTTTCGAAAGCTTTGTTCGAGAGGGTTCGGCTAATGCGGAAATAACGAACGCTCGTTCGTCGCCTCAGGCAATTCAAATTGAAGAGGAACGTTCAACATATGGTGCAGGAATCGCAGATTGGAGGTGAACTTTGAAGAAAAGGTAAAACTTTGAACGCGGTTTTTTCTCAAAACTGGTTTTCAAAACGGTGTACACGATTTCTCGACATCTAGCAAACAAATTGGCTTCAAATTTAATACACTTATTCAGTGTAATTCAAGTTTAGTCTTTACTGACTCTTTTATTCTTAACTTTCTTCTTGCATTAGTTATTAAAAACAGTTATGTCATTTTTCTTCGAATCAACGACATTTTTTCATGATTGCAAGACGAAACAAAAGGAAGCGCGGTCAATTATTAACCAATGTATCTATTAGAAGAAAAAAAAAAGTCGTTTTTTTGTTTCATACAAAGTGGGTGGCCAAAATCAAGTGCTTCGTTGACCTCTTACATTCAAAGATCCTTCACGAGATTGTATATAACTTCTTTAATTGTCAATATTTTAATGAAATCTAGTACACAACTTTGTTAACGGGCTACATCACCTGGCTGGGTTAAAAAATTGCATTTCCAAAAGTATTTTGTTTATTCGATAATAGCACCTCTTAGCTATATTCTCTGGAAATTTCATTGAAATATCCTAAAATTGAATGAACCGCAGTTTCTAACAGGCGGCCTGGCGAGTGGTGGCAAGCACCATAATTTAAACTTTAAACGCGTTTTTCTCGAAACACTGTTTTCAAAGTCGGTGGTCATGATATCTCGAGAACCACTTGATGGATTATTTTCGAATGTACAGGCGTTACCATGAGAAGCATTTAAAGGTGGTTGACGATCCCGCTTTTTTTAAATCGATCTTCATTTTCTAATAGTTACGTGAAAGAAGAGTGAATAGAAAGTGACGACCTTTTTCATCGATATTGTATGCTTAAGTTTCAATTCGTCGCCATTGCTAAAAAGAACATGAATTTAAGAAATCGACGATCGTCACTGCCTCCTATTTATCGTTAACTTGGAAAGCCTCTCAATATATGTACCTTCGTGTTAAAGAAAAATGCTTTTTTTTTCACCAACCGTTTCCCAGAAGAAAATTCGGAATTTGACCCTTTTTCGGGCCTGTAGGTAGATGTAGCCTCTTAATGCACATAAAAATAAGTGTCCAAACGATTTTTCAATCTCACTTATTCCTTCCAAATCAATCTTCTTAAATAACCCTTATTCGGGTCACCACAGTAGCCCAACCGCTTAAAACCTCAATATTATTGTTGTCACACATATTACTGCTATTTGAAAAATGAAGTTTGCCACACCCGAACAAATATGAATATCTACATTTACCCACCGATCTTTCGGCACATTTCAGCAACGACGCGGCACAGGGTAACTGGAAAGGCCTTTTGCTTTTGGTAAGTTCGTCCGCCGCATTGTTAAACGGGATTGGTTCCAGCGGCCTCGTGTCGCTGCATTTATCGATGTCAAAGAGGCTTCGCAACCGTTTACTTCTACAAGAACAACACACGGAGTGGGGGAAAAAACAGTAATAAGTAACGTGCTTGACCCGTATAATCTGAGAGGACCTTTGCCATTATTGATTTCACCGAAAAAGCACCTTCGACAATGTTCGACCACCGGCGTGTGCGATTTGCTCAAAGGACTGTTCGTTTTTGAAGAATCGCTAAATTTTTCATGCTCATCGGCGCTACATTTGCCGTGTGTCAACGGAGTCTCGTCGCTGGCAATTCCCGAATCGTTGGCCGCCTCAACGTGGCTGTCCGGCTCGCCGATCGACAAATTTGAGGATGGCCGAGGTGGCACGGAGTCCCAATTGCCATCTCGATCGGTCGAGAGCGCGGATTCCGGACGAGGCGGGTCTCGAATAGAAGAACCTCGGCCGGAGTCAGCGATCGAACTGAACGTTAAATTGATCAAATCATTTTCCGCATCCGGGAGCGGAGTCGATACCGTGCAACGTTGCCGATCCAATACGTTTTCGGTAATCGAGTCGCTCGCGAATTCGTTCTCGCCCAAGCTCGAATCGACGGCGCTCGGCGCTGATCCCTTTGGAATGTTTACGGTTCGCTGCGGGGACGAACGCTTCGAAAAATCTAAAAACAACCGAGCATTCGCTATAGCAGTATCTGCTTTTTTCTCTCCCCAATAGGTGTTAAGGTTATTCGTCGTGACACTTTGTTCATTCCAAATGTGCAAACTTGGCACGAGAGCATCGACTTAGTGGAAAACAAGTAAATGAAGCGATATTAGAGTTCGCGAAATGTATATAGCAGATTGTAAAAATTCGATAGAAGCGTTATCTACATCAACGAGGAATTTACCTTCGGGCCTCAAGTGTTCCACCAACATTCCAGCCGCGGTGATGTACTGATTGCACCTGTTTCAATAAACTCGTAATTCAATACTTCGTTCCTCGATTTTGCACACGTGGCATAGTTACAGTATACGCACTAGCCATGCGTGAATCTTCATAAAAGCTTTCGTAAAGCATCGGTTTTCGTTTGGGTTTCGATTGCGTTTATTTTTCCTTTCGTGTGAAACACTTTTCCCACCGAACCCCGAAAATGAGTGCACTTATGGGTTAGCTAGTATTTCTACTACTCCAAACATTGAGTATGACATTCTCAAACGGCGGACTGCTCTTTTTTTTTAAGGCGAACCAAACAATTACTTTTTTGTCGCACTCGAATTACTTGTTGCAAGATACTCAGCCAAATAATTTCGGCCATACATGTTTGAGGACTCATTCTTACAATTAGCTTTTACGAAAAGTTTGTTTTCATCTGAATTTCGGTAGCTCGCGTTTCGACGAAAACTGAACACGTTCAGCCACGTTGAAGAAGTCATGAATAGTGATTTTGAATAGTAATAATGCCTGCAAATTACTAATGAATAGTTTCAACAAATAATTGTTCAACAGCTGATGAGCAAGAATGTGGTTTTTTTGTAATTTCAAAAGCGAGTTTTCTAGATGCTTATTTTCTAAATCCCTCGCTTCGAATGTTTTTCAAGGTGTGTCAATGAAACTATTCGTTCCATGAGTTGGACACTTTTTAAGAGCAATACGGAGCCATTCTGCCAAAAATATCTACAAATTGAGAAACGTCGATCTTTGTTTGAGAATATTCGAAGAGACAATTCTAAAAGCCTTTGTGAGTGTTCGAAAAAATCAACGAAGCCATTTCAAATGAAAATAAATGGTTTACTGTTTGTCAACCAATTTTTAGCTCAAACTATTTCTTAATATTTTATTGTAAAAAATTGCCATTACTGCCATTCGAAATCAATGTTCATAACAGTTTCAATATGTCTGAATTTCTTCAGACGCTTGTCGAATCGCGAAGTGCAGAAGTTCTCATCGAATTAGACATTTTGCTGGGAACTTCCAGGCGAAACGTTCTTAAAAAGTGAATGAGGATAATTCATATTGTCGTATTATTCCGCACGAAAATTGAATGGAGTGCATAAAATGAGTTTAAAAAACTGATGGTATCGGTAAATTCTAATAGAGAAAACTCAATGAGGGCGTTTGCAACCAGTCAGTTCGAACAGCTGCACCTGCAGTGCGAACACATTGCCGAACACACGGCACAGTAGCAGTATTAGAGAAGAGACGTACCGAAAATCATATTTTCTTTCGGAATTATTTTGTTCCTGTTCGTTCTCGTTAGCGTTGATCCGGTCCGTTTTTGAAGACGATCTCGATATACTTTCCAACTGCGGAAATCGTTCACCCAGTAGTTTTACAGCGTTGCCAGCGCCGTGACGATTTCTTATATTATTATTTTTAGCAACGTACTGGGCAAAATCGATCGGTTCAAAATCGATTATGTCTATCACAGTTTTCTTCTCCTTGCCATTCTTCTTGCTTCCTTTCTCCGTTTCGTTCGCAGCTCTGAAAAAAGATTATTCATCCCCCACGGTGATAGAAAATGCGACTGATTACGGGAAATGTAGAAGTAACGAGATATACGTACTCTTGATCGACGAAAGATCGTATCAGAGCTGTCGTGTCCTGAAATAGATACTCGACTCGTCGTACGTAAACGTCCGCGGAATTCTGAAGAACAAGAGCTGCTTTATTCAAATTGACATCCCTCTGCTCCTCCAGTAGCTTATAGTATTCCTCCAAAACCTGTGAGTAAAATAACAAATTGCCGGTATACATCACACTATATTTTCCATATTCCCATTATTCAGATGTGAACTATACCCGACCAGAAAAATTTCAAAAACGAAAATTACCTTTTACAAAATCTCACAGCATAATATAAACTTTTTCCCTTACAATAAATAATATTGTCAGCTTCGAGCTGATAACAAAAGTAGGACATTGAAATGTATTAACTGCATAAAAAAAGTTTATCTTATTGAACACTTTATTTACTTGAATAATAACGTCAATATAAACTTTATTTATTTGAATAATATTTGTAACATAAACGTTATTTATTTAGCAACAAACCAACAAGGACAAAAAAAACTGTCTCCACTATACGTTGAATCCGAAAAAAAAAATCAGTATTCTTCCAACAAAATTGAAGAAAACCAAAATATTTTTTTCGATTTTTATTCGGCAATTGTATTTTTTTAATTATTTTAATATGAATATTAAAGAATTTACAAAAAATACAATTACTAAATAAAAATAGCAAACAACATTTCTAGCATTCGATATCCCATTAATATCGAATACCATATTAATGGGATAGTAATAGAAAAAAATGTCTTCTCTATAAATTTATAAGACAAATATTGAAGTGAAGATTTATGATCTAAAGTTTGCTGTTTTTGTGCTTTCTATGCCCAAAAATAAAAATTGTACCTCAGAAAATGGGTAATCCCATGCGGCAAGTTCTTTGGCTGATCTCATGAGCCGGTTGCTCAGCTCTTCGACTGCAGCCATGTCTCATTTCTTTAGATTTAATAATCTTACTGCAAAAACAAGTTAAAAAAACCCGCCGTTTATTCCAAATGTCGAAATGTTCTGGACGATAGACTATCTGCAAAGAGGCACCTCGTTACATCAAGGGACAGTTAAGCCGAGCGTGCCGTAACGTTATACAGAGAAATACGAATATACAATATTTGCTTCTTGCGCTCCATGTGAAAAAGTGTTAATTTATCTTGAAACGATTAGTAATCTGCAACCGCTGCATACATATAAGAGAAACGTCTCTCCGTGACGAGTGTTTTGCCAAATTGCGAGCGGCAAATTGAACCTTTCCAATACGAATTATCTCAATCGCCGCAGTAGCCGTGGCGATACGCTGATAATGTCCTGAGCGTGAAAGGTCTTCGCACTAACGACACAGGCCAGACGTGTATCGTGTATCTCAAGAGCCTTCCTATTGTCATCCAATTTTTAATCTAAAAAGCAAGAGGATTGTTACTCATTCGAGACGAGGGTGGGATTAAGAATTTGGGAGGGAAGTGATATCACAAGGAAGTGCGTGAAAAAAAAAACATCGTCAATATTGTGCTATTGAAATGCCGGGTTCGAGACCCACGTGCTTATCACGAGGATCGTGTTGAGCATTGACTTTATTTTAATCTCCCGTCTCGTTCGATTTATAACCAAGCTCTGCGAGAAATAAAAACCACGAGGGTTAAATTTTCGGGCGTGTTGTACGCTCGCCAGTTTTCTAGTAATTATTGGATAAAGGCGAATCGAAGACGGGAAGCGAGAGAGATAGACGTCGAAATGCGAAACTTGGCGGCATGGCAACACCATTCGTCAACCTGTTATGCTAATTCAAATCAGTCAATCAAGTCGATTGCAAAATAAAAGCGTTGACCGCACATTCAGCAGCTAGATAGTGCAAGTGCCCAGTGGCGACACCATCTCGATGCTGCGAAAATTTGTAAAGAGTAGAAAAAAAAAGTAGTTGGTTCAAGTCGTCGAGCGCGGTTATTCAGCCGCGTCCGTTAACTACGATGTACAATATCATGAATATATTATTCGAATAGAAGAAAAATAAACGAGTATACCCACATGAAAATGATCGTAGGAATGAAACGTTTGGACCGGCCACTTTCCGCGCTAATCGTCCACGTGCGGCTATCCGAATAGTCAGAGGTGTCGGTCACTTTTCTCTCCAATAGCTATATAGGATTAAAGAGCGTAGATCAAATTCTAGCGTAGTACGCCATTTTACATCTCCTGTTGTTACCGGAAACGGGCCGGCGTTCTGTTCAATTCGTTCGGTTCACGCGGGCAACCGACGCTATTTACGGATATCATAACAAATGAAGAGACCGCTCGCGCCGCACGTGGCCGTTGCTCCCAACTATCAACAACGCACTATTGTCAAATTACAATTACACGGGAACAGGAGGAGAGGAGAAGCGGCGATCAAAGCGCGCGAGGGGGGATCGCGCTTTCGCACGGAGGCGTCACTTTCACGCTGCGCACACACGTGCACGCCTCAATAGCCTCGGCTCGCCATCAGCATCGTGGTGGGGGAACGCCTATCCGTTGCATTCATAGTGCCGCGCGGAAACTGTCGCAACGTGGAAATGCAGAGAGATAGACAAGTTCCTTTCTCCATTGGCTAAAAATTAGTGTGTAGATTTCACACTTCGGGATTGTCCGATACCGCTCATTGTCGTGTAGAAAAATATTCGTACGGGCAAAAAAAATGTGTAACTAGTTTGATCCTGTAGCGCTGAATATTTGGCGTGCTCGCAAAATCTCAGCTCGCGCAATCGGTGCGTTCGATTTATTTACAATTATTTTCATCGCTCGCACGCGTTTTTCTTTTTCTACATAACTGTCATTACGATCGACGCCAGCAAGATCACGTCTGAAGAACGCGTTTTATTTTTCCACTTGTCATTTATAAAATATTTTTATCGATCGAGTTTTTATCATTTTTTTAAAACTTATTTTCGTCGCTGACGGTCGGGCGGCTAGATAAAATTATTGTTGAGGAAGTGTGTATTTCGGTCTACGATTAGACGAATTCCTGTAGAATGGCGAAGACAAAGACAATTAGCAAAGGATGCCCGAAATGTGAACAACAGGTAACGTAATTATTTTTTTCGATTTGCGTATTGAAAGAGAAATTTGTCTTAAATGTATCGCTGTCGTTTTGTGTCTTCCAATGCATGTGCAATTGTGTTTTTTTCTGTAGCAAGCGATTGAGGATCTGTGATTAAAGTAGTAGCATCTTGTTCGATTGATGCCCGACGTAGATTGCGGTACTGCAAAACATATACTCGCACCTAATTTTTTCAATTTGGATACCGAAGAATCGAATTTTTGTCGCACAGGTCCCAGTCGCGTGCAAGGCATGCCCCTGCGGACATTCCTTCTTCAACGCACGAAGAAATTCGATAAAGAGCCCGCCCAGTCCGGACCCGGGGGTCATGAAGACCAGGAGGACTAACAGAGTCAAGCGAGGAAAGCCAGACTATTATGACGCTCTTGAATACGATAAACAAACGAGAAAGAGCGCAAAGGTATTATACCGTTATGTTGAAGCGAGCGGCTACGTTGGTAAAAAAAACCGGCATGCACTCTTCCCTGAAGTAATTGACATTTTGGCAAAAAAAAAGTTTTCCCTTCCAAGGGAGGCAAATTAGCAATTTTTTTTTCAAATAAAAGATTTCTTGACTATTTTTGGGTGTTACATGGTATTTTTGTCTTCATTAATCTTTCAAAATGGCAGAGGTATGGCACAGTCTTCTGAATAGATTGCGACGGATATTATCAGATGGCAGGATAGATCTGGAAAAAACCAACACAAAAATCAACACTCATACGCAGAATATAAACCAAGAAAAGATGTCAAATGTTGAAAATCATTGCAATGGTACACTTCGAAACAAAAAAGATCGAATTTCCCGAAAAAAATGGCAACATTTTGAAATTAAGAAAAAATCTTTTTGTAAAATTTTCAAAAACATTCAACATCATGCTTTAGGAAATAAGGTTAGGAAGATTTATACGAAATTGCATCACAATCGGTCGACTAGTTTTTTAGCTAGACGTCAAGCTAGTTTTGAAAACGCAGTTTAGAAGACCGTATCATAATTTCACCATTTTTAAAGATTAATAAACAAAAAATACCATGTAACGGTCAAAAGTAGTACCTATAAAGCATACCCTAAGTTTGGAAAATAGTGAAGAAATCTTTCCCTTTGAAAAAAAGTCATGAAAATCGGCAAATTTTTTCCTCGCCTAACGGTATCTCTCCCCAAAAGGGGTAAGGCTAATTTGAAGTCCCAAGAGTCAGGCTCATTTATAAGAATCAACTTTAAAGGCATAAGTAAGATGATTGAAAAATTGTATCTGGCACGCAAAGAACTGATTTCCAAAGATGAGGTTGAAGTTTACACCGTTGAAATGCAACGAAAATTAATATTACTGGGTTCCTTTAATATCTTTCGGCAGATTTTGCCTACCCAAAGCCTTTGACCACTCTTTAAGGATGTTGAGTCCCTATGAAACATGTTAATGTTAATTGTTCAATAAATAGCTTCTTAATCGCCATGAAATTTTTACACGACCTCCTGAATACTTCATGTAAAAACACACCAAATATTCAGAATTCTATCATCATTACTTCAACCTCCTTAAGGGTTGAAATAAAAAATGATAAGAAAATTCTGAAAATTTGGTATATTTTTGTATGAAGTATTCAAGAGGTCGTGTTAACATTTCACGACGATTAGGAAGCTCGTTATTAAAAAATTAACATTTTGTTAAGAACAATTTTTAAAAGAAATTTAAAAAAATGTATCAAACTTCGTTTGTTTCCATTGCTATCAGTATATTGTAGATATTATAAAATTGAAAGGTCAAAAAAAAACTTATTGCAAAGTTACATCAGTTTCCATAAATAGTATATTACGACCCTAGGTCCGAGAGTTGGATTTTCTGGCATGTGCGATTCATAATGCACATGCCAGGAGATCCAACATTTGGGCCGTGGGTTGTATACTATTTTTCTTGATCCCGTAGCCGAAAGTGCGGGCCTAATTAATGTATGTAATTAATGCTGTGTGCAATTAATGCTGTCATTGGTGCTGTCAGCTGTCATCTGTCGGCTGTCAGCCGGCCATCTCGTGAAATGCAATGAAGCTGTCGTTCTCGCAGGGAGGCGAGCGAAAGGGGGGGGGATGCCCGCCCGACTTTTGCCAGACCGAGGCGAAGCCGAGGTTTTGCTGGTCGGGGCGGGCATTCAAAACATCCAGATGAAATAAAACCAACATTACTAACATAAACATCAAATCAACGTTCTGTGGAACCTTCTGATGAGGATTCCTCCATTTCTTTTTTTCCGACACTCGAACGAAATTCTTCGCGAGACCACGACACGACTTTGACAAGAGCGAGTACAAGATAAAAGAATAACGTGCATATGTAAATATCGTCGGCCGCGAAAATCCTGTCAGAGCGAGCGGTCGTCAGCCGGCCACGAAAAATGCTCTTCCCGGCCTAAAATGCGGCCGGAAAGTGCGTACTTTCGGCTAGGGGAGCAAGAAAACAACATTTAATTTGTGAATGTTAATTGTTCAATAACGAGCTTCCTAATTGTCGTGAAATTTTTATACGACCTCTGAAATACTTCATACAAAAACATACCAAATTTTCAGAATTTTATCATCATTTGCGATTTGGGACTCAACATCCTTAAGATATTTATTTTGCGATCGACGATATAAATTTAAAAAAAGATCTATAATAAAAGTATGGAAAATTGAATGCGAAAAGAACTTTCTGGCGTTCCGATGGTATTGAAGTTTGAATCGCAAACTTCAACAGCATCTCCTCAACATTATCCTCCGTCTGGAATTGCCTAGCGATAATTGATCGTACGACAAGATTTTGCAAGCAAGCAAACTTTGATCGCCTTCGATTTGTACGTTCTACAGATAAGAAGAACCAGGGAGACGGGGTCCGACACGGACTGCAGGCAGCTCAACAAGAAGAAACGTAAAAAGGGTAAAGGTAGAGGAAGACCGAGCAGCAGCAGCGGAGTAGGCGAAGACGACGACGAAATGGAGGGAGTCAGCAGTCTTCCTCCCGAGAAACAGCTCACCTGCTCCCTCATACTGCAGGAGCTCAATAATAAAATGAGCACGGTTGCCTGGAAGCCGACGTGAATGCGTCACTATGCCAAATTCGTTCTCTTGTACAGTCTGCGCATTCGTCATCATCGGCTTCATCGTTGCCTCGTGTACAAAGTGACGTTAGTGAGATGAATAATTGTAAATATTATCGAAGTTAGGCCACTAGACATTTTTATCCAAGAAAGTGCTTCACGTCTCAACGTTTCGCTGACTGTTCACGAAACTTTTCAATTGTTCGTTTCCTAAAAACCGCGGAAGCCATTCGCTAATTCGCGAGACCTTCGCCAGCTGTGATTCGTTGACATTCAGCACATGTGAAACTTGTCGTCCTGTTCTCTCGAATGCTTCGGGATTTCATTATTCGTGTGTCAACGCCTATCCTGATATTGTTCAATCACCTACTATAAAGTTACACTTCGTGTAAACCCATAAACAACTGACAGCTCTAATAAATGTGATATATTGAATAAAGCGAAACCGTCGGGTTTTTTTTGCCGAACCGGAAGAGAATCGTAAACTTATTTTTTTAACCCGGTTGCAGCGTTTGTTAGATTCTTCTTGGAAAACTTTTGCAAAAAATGATCAGAATGTTTCGCATCCTCATAGGGGAAGCTGTGTTTTTGTGAAAGATACTTTTTTTAGGTTACAATGCAAATGTGATCAGGATGTTGTGAAACGTCGAAAAATGAGAAAAAAAACGTCGGCTGTGCGTGCGCACGCCTGGCTGAATTTTTGCGTACTGACAGTGTAGGAAATAAGTTGTAAATGAAATTATTGAAAATCGCTGAAACGGTGTCGTATCAAAGTATGATGAATTGAGAAAGAAAAAAGTATTTTTCATCGTTATTAAGCATTATTGACCCAGAAAATCCCTGACTTTTTCAGGTTTTTATATTCCAGAGAGATTAGGGTCAGATAGACGACTTTTTTTAAAGATCAAATCTATTAAAATGTTAAATATTGAACTAAAAAATAATTCTCAAATACGATAAATATTTTAAGCCCTGTAAATAAAAAAAAATACAAATACAAAGCAAAAACAGAACCAGTTCTTTATTATAAACAGAATTTTTTATGTCGGTGCCAATAAGTCAAAAGTAAATATAAACACGTATCGGCTACAATAATAATTGTGAGATTGTGTATCGACAACTCAAATGCGATTGTATGAAACTTTTAATTAGTTTTAGTTTTTGAATTTTTTAATGTTTGGCACTGACATTACTTTTTTGTGTATAATGAAGAATAATATAAATAGTAAAAATATACAACGAAAAAAAAGTTATACTTTTCTTTTTTTTCAAGTCGGTTTTACTGTTCGTCATTCTGGCAAAAAATAAATTATGGAAAAATTTCGGAGGATTTTCAAAATTCCCTGACTCTTTCCGGTTTTCCATATGCGTAACAGCCACGTTTTTGCGCTGTACCGCCGGCAATATCGCGACGATTGAACTTTTGTGCAGATAGAGAGTATCATACAAGCTACGTTCGGATGAAATTTCGCATTGATCCTCGAAACGATTTAGATTGCAAGAGAGTTTAACATCACAGAAAAATGATTTCCAGGCTGTAGCTACGTCAAAGCTAAAGACATGGGGATAAATTTTCGTACGAAGAATAGAATATTATACGAGGTATATTCGTACTGATTAAGTCTTTCTTTTTTTTTCATCGAATCTCGTAGCAGCGACTGCGTCGCACGACCAACGACAATTGCCGACATCGTCGATCTCCAAGATGTTCGATCGCGGTATAAACGTAAATTGGTCTATCGTCGCAACAACTGGCGTGTCGCAATCGTCGAGTAGAATGAAGGATAGTACAAAATTGTCTATGAAATACTGTAATCTAGCTCGCACCCTCGAGACCGGAGCGTTTTCAAATGCCAATCGCGACAACATTTATTCTATTATCCAATGAAGTATTTATTCCGACGATATCTGGTCCACACCGCTTTTTTTTTCGTTTTCGTTTCCTCGTGATTTATTTTCCCGTTCGTTTATTCGTCTCACTCCGTGATTTGTGTTTTCACAGGTAACGTGATCGAGGGGTATAGCGATAGTCAATAGGAAGCTACACGTGAACGCAGCGTTGCAGTTCCCTGACCGTCGTGAGCTCGCGATTCGTAATGTTCCGGGCTTTGTCGAAAAAAAAAAAAATACGAATTATCCCGCAACTAACGCGATGTTTACATTTTTTCACCTATGGGCGAAATGCGCGTTAATGAGCGGCATAATGACGCGTGGATTTTTCGCCATACAGCGCGTATCGGTCGTCCTAAGGGCCGGTGAGAAAATCCTCTCATTTCTGGCGCCGTCGAGAATATACATTTACAAAAGTGATAGATCGTAGCTTGTTTTCCTTCGAAACAGTGTCAATGTGGCTTCTTTACGGCCGTGTCTTTTTTTTTCATTCTTTTTTGTGCCAAGAGCTAGCGCGATACAAGTATACTTTCTACAGCGTTTGCAGTCGGAATATAATTTTGTCGTGTGCTATCTTACCATTGTTAAAATACGATTAGAATAATAAGGCAAGACTTTTTGTTCTAATTTTTCCTTTTTTATCGGCATTCCCTCATCACGATCGCGTTAATGGTTCGTCCGAAGAATTGTTGAACGAACAACGCTTCGATCGAAGGCATCGATGAATCTTGCAACTGGCGCAAGATTCGACATCGAGTTCTCCCTCCTCTGCCCGCCGACCACCAAATTGACGATACCACTTACTTTCATTTATATTGTTCCGCCGTTGAACGAGAGGTAACGTAAACAATGGTATCTTCTCGTCGACATATAAGTGTGCAACGAAAAAAAAGTCGAGTGTTCTCAATCAATATTAGGTAAAAAAATGCCGAATTTGAACTCTCCAGACAGTCTGAGTGTCAGCGATGATTGTCTCCCCCATTTGATTCATCCGGAAAACCCGCTCTATGTGCAAACTTGTATAGCTGAAAAAAGCTAATTGACATTCGTCAAATCCGGTTGAATGTTCCTAAAGCCGACGTTCGCGGTGAAATTTAGATCTCGACGTTACTATTTTTACACAAATTCCTGCCACGTCAAAATCGCATATACACGTGTAAAAAAGAAGCACTTTTCGAGTATTTACATTTCGTGTTAACATAATGATATCAAGATTCCGAACAAAGGCTTTGTGAAGCTTTCTGAAGCTTTCTGAAGAAAGACCTATAAGCTTTCCGAACGTTCAACCGGACTTGAGAACTATTAATTAGTTGTCGAATTCCTCGAATGTGAGTAGAGCGATTTCCCTATGTAAATCAAATTTAGGAAAAACATACGCGCTCCTACACAGACGAAGTGAGATTTTTGTCTTCTCAAGAATATTGGTCGACGTGGTAAGAGTCAAACTGTTTTTTCTTGCACACCCATGTTGCCCACACTTATGTACACGCCGGCAAACACACGCACACACGTGTATATATATATATATACATACATATATATATATATGTATATCCGATCGAAAAATGCTGGCAACGCAATAACGTTTCGACGAATCGTTCCATGCCGTTTCGAGGGGCCTCGAAACGTTTTCTTCACGCAAAATTGTCCGTGAAGAATGTCATTGGGATCGCGATTCTTCGAGGCAAGGTCGCACGACTTCGCGTACGGTCCAATAATTAGTTTCCATAGACAGAATAGGACAAAGTTGGGCGCGCTGAGCGCCCGCGTGTTCATTTTCGTAATATAGGGAGGGGTTTGATGTGATAGTGAATGCGCGTCCAGAAGTTCCGTCGTGTCCATTAGAGTTTGTCAATTTGAGCGTTGTTCGCGGCAATGTGAGATTGTCGTCGTTTGATGAAGGGCATGAAGCCCCACAGTGACGAGCCCGCGACGAGGATGATACCGAGGATACTGAATATTGGCCCGTAACTGCCAATATGCTCGTAAATGTGTCCGCATATCGGTGGCCCGACGAGTTGTATGACGCCGTTGACGAAGAGGGAAATGCCGTACGACGAGGTGAGTTTCTCGGTGCCGAGCATGTCGGCCATTATGACAGCGGTGACGCCGACGTAAATGCCGGAAGCGAGGCCGAATATGCCGCAGTAGAACGAGAGCCATACGTAAGACGTGGCGAGCGGCAGAAGAGCGAGCGATATACCGGAAACGAAGAGTCCACCAACGAAGTACCAGTGTTTCGGCATTATCTTCATGTCGGAAAGGGCCGAGCCACCGATCCGCCCGATCAGATCGAGTATCGAGACGGTCGAGAGCAGGAGAGACGACATGTTTTTGTCAAATTTCAAGGATATCGCGTAGGCGGGCAGCAGTATGACGAAGTTCGTGTAACTCACGGCATTCGTGCTGTTCGATATGAGAATAACGAGGTACATGGGATCCTTCAGGAGACTTATGTCGAAGAATTTCGAGCCCGATTCTTTGCTCTTGTCGGGCTTAACGGCCGTTTTTTCCGGTGATTTGTTGCGCGCGAACGTGTTCGTTATAGCGTTCAGGGTCATGGTCGAGGCGTGCTCGGGATGCAGGGCGGACAGTGTGCTGCCGTGATAGGGCGTGCTGACGTAATGGAAGGACGATGAGCTCGGCGAGCGCGGGGCCGTTCTTCTCTTCGACAGTCGGCCACTCTCGAAACCGCCTCGCTCGGGCACCGCGTCGAGCGCTGGTGTACTGTGCATCTGACTCGCAAAATCACGTCCTCCCGTTGGCATGCTTATCTTTCTCGTTCTTCCCTGCACCGGTGTGTTCTTGTAGTTCTCGAGGGCGACGCTCGACGCGCTCTTCGGCACTATCGGCGACGCGACGCTCGAATCGTTCACATTCGAATTCGGTATTATGAGGACGTTGTTGAGTTTCTTCTCGTCCTGATCGGGACTTGCGAGCATCGGCAACGAGGCAACCTCGATCGAGTCCTCCGGATCTTGGGATGGCGGTACTCGCTTCATGTGCTTCTCGACCGGCTCGTACAGCAACGCTGAGGCCCAGACGTTCAACGTTAACGCCCCCATCAACAAAACGGCTCCTCTGCAATGCAAACGAAAATTAACGGTTGAGTATATCTGCGTGGAACTCTGGCTGTCTGGATAATCAATGGGGATATCAACGGCTTTGGCGGTACACGAATTCAACGTTTTCGGAATTTAAGGGGGCAGATACCTTTCGGCGAGGAAGAAAATTCGATGGGTTTTAGGACTTCTCTTTTGAAGGAAAGATTTCTTTGGCATTTTTTTTATGTAGGGTATGTTTTTTTACTACTTTTGGCTGTTACATGGGGGTTTTTTTTTTATTAATCCTTTAAGGAGTCTTCTCACCTTAGACGCTTAAAAAAGGCTATTTTCATTAATTTTTTGACACTTTTATATTATAGATATTGATATAAAAGTTGTTACACGTAAAAAATAAACTTTTGAAATACATTTTTTTAAGTCACTATTTATAGACGAAAATGGTAGTTAAAAAAATGTCCAAAAAAATTGAAGGTCTGCACTGTTGATGAAATCTCGGAGATGGATCGTCCGAGACGAAAAAAAACAAACGATTTTAGATTTAGTATTTTGATGGATATAGCGCATATACGATTTTTGATATACGCAAAAGTAACAAAATAGCGGACATTTTTTTCGAAAAAAAACATACCACGTGTTTTTTTACCGTTTTTGCAAAAAAAAAAAGGAAAGATTTAAAAAATTCCTCGATATGAGCTACATCTATAGTTGTAAAGGATATGTGGTTAAAATTCCATAAGGATCGGTTCGGTATTTCCGAAGATTTTGTCAACAAGGCGTCGAAAAACGTTGTTTCGAGAAAAGCGCGTTTAAAGTTTGAGCGGAGCAGATGAACCTGCTCAGGTAAAGGTGCCACAAAAGTACAGTTAGACTCCTCCGTTCTTCATAAAATTGTAGTATGATACTTTTGCATATGGATATTTTCGAAAAATGTTATCAAAAAAATTCGATTTTTTGAAAATGTTTAAGGTATCAGAGGCCTTAAAATGGTGGCAGTACGGCACGGTTTTATTAACTGCATTTTTCGAAAATGGCGTGACGTATATCGAAAAAAATAATCGACCGATTCTGATGAAATTTGGTATAAATCTTTCTAACCTTATCGTCTTTGTGAAAAACCTTATATGTTTTTGAACATTTTTATTGAGTATTTTTTTAATGCATAATGCAGCGATTTTATTCTGAAAATTGAATCTTGGTGTTTTGAAAGCGTACCATTTCATAGACTTTCAACATTTCTCACTTTTTCTTGGTTCATATTCTGCGTACGAGTGTTAATGAAAGGAAAATCTGCGTTGGTATTTTCTTTCAGATGAATCCCGCCGACCCTACGTGATCACGCAGTCTGACAAGATCCGTCGCAACCCGTTTAGACGACCGTGCCATACGTCTGCCATTTTTAAAGATTCATAGAAAGAAAAAAATAGCACGTAACAGCCAAAAGTAATAATAAAACATACCCTAAGTCTCATAAATGGTAAAGAAATCTTTCGTCTAAAAAAATAAATAATGAAAAGCAGCATTTTTTCCTCACCTAAAGGCCTCTCCCCCTTAAAAAGTACATGATATTTGCGAAAATCTATACCCTCACACCCTTGACGGGACTTTGTGAGATTGAATTTTCAAAAGTATGATTTTTTCATTATGTACTGTCATAGTCTAGGGTCTTATGACTTAGATTTGAAGCGAAGATTTTTTAAGGATGTTGAGTCCCTATGAAACATGTTAATGTTAATTGTTCAATAAATAGCTTCTTAATCGTCATGAAATTTTTACACGACCTCCTGAATACTTCATGTAAAAACATACCAAATTTTCAGAATTCTATCATCATTACTTCAACCTCCTTAAGGGTTGAAATAAAAAATGATAAGAAAATTCTGAAAATTTGGTATGTTCTTGTATGAAGTATTTAAGAGGTCGTGTTAAAATTTCACGACGATCAGGAAGCTCGTTATTAAAAAATTAACATTTTGTTCAGAACAATTTTTAAAAGAAATAAAAAAAAATTTATCAATAAACTTCGTTTTGTTTCCGTTGCTTTCAGTATATTGTAGATATTATAAAATTGAGAGGTCAAAAAAAAAAACTTATTGCAAAGTTACATCAGTTTCCATAACACAAAATTTAATTTGTGAATGTTAATTGTTCAATAACGAGCTTCCTAATTGTCGTTAAATTTTTACACGACCTCTGAAATACTTCATACAAAAACATACCAAATTTTCAGAATTTTATCATCATTTGCGATTTGGGACTCAGCATCCTTAAATTCTAAAAATTGACCGATTTATAACGATTCATGTGAGGGGTCAAATCGCTCACTACGATACTGCGAACCGCCTCACTGCGATTTAGACTTTTTTCTTTCGCACTTTTCTCGAAACGATATTTAACGAATCAACGATATTGAAATTCGTGCATCGTTGGAGTGCAATGAAAATTAATTTTCCAAACTAAAAGAAAACAAATCTGGACGATTTAGGCTGTGAAGGTCACCGAAATGCTTTTACGAATTCATATTGGAGATTCACGACTTCTATTTGCCAAAAAACAAGCTTTGGATAATAATGAAAATATAGGAATGAAAGTAAGCAAAACAATTTTTTGTCTTCCAACGATGTAAACTTCAACGTCATAAGTAACTTCAAATTCGATTAAAGCACAGTTTATAACATTTTCCATGATATGACTGAATGTTAAAAAAAAATGTTTATAGGTTTGTTAATAACAAGTGATTTAAATTCAACTGACGAAATTCAAACTTTTTTTTTACAGCTTGCCTTATTTGGATTGTTCAAATTTTTTAAAAAGTATCCGGTGATACGACAGTTTTGTTATGCTAAAAGTACATTTTTTTAAAAACATTTTTCATTTCGGAACACCCTAGGTGCCAAAACTATGTACGTCGATTGGCCATACGGCGACGGCATTAATTTTGATTTAAAAAAAAGGTCCATAGCAAGATAGCGGCTTTCAGACTGATTGATAATCTTTTTACAAATTTTGTTTCAGACGATACTTACGGCCACAACCTTGTGCAGCGTGAGGAATCCTTTTTTCGAAGACATTTTCAACCGTTGAAAAAATGTAAAAAAAATCAAAATGAACGTTTAAACATTTATTTTCTGTTCTTCGCGATTTGACGTAAAAAAATCAGACTGATTAGCGTATTTTAATCATCAAAAAATAAAATCGCGAATATCAGTTATTTTTCGACCCGTTGCACTGTGACTATTAACAAATGGTACTAATAATATCTTCCAATAAAATTAATATCAGAAGGCTAACGTCAATTTAACGGGCTACCTCTACCTAGGTGGGTAAAAGAACTGGATTTTCCAAAAATATTTTTATTGGTATCACATATAGTTATTTTTAATAGTATCACATTTAGCTATTTTTCCTGAATATTTCATTGACATATTGCTAAAATTGAACGAGCTAGAGCTTCTAACAGTCGACCGGGCGAGTTGTAGGAGCACCATATTTTAAACTTTAAACGCCTTTTTCTCGAAATACTATTCTCAAAGTCGGTGGACACGAGATCTCGAGAACCACTTGATGGATTGTTTCCAAATTAACAGTAGATACAATGAGAAACATTTAAAGGTCGTTGACGATCTTACTTTTTAAAAATCGATTTTCATTTTCTACTGGTTACGTACAAATTACGACTTTTCCATAGTTTTATTTAGATTCAAAATTTATTTTAATTTCAAATCTATTTAAAAAATCGGCGATCGCCAACGACTCGTATTTATCGAAACTTGAATAACCCGTTTGGTTTTTAGATTTCAGATGGATCGTTTAAGCTGGAGCGTGTCCACCGCCAAGCGCCGCGAAAAAAAATTTCATCTGTCGGGGGCCATACTTTCGTTGTTTTTCTTTAATTTTTGACAATTTCTTTTTAAAGGCTCTAAATATATGTACATTGGTGGTAAAAAATGCGTTTCTTTTTCACCAACCGGTTCCCAGAAAATAATCAGAATATGGCCCTCTTTTTCGGGCCGTTAGGTAAATGCCCCTTAACGAGCCCTTTAACGAGATTGTTACATTGCCAGCTAAGTGAAAAATCGTTGGAAAAACGCCCTATGCCCTAAAATTCTCCGAAAATTTGGCCGATGACATGTTTCATTCAATTAAAAGGTATTATTAGTGTCATCTGTAAAAAAAAAAAAATCAGTCTGGACGTCAACGCCCTGTGATTTTCCGTACAGTGACATTTCAGGAAATCAACATTCCTGGCTCAACATTTCGGAAGGATGTTATTTCCGGAATACGACGTATTGAGATAGCGAACGGAGCGTTCGGAACATGCATCTTGACCGGAGCTTTGCACTTGCCTGTAGCCGTATTCTTGCAAGAGTAACCCTAATATAGGTGGTAAAAATATGGATCCCAGAGCGCTGCCGGAAATGCAGAGACCATTTGCGAGGCCGCGAAGCCTGACGAAGTAAGACGTGACGATATATACGGTCGGTGGAAAGGACAATCCTGCGCCGATTCCCACGAATACTCCGTAACTGAAAAAAAAAGCAAGTAAAAAAGAACAAAACATGAGTGCCATTGGCAACGCTCAACCGGAGCAATATTTTCGAAGCAAAACGAACTACGCAAAAAAGACGTAAACAAATGGCCGACGGTAGTGGGTGCCCATTAGAGTATCGGCCTAAATCAATACTCGGGTTTTCCACAGTTTCTCTGTGCCCTTGTGCAAATGCGAGCCGGTAACGCGTTAGGGAAGAATCCCCTCGGGCCCCACTATAGGGAATTTGTCGGGATAAATAGTAGACTGACACGTTCGGCCCAATTGTCTATATAGATATAATAATAATAATAAAGCCAAAAGGTTCATGGGAAAATACTGCATATATATCGTCGTTGATATTGCAATTCGTTCCATGTGATTTTCTGACGACTTTACGAGGAAGCCAAAAAACGTGCAATATCGAAAAGCTGCGGCTTGGTGTCACGTGACGTATTGCAGCAGCTGACGGAAGCGTTCTGATTGGTTATTGATAAGGCCGTGTAACGGAAACGGCCAGAATGAACATTTTAAACGTAATGCTCACAAAAAAGATTTTTTTTAAGAGACAACGTTTTGCAATATCTTCAAAAAAATCTTTAAAAAATCTTTTTTGTCACCATTATGTTTAAAATTCTATTATACGGGGTGTCCCAGAAGTACCGTACGCCCTTCCAACATCTGGCAGGAAAACAAAATCTGAGACGAAAAGTCCTCAGTCATTTTTTGATCAGACGCATAGATAATTAATTATGAATTAAAATAAATAGCCAATCAGGTGCGCGCTACAGCGTAAAGGCAGCGTAGAGGGGAAGGATAGAGGAATGCGTTGTAATTGCGTGCGCCTGAAAATGTGTGCGGAGGCAAAATGGCGAAAGCATGTGTGCAAGTGTGTGTGAGATTGTGTGTGTGTGTGTGTGTGTGTGTGTGCGCGATTTTGATGATTGATAAGATAAGATGATTTTTCAATCATATTACGTCTTCCTGTAGAATCATTGTTCTCAAATAACCCTGTTTTTCGGGTCATCACGGTATCCTAACCCCTTAACTACGTAATTTGATTACCTGATGCACAGAAATCCAACGGAACTAGCGAAGTAACTGAGTATCATTCCAGCGGCTGCGAAAGTTCCACCAATAAGGGTCACCGTCCTGTACGAATACCTGACCGAAAGAATGCTCGACAATGGGCCTGAAATGAGAGTGCACGAATAAACATGCATGCTTTCGATGAACCCACAGTGATGAAGTTCGCACCTTCGGAATGCAGCAGAAATTCTTTTCTTTACTTTCATTTCCTTATCTCTATTGTACATATCCTAAATGGGAGTTTCAAAGACACGATTAAAAAGTAATTCCCATTGCATTGCAACGATGCACACGTCAGTCTCGTGTAAATTCTTAGGGAGAAAGAAATATAGCTTAGGAATAATAAATAATTTACATATTATCAATAAAGATGCACGAATCGCATGGTTGATTTATCATTAACTAATTGATAACTAGATACGTCATATGATATGATAGTTATAAGGGGGGAAAACAAAACAGATGGTAGAAAATACGAGTAGAAAAAATAACTAAATTATAAGTAAGCCAAAGATGATAGAAGCACAATAAATAAACAATTATTGAGCCGCTGCGAGGGAATATGGGTGAAATGGGGGGCGGGGATAAATATGACGATTTTTTAAAAATAATGATAAGAATAAATAACATATCTCTCCATTCAATTCATAATATACTACTCTGCATGAATAATATACTACACATTCTGTGGAGACAGAATGGTATTATATAATGTTAAGAATAAATATGTTATATTGTTAAGTATGTTATAATGTTATAATATTATAATGTTAAGTATGTTATACTGTTATGATGTTCTAATGTTAAGTATGTTATACTGTTATAATATTCTAATGTTAAGTATATTATAATGTTATAATGTTCTAATGATAAGTATATTATAATGTTATAATGTTAAGTATGTTATAATGTTCTACTGTTAAGTATGTTATTATTAAGTATGTGGAGTATAATGTTCTACTGTTAGGTATGTTATTATGTTATAATGTTATAATGTTAAGTGTGCCAAAATGTTCTAATGTCAAGTATACGTACGTTATAATGGTAAGTGTGTTACAGCTTTCTAATGTTAAGTATGCTATAATGTTCTAATGTTAAGTTTGTTATAATGTTCTAATGTTAAGTATATTGTAATGTTATAATGTTACGTGTGTTATAATGTTATAATGTTCTAATGTTAAGTATGTTATAATGTTCTAATCTTAAGTATATTGTAATGTTATAATGTTAAGCATGTTATAATGTTGTGATGTGTAGTATGTTATAATGTTCTAATGTTAAGTATGTTACAATGTTCTAATGATAAGTATGTTATAATGTTCTAATGTTGAGTATGTTATAATGTTATACTGTTATAATGTGCTGATGTTAAGTATATTATAATGTTCTAATGTTGAGTATGTTATAATGTTATACTGTTATAATGTTCTGATGTTAAGTATATTATAATGTTCTAGTGTTAAGTATATTGTAATGGTATAATGTTAAGTATGTTAAGTATGTTATAATGTTCTACTGTTAAGTATGTTATAATGTTAAGTGTGCTATAATGTTCTAATGTTCTAATGTTAAGTATAAGTACGTTAAGTATAAGTACGTTATGATGTTAAGTGAGTTACAATGTTCTAATGTGAAATATGTTATAATGTTCTAATGTTAAGTATGTTGTAATGTTATAATGTTAAGTACGTTTTAATGTTCTAATGTTGAGTATGTTATGATGTTCTAATGTTCCAATGTTAATTATGTTATAATGTTCTAATATTAAGTATGTTATGATCTTGTAATGTTGAGTATGTTATGATGTTCTAATGTCCCAATGTTAAGTATGTTATAATGTTCTAATATTAAGTATGTTATGATCTTCTAATGTTGAGTATGTTATGATGCTATAATGTTAAGTATAAGTACGTTATAACGTTAAGTATGTTATAATGTTCTAATGTTAAGTATGTTACAATGTCATAATGTTCTAATGTTAGGTATGTTATAATGTTCTAATGTTAAGTATGCTATAATATTATAATGTCAAGTATGTTATAATATTACAATGTTAAGTCTGTTACAATGTTAAGTATGCTACAATGTTGTAATGTATAACGGTATGTTATAATCTTACGAACAAATAACATATTTTTACGTACCAAGAGAGCTGTAGAGGAAGTAACACAGCGAGGGTATCCAAGCCGCGGCAGCGGGCGAGGCGTCAAATACCTCGAGGAACTCGACGAAGAGGACCCCGAACGATTTAATTGTTCCCGGTATGAGAACGTTAACCATCACGGCCGCGATGAGCACGAGCCATCCCCAGCCTCCGTCCGGTGGTACCAGCTCGCCCTCAGCCGCAACATCTTTTACTGAAATTTGCGAAAAAAGAGGAGTAAAGAAACATTGAAAAATAAACGTGACTCAAGGGAGAAAATACAGCTGGACTATTGCGCTAGTTCAAGGGAGAGAATCCTTGGGCTTTCGAGACCTTCACTAATAATCTTTTGCAGGTCCGACGCTCGATGGCTTGTTACGAAAATTCTTATAATGGTCTGAGACGCATAGCTATTGAAAGGAAAAAAATAACCGAAAAACTGACAATTTGACGACCGTCGTAATCGGGCGATAGTGACGTTATGATTTTCATTTGTTATTTGCACGTGGAGCAATGAACATAATGGAGGACGGTATCATTATGATCACTCACACGGACATCTTTCTCGATACTTCGAACAAGGATAATGTAGATGTTTTATTTCGCCATAATTGCTGAGTTCCTCGAGGAACATCATCGACGCAGGTTTTCGATAGTTGACCTGTGCCCTCGGGGAAACGCGATACAGTAGTGCATTAGGAGAAACAAGTGGACGAAACTTTACGCAGGTCTCCAAGGATCCGGGTAACTTGTGTCGGGCCCTGACCAGGCTGGCCCCTCGTCTGATTCACCTGACCGCGCCATCTCATGGAACAGTCCGGGAACATCGCAAAATCGTTTTTTTACGGCTTAGCCTCAATGTTTGGACATGACAATGTTCTAACCGGAATACATTGCGAGCAAGAACACTTTCTCGCAACGTATACCCATTTCCGGAAAAGTGAAGCCTGACTTTAAGGGGGGAGATACCTTTAGGCAAGGAAAAATATGCTGATTTTCATGATTTTTTTTTAAGGGAAGATTATTTTACCACTTTTCATATTTAGGGTGTTTTGACGCTATTTTGGGCTGTTGCTTCATATTCAAAAAAAAAATTAATCTTTAAAAGTGGCAGAGGTATGGCACGGGTCTTCCAAACTGCATTTGCAAAACTGACCTGACGTAAGTATAGCTAAAAAACTAATGAATCGATTATGATGAAATTTCTGTCGTTGAAGACTGCATAGTTGAGATGCAACGAAAATGGTTTTTGGTTAATTTTCCGAATTTTCTTTGACAGATGTGAGTTACGCAAATTTGGCAAACATTTTTTAGGTTTCATATTTAGCGTTCTACAACAATTTTGCAAATTTTTTTTTTATATTAAGGAAAATAAGAATTTGAAAAGAATTTTCATTGCAGTCTAATGATGCGAACTTCAACCCCATTGAAAATCGGTACAAATATTCCTAACCTTACTGTCTAAAATGTGACACAAAACGTTTTCAATTATTTTAAAATATATGTTTTTATCGCAAAGTGTTAAGGTTTTATTGCAGAGTGTTAAAGAAAGAAACATCTTCGTTGATTTTTTTCAGATTAATCCCGCTAATAACAATAATAAAACATACCCTAAGTCTCGAAAATGGTAAAGAATTGTCTCCTTTTAAAAAAGAATCATGAAAGCCATTTTTCCTCCCCTAAAGGTATCTCTCTCCGTAAGAACAGTGCACAGCTGCTTTGTTTTTTACCCCATCAAAGATATTTATAATCAATGAGGATGAGGTTCATACATTTGGTGTAATTCATCATTATGAGCATTCTTTTCGTCGATAATCTATAAGAATAAAAATGCTTATCATAATACGGGCATTAATAACTATTAATTTGAATGCAACGGATAAACAAATTATTTAATGAGGCAAAAAACATAAAGAAGGTGGTTCGTGGTTTTTGAACACCCTGTCAGGAAATATTAATCTTCTGGCCGGAGAGATATTGCCTTATCGTAGTACTTTAGTCCAGTAAGAGAGACGAAAACCTAGCACTTTTTAGCATAGAATTCGAATTTTTGACTGAAGCTAGATTTAGCTTCAGATAATTAATAGCCCGGTCAAAAAATGTTTCAAACAAAAGTTGTGGGGAACAATAAAATACGTATAAGGTTATCTGACGTCCAAACCCCCTATCGTTGAAGCAGCGGCACAAAAACGATTCGAAAACTCGCGCTTGATGCGAAAACAGTACATTTTTAGAAAATCCTAATATACATTTATTTATTAAACAAAAAAATCGATATATATCGAATCACAATAAGTTCCTCTATACTTCTAGTTATAACGGACATTAAAAAAGGCTTACAATTTTTTTAGCTAGAAATATAGAGGAACTTATTCTGATTCGATATATATCGAAAAAACAAAAAAATTTCAATATATAAACGTTTTTGATGATTTTCTAAAGATGTAATGTTTTCGCATCAACTTCGAATTTTCAAATTGTTTTTGTGCCGCTATTTTCAAAGATAGGGGGTCGGACTTCACATAACTTTATACGTATTTTATCATTCCAAACAGCTTTCGTTTGAATCAATTTTTGATCGTGCTATTGATCATCGAGATACGGCGATTTTTAAGTTTTCAACCCCTATTTCTTAAGATTCGGGCGAGTTGAGGGGCAACATTTCATTTCATGGTTGCTTTCAGTATGCAACCATCCAGCTTCAGTTCAAAAACCTAATTTTACGTTAAAAAGTCGGGTTTTCGTCTTTTATACTGGACTATCTTCCCAACAATCCGCCAGATGGCTTCAAGCAAAGCCCTTTTCGTAACCAAGGTACCATGCTACAACGATGAGAATTCAACCCGTTGTACCACGTACAGAAGTGGTATGCCTACAGCGTGCTCTTACGCTTATGATTTTGTGATATTTATTGAAATAATAAGTACCATTACCACCTAATACTATTTCACTCAGGTATATCGCGGAAAGCCCTCTCACTACTACTTTCCTTTTCAGCCCCGGGTATTTCTCGATTATTTCCCCAAAATTTTCATGGTAATTTTCCACTCGTTTCCCACCCAGTTCCCAAACATTTCCTGAAAAAGGAAACAGCGGATCGGGGCTTGGTGACACGGCGCACCTGATCCACACTGGCAGTGCTAATCATGGCCTGCTATTATCTAGGAAAGGCAGATAAGGGGCAGTACTTTATCCCGAATCAAAGTTCTACACGGGAAATATCGAATATCCGAGCGTCGACTGATCAATTGAAAATCAAGAAATACCCATAAAAAATAATAATAATAGTCATGGATTCGCGAAAAGATAGCAGCGAATCAATTAATTTCGGAGGTCCATTTGTTCGACTATTAACGGTGTAGGGTGAAAGCACCATTATTGATATCGAAGAAAAAAACAATAGCACCCGAAGATAACATCACAGACGCAGCTGCATCTTGACACTGCATGTAATAACAAATAAACTTTCGACGTCACCGACTTTAACGCTACTGATAATATTATACATCAATATGACTTCGTGTCGAGCGAACGTCACTTGGTCCCTCATGGCACGTTTTCCCGTATATGCACATGTATGATGACATACACATATATCAGCTGTGCCCTCGACTTCACCCGCTTTGAAATTCTATCGATGGCTAAATTATCCTAAATTACCCTACTATATTAAAAAGCGTTTGAACTACATCACTGTGTGGGATTTTTACAAACTAAAATTTCTCTCCGCCTTCCCCCGCCATTATAAAGGCCGCCTCTTCATCTGTAAATGTTGGGTTATTTGGCCATTTGGTGTCTAACGTTTCTAGTTTTTTTTCTTTTTCTTCGATATTTTCTTCATAAAAAATGTTAGATTTATTACAGTACAAGTAATTTTTACTACGGATTCGTGAGAGATATTAATGGATTAGCTTTTATTGGGAGTACAAATAAGTCTTCCGCGTTTGACAAAAGATGGCCCCATGAGGAGGTTATGGTTGAAATTGGACATCTGCCAAGACCATAACCTTGAAATATTATGAAATTGAAGTTCGCATCGTTGCGATGCAATGGAAATAAATTTTTCTGATTTCCATATAATTCTCATGGCAGGTTTTGACTACATAAAAGCCTACAATTATTTTTGGAATGCTCATTTAGAGACCTAGAAACTAAATTTGCGAAAGAACATTTTGTATAATAATAAAAACGAGTAAATAAAAATATGAAAATGTACTTTCGTTGCATTCTACGATGCAAACTTCAACGCCATGAATTGTACTCCCAATATTAAAGCTACAGGAGAGAAAGAGAGAGAACGCGGTACAATCGAGAAAATGAATTTGTGTGTATGTTGCTAAGGCGAAAAAAAATAGATAAGTCCGAATTGGGAACGAGAAGTTAGTAGCCATCGGGTAAAAAAATTTACGGCGAGGTAAAGACAAATTCTCAACAGAAAATAATGATTAGTGAGGCCGATTTGTGAAAATATGAAAATTATACACAATCTCTGATTGTGTGTAAGTTTTTGTTTTTGTTCCTCGTTCGTATCTTCATTTGTTTGCGTTCGGTTTACGCTGTTTTTTTTCTGCTTGCGTATCGTAAGAAGTGTAATCAAGTATCTATTGTAGTGCTCCATGGTCTAAACCATATTCCACACTTTCAGCTGTGCTCCCATGGACGGTTCATCGAAATTGAATCGGTAATTCTCGAATTCCAAAGGCTCAAACGTACAAACGGACAGACAGGCGTTTTTTTTTGTCTAAAATACGTTTGTTCTACTTGTTTTAGTAAATAGAAGCGATCTGTAAAGAAATTTTGTGAAAATGAAAAATAGCTCGCAAGCCACCCTCACAATTTGATTATACGTGTGTGGGTGTACCAGGTGTAGAAGTATGAAGCCGGAATTTTTGTTGTTTGAAAATGATGAAAACAAATGGAGACGGCTTTCTGCGTCACATTCAATTGATCCGCGAGTTCTTGTTGAATTTGAGTATCATCTTCATCCAATAAGGCTTCATCCAATAATTCGTTGTCCGCGACCTTTTTCGGTGGTTTACCACGCTCTTCGTTTCTCACGTCAAAAGCACCACTTAACATTTTTTTGAACCACTCGAAACACTGTGTTTTACCAAGAGCATGTTCACCGTAAGCTTCGACAAGCATTCGATGCGATTCTGCAGCAGTTTTCTTCAAATGATAACAGAAAACCAATGCTGTCCGCAAACCGTAATTCCTAGGCACAAGACTCGGCATGTTTAAGGGCGGGGTAAAGTAATAACGTATTTTTTTTCATTTTTTAATTTTTTCAAATGAATGCATAATATATCAAGAATATTGTGTTAAAATTTTAAGTCGATCGGAGTAAAATTGACGAAGTTATGAGTATTTGAGCGTCTATTGCTCCATGCCGGGTTATATACCTGGGCGGCAGCTGCGCGGCGCGCTATTGTATTTTTCGACCCCGAATAAATTTCTTGATAAACGGGCCTGTTCCGGTCCCGTTATGTATATTCGAGGCGTGGTGTATATTAGTATACACATTAGTCTGTACATCAGTTGACCGCTGTATGCCGTACTGAGCCGTAGCAAGTCACACTAACAGTTTGAGGCCGTTTTCGTTCGTGTTCGTACCTCGAAAAATGCCTCGAAAAATAAGCAGACAAGATCGTGAGAACGGTATTGGGCAATTGTGCCGACCGAAAAAAAAGTGCCTCCTCAAAAGCGTAAAAACGACGAACCGTTAGCTAATAGCGCGTCAGCGAAAAAAAATTAAAAATAATCCCGCTGGGGTGGTAGAGGACATCCAAAAACATTATCGAATGATAGATTTCGTTCTTGTTTTTTCGACTATTGCTACTGTAGTCAAATGTGTGAAGGGTGATGGAAAAGTTACATTCCAAACATGCAAAAAAGAAGGTCTTGGTTTCAAGATCAAGGTTACTCTCGATTACGTCAAGATGCTCTCGATCATCTTGATGGAAGCCTTTTGCTCTACGGACCTGGCATCGACGACTTTGAGTGAGTATAAGAAAATTATCGAGGTTTATTTTGAATTTCTAAAAATTCAAAGATAATTGAAAAATCTGAAAAAATTCATACGTATTCAGAAAAATGAACGAATCACGAAAAAAAATTGGGTTGCGGGGTTGACTAATTTTTTTTTTCATCATTTTGTTAATAACATTTTGGAATTATTATTATGCAAAATTAATCTTTTGAGTACCTTTAATATGCATGAATTTTCTCAGATTTTTATGCAATCGAGAAGTGTTCTCAAACTTATGTGCAATGAGCGCTAAGCGACCAAACTCTTCTGCGTTTTTCAAACCGTTTTTCTGAGACTTGTCATATTTGAAGTCCGTGTGCACGATAACTCAAAATCTACTGGACCAATCGCTTTGAAATTTTGCACAGTACTTCTTCACATAATTCACCAGGTATTGTCGAGAGCTTTTTTGTTTTTTTAAATAGTTACTAATTTTTCAACAACAAATCAGCCGATTTTTTTTAGCGAAAATCGGGTTTTTGGCTCCCAAGTGCTACAAAAAATCGAAAAATTGAAAAAAAAATCCTCCCGTCATTACCTCGAGAAACATCTCCTTTAACAAATGCATTTTGATTTTTTTGTTTCAGATGATTCTGTTGCGAGTTATGGTGCACACCGCAAACCAACTTTTTTTCGAGGCGCCTCCGGGGTTTAATATTCACTCGCTCAATTTTGAATATTTTGCAATGCAAATTTAGGAGAATGTTGTTCAAATGTTACTTTATTATATGTGAATTTTTCAATAAACGAACACTATTCGTTACGCCAAAAAAAATCTTTAAAACATTCCCTTAAGGTTATAGAAAAATATACCGGTGTAGGGAACTTGGGTTGCTGTGTGTTGAAAATCGTCGTCAGCTGTTAGAGGGAAATGATTGCGCTGCAGAAGCGGTCTTATGGTCCCGAAATTGATGACTAGCACCATCTATAGGGAAATCCCGGTTTCATACTTCTACACCTGGTATATGTATATAGACATTGACATCCTTCCGCTGTCGGAAATAGAATATAGTTGCCGGGGAATTTGAGGCTTAAATGGCATGGAGGTAGTTGTCGGCATCTGTTCGACGTAAGCTCGTTGCTAAAATTCGTACATAATTGAATCGTATCCATTAATGAGCTATGCCTATTCGTGACAATTGAAGACAGCTTATTTTTAGGATCAAAAACAAAATGCGATGATGAATTTCTACAAAAATTAAATATGTTTTTGAAACTGCATCGTCTGAAGAACACTTTGTAATTTTTTTGGTGTAAAAATATTTAATTATAATCGATTTATAGACAATATCCGGGAAGTGGCTCCGGAAAGCGCCTTTTGCGGTAACCAATGCCCTTATCCGATTACAACTAATTTTACAAGGCTATAACAATTAGTGTAAGTTGTACCTAATATTTGACTATTTTGCATGCAACTCCGCCAAAAATTCAAATGGCATCTTTTTTAAATCCTTCATTCAATCACGAGCTATACTTATTTACTAACAGAAAAAAATTATTTTTCAATTTCAGATAAAGAATTTCCCAAATTGGTGGATGAAATTTTTTTTAAAATATTGTTGAAATATTGCTCTTTCATGTGCTTAACTAGTATGTGCTTAATGTATTCTAGTATTATATAATTTCAATATCGTTATCCAAAAAACAAAAATTCACGGTCGAGTGGGGAAATCCCTTAAGCGCCCGAAAATGAGTTATTTTTTTCTGAATTTATTTAAAGGATATAAGTTAATCGCATCACTTTTCAATTTTTACATTATCTTATTACAGCTCCCAAATGTCAAACTTTTGTTTTCTTTTTTAAACAAAACAAGATGGCGGCGTTGTAAGGTGTTCAATTAGGCGTCTTTTGAATAACTGCTCATGTTATAGCTCAAAAAGTTGTTGATCGATGTAGCTAAAATGTTGGGAGGTATCCCACAATAATATTATTGCAAGCATATAACTCAAGTTTTAAGGTTATCGCGTAAAGAAATTACTTTTTTGGGGTGAAAATTGTCAAGAAAATGATCAAAAATATGAAAATTTGATTACAAAGCCTACTCAATTTTTTATTTTGTACGTTTTTATATTTTTATAGGTATAAAATAATGTTATAGTGAGAAACCTCCCCAAATTTCAGCCGGATAGATCAATAACTTTTTGATCTATAACGTGAGCAGTTTTTCAAGACACACTCAAAGGCATACCTTGTAACACCGCCATTGCGTTTTGTTTAAAAATGAGAAAAAATTGACGCTGGCAAGTTGTAACGAGATGATGTCAAAATTAAAAAAATGATGCGATGATTTTATCACCTTTGAAAAAATTCATCAAAAATGACTCATTTTCGGGCGTCTAAAGGGATTTCCCCCAATCGAACCAGCGATTATTCCAAGAGCCGGTAAGTTTTGTACAAACATATACCAACACGGAAGAGATGAGCGCTCGATTTTTCGAAGCTCGTGAAAGCTGTGCGATAAGTGCCTCCAGATAAATACCCGAGTCTCTGATAGCACGACGTTTTGCGAGCTCTCGCGCGTCTGCGACTCGCAGGAAGACAGAAAAAGCCCTCCGAGCACGATGAGAGTTGTGCACAGAGCGATTAGTTTGAGGATCGCGTTACCATTGGAAACGCGTTTTCATTATTTCGGGTTTTTTCTACTGATGTATCGGCATTTCCGCCCAACGCTGCAATCGTGCATCGATTGATAAGAGGCTCGACCATGATCTCTCGACACCGGATGTCGCCTTCGGCTACGATCACGTTGCCGCATGTGGAAGATTAATTTTTTTCTCTCTTTTCCTTCCTTGTTTTTTTTTCGGTCGTTCAACTACTTCGACAATATTCTAGATACCTGGCGGACTTTTTCCACAAAGAGTATCGTTACCAGAGCAAGTGCGTTCTAAACGGACTTGGTGAACATCGGCGAAACGGTTTCGATTGAATTTTTTTTCGCGTCGATCTTTCACCATTTCGCGAGATATATGGTGATTTTTTTTTCTTCTTTTAGAAAAATAGAATAATCAAACGAGGTATGTTCGAGTCAATTTTGCAAAAATCGGTAAACGGATATGCACTTGAAGGGAATTAAAGTGTCAAAAATATTATTAGCGTGCCGCAACTTCATCAAACTTTAATATGTAGGGATAAATATTTGTTGCGCAGAAACAGAATATTATAGAAAGTATATTAGAATTGAATTTTGAAAATATCACGTTTTGAAAATTGTTTAATTTGAAAAAGCATATTAAGTGGCGTAGATATAAATTTCGAAATACATTTCGATTGTTTTTCCTAAAAATAGAGTATTAGGGCAGGAGGGTTTACAAAGAGAAAAAACCGAGAAAATGGTTTTCCTTCCACGGAGTATCTTTTTTTTGTCTTTCAAAAAGAAAATTGGAGAGTCCGTTAAATGCAATTGTACAATATAAAAGGGCACCGTGCTTCGTTACCGCATGTTATTTCTCGCTTTTCACTGTACGAAAATCTGTTCAAAATTCCGGACAAGCTAAGACGTCGAATTGCTTCGTCGTTTTACGCAACTCAGCGAGGCAAAAAAATCATTCTATTTTCGAAGTTCCACGGCGTGGGAGAGTCGAGTTTTTACCGATTTTTTTTTCACGTAGATATATCCAATAAACGTTCACTGTGAAGTTTTCATAAGTAGCACTGCATCGCTTATGTGAAACATGTGGCAGACAGTTTCTCGAGAAAAGTCTTTAGGACCGCAGGAAATTTCGTGATTGATCGAATTATGATGGCGCGTATTTTTCCATTTTGTGTGTGTGTGTGTGCACTGGGAAGAATACGCGCGATCGTCACTCCATTTTTACTGTTCAAGTCTGTACACCGAAATATCTCGAGAGGGATGCATTTGAGGAAAAAATGTTCCAAACAAAAGTGTCAAATAACAAGAATGTTGTATATTTTGTCTTTGGTGGCAATTTTGAACGTTATTTTTCAAAGTCAACAAGTTTTTTTCTCACAGGAACCAATATTATTTATTTCACAAAAATGGTTTGCATACGAAATAGACTTTTTCGTGTGACTTCAAGTTTAAATATTTTGAACACTGAGTAAAATATTTTGGTAATATTAACTAATTTATGGGATGTGAATTTGGTTAAATATTCAAGATGTCACGAAAAAATCGAAGCGCAACGGGCAAAAGTGTTAGACAAAAGTTACCTATTTCTTTACGCAAAAAATAGTTTTAAATTAGATAATATTGGCTGCTATTTAAAAACGTAAAG
Source organism: Ophion costatus (assembly GCA_951751655.1). Classification (NCBI taxonomy): domain Eukaryota; kingdom Metazoa; phylum Arthropoda; class Insecta; order Hymenoptera; family Ichneumonidae; genus Ophion; species Ophion costatus. Next base: position 4,952,029 of record OX632362.1, on the reverse strand, counting down.
TTGATCGTACCCGCAAAAATTATCACCAAATAAAAAATGTCCAAAAGCATCATTTTTGTTCCTAAAAACAACAACTTTTGGTTGACTTTTTTTTTAAATGTACCTTTTTCAGGATATTCACTTGTGCCAACTTGGACGCAACGCCCTGCATATGTGTGTCGTAGTACGTGGAAATAAAAACGGTGATGGATAATAATATCAATTTTTTCTCAGCAGATAGAGTCCGAAGCGACCGATGGTCGGTGGATTGCGGAATCTCTGGTCCTCATATTCCATTTCTCCGTAGGGTACCGGGCCGTTATTCTCGTTTCGGGAGTTGCCCGTCAACGCTATCAGGAGAAAGGCGCATCCGAGTATGGCGATTACGATGTAAACCAGCCTCCACATGTAATTGGCGAGGCATGTTGAAAGCTCGTAAAATAACGGGACGAGCAAGAGCAACGCGACCAATACGGTTGATTGGACGATGATTTTCTTTTTGTCACGTGGAGCATCGGGGTTTTGTCGTTCCGGCCATTCGTCCTCGAAATTCTCGCTCGTTTCGTAGTTCTCCTCCTCGTCGTCGTTTATCGTTGTTGACGAGCCGATGGTCTCGAAAGAATCGCCGGTAAATTCGCGATCCTCGCGAAGTCGCCGTGTAGCGTTCATCATGCAAGATCTGCATTTTTGGGCCGGCATGTTTCTATCTTAGCTGCGGGCTGCTATATCGCCTTCACGATTTATCGGGACTCCGACAATTCTTGTGCACAAAAGACTCGATGTTGCGTAGCTGGTCCTTGACGAAGTTGCGAGCCTCGCTTATACCTGCCGATTTCGCGCAGTACACCGAATAGTTATGAGATTGAAAGAAATTCGTTGATTTATCAATATGCAGGGCATATATCAATGTGCAGGGCATACATCAATATGCAAGGCATATATCAATGTGCAGGGCATATTAATGTGCAGGGCATATAGCAATGTGCAGGGCATATATCAATGTGCAGGCATATATCAATATGCAGGGCATATATCAATATGCAGGGCATATATCAATATGTGGGGCATACGTCAATGTGCAGGGCATATATCGATGTTTAGAGCATATATCAATGTGCAGGGCATATATCAATGTGTAGGGCATATATCAATGTGCAGGACATATATCAATGTGCAGGGCATATATCAATGTGTAGGGCATATATCAAAGTACAGGGCATATATCAATGTGCAGGGCGTATATCAATGTGCAGGGCGTATATCAATGTGCAGGGCGTATATCAATGTGCAGGGCATACATCAATGTGCAGGGCATATATCAATGTGCAGGGAATATATCAATATGAAGGGCATATATCAATATGCAGGGCATATATCAATGTGCAGGGCATATATCAATGTGTAAGGCACATATCAATGTGCAGGGCATATATCAATGCGCAGGGCATATATCAATGTGCAGGGCGTATATCAATGTGCAGGGCATATATCAATGTGCAGGGCATATATCAATGTGCAGGGCATATATCAATGTGCAGGGCGTATATCAATATGCAGGGCATACATCAATGTGCAGGGCATATATCAATGTGCAGGGCATATATCAATGTGCAGGGCGTATATCAATATGCAGGGCATACATCAATGTGCAGGGCATATATCAATGTGCAGGGCATATATCAATGTGCAGGGCATATATCAATATGCAGGGCATATATCAATGTGCAGGGCATATATAAATGCGTAGGGCATATATCAAAATGAAGGGCATATATCAATATGCAGGGCATATATCAATGTGCAGGGCGTATATCAATATGCAGGGCATACATCAATGTGCAGGGCATATATCAATGTGCAGGGCATATATCAATGTGCAGGGCGTATATCAATATGCAGGGCATATATCAATGTGCAGGGCATATATCAATGTGCAGGGCATATATCAATATGCAGGGCATATATCAATGTGCAGGGCATATATCAATGTGTAGGGCATATATCAATGTGCAGGGCATATATAAATGTGTAGGGCATATATCAATATGAAGGGCATATATCAATATGCAGGGCATATATCAATGTGCAGGGCATATATCAATGTGTAGGGCATATATCAATGTGCAGAGCATATATCAATGTGCAGGGCATATATCACTGTGTAGGGCATATTGATTCGACATGAAACATGAAACAATAAATGACTGCAGATTCATCAGCCTATTCCATGTGTGTCTTGCCACTGCAGTCCCCAATCAGCGGGAAGGATGCAGCTCGTACTTCTTGACTGAACCAAAAAAACCAATAAAATGTTCAATTGTCATATATTTTTTTTCTGGTTGAATTAAGAAAAAACTGAAAAAGTCGTGAAATTACAACTTTTCTCAGGTTTGAAAAAAAAAAATTGTTTAAAAAAAACACTTTAACGTGCTATAAAAATGATTTAAAACGACTTTTTCAACGACTTTTTTAATTCACTTAGACGAGATTTTCATACTGAAGAAAATAAACTTTGATTTGATTCAATAGGTCGTATAGTTTTTTTTGCTAGCGCGCCCACCGATTTGGAAAAACCGTGGATATGAAAAATGGAGAAAACGCGCTTCAAAGTTTTCGATAGGAGGAAATATCAATATCAAATATCAATCGGTTCTCTGTTTTTGGCCTTTTATGTTCGAAAATATTTACAATTGGCCTCTGTAACTCTGTGGATGTATTCTTGGATGGTTTATCTGTCGATTTCAGCAATAAAATAAAATACGATTTTTCGGACCTTCAATTTAGGGTCCGGCCTTAAGGCATTCCTTTCGCGACGGGCCGTATTTTGCGGGGACATAAGGAGGGCCTTTCTGAATCGTTGTAAATTGCAGTGGCGCTTCATAAAAATGAATCACAATCAATTATTATCTCCAAAGTTAAACTGGAATTAAAAAATTCGCGCAATTTTAGTAGATATCGACATTTTTACATTTTCTTTAAATCTTTCTTTGTCATCTTTCTTAGTGATTAACATTTTCTATAAATATTCGGTGGGCCCCTGTTTTTATTGTCGATACGGAATCTTTAGATTTTTCCACGCGTAAGCACTTTATATCAGACATATAGAGTTATTCAATGGATAAATTATTAGACAGAAATGTAGCCATCGTGTCATCTCCATAAAGCGCCGTAAAAATGAGACGATTTTTAGAGTTGTCATTTTTCGTTGAAATACATACATACCAGTATACTGGGATATATTTTTACGTGATTATAGATGGAAATCAGTTAATTGTTAAATATTTGGGTTCGTGAAAGGAATACTTTAAGTGTCGGGCTTTAATTTTTTTTAAACTCATATACGTGATAAAACATTGAACACTATTAAACACCTTTTTTATCGGCGAAAAAACGGTTTTAAGGCGGTCATTAATGTGACAGGTCTAAAGAATGGAAAACTATTTTTTTCACAAATTGCAAAAAACTACGTTAAGTCAACATTGCCTTTCTGTAAATCGTATTTTTTAGATTGGCTTCTATGATATCTCAAAAATTATGGAACGGATTTCGCTCAAATTTTTATGGTAAAGTCAGCACATCTAAGGTTCTCACCCAAACTAGAATATTTCTGATATCTGCCATATTGTTTGAAGCCTAAAAAGGTCGAAAAAAATGATGTAGCTCGGAACTTAACTTTAAAAAAAAAATTCAATTTTCGATATTTTTACTTTATTCTAGTTCCGGCGATAGCCTCAGGTCTACAAATTAAAATGCCGTACTATTTTTTTATTAAGAGTCTGAAGTTCGCATCGTTCGTATGCCGCGAAAATAATTTTTCTTTTAACTTCCCAAATTTTCTTCGGCGGATTTGAGTTACGACAATCATGCAAACATGTTTTGGGATTCTTATCCAGCGATCTTAAACGCATTAGCAATGCATGATTTTGGATAATAATGAATATAAGAAATTGAAAAGATTTTCGTTGCATTACAACGATGAAAACGTCAACCCCATTTTTTATTTCAAATGAACAAAACTTCCCGAATCATGACAGCCGTCAACCAACTTGTTTTTACACATGAGTGTGTTCCGAACGGTGTAAAGTCGATTCAACGCGTTATGTTTGTTTGATAAAATTTCGAGGGACTGTAAAAAAGTTTATAAATGTCTGGCAAAAAATTAAAAAATAGAGTTTTAATGGCCCATAAAAAAATTCTCAAAAAAGCGAAAAAGAATCGCTGTCACATCGGATGACCCGGTTAATGGGGGGGGGGGGGGGGGGTACCCCTCAATGAAAGGCGTGTCGACGGGTGATTTTGCAGTTTCATCCACAAACGTCAATCCGAACGAAATAAAAACCAAAATAATTCTACTACAAAGTTATAAAAAATCCACTATAGAAATATTGAAAAGAAAGAAATGAAATTACGAAGCAACACGCCGTTCTTTAAGGGATGATTTCCCCCCTTAAAGCCGTATTTCCGCCGATAAAAAATACATGCCCAATAGTTTTCAATGCTTCATCATATACATGAGTTTCGACAAAATCGACGGCACACACTTCAGTGATGTTCTTTCGTAGAGACGTTATTTCCACAGCGGCAATACCAGTTTCCAAATAGTGTTAAAGTTTGCCTCGTTGGAACGCAACGAAAAATCTTCTTCTAATTTCAATTTCCTCATTTTTATTATCCGAAATATTTTTGGCGAATTTTAATTGAAGATCTCCAACGAAGCCTTGTAAAAAATAGTTCTAAGATTTTCAAAATTAAAATCTGCATAAAGAAACTGTAGCAATGAGAATAATTTTAAAAAAATTCGTTGGAATCCAAAGATGCAAACTTCAATTCCATGTTTCCAATCGTTCTCCATTAAATTCAATAGTAAGCGTCGATCCATCGCGCCTACCTTTGCCAGGCGTAGGCGTCGGAGGATCGTTTCGATTGTCGATATTGTATCCAACCTCGCCGATTTTTCGACGATCGTTGAAAAAGAGATTGCAGCATTTCTCGATTTCCTCGAGTGTTTTTCCTCGATCGGCTTCGTTATTTTTGGCCCTGACGTTTGCGAGGTGTTGGCAACGCGTTTTGGACGCATCGATGAGTCCGAGGCGAGTCGAGGCGGCTTTCGGATCACGCCGGTAGTCAGGCTCGTTATCGGACAGTTCGGTTTGAGGATTTTGCAACTTGTCCGCCACGCGTTCAGCGGGTGGATTATCGACTACGGTGAATCTCGTTCTCAAACGTTCGGCCGGGCAATTCTCGATTCTCCTCGAACACTCGGCATTTTGTGCCGTACCGGAAGACCGTTGAGCTTGTCTCAAGGCTTCCGGCGAACGATCCAGGGGCACCGATGGCTCGCTATTGTCGTTTGCTCGCAGTTCCGCCTCGGGGCTCTGAACGCAGTTGAGGGAACGTCGATCGTTCGGAGGTACGTACGGGCAGGTCGAACGTCTCGGCGGCTCGTCCGCGCTAGCGGCTTCCGGATAACACGGAGACTCGCGTTTCTTCGCCCTCGTGTCGAACAAGCCGCAGTAAAAAGCGCAATAAAATGCAAGGCCGATTGCAAGAACCGTCAAACAAAGTTTCACCATCACCGGATGTTTCTTCGATTAGAAATTGTGTAAAAAAGTGGTTCTTTTTTTTTTAAGGAGAACGAGCTGCAAAATTCCAGAAAAACAAACTATGTATACGTGACTCGAGAGTTAAGTATATCGTCATATATAGTTTGCCCGAGATTGCGGGTTACCTTTTATCGTTTGCTATTCGGAGGCGACACCGAGATTTATTCTGTTTACGGATAATCTTGCTCCGAAATGTATTTTCTCATATGACGTAACATTTTTGAGTATCGTTCACCGGCAATTTAAGATAGTTTTTTTGTAACCAAAAATGTCAGGGCTGTTGCACCGTGAATGCGATTCGGCGTTGCCGATGACGCGGGACCGATGGTGTTTTATTTTTGTCAAGTAGACTAGGGAAGGCTGAGAATTTACAAAATTTGCTTTTGTTTGATTTTTTTACAAGGCCGCGGATTTTATAATATTTTTATTTTGTTTAGGTGTATTTATTATAACGTTAAAATAGAAGAAAAAAAATCGAGATTCATTTCCAAACTGCTGCGGATATCAACTTGTACAGGAGTTGTAAAACACTTCGCAACACTGATTATATCTGACATCAGATTGAATAATGTTTTTTACAATTTCATAAGAGTAAGTAACGCAAATTGTTCGTTATTTGGACGCCATTGTGTCGATTTTGAAATCATTTTCAATTTTTCAGGTACAGTCGACAGAAAAGGACCGAAGAAAATAAATCCGGGGATTTACCAAAGACTCCATCTGTTCGACTGGAATCGTGGTAACAACGTATTCGACATAGTTTGCCTCATTATCCTGAAACATCAATATTTTTACTAGACTGCGAATAAATCACGAGAAATTTCTCATTTTCTTGACACTATAACAAATATCGTAAGCAAAAGTTTAGTATTTTTTCACGAGCGTGTTACGAAAAATTAAGCGAGGAGATACCTGTAGGCAAGGAAAACGCTTGCCGATTTCCATGGTGTTGAAGTTTGCATCGTTGGAACGTGACGAAAATTCTTTTTTGCATTTTATTTGCCTTATTTTTATTATTATAGATATTTTTTTTAGATTTGTATTGTAGATCGCAAAGTAATAATCTTAAAGAGCAGTCTAAAGCTTATGGTAGGCAAAATCTGCCACGCGAAGTTGAAGGAACTCAGAAATATTCATTTTCGTTGAGTTTCAACGGTGCCAATTTCAACCTCATTGATTTCCATAATTTTTTTTTTATGGAACACATCTTCCTCATTACGAGGCATAGGGTATGTTTCATTACTACTTTATGCTCTAGAAATGGTATATTTTATTAATCGTCAAAAATGGCGGAGGTACGGCACGGTCTTCTAAATTGCATTTGCAAAACTTGCGTGACGTACAGTTAACAAACTAAGTGACCGATTCTGATGAAATTTTGTAAAAATCTTTCTAACCTTACTGTCTAAAACATGACCCTAAATGTTCTGGAAAAATTAAAAAAAAAAAAGTATTTTCCTCGCAAAATGAAGCCATTTTTTGGGAAAATTCAATCCTTTTGTTTGAAGGCGTACCATTTAATCAATTTTTAACATTTCTTACTTTTTCTTGGTTCATATTCTGCGTGCGAGTGTTAATGAAAGAAAAATGTTCGTTGGTTTTTTTTCAGAATAATTCCGCCGACGCTCCGTGTCACGCCGTCTGAGAACATCCGCCTCAACCCGCTTAGACGTCCATGCCATACGTCTGCTATTTTCAAAGTTTAATAGAGAGAAAAAATACCATGTAATAGCCAAAAGTGGTAATAAAAAACATACTCTAAGCCTCGATAATGTCGAATAAATCTTTCCTTTTAGAAAAAAATCATATTAATCGGTAACTTTTTCCTCGCGTAAAAGTATCTCCCCCCCCCCCCGACCCAACAGGCCAATTTTTTACATGTTGAGCCTCGCCTACTCCCCTCAATGATCCGTCTGCCACAGGCCTGTCGACGATAGAGGAATACTATTATTCTATCATTAACGAAGCGAATCCCGTTGGCAAACTCGATCATCCAACAAGCCTTCATCGCTTATACAGCACGTTACAAGCGTTGCAAGCTTTGCCTCGACAAACGTCACAACAACAACGAACGAAGCTGTTCGGATCATTCGTAATACCCGTCTCCGTCAACTGTCGTGGCGGGTTGCCGATACACCGTGACATAATCCCACGTTGCTGTTCGCCATCTAGGCACTGACCTAAATATCCCGTTTGCTCGTTCGTACCTGCAGTCGCAACATCGATCCACCGATCGAATTGTGATTGATCAACTCGCCTCTGATGACTCGTAACTGAGAGAGCCAAACCGATAAGCCGGAATCAAATCTCTCGAGCTTGAGGGTGGAAATACATATAAATGGTCGAAAATGACGAAAATTTTTTCGGGATTTTGTTCCAACGCAATTACTGGACCAATCGTTTCGAAATTGGTAGGGTATTTTATTCTACGATAGAATATATCAGTAGAAGATATAAGTGTTAATCAGCAGGGTGCGGCTGATTGTTGGGGAACGAATTTTCTAAATGTGCGGCAGCGATAAGAAGAAAAGTATTTATCCGATTCATTGTAACCTAAGGTTTCTAGACACATAATTGCAAACCCTCGTCGACAAACCTCCATATTCAATAAAAAAAATCAATTACACAATCATTTTTTGCATAAAAAACACGAACATTTTCGGTGAAAATTCGATTCTTTTTTTTCCTGAGTGCCGCCATTATTACAATATTCAACTTTTTAAACTTGTTCTTGGTTTATCAACAGCGTACTTTCATATAGAATGTAATGGTTTTTAAATTTTTTCGTTTCAAATTTTTTTTAATTACAGCTGCCGCAGTTCGATATCGCGGGGAAAATTCGATTAGAAACAATTGGCTGTAGGCTGCTGATGAACACTTATTATCGATGAAAAAAAATTTTTTTTTCATGTCTTCTAACGTACAATAAAATACTCTACAAATTCCAAAACGATTGGTCCAGTAGTTGCGTTGGAAGAAAATCCCGAAATTTTCCATCATTTTCGACCATTTATATTTATTTCCCCCTTAATTTTCTTAGGAACATCGTTTTGCTCTAGAAAAGCGTATTAATTTGCAAAGACTCTAGGGACGTCAGAAAATTCCGAGACCCCTCTATCTTTCGCACATTCACATCGAGATGACCCTTCGATCATTATTATTATTTTTAATGAACTTTAAAGGATAAGGTCGCAAAAACGTTGGAAGTATATACCTGGTGTTCTATTTTAATCTTACACCGGATATATGTCGGACAATACTGCTCCGATCAAGTATTGTGTATAATAAAACTTTTAGGATTCAGAGGACGTTAAAAAAATCTCTTCTGGTCCAAAATTCAAAATGGCGACGTCAAGATGGCCGACGGTTTATCTTTGAATGGGATCATGAATCTTTTTCACCAAAACATTTATCTGGCCAAAACAAACAAAGATTTTTCTAGGGAAAGTTTTTCGATAACGTTCATAATTTTTAGGTTAGAATACTATTTTTTACTATTTCAGCGCTATGCATAATGTACCACGAGGAGGTAAAGTCTTCACATCCCTAGTGTAAGTGTGCGTGTGTGTGTGTGTAGGTGTCAGTTTGTTTGGGTTCGTCTGGGTGTGTTCAATAGCCCAAACAAACCCAAACAAACTTGCACACGCGCGCGCGCGCGCGTGCACACACACACACACGCACACACACACACACACACACACACACACACACACACGCACGCACGCACGCACGCACGCACACACTTTGGTTTGTTTGATAATGGAAGTGACGAGCCGCAGTAACGTAATCCTTGTTTGGGTTTGTTTGGGTTATCGAACAAACCCAAACGAACTCACGCGCGCATACTTACCCTCGGCATGTTAAAGCCTTTACTTCCTCGTGGTACACTCTGGATAGCGCTATAGTAAAAATGGTTCGCTAACCTAAAAATTATGAACGTTATCGACAAAATTTTCCTACAAAAGTTGTTAGTTTTGAGCAGATAAATGTTTTGGTGAAAAAATCCTCGTATGGGTTTGTTTAATAACCCAAACAAACCCAAAAAGGATTATGTCTCTGCAGCTCTTCACTTTCATTATCAAACAAACTCAACCAAATTCACACGTACACTTGCACCAGGGTTTATTTGATAACAGAAGTGACGAGCCTTAGACACCCACACACACAAACACACACACACACACACACACACGCACGCGCGTGCGCGCGCGCCTGCATACTTACCCTAGCGATGTTAATGACTTTACCTCCTCGTGGTTATATTTTGGATAGCGTTAAAATACTATAAACGGTATTCTAACCTGAAACTTTTCCTATAAAAGTTCTTAGTTTTGGCCCGACAAATTTTTTGGTGAAAGAGGTATCATGATTCCATTTTTTTAAACATGTCGGCCATCTTAACGTCGGCATTTTGAATTGTGGACCAAAAAAAAATTCTTTTGCCCGTCTTCCTTCGAACCCTAAACGTTTTATCACAGTCAATACTTGATCGGAGCAGCATTTGTCCAGATAAATCGGGCGCAAGATTAAAATGACACACACGCACGCACGCATGCACACCGGATATATATATATATATATATATATATATATATTAAACTGAATAAAAAAAAAAATTCCTTCTGGATTCTTGTGCTACTGTTGGGCTCTAATAAAAGAAAATTTCCTTTAAAAAATGGGCGCGGTCACTCAATTTTTAGAGGTGGCTATCTCGACTTTTTGTCATTTTTTTCATGATTTTACTCAATAAATATGATCATAGTATTAGATTATACAGGAAATAGAATAAATAAAGGAAATATTATGTTTCACAGCTGTTTTGCGACGAAGAAAAGTATATCGCACACACATTGAATCCCTAGAAAACAAAATCGAAAATATTATTACGAATCGGTAAATAAATTGAGCCCAAACAAAATTTCAAACGCTGTTTAATAAAACATAATAACTTATTATTATGACGACTTCTTTTATCATTGATAATTTAACAAAAACTGATAGTAATAATTAACTAAATAATGAAGGTATATGTAGTAGTACAGAATCTTTTATTTCATGTACACCCTTGCGGGCTTTTTACATTTGCTCCTTTCTTGCTTTCCTTCTTTCTTTACAAGGCTTCTTATTATTAATCATCAAACCTCAATCCTATTATCGTGGCGCTTCTTGCGTTTATACAAATTCCTTCCCCGCTTTCGTGCCTTCTTTCGCTTTCCTTATCTCGGCTCCCCTGGTCCCTTTTACCTCTCTATATTCTCAAAATGCCCCGCAACCTCACGCATCTCTTCTACTAATTGTAAATCCTTTCCCTCTAGTGCCTTTCTCCACCCTCTAATGAACTAAATAATAAAAATATCATATAAGTGTAGCATTTTGAAGATGAAAATACATGATTTCTGAATAAAAGCTTATAATTTAATTTTTCGTAAAAAGTGCGATATGTTAATGCGTATAAATAAATCTACATGGATAACCAGCCCAGGTAGGATTTTAAAGTCGCGCCTACGTTGGCGCAACGACGCTTGCCGGCGTTAGGACGTCGGCCCGACTCTGTTCGCCAACGTCGTTTAGGGGTCCAATAAACGTCCAAATGATAACGTCGGCCCGACGATCCTCCCAAACGTTGCGCCACAATATTTAATCGATGTTGGCCCTTCGTCGATTGCAACGTCGGCCCTAAGCCGATTGTTGCGTCGGCCCTGCGCTGGCTGCGGTATCGATCCTACGTCGATTACCGCGTCGACCCTACATCCATTGCGGCATCGAACCTACGTCGTTTGCGACGATGGCACTACATTTACGAGAGGGTGTTTAAAGGAATAGCAGATTGACTATTTAAAAGAAAAAAGACATAGCATTAATAGAAATTTATTATCAGTGATTGACGTATTGATGTCTGGCTTAGGTTATAAATATATTCAGTCTTATAACTTCATCAATATATTCAGTCATACAACTTCATAAATATATTCAGTCTTACAACTTCATAAATATATTCAGTCTTACAACGTTATTAATATATTCAGTCCTACAACGTTATAAACGCTAGAATGGTAACAAAAATGTGAAGAAGGCCCAAAGGAATTATCAATCGTGTCTGCTCCCCAAACATACACGGAGAGAATTTTTAAGTTTTTTTTACGGTGAAATCTCCCTCAAAATTACATTAAAAATTTGAAACCGGTGACAAATGTGCACATAGTCAAATATTGACACTAGCTTTTAATATTTTGCTTTCATTCATGTAAAAATTTAAGCAAGTAGCATAATTTTTTACATTTCTTTCAGTAAAAATTCTGACACATTCTCGCGTAGAATTTTAACAATGGGCTGCCTCAAAACTTCCAAGTTTCTACAGTTAAAATAACCTGGACAAACTTGAAATTTCTAAAATCCCTAGCGAAAAATGAATTCCCTATGATTAAATAAATACTCTATATACTGTATTTCTGAACATTTGTGTTCTTGATTGCTACTTATTTTAGCATATCATCTTTCCGTACCATTGTAGACGTCCTTTATCGAAGTTTCTTTTCACGTTTCTTTGTTTTCTTGCGTACAACTGCGTAGAACACGTTAGACTGCACGAGACCACGAGGCTTTCTTGGCCCATGTTTTGTACTATAATGCGCATGCGCGGTACAGCTGTTGCTAAGCAACGCGGGTCGGCGTCGTTCGTACTCGTCATACTGCGTCATACATAAGCCCACTCTCACAGCTTGCATTCACGTATACGCACGCTCGCACACAGAGCTCACGCGCACGGTCAGGCGACGTAGCCCTAACTGATTTTACTATAAAGAACGTAAAATTCCGGTGGACGCACGGAAAATTTCGGCTTCCTTTTTTAAATTTTTATGGAAAACACGAAAATTTCTCAATGTTCCATTGAAAAATTTCATTTATATTAGCACTTTTTGAACTTATTGTCGTAATCTTTACGTTTCATGAAATTTTACTATTAATTTCAGTAAACATTCTGGAAAATATTTTAAATTTCTGTTACGCAAAAGTAAATTTTGATTCATTTCCATGAAAATTTATAATTTATTTCCTAAAAACCTGAAGAATTGCACATTTGTCACCCAGTTACTGTGATTTCGCAGTAAAAATTACTTAAAAATTCTCTCCGTGTAGCTGTTAGAAGTTGATTGGTGGGCAGAAGCGTTAACTTCGTTTTCCTCTTTATGGAGACGACGAAACTTTTTTACGCGATTATACGAAGACCTATTTTTATCCGCCATTGGTTAAATTAATTCCACTGTGGAATATCCACACCGTTTCGGTTGCGCGCTACACAATACTGTTCAGGCAAGCTCAAAAGAAAATTCGAACGGTGGAGGTCGGGTACCAACGGTCTACTGGACTTTGTTTACGGTCAAGCATCGGTCGAGCTCTAGGTCTACAAAAAATGGTCACCTACACCCGTGCGACGATTACCCAGTGTCGAATTAAACGTGGTAGCCAACGTTGCGCGAAGTACTGATCGTAACGTCGGCGCGACGTTCGAACAACACTTTCTCCAACTCTAAGCCATAGTCGCGTCCCGACCGTCGGCTGTTTATTCGACGCCGTCTTACTGCCAAGGGTTGGCTGTATTCTGGGTCTGCACACATGGCCAACTACACCCGGGCGACGACTAGCCAGCGTCGGATGAACCGTGGTGACCAGCGTTGCGCCAACTATCAAGCGTACCGTCGGAGCGACGATCGAATAACGGTTTCGGCAACTCTGCGCCATAGTCGCCTTTCGATCGTCGACTGCCGAGCCATCGCCGCCTGATAGCCAACCATGGCTAGTACGTTTCGCCAACGCTGGCCCATCATAGGCCGTCGACCGTTGGCAGCCGACGTGTTGCCACGATACAGCCAAACGTCGGCCGTACTCGGAACGTCGTAGACCCGCACATGGGCAGAGTAGTATAGACGCCATTATTGATCTACCTGGATTTGAATTGTGAATATTGCAATCTTTTCAAATTGTTAGAGTTTATTTTTGTTACGAAATAGCTGCGGGATGTAATTTTTATCCGTAATCCGAAGCCATGACTATGCTTAAATGCAATACGTTCATTAAAAAAAATTCAAATACAAAAAAGTCGAGATAGCCACCTCTAAAAATTGAGTGGCGGCGCCCATTTTTTTAGAGAAATTTTCTTTCATCAGTGCCCAACAATAGCACGAGAATCCAGAAGGAAAAAAACATTTGTTTGAATCAGTCTAATGAATATATATATATATACATATACACAAAAAGAACAATAGTAATGATAACGATATCAGACTATTCGAGAAAACGTTGAAAAACCAGTTATATCCGATCTCGTAACGACACAAATAAAAGTAGGGAAAAATTCTTCGAGTTAGGAACAATTTTGCAAATACAGCTGTGCCAATTGAAATAAGAAAATCGTGGCTTCTCCGTGTCGAGTTGCGCTTCAGCGGCCCGAGCCGCTAGCACAGAGCACGTGCATGATGTCCATCATGGTCGACATAGAGAATCTTTGCAAACGCGTTTCTTTTATTAATAAAGCAACGCTACTATCGTGCACGTGCAACCGTACACCCGGCGGTGCAAAAAGTCCGGCCACGCGTAAGCATCGAGTCGAGAGAATCTCGATCCGGGAATAACGAATAGGATACACGGTGGGATACCACGAAGACGAAACAAAGAAGCAAACGAGACTCGAGGATAGACGGGTATAGAGAGAGGAAGATGAGGGCCGGGTGGTTTCGAAAGGGAGGTCTCTCTTTGGGGACATTCCAGTCGCGTCGAGGAAATTTCCACTGCCGGCGCACACAATGGAACACTCCTGTTATGCTGAACCCTCTCTCTCTCTCTCTCTCTCTCTCTCTCTCTCTCTCTCTCTCTCTCTCTCTCTCTCTCGTTTCTTCTCTTTTACCGGCGACACATGGCCCTCTGAAGAAATTGGTCCCGACTCCTTCCCTGCCTTCTACTCCCTCTTCAGCACTGACTGACTGATTTTTTTCGAAATTAATTAACCAGCGCCCTTCACAATTTGCACGCCGGCACAGTCTGAGCGACGAACAAATATAGGAAAGAAACGCACGTGCGTCTGCATACTACCTCGTACAAAACAACGTCCACACCTTGCCATTCACTTTCAAGCGGGGCAGGTGGGGGCGGCCTGACAAAAACTCATTTTGTTCACAATCATTTTGTTAAGTAAAATTTACATAATAGTCGATAATTACGGAACACACAAAATATAAAGCTTTAGTCACGCGTTCGCGTTAACATTAATATCAAACTCTTGGAATATCTTGACAAATAATCAAGTATTAGGAGAACAAATGTCTCCGCCGTTCTTTTAAATAAAAAAATAGGGCATTTATTGTGAAGGAACGGTACTTTATGTTTTATTCAAATTGAAATTGCTTGTTGAGTCACCCCTAATGTAAGTGCAAGTACTTGCGTTCGGCACGAATCTCTCTCCAATAATGCTTCCATTTCCAATTGCGTGGAGCGTTTCATAGCCTTGACAGTTCATTTGAAACAAGGACGTGTCAAAAGTGATGAAACTAGACTAAATTTAGGGAGTCTTATCGTTTTTTGTTTTCTGAAAAACTCGTGGATAACAAAATGGCAGCGGATTGAAGAAAAAAAAACCAAATTGGTTTGCTCAATTTTTTTACTTCAACCGACCAAACAAATATTCCTAAATCAATTTTTGACAAAAATCGCTTTCTGATGGCCCCGCACATTGAATTTCCTTTCAATTACGCACGGATTTATGTGAAGCGGTTTATCCGTTGAAGCTGCAGAGCGCCCGGCGCGCTGAAAAATAATGTTTCAATTTTTCAGCGCGAAACAAACGCATTTAAAATTTCCAAAAACGCATTAAAAATTTAACGTTATAGATAACCGTATTTATTTTTTGTTTATGACAACCCAAACAGACAAACCCACGTGTTATAAATAATTTAAGAATGCAAATTATGTTAAAAATAAAATCGAATTTTTCATCGTCATGAACGGTAACCTGTCCTTAGGGCTTGGCAGCGAAAATCGGCCGAAAATAGGATAAAATTGAAATGGCATTTGTGAAGGATCGAAAAAACATACATACATTTTCTTTTATGCAAAATTTTATTGGAGTTTTGGCTACTACATGCAGTGGTTGAGGTTTCGAAAATATAAATATTTACGAGAGATATCGGCAGATAAAGAAGACTACGCGTTTCATGCACTGGTCCCTCATTGCCACGATTGCGAGTAGCCGGTTCAAGTTTTCGACAATTCCCAAACGCCATCCTCTTCAGGGGATGTTCCTCCGCAGACTGAGCCTAACATTTGAAAAAAACAGAAATTTTAAAAATGGCGGCTATAATTTGAAAAATACCGAAAAACGGATGGTATTTCTTGTAATAACGATAGTAAAAAATTGATTTTTTTTTAGTAGACGTCGAGTCAATTTGTAGAAAACGTTGACAACTTTATTTTTTTTTAATCAAAGCGATGTATGTAATCTTTCTTGAGTTTTTGCGGTAAAACTAGTACAAAATGCTGTTTCGAGAAAAATGCGTTCAAGTACTCGCGCAGTGCTACGGCAGAAAAATTGCAACTTACGTGCGTTAACAATGGCCGGCGCTGTAGAAGGACTTCTCGAGTTCAGCTTTTTCTGTTGCAGCAATCGCGGAACGTCGGGTTTTTTCCCCCTAGCTTCTTTTGTCGATGCTCGCGATCTCTTGTCTGGATCTAACAAGCCTACACGGAGAAAACAGGGGCCTCGAAGTTTAGAATTAATACTATGCTTCTAAAAAAAATATCCTTGAAAATCAAAAAGTATCGAAAGGAAGATAAAAATTGTAATTGTGGTATGGTAATGATGAAGAAATTTAAATTTTAACCTACGATATGGCACGTAAACTGATACAAATAATACATTTTATTCGGCATATTGTGATTTTTTGTAGTATTCAAAAAATATTTTGCCCACGTGATTGGAACAATTAGATTCCAGTATTCTACAAAAAGTACGATATAAAGAGTCACATTTAACTAATAACTTCGTAATATTTTTCGCTATACGCCGAAGATTCATGCTATACGTATAGTAAAGTCCATATGAAAATATAGCGTGTAATAAAGGTTGGTATTTTACAAAGCACGCATTATTTTTACTATACAACATATAGGACTCGCGCCTATGCGAGAATAGTTTCAAATTTAATATGCACGCATCATTTTTTACTATACGGTGTAAGAATATTTTGTACACTTCAATAACAAGTCTTAGAATTCCGAACTGGCAGTAAACCGCTATACTTTTCTAGCACTGAATATTAGAATTCTGGCAACCAGTGTTAGAATTTGAGGCCGTATTTTTCTCCGTGTACCTGGTCAGGCAACTTGCACTCCGTTAGCGGAGTATTGGTGTCTTATTGCTCTCCTGAGCTCAGTTTTGCGAAAGGTTCAGTTTTCGTTGCGCCAAAATGTTTGGAAGAGATTTTAGTAAGAGAATGTTACAAAAAAAACCCGGATCACGAGTGAGAGTTGTGTCAAGGGAATCCGCGCCTGGAAATCATTTATTTTCTCGGAGATGCTCCAGCTTTAATGGAGCGTCTCCGAGGTGTTGAGTCGTCAAAGATCACGCGAACGCACACTGTGTTATACGCTATTTCCATTCACAACGTTAAATGGAACGTAAGATCCGGGACGGCTCCGTATCCCATTTGCTGGGGATAATCGACTTTTATACACAAGGGGGATAAGGAACGTGCGAATCGGTGCGATATAACGCACAAAGGGGACTCGCTTTCAGCCGCTTTCCTTGATTATGTGCGTAGAATGACTCATCCAGCGAGATACGTGTCTCGGGACTGTGTTGGCGGCTTCGATGTATTATATACAATCAATTGCTTCGCCAGACGACGTTGAAGTTTGCAACGTTGGAATGCCACGATTTTTTTTCTTCATTCTTCGTTGCATTATTTTTATCATTATCTGAAGCCTTTTTTGTAAATTGAGGCCGTAATTGTCGAATAAGAATGTGGAAAATAATTTGAGTGATTTTTATATCCTAAATCGGCCAAATGAAGTGTGTGCAATCAAAAGTAAATTAATTTCCGTCGCGTTTCGACGATGCAAACTTCAACGTCATCTTCGCCAGTAAGCTTTACCCATGTGGCCCCTTCGCTTTTTCGAAAGATCCACGTGGAATCGCCAATAATAGTCGGGTTCAGCTTATATTCCAGTAAACGGGCAGAGTTTCAGGGTGACACATACGCCTCAATTATGAAGGTTTAAGTAGGTACGAAAGTCCAAACTCCATAAAGAAAGTGGTAGAAAAAGCGTGTACGAAATGTAGAATTCAGGTACAAAATTTCAACACCGCCGTCTCTCCGATAACAAAGTAACCAATCAATATAGTAACGTGGTATTGGAGTTTGCGCCGTTGGAACGTAACAAATTTTTTTCTTCATATTTCCCAATTTTTTGGGCACCTTTAGGCTAACATTATCACTGAGATATTTTTCAAGATCCTTATTAGGAATCCATAACTCAAAATTGCAAAAGAAGAGTTTAGGTAATCATGAAAAAAGATAATTGAAAAAATAAAGAAGGTTTTTCGTTGCCCTTCAACGATGAAAACTTTAACGCCATTTAGTTGTTGTTGTTGCTAAACCACAAAGAGGAAATGACCGCGGCACTTTGATTAAGGGGTTACCCCCACTTGCGATTTTGAAAAAATCAATTTTTTTTATTGCATCTTTTTGAAGTATAAGTATCTGAGAATATGTCCTGAAAATTTCAAATCGATCCGAACAAAATTGACTGAGATATGAGCGTTGAAAGAGAAGAATCCGTGAATTGAAGAACTGAAATTGAAACTTTAAACGCGTTTTTCTCAAAATGGCATTTCTGAAGTCGGTGACCAAGATTACTCGAACACTAATGAACCGATCTTCTTGAAATTTTGCAGGCTTATTTAATACATAAAAATGTAGTCTTTAATCGTTCGATTTTTTTTTTTGAAAAAAATGGCCGTTTTATAGCCAAAAAACGGCCGTTTTTTCGTTAAAATCGAACCATTAACTTTGACAATCCGCCATTTTGTGAAAAATGAATATTTTTTTAAATCCTTCGATTAAAGACTAGTTTATACTTATATTTTTTTTTCAGATGATCCACTTCGCCGCAATGTTGGTCACCGCAAACCGTGTATATAAAAACATTATTTCATTGACGGCCATTTGCCACTAAACAATGTAGTACTTTTCAATAAAAAAATTACTGAAAGTTCTTCAACATGTGTTCTTTAATATGGTATATTGATCGATTAAAAAAGTTTTGTAGTTTTCTTTAAAAAAATTAATGAATAAGGCCTTTTTTGCGCTACAAGTGGGTGTGACGCCTTAAGTGTAAAAAATGAAAAATCAACACTTCGTCTGTAAACATTTTTTCCGGTAGCTTCCATCTGTAACCCTGGGTGTTTCAAGTCCTGTGGTTTTTTCACCCAGTTAATAAATTCGAACAATTTAGGAAAAAATTACCCTAGTGTTTGAAACATTCATCGCAACATTTGACGTCGCGAATCTAAGATCGCATAACACGTAAAAATGTTTGACTGATATTCTCAGCGAAAAAAGCGGATAGAATTGATTTTCGTTGCATTCCAACTATGCAAACTTCAACATCATTTCTTGATGTCGAAGCCCTCGAGTGAAAGAGACAAAGCGAATTAAGTTGGTTTTTTCCCTTCTACAGCCTCACAGAACGAAAAATTCGCCTCATCAGGGTGAATCTAGAATTATTCATTTATTATTATACGTATACGGATGTTTCAATGGAGGTTTCTATTTTGTTGGGGCAAAAAAATGTTGATTTTTCTGTATCGGGGAGACGAAGGTGTACTCTATACTCCTGGCATAGCAGATTAGGAGTCAGTATGAAACTTTTCATTTTATTCGCCCGTAAACTTCATGTAACTTCAAACGCGATTTCCGAAAAGCACGTTTTCCAAGTATGCGGAAGTGCTCCTACACGCCACGCCCTACATGAGCAATCGTTCTGAAATTTGACAGGCACGTGTACAACAAGCGTCTTTATTAGTTGAACTACAATTATCCAAAAGTATACAAACTGTTTTATTTTACGAACGCTCACTATTTTTTATTTGTCAATATTTCTTCCACTTACATGTCAAACTTTTTAAAAATCTTATAATGTTCAATAAAGACCGCTTAGTAAACATACTAAATTTCAACATTCTATATAGAATATTTTTCGCACAAAAAATTGGTGAAAGTTCGAACATTTTTCGGCCCAACAAAGTAGGAACATCCGTTAATGAAAATCGTGCATACGTATCAAAGAGAAGGCAACCATAAATACACAGCTATGCTCATAAATAAACGGAGCCGTCTCCTAATCTTTAAATTCAAGTTAAGTTTGTCATGTTTCTATCGGTTTGGCGTACCATTGTATTGCACCAGGAATCCGTTTAATTTCGTTGATAGAGACTGTGTGTGTCCGAAAATGTCGACTCATTGTTGCAGCGGTAAGCTTCTATTTGTGAAGGTCAGACGAAAATATGCGTTTGAGTAAAAGTGGCGAAATAAGAATGACGTCGACGATCGCTCGGTGTTGGAATGCCGTAAATAATGATTTTCTCAAAACTCTCCACAATTTTACGCAGTTTTAGAATAGATACGAAAATGACAAAACTGTTGGTTTTTTTTTCGTGACCTACATACTTTTTCTGTTGAGACATATTTTTTCGCGGATGAACGTACGTATTGCATCGATGTGAGTATGCAAGAAATAATGTACGGAGCTCCGACGTCCTTGGAAAGATCGGAAATAATGCAAACAGGTAGCCGAGAATTTTTACATCAACTTTTCGTGACCTTGTTCAACCGCGCGCTCGGAGACATGCAGCAAATCATCGAAAACACATACCGCGTCGAAACGCTCTCGGGATATCCACCCCGGAAAAAAGAAGTCTCGCGAAACGGGCGAGGAAGAATGATCGAATAAGTATGAGTCATTCATCGTTCAATCTACCGACACGCGACAAGAGGACAAGAAGGAGAAGAAAAAGAACAACAACTAAAAACGACCAAAGCAAATCTCGTTCTCCGAAGAATGGAAAACCTTGAGTGGGGCGATTTATATTATACAGGGTGGACCATTTAACGTGACCACCCCAAATATCTCCGTTGCCTTTAGAGTGTCGAAAACAAACCCAAAAAAAAACTTAAAATATTTTGGTGAAAAATCATTTCAAGGTCATATCATAGGTCGTCGAATTCGTCTGAATATCAGCTACAACGTCTTAATAAAAAAAAAAACATGTTCTCATTGGATAAGTCATTGATGACCTTGAGAACGCGAAAACTCTTACCTTCACAAAAATGAATTTTTCATCACGATATCAGCCCTTCGAAACCAATCAAATTACCTTCAGACAGTTTTTTCGTCACTTTAAAAGTAACGAAGATATTTGGGGTGGCCACATTAAATGGTTCACCCTGTATATGTAGATACCGGGTGAAGCAGCAACTATAAGCAGTACAAATACTTTCTAACCTATCAAACTACGGAGAAAACTTTTCCTACAAAAGTTGCATTCGAACAGGCGGTCACCGAGTTGTGGCTCCGTGATTCATCGAGGGGCTTCGAAGATTTCAAGGTCACATCCATTTAAATTAATGGGACCTATTTTTTTCGATTTTTCATCAATCAATTGCAACTGTTGGGTCGATGCATAAGTCCGTAGCGAAATGCCGACGCATGTTGTTCGCCGTTGTTTTTCTGCTCGCACATCCGTCAACCATATAAAGTGTCATATATTAAGTAAAAGCTGATTCTTGTGTCCACATTTAAACAAAAATCCATCGAGATTCGTGACGTGAGATTCGGGAAGTTTGATTATATTCGAAAATGGAAGGAAAAAACGTGTATTTTTAGTGCGCTCCGCTTTTTGTTATTTCCGAAACGGCAATAACCCATCGCAAACTCACAAAATAAATATGCGTCGTGTACGGAGAGAATGCCGTAAGCGAAAATGTGTGTCGGAAGTGGTTTGCGAAATTTTGTTGTGGAGATTTTGATCTCCAAGATGCTCCTTGCTCCGGTCGGTCAGTCACTACTGATATGGAGAAAATCAAGGCTTTTATCGACTTTGACCGGCATTTGACGACTATGGAGATTGATCATGACCGGTGATCATGACATTGACCAATAAATCGTTTCGAAACGTTTACAGAAGCTTGGGATGGTAAACAAGCTTGATCTTTAGATGCCGCACGAACTGAGCGAAAATAATTAAATGGGCCGAATTTCAGCTTGCGATTTGCTGCTCAAACGCCATCGAAACAAACCATTTTGAAGCGTATGATTACTGGTTTCTTTCCAAAACAATCCATCAATGCAAATCAAAACGCAAGCGTGCATTGAAAATGGTGGCCATCATTTAGAGCACTTTTCATAAGAGCAAGTGTTCACACGGTTTCTTTAACGCAAACAAACCCAAAAAAAAATGAAATTCCTGTTTAATCGATTTTTTATACCAAATATTGATCGATCATCTTGGAATTTGGTGTGTGAATTAATTTTAATTGTTTTACGTTAAACGATAAGTTGAAGGACGGCCAGAGTGTACCACTAATACCACATACACTAATCAAGTATTTATATGATCAGTAATTGATCCAGTCTCCTTGCATTTTTAAATAAATCTCTTCACAGTTGATGAAATAAAATAACCGACCATATTTCGTATGAAAATTTCGAACTCTAGCTACCCAACATGCACTATTTTAAAAATATTGCTCATCAATGAAAACGCGTTATTCTTTCGTGTAGCGCTCCACTCGATAACCCTGAACTGTTAGCTGTCACGCTGTCTTCTTTTCGTTCGCAACACTTTACCGCACAAATGGTGTAAAATTGAAATCTTGCCGAATTTTGGAACACCCTGTGGTTGTTGACACAAAGGGTGTTCCGTTTCAAAGGGAACGGCGAAATATCTCAAGAAGGGCACCCCGGATCGAAAAATGGTCAGGGTCAAAACAAGGTTGCCTCCAGTTTTTTTTATATAGTATATTATTCATAACGAAATCATAACGAAAAAACTGAAGGTGACTTCCATTTGACCTTAACTATATAGATATTAGGAAATGAATGTTCTTCTTTATATTGGTATATGGTGGAGTTGTAATATTTAAGTAAATTTTACGCCCATCCCTCCGATCAATTGAATATATGTCCTTCGATTTAGGGAGAGAGAGGGAGAGGGAGGGAGAGGGAGAGAGAGAGAGAGAGCGGGAGAGGGGGGCGGACCTCAATTTCACATGACGCAGTAAACATGCTACACGTACGTAAATGATTAATTTAATACGAACTACATAATGTGCCTACACGCACCCACCTGCGCATACTATATTAGTGTAGTAGTAGCCCAAACAATAGTAAGTCATCATACCCAAAAGGTATAGCGGATACCTATTGATTCGGTCATCACCACGCACATACAACCGTATCGTATTGCTTCGGTGTGTCCCCGGGTGTGTCATCGATCTATGCTGTGTACACAGAGGAAGAGGAAACATTCCGACATGTCATGCGATCCCCATATAATGGAGCTCGTACCTCCGAAATGACGTTAGCTCAATTGTTCGGAGACAAAAATCCCAGTTGGATGTAAAATATGTTACAGTCAATTTGAGGGCATGTAATAATACAGGTCTCCGCCGGGACGTATCGACGACCGACCGGCCCCTTTGGAACTCCAAGAAACAACGAAGAAGAATGAGAGCATTAGCAGATTGCTTGCTTCTTTGTCATGCCGGTTCATAGAGATTATCACATACGGATATTCGTATATGTGACGTTTTCGTAGCGGCTTGACATTTTAATTTCGGTTATTTTTTACCAGTATACCCGTAGATATCGTAAACATACCCGACAAGAAATTTAGTTACAGAACAGACTGAGACCGGATCCAGCATAACGTATTCTCCGTGATACGGTGCTGCGGCAACTGGATTAGGTTGCTATAATAAGGCTATTAGGTATCTATTCGGCGTGAAATGATTTTCCTCATCCGGCCACGGTTAAATGTTTATCTAAGGTGCAGACAAAAACCGGATCCGGCATGCCATATTCAGTATTACGGTTCTGATCCGCCAGCCGAATCAGGGTTCGATGAGCCGAGAAACGTTTTTTGTCATCAGCCCTCGAGCTGAATTCGTATTCATGGGGTGGATTGAGTCCGGATGTGTTGAATATGAAGTTTACATCGTAGGAACGCAACGAAAGTTCTGTTTTACATTTTGTTTTCCATGTTTTTATCTTTGCCTCTTTTTTTCATAGATTTGTTTGGTAGATTGCTGAATGAATATTATAAAAACTGGTTGGAGGATTTGTCTAGGCAAAAGCAGCCGAAAAAGTAAAGCAATTATTAAAGTAAGAAGTATTAATTTTCGTTGCATTCCAACGATGCGAACTTCAACATCATTACGGATTCGGCATACCGTATCCCCTAAAACGACACTATATACATCTTCCTATGTCTTTCTCTCCCTTTTGTTTATGAAGGATATAAGGATCCTAAAAAAAAATTCAGTGATGTTCACAGCCGACATCTGGTGACAACAAATTTGAGCGATTTAATATATGTTTTTATTGGCATCTAACCATGCTAATTTCAGTGTCATAAACAAGTTCTATTTTTTTTAAACATTCAAATAAATCGATGAAATGCAGTCGTAGGTGAAAGTGTTCCCAACAAAAGTTTTATGGTTTTCAGGGGGACATCCCTTTTGAGGGGGACATTGATGATACTATTTTTTTTGTCAACGTCTACGAAATACCACGGTAACCTTCAACTTTTCCAATAGAAAGGCATAATTCTTTTTTTCGAAATATAGCTGATTTCGAAACGAATCCAACGTAAGAAAGAAATTTTCTAGATCAAAAATCAAGATACTTATGGTGGCTTAAACCTTTTGGAAATATCCCACATACATTTCAGTGGTGAATTTCGACAGACGTATTCGACTATGTGTCGAGCAATATGATTAATTATGGTTGTTGCGTAACAGTTTAGGATTTTTTAAATGGCGAATGTACATTAAGAAAACTAAACCCTTTCTGAAACCGAAAAAGTGCCACCGAAATTCTACATGACGTTGAAGTTTGCATCGTTGGGATACAATGATGTTTCTGTTATTTCTTTATTTTTATTATTGTTTGAAGCCCTTTTTTGCAACTTGCGGTCCCAAATATGTAATAAAAATACGTAAAAACGTTGGAAGGATTTTCATGGCCTCAATCGCCCAAAAAGGGATTTCATCACTGAAGAAGAATTTCTTTTCGTGCGTTTCAATGATGCAAACTTCAACAATATAATTTCACCGGCCTGCTTTACCATTACCCAAAGTGTCCGTATATATGGGTGGGTGTGCGTGCGCGCGTAAGGGTTTATTTTTGTTCATGTACACATGCCCTATTTAAGAACCCTAAACTGCCACTTAGCAGACATAACTGATCATATTGGTCGACCCACAGTCAATACGCCTTCCGAAATTCGCCGTTGTATTGTATGTATCGTGGGATATTTCCAATAACTTAAAACTGCCATGAATTCCTTGATCTTGAGCTAGAAATTTTTTGTTTGCGTTGGATTCGTCTTGGACCCAGCTATTGTTCAAAAAAATAAAAACCATGCATTTCCGTTGAACATCTGGAGGTTACCGCGGTATCTTCCAGATGTGTTGACAGTAAAAAAAATATTTTGTATTACCGTCATATGACCGCTTCAAAACCATCAATATTTGGACGAAACACACGTTTTCGGACGACTTTATCTTTCGATTTATTTTAATGTCTTTCTGCAAAACAGGTTACCCTTTATATTGAGACATCGAAATAACTCGAGAACGAAGAAGATTAAGTAAAATCGCTGAAACCCGCGTCGAAGTGCTTCGGAGGGCGACTAAAATCACACCATTCATTTTTTATTTGGTGAACGTCCTCGTTATGACTTCAAGACCAACTTTCTTTTTCCCATCGCAACATATATTTTGTATGGCAGAACCACATTCCGTGTATGAAAAACAGAGTTGACTTCAAAATCGCCTTGAGGACGCCCGGCTATTGAGAAACGAATCATGCCATTTTACTCATCCTTCAAATGATTGTGCTCTTTTACACACTCACGGAGGCGCACGCATACATATATATATATATATATATATAATAATAATAATAATAATGCGTGTGTAATACTTATACATATAAACACGGGCCGACCATTGTACACTGGATCATTTTCATTACGCGCGAAGCCCGAGGTGCCCCGATATTGCCTTCATTTTTTCTTATCCCATTTCGGCATTCGAATTCGAATTCCGCCTGGGCTTCTGGAAACTCAATTAGATAAAGTGACCATGCGGTAGAGATATCCAAAACCCTTCAGTCCGGAGGGTACGTCGGGTTAGGGGGGAGGGGGGGGGGGATAATAGTAGGAGACTGAATGTACTCGATATACCTCGATTGGTATATACACTAGTGGAATTAATTCTAGACACCGAATCAATTCTAAACGCATTTTATAAATTTAATTTTCGCATTTATTGTTTTTTATTATGTTATCATCACTTGTATTTCATATTCTTATGAAAGTAGGCTTATCGAGGGAAATATTAAGTAGAACCGTTATAGATATAAAAAAAAACATTACAGTATCATTTCGGCGTAGCAAATATACATTTTCTGCGTAAATATTAAAAGAGATAAAATTCTTATGCAGTGTCCAGAATTAATTCCACTGGTGTACTGTGCGCGCGCGCGCATGCGCATGTTTATGGCGTAGATATAACGAAAGAAGACGCGCGTGATGAACTTTACCCGGTTGGGTGCTCGGAGAGTAGTTTCGTTTTTTGTCAACGACACTTGTGGGAAAAAATCGAAATTATTTTTCACACTACTCACCGTATATAACCATAACCGGTTTTCGACACAGAACTTCCGAACTAAGGTCTGCGTATACTTAAAATTTCGAAAATACTGCATAGTTTCATAGTCTAGGGACTTAACTTTAATTGGCCAAAAATATTTCGAAAAAAAATCGTAAAAATGACAGCGTTGCGACTATTTTTGTGAGCAGACGAACCGCCTCGCTACATTTCCCCCTTTTTCTTTTGCACTTGTCTCGAAACGATTTTTAACTTATTTGTCAATGTAACACGTTACTCTTGTTACATCGCCAAGTAATTTAACAATGATTGGAAACAACTGCCTGAACATTGTAATTTATGAATATTCGACCGACGACATTTTTCATTCAACTTATAGATGTTATGAGTGACACCTGTCAATAACGAAATCTGTCTGGACGTTATTGCGCCGCAATTTCTCGTATGGGTGGACATTTCGGAATTATAACATTTTTCGCTCATATTTCTTTTGTAATGTTGCCTCGTTAAGGGGTTATGCCTAGTTGTAAAAGTCGAAAAATCACTCGTTTCAAAACCAATATACTGTTACAGTGTAGCATCTTACAAATGGTACCTGAAAACTTCGAGGTGATCGAATTAATAGATTATCATGATGACGCCCGGGGAACGCTCGGAGCGTCGTTCGAAATTTTAAACGCTTTTTTTCTCGAAAGTACGTTTTCGGAGTCGGTGACGAAAATATTTCAAAAAACTACAGCAGCGATTCTTGTTAAATTTTTAGGGCTTTTGCTATATGCAAAAATATAGTATTTGACCGAAAGATTTTTTCCAATGTATACTTTTAATTTGATGAACGGAAAATTGTCATTCGTCACGAAAATCAAGACTCACTTTCAACACGCGTCATTTTTCAAAAATTCATATTTTGGCAATTCGTTCGATTAATCACAGGATAAAATAATATACTAAAGAAATCTGTTTGATTTTTTTATATTAGGCAACCTGGTTTACAAGAGCATTGCTCACCGCAAAATACGTTTTGGAGAGGTGCTTCCAGGACATCGGCTGTAAATCGATGATGAATAAATATTTTTACACACAAAAATTACAAAGTGTTCTTCAGATGATACTTTTCCAACGACCTAATCTTCCTGGACATTCATTAGGATGTTGAATAAGTTCGCGCTGCTTTTTCGTGGAATTTAATGCTTCATTTTAAACAATCGTTCCATATGCTCAACTCCTAATGATTCTGCAAGTTCAGCTAGCGACTGACATGAGCCTTCATGAAGTATGCCTCCAATTCAGCACATCGAAATCATTATTTTTAACGCATCTAAACCTATCTCTCTATGTTGTTGCCGACGCAGCATGGTCGCCATGAGTCTCTACAAGAGTTCTGTGTGCTTAAGCTGCATATTTAAAATAAAATAAAGTAGTGCAGTAAAATTCCTCGCAAATACTCTTTTTGGCACGAAATTCGACACGATTAACACAATGAAAAAGAAGGTTGTTTATACTTCGGCGAAATGACATACACTGAATTTCAAGCTTGCTTATAGTTCTTCTTTATAGATGCGTTACCACCTTAAACTACACGAACGCAGTCCTGGTAACGCCATCTGTTGAAAAACCACGAGAACTTATTCAACGGCCTAATATCATTACTATTTACAAGCAAAAAAAAATCCCCAAATTAAGCAGTTTTCGACTGTTACAACTAGGCATAACCTAAAGGAGAAACCTTTTCGGCCTCGTAATTTTCGTTAACGAATAATGTGCTTCTTAACTCCATATAAATAAATAAGTCAATGGATAATGCTCAAGTAATTGGAAACCGTAAAAAAGCTCGTTACTACATCCACCCATGATGAAAACGGACGTAATTATGTTTGCACTTGATGCAAGTAGAACGCAAACAAGGCGTCAAAGCCGCGATGAAAATATTGAGAAAAACGTGGTCTTAAAATTTTTCCTTATAGACCAAAGTGTCCAGACTTAATATACGATAAAAATTATCCCGCGGCCATCGCGGGGGGATTGTCTCGTACGTACAGGGAAATAGATGGTGCAATAATAACGAAGTGACATAATCGTGGGCCGAGCATCCAATCCTCGTTCCGGGATTCTTCCGCTTAACTTGCCACGTGCTTGACACATTTCACAAGATTGCTATATATATATATATATATATATATACACACACACAGGGCGTCCTGTTATGAATCGATAATTCTGCCACTGTAAATCCGAACATGTCCTACTATATGCTGGAATTTCAGTTTAGTAAAAGTCTCACGGTTTTCGAGATGAAAATAATCTGCTTTTGGTTTTTCGCATGCCGTTTCTACAAATGATAACTTTCCTCCTTTTAAATGATACTCTTGGTTATTTGTTTTATCTAGGAAAGTCTTCGTTTTAACGTTGAATATTCAGGCCTTCGGCCACTGTAGAGGCCAAGAACGAGCATATTTTGTAATTTTTTTTCAGCGAAACCATAAAACAAATCGAAATTATAAAATAGGGGTTTTATTATACACGTAATTGGTTGTATAAAATTATTTTTTCACAGCGATACATGTCAAAATGGCGACCGTGCAGCATTTTTCCGATAACGCCTTTATTTCTGGAAGGTCAACGGCCGGACCAACAGCTCCTATAATTTTTGAGTTATGATGAGACACTAAAGTTTTTTCGATTATATATAAGAATATTTATAGAAGTACGTAGGATTTTTTTGATATATTGTTTTTTATTTAAAAAAAAAAAACAAATATACTAGGTGCGCAACTAAGTTTCCGGGTTTTTTTGACCAATAAAAAGTCGAAAATTTCAAGACAAATACAAAAAATGGTTCATTCGAAGTATTGTCCCTCGCTATTTACACATTTGTGCCATCTCTCCGGCAATACATAAATACCGCGACGATAAAAAGACGCGTTTTTGGACTGAAATCATTCGTCCAACCAATTTTGTACTGCATCGTAATTGACCAAGTGTAGCCCACCCAAGCCATGCGCCATCGACCGGAACAAGTGATAGTCTGAAGGGGCCATGTCTGGCGAATACGGCGGGTGCGGTAGCAGATCCCATTTCAGTGTTTTTATGATGTCCTGGACGATGGAACTGCGATTGCACGGAGCGTTGTCGTGCTGCAATATCACACGTTCGTGTCTCGTGTCCCATTCTGGCCGTTTTTCGAGCAATGCGTGGTTCAAATTGATTAGTTGTTGTCGGTAGCGATGCCCATTGATAGTTTCGCCCCCATAGTACACGATGCCTTTCTGGTCCCACCAAACGCAGAGCATTGTCTTTTTTCCGAAGCGATTTGGTCGTGCCGTCGATGTTGACGCTTCGCCCAGTGAAAGCCACGATTTTCTGCGTTTGGGATTCTCGAAATATATCCGTTTTTCATCGCCAGTAACAATTCGATGCAGGAAACTCTTTCTGTTCTGCCACAAAAGCAAAATTTCGGAAGTGGCCTCCCGCTTTCCGCAAGTGCTGTTTATTCGGCACAAACTTTCACATTTTCGAGGTTAGAGAAAAGGTCGTTGTGTTGCGATATTTGTTTATATTACGACTGGGTATTCTCAACAGAAGTCCAAGCTATAAAGACACCCAATTTCAGACCTGTATGCCGATTACATGTGTCGCTAGTGCCATCCATGTGTGAAACCCGAGAACTTAGTTGCGCACCTAGTATTGTTGTTGTTTCAAATAAAATTTATGTCAAATTTTTCAAACAAATATATTGTTTTAGATCAAAATGGCGCATTTCTAGAACAAAAAGTATAAAACGCCATGAGAAAAACGTCAGACAATTGTTTATAAAAAATGCAATATAATTTTTTAAAATCCTACGTAGTGCCTTAGAAAATGTAATTTTAAGGATGTTGAGTCCCAAATCGCAAATGATGATAAAATTCTGAAAATTTGGTATGTTTTCGTATGAAGTATTTCAGAGGTCGTGTAAAAATTTCACGACAATTAGGAAGCTCGTTATTAAACAATTAACATTCACAAATTAAATGGTGTTTTATGGAAACTGATGTAACTTTGCAATAAGTTTTTTTTTGACCTCTCAATTTTATAATATCTACAATATATTGAAAGCAACGGAAACAAAATGAAGTTTATTGATAAATTTTTTTAAACTTCTTTTAAAAATTGTTCTTAACAAAATGTTAATTTTTTAATAACGAGCTTCCTAATCGTCGTGAAATTTTAACACGACCTCTTAAATACTTCATACAAAAACATACCAAATTTTCAGAATGTTCTTATCATTTTTTATTTCAACCCTTAAAGAGGTTGAAGTAATGACGATAGAATTCTGAAAATTTGGTATGTTTTTACATGAAGTATTCAGGAGGTCGTGTAAATATTTCATGACGATTAAGAAGCTATTTAATGAACAATTAACATTAACGTGTTTCATAGGGACTCAACATCCTTAAATATACAATTGAAATTTCAAGTGAATCGGTTGAAATTTGTTTGAGTTAGGAGTCCGGCCGACTTGAAAAATGAAGTTTTGAGATAAACGCGTTTAAAGTTAGTAGAAAGTCACGACACGAATAATGTTTTATACTTTTAATCTGCGATGCCTGCAGATGAATTCGAATATCAAGTACTTAGAGATTTTTCACACCCATCATCTTTCGGAATATAATTTTTTAGGTACTAAGGCACCTTTTTAGAAGGAAAAACTCGATTTTTGGAAAACCCTAGAGTGGCCCAAGGTCTTAAGGAAACTTTATGAAGAAAAACCTTATGCAGAATTTTCATACAACCCAATTCGAACATCGGACTTTGATAGCTTGATGTGTAAAAAAAATTTACTACGCATATCATGACAATTACTTTAAAAAGTTGCTTAGTTATTGTCGATTCATGCGAAAACTCAAAAACAGGTGATTTTTGTCAGAAAATAACATGAAGCCCAAGATCTCCTGCTAGAATCAGGCTATTTTTCTTCAACGGTTCAAACAACCCCAAACAACCCCAAACCAACTGAAACAACCCCAAACAAACCTAAACAAAAATTAGCCTGCTTCCAGCAGGAGCCCCACTTCCGAATCTTTACCCATATTGCGACACCCTGTATATGGAGGGTGTCCCAAATTCCAGGCAACAAAATGCATAAGCCGCGCATGTTAAATGTTGCATGACATTTGGGACACCCTGTATATATATATATACAAGCGTGCGGGCTGCTTCTCTCTCGACGGGTCTTTGTGCAATTTTTACTCGCGAAAGAGTGTAAATAAGCGAGTCACTTTACAACCGTACGAGTATATCCGTTCCAGCTATTAAACCGCATAGATGCATAAATAACGCGCACACGGAGATATATCATTTTGTAATATGCGCGCAGTCGCGAGAGAAGGAGCGCGGGGAACAAGACTCGAAAGACGAAGATCTAAAAATATGGATTGTTCAGTATAGGGGAGGCGGACCGATTATCAGTCGGGCGCGAGAAAAAATAATAATTTTAAAACACAACGAGGAAAACGCGAGCACGCCGCTCTGAGGAAATTTTTCAACGCCTCGAGCTATTTGGTAATCGTCCAACTTCTTTTTCTTTTTTTTCTCGCGTGTATGCTTAAACGTATAAATAATGAACGTGCGCAAAGTGTGTGTACACGTGTTTTTTCATCTCGAGCGATGAATTTCACAATCTTCAGCGACGGACATTTTCACCTGTGATATCCGTCAAGGTTCTCGACAAAGAATGGAGCTCGCCGATTACACAAATGAAAAATTGCCTGGAGTAATAACGTGTAGATAAAAAGAAAAGCAACGGTTCTTTGCAATTATTTCTCGACCAGAGAGTATTTTTTCAATTCTCCGAAGGACTCGCCCCCCCCCCCCCCGCCGCTCGATCACTACGAGTTTAATATAGAAAACTGCCATAAGATGTCTTAATGAATGTTGCCAATTACTCGCACGTGTCTCGAGAAATGCAAAAAATTTCGATGGGCCAAAAAAAATGCGATGTCGGAATTATGATTGGTGGAATACCATGGAAAATCATTTTTCGTGTCTTTTTCCGCAAATTGTAAACTCTTTTTATTTCGCACAGATTTAGGCTACCTAGATTACTCGAACACTTTTTTAGAATTCTCAGTAGAAACATACGAACTGGAGAAACAAAAAAAAAAACAAAGTTGCGGATGACAATGAAAGTGAAGATATAGGAGGATAAGGAAGGATTTTCGGTAAATTCAAACGTCGCGAACTTTAAGACTATTGCAGAATGCAAAAAGTAATAATTGACTCTATCCGAACTCTTTTCGTTAACCCCAATAATTCGTGTGAATTAAGGGGATGGGTTGATGGGAATATTGCGAAAAATCGTTCGCTGCTTCGGGCAACTCAGATTGAAGAATGACGTTGGAGTTTGCATCGTTTTTCTTTATTTTGATCGTAATGTGGATAAAGATAAAAGAAGTTCACAATAAAAGTTCGAGATAATAAATCTGAGGCGATAAATATCTAATAAAAATACGTGAAAACAATTGAAAGATTTTCAGCCTCAATCGGCCGAAAAAAATGGCACAATTGAAAAGAGTTGACTCCGTTGCATTCCAACGATGCAAAAATCAATACCATATTGAAGAGAAAGGTTCAACATATGATTCAGAAATCGCAAATTGAAGGTATACTTATGATTACAACGATAAAACTACTAGTAAAACTTTAAACGTGTTTTTTTTCGATATTGTTTTTCAAAACGGTGTACACGATTTCGCGACACCTAATAAACAGATTGACCTGTCATTTGGTACACTTATTCAGTGTCATAGTAGTTTAGTCTTGACCGATTTTTTTTTCAACTTTTTTTTCCATTCCTTATTAACAATAATGATCTCATTTCCTATGAAAAATTGGAAAAAATTCTACATTTTTTCTATGCTAGATACCCGAAAACCAAAAAAAAAATGGTTTTTCTCGTTTCAGATCAATCAGGTGGCCAAAATCAAGTACACCGTTGAGCTCTATGTTCAACGGTCCTTCACGAGATCATTTATATTTTCTCTAATTATTAATATTTTTTTCATTGAATTCGGCGCACAACTTTGTTAATGCACATGCAAATAAGTGTCCAAACGATTTTGCCATTGTCTCACTTATTCCTTCGAATTTAATTTTGTTTAGTAATGAAAATTGTTAAACATCGCTCTCTTATAATCTAACTTATATCTTTCCTCCTTTATTATTCTTAATTTTCGTCACATTCTGCATTCTCGGCCTCCATTACCACGTTTCTCTTTTCTTACACTCTCATTTCGTTTTCCCAACAAAAAATTTACACATCTTTACATCTATCTCCCTCTCAGCAACCCTATTAATTTA
Source organism: Ophion costatus (assembly GCA_951751655.1). Classification (NCBI taxonomy): domain Eukaryota; kingdom Metazoa; phylum Arthropoda; class Insecta; order Hymenoptera; family Ichneumonidae; genus Ophion; species Ophion costatus. The sequence goes on along the minus strand of OX632362.1, from coordinate 4,918,158 downwards.
TCTTCTACGCCCCTCTTATCTCTTTCTCCCTTCACCACTTCTGTATATATGTGTTTGCTTCGTTAAATATTAGCCCTCTTCCTTTTCCAAACGTAATCAGGTGCTCCATTGTTTCTCCTTTTCGTTTGCATATCCTACAAGTTCATTCCACTTTACCCTTTTTTTCTACTCCCCCACTTTCGCCCTATACTTCCACACCTTATCCTCGCCCGTGTTTCCTTATCCTTTCCTTTAATATCTTTTGCCACCCAATACTTTCACGGTGCTTCGTCGTATTTTATTGTCACATTGTATAAACTATTATACGTTCGTTTTTGAATCTGTTCTTTTTCCCTCTCTATGGTATTTTATTTTAAGTTTTTCAATCCCTTGCCTATCAAATATCGTCTTTTCTCTCTTTTATTATATTTGTCATTTCCTCAATATCTAATTCCCTTGATACTTCCATAAAGACTTTTTACCATTTCGAAGGCTTCCTGTTCGAGATTCCTCTTGTTTCCTCTCTTAAACAAATATTCGACCATCTATTACTTTCCATTCTTAGCACTAATTTTATACACCGCAGCGATCTTTCCCTAATTTGGTGCTCGAATGTTGGTATTCCTAGCTTAATTTTTTTAACTAATCGTATTTGCAGGTTGGCTCTTGAATATTCAAAGAGCACATAAAACGAACATAACTGTAGATTAATTTGATTATGCGATATCGAAAAAAATAGCCCTTGCTCTTAATGGAGGGTAGCTTGAGTCTTTCAGGGGTGGTATCTGGATAAATATCCGTATTTGCGCTTTGACTCTTGGATATTCGAAGAGCACACATAAAAAGCATATCAATGTGATGTAATTTGATTTCAGAATATTAAAAAATGGTCCATGCTCTTATTAGAGGGTTTTTAAGCGTTTATATCTGGCGAAATAAAAAAAATATATGGTTTTGGCTGTTCGATATTTGCAAATCACATAAAAAACGAATAAATATTATGTGGTTTTGTTCTTGGATAGGTAAAAAATAGTAGGTGCTCTGCTAGCTTGACTTAAGGATGTATTTCACGTACATTCCCTATCAAAAGTGAGTTTTGGTGAGAATTTTAAGTACTTTGCGTTGAGATAAAATTATTTTTTAATCAACCACATTGAAGATGCTAAGAACATTAATTTCCGGTAATAATAATGCAAAAAAGTTATAAGTAAATTCTTGAAAAAAAAAAAAGTTTTCATCAAATGTCCAGTGAACTACTTTTTTATATTATAAAATGAATTCCTACATTTTTCTGAATAGATATGAATGTTTTCAGAATTTACGTTCTATTTTTATTTGAATTTTTTTAAATAAAGAATCACAAATTCTTAATATGTTTTCGGAGGAATGTTCCATATCAAATACGGCCCCTAAAATATTCCAAAAACGGGATTTTCGAAATGGAGAGAATTTTTTTTTTATCAGAAAAATATTTATTCAGAAAAATATCACAATTCATTGAATGTCTTATACATTTTTTGCATTCTCATTATTGAGAACCAATGTTCTTAGCATCTTCAATACGGTTGATTCTTTCAGATTTTAACGTTATCGCAAAGTACTGAAAATTCTCACCGAATCTCACTTTCGGTAGGGAATGTACGAGCAATACATCCTTAAGCCAGCAGAGCACTTTTGATTTCTAATTGCTCGCTAAACAAGACAATTTTAATTGCAGCGCGAAATTAGCGTATAAAAATCAGAAAATTTTGGTGCAAATTAAATTCATTTTGCGGACTTTGCTCTGCTAGCTTCATGGAGGTGGGGTATTCAGGATGATTCGCAGGATGAGTCGAATCGACTATATTCGCCGCGTTGATGGCCTGAAGGGGCATAGGTGCGACAGAACGGATCGTCGCGGGTTGCGCATTGCGTATGGATACGCTCTGTGTGTTACGCGCCAACCACACGCTGTCGCAGTCTATACGCGACCCGCGGATGCGAGCATGAGAGATATGTGACCGCAATAAGTCGGTTGAGTCAGGTCATTTAAATCGGTTTCGTAGCGGTATAATGCTCCATCGCGTTTCGTCGCGTGTACTCTCCCATAAAGAAGCGACCGTACGGACTTTCACCGTTTTCTTTTAACTTTTTTTTTTCGTCGGTGCCTCATCGAATCGAACGTGCCAAATACACGAGCAGACGACAATGATCCACGCACGCGATACGAGTCTCGACCTCGAATTAAATTTCACTTCGTACCACTGTATTTTTCTTACAATAGTGATGAGACTTTACTTCGTAAATTTAACGAGCGTAAAAAACCAAGTGCGTCGTAATTTGTAGTCGATTTGATTTATAACGATTTATGTGTGTGCTGTCGTGCAAAGTGCGGTGCGCACGTGTTTTTTGGTTTGCTTTATCCAACGCAGAAGATGGTGCCGTACAATTACAACGTGCCAACTACGTACCATCATTTTTCGCATCGTGTACTCGAACGAGTATTTTTTTGTTTTTGTTCTTAAGATTTGAACAAGATGATGTTGAGTTTTGCATCGTTGGCATGCAACGAGTGATTTTTTCGCTCAAATTTCCTTTGGCGGACTTGAGCTACGAAAATGATGCAAACGTTTTTGGGATTCTTATTTAGCGATCTACAATAAATTTGCAAAGTATGATTTTGAAAAAAATGAAAATAAGAGATTGGCAGGAACTTTCGATGCATTCAAACGATGCAAAGTTCAATCCCATTGAAAATGGAAAAGGTGGAGCGACTCGCCGATGAATATTGACGAACTCATTTTTTTTTTTTTTTTGACAAGCGTCCGATATACGATTGACGATAAACGAGAACTTATTGAACGTCCTTATACGATTACAACGATAGAGATGCTAGTAAAACTTTGAGGGCTTACATACACCTGCGTAGGTAATAAAAGATCGATATTTCAAAAACGTGCTCATTCGAAGGTACTATCCTTTGAGTGTCTAGTCTGAAAATTTCATAAGGAAATTCGCAGTAATGACGAAGTTATAGCGTTTTGTAACTGACCGGGTGAGCAACGACTAACGATCGGGGCTCAGGTGTAAAGTGTACTCAAAACTTTAAACGCGGTTCACTTGAAACAGTGTTTTCAAAATCGGTACCAGAAATATCTCCGCAACTACTGGACCGATCGGGATCAAGTGTTGCACAGTTATGCTTCACACAATAATCTAGTACTCATCGAGCCGTTTTTTCGATACCTGGCATATTTTCCTTTCATCGTAAGTACTGAACAATTTTGAGACGAAAAATCGCTTGTTTCAGTTCAGTGACTGCCATGACCCGAAAAAAAAATAATTTTTCAATTCCGGCTCGATAAGTGCTAGTTTTATCTATCTCCTTTAAGAAACAAATATTTTTTTGAGATAAAAATTGCAGAGGCCCGCCTGGTACCGCAAACGCTGTCAAAAAAATACGTCCGAGGAAAACGCCTGTAACTTTTTGACCGTTTGAAATTTTTTAACCATGTCTTCACACAATGAAGATAAAATGTCATACTTGAACATGTATACCATGGTTGTCGAATGAAATTCAGTTTTATACATTAAACAATTCTGAAACATAACCACTTCTAGCCCTCTCAGGTGGATGTAAGCCCTTGAACGCGTTTTTCTTGAAACTATGTTTTTCAAAACGGTGTACACGATTTCTCGATATCTAATGAACGCATTGACTTTAAATTTGCAACACTTATTCAGTGCACTAGTAGTTCAGTGTTGACCGACATTTTACTTTTTAACATTCTTCTTTAATTAGTCATTCAAAATATCGATTTTTTTTTTAATTCTTGAAACACATTAACCCAAACAAACTCGGTCAAGTCTTATCCAATATCTATTTTAAGAAAAAAATTAATTAATGTTTTTTATTTCCGGTTAACTGGGTGGCCAAAATCAAGTACATCGTTGAGCCCCTCGCGTTCAAAGGTCCCTAACGAGATCGTTTATAGCTCCTTCACTCATTAGTATTCTTTAATAAAATTTGGTACATAACTTTTCGTTAACATACGTACAGTTAAATGACCAAAAAACATTTCAATTATCTCACTTTCTCCTTCAAAATATCTTTTTTCATAAAACCGCGATATGCGGGTTGTCACAGCAGCGTAACTTCTCAATCCAATATCAAACATCAAGCAAAGGATCTCCCGTCTTTACCCCACCCGTACCATCAGAGTATTGCGATCGCGGATTGAATTGAAACCGAATGAGAAATAACAATTGTGTATTTTGATGTTTTGATCGATGGAACGCATTGATGCTAAACTCTAAAATTTTCTTCATCCAACTTCATACATCGATATGCATCTTAACGTCATTTATGGATGTCAAATGGAAAGGCCGGTGTTGAAAATAAATAAATAAATAAATAAATAAATAAATAAATAAATAAATAAAGCAAATTCCGTTAATATTCATCGGTATAACGCACTCGAGTCTCCTCGAGGTGGAAAGCGAGACTGTGATACGTTTCTTACTAAGAGCGGTCTTGGTCATGTCTCTTTATCCGAAGCCGTCCTTCATTTCTCGAGCCAAGATCGTTTAGGTGAATGATCCTCGTCTCGGGCCACAAGAGCGTTGACTCCGATTTTTCGCGCACGTCGTGCTGTCTACACACGTAAGATCGAAGCCGACCGATGCGTCTTTCACGTTGCCAGCAGCCGTGGCTCGAGTGCGTGTTCCTCTTGGCATCATATGCCTTTGATCGACAATGGCGACGACGACAACGACGTCACGGCGACATCGAGTCGCGGAGGAGAAACGGAAACCGCGGTGAAACACACATGCGAAACAATTTGTTTTTTTTTTCTCTTTCTTTCTCGTTCCTCGCCCCATTGACGGAGGGAAACCGTGAACGAACGGGGAGAATATTATTCTGACCGATCGATACTGCGTGCTTCGAATTATATTGAATCGTTAGTCGCCTCGTTCTCCCGAGCTGCTCTCGCAAAAAAAAAAAAAAATTAAGATAAAAATGAAAACTAAGGCTAAGAAAAACCGTTCATTCGACTTTGATGGTATTTCATTCGAGTTGAACCGTCGTTTTTATTCATTGCTATAGCAGTAGACGTTTAAGGATGTTATGCCCGTACCTTCCCTACCAAAAGTGACTTTGTGAGAATTTTCAGTACCTTGCGATAACATTTAAATCTGAAAAAAAATCAACCGTATCGAAGATGCTAAGAACATTGGTTGTGAATAATAAGAATGCCAAAAATGTATAAATAAAATGTTTGAACAAAAGTTTGTTCAAAAAATCTCCGGTAAACTTGATTTTTTGTGACATTAAATGAATTATGATATTTTTCTGAATACATATGATTTTTTAAAGAATTTTCTCTATCCTTCGAAAATCCCGTTTTTGGATTTGGTCAGAGGCTGTGCCTATGACACTGTTCGTTCAATACCCCGGGCACTTCTTGTATTTAATATGGAACATTGCTCCGAAAACATATTAAAAATGTGTGACTTTTCATTCATTTTTGAAAATTTTAAAAATTAAAATGAAAATAGAAAGAAAATTTTAAAAAAGTCCATACCTATTCAGAAGAATCTAGGAATTCGGTCAATCAGCAAATACTTTCAGTTATGCCGCATACAGTATCTTGGAGCGTGGCATCGTAAATTGCAACTTGAAATTCAAATCAGAAATCGGAATTTTGTAAATCGTTGTGAGGGATTGGCTTCGAGGGTATTCACTACCCACCGCGATGACGGGCTACTATACATCTCTCCGAGTCTAGAAAAGGATTAAATGTATTACGGGGGGCACTCCGTATAGAGCCTTCAAAAAAATGCTTTTTTATTGCCTAAATTTATAGTTTGAAAACTGTAGAATACGATGCTGTTAGTGATTTTAACTAATTCTCAAAAATGACGTCCTGAGAGCCTTTGACTCACCTCTGCCGCGTTTGGAGGCCAACGCGCAAGTAAAGGCACCATGTGGAGAGGTGAGTCGTCTATTCACAATAATAGCTGTTAGAAACGCTTCTGTACCCATAGAAATATAGTATCATGAGGAAGCTGAAGGAATATCATATGGTGTTGGAATAGCTGACTAGTCAGTAAGTCACAGAATCATACGTTTTTCCCTTGCCGAAACTTCAAACGTGATTGTCTCGAAACTTTTTTTTTCAATGAATTGAAAATCGGTATTCTCGACTACTCAAAAACTATTTGACCGATCAAGGTCATATTTGACTCAACTTTTGTTGACTCAACGACAAAAATCAACTTTTTTGTTCTATGGCCTCCCCTATAGCCAATTACGATTATTTTTCCGATATTAATGGTTCATCGAGTGACCACGTGTATATACTAATCAATTTTTTGCGCAGACTGTTTCAGATAATTCTACGAGGTGTTGGAATCGCATTCGGCTTCCCTTCCGGACAGCTTCACGGCGACTGGTTATATCTCCGCCAATTTTAACTTTTTTCGAGCGACAAAAATCGTTTTGAAAACTAGAACTATGTAATGAAAAGTACTTATGACTCCGAAAAGATATATACATTCCTTACCCTCCAAAAAAACGTCATAAAAATCAACTAAAATTTGGCGTTCTTTGTGGAGTGCCCCTTTTAAGGGGTTAGGCTACTGGGAGAATGACGAACGCTCGTTCGTCGCGTGAGGCAACTCAAATTAAAGAGGAAGGTCCAGCATGTGGTGTAGGAAACGCAGATTGGAGGTAAACTTATCATTACGATAGAAGTGCTAGTAAAACTTTAAATGCGTTTTTATCGAATCTATGTTTTTCAGTGTACACGATTTCGCAACACATCATGAACGGATTGGTTTCGAAATTTGGTAAACCTATTCATCTTAATAGTAGTTTAATCTTGAGCGACGTTTTTATTTTTAACATTTCTTTTTCATTAGAACGATGTCATTTTACCTCGAAGAAAAGAACGAATAAATATTCAAATCTTGTTTTTTTTTTAAATTGAAACACGATGACAAAGAAAAGCTCGGTCAAGTCTTAGCCAATATTATCTATTTTGAGAACAAAAACTCATTTTTTCTGATCAACTGGATGGCCGAAATCAAGTACACCGTTGACCCTCTCACGTTTAAAGGTCCTTCACAAGATTTTTCATAACTCCCTTGATTGTCAATATTTTTTAATCAGATTGGTACACAACTTTACCAATGCGCATACAAATAAATGTCCAAACAATTTTTCAAGCATTTCCCTTTTTCCTTCAGAATTGGTTTCTTTGAATGACCTGATTTTAGAATCTCCACAATAGCCTAAGCCCTCAACAACTATTCTGCTGAAACATTTATTTGGCTCCAATAAATGGATTCTCCAAAGTTGACATTCGATCGATGGTTCATTTAAAAAACCAGGTATGCTTCACATATAAGAATATCTTCAAGCTTAATCAATATTTTCGTAGCAGCAAATCTACCGCATTAAGTTGATTCAAGAAAATCATTTCTCTAGGTGCAATTGCGACAAGATTGAGTCTGATCACGATTCCCTTTCATCTGATCCAAATTGCCTCGAGCGCAATTTGTCATAAACGCGGTATTATTTTGTTGTCCTTCTATACTTGTTTCCAGCTAGCTGAACGCATTTTCCTGACGAACGACTCGATCATCACGAAAAAAAACATTTCTTCTCCGTTATCCGGATATGGCCCCACGATGTCTTAAATCTTCTAAATTGCGGACAATGAAATGCTGTTTTTTTTCTATGCCTGTGTCCTCAAATTTGCATCGACTGGGGATCGATATCCGGTGTTTCTTCACGCGTTTCATCAATGAAATTGAATTCATTCTGAGTAAATGGTACCGGGTGGTAACACAATTTCTTTAGTGAAATGTATTTTCCAGGAGAAACACTACAGATTGCAGCGAATGAAATCAATTCTGTCGATACCCTCAATCGTTTGTTCGCCCAGTTTCTCTCTCTCTCTCTCTCTCTCTCTCTCACACACACACACACACACACACGCGCGCGCGCGCACGCACGCAAGTGTGCACCGATCGGCTCGTTCGCTAGTGTAAAACCTACGATACGTAGAGAAACTCCCGACATCAGATCAACCAAGCAGCGTCTGCAGGCCTTGACTCGGTTTCAATGCAAAACAACGCACGAGAAATGCGAAAAACCTTACGGTTTTTTTTTCTTTTTTTTTCTTAACTTTTACTTCCAGAACCCATGTTCAAATTACTTTTACTACGTCATTTTTTTTTCGAAACTGTAATTGTACTGCACGCGTGTAATTTGGATTTCTCCAGAGGGCACAAAACGCGGTATGGTGCATCGAGCGCGCATCTATATGCACGTTTCCGAGGCTGCATTTAGATTCCGGAATTTTTTTCTTCTGCCAAGTGAAAAAGGAGGTCGCGGGTTGGAAATACTAATGTGAAGCGGGCCAAGGGTCGACGATGCGAGCTATATACTAATAGTAAATGTACTCGAATATTGTGACGTCATGAGACAGAAGCCACGCGCAGACGTATTACTTGCTGTAGCCCCTTGATTAATTCTAAATTATCACCGAGATCGAACGTCCCGATATTGGTTCGAGATGGATTTATATATGTACATATATGCGTGTGTGTGTATGGGTGTTAACATGTACATTCGTATTGGACGCAATGAGCTTAGCAACCACCGGAATATCGTGGATATTACCAGTTCCATTTTCTCGTGTCAAGGACGCACCCGCATCGTTGCATGATGTCAAACGCGGATTCTCGTTATTTTCGATACACAACGATATTGCAAATGGAACGATTAATTGTTGAATAACAACAGCGTAGGAAAAAGCCACGGATTGAATTGACGCGCGAAAAATGGCTACGAAATTGTAACGTCAATATGTCCAGGAAAGTGGACTATTTTTTACTTTGTAAATGATGACGTTTGCATCGGTGGGAGGCAACGAAAGTTTATTTTTCTTCCATTGCCACGTTTTTCTCGCCGATTTAGGGTACGAAAGTCACCCAAACGGTTTTTCTCGTCGTCACGAGAGATCGACGACTTTAAGGATGTTGAGTCCCTATGAAACATGTTAATGTTAATTGTTCAATAAATAGCTTCTTAATCGTCATAAAATTTTTACACGACCTCCTGAATACTTCATGTAAAAACATACCAAATTTTCAGAATTCTATCATCATTACTTCAACCTCCTTAGGGGTTGAAATAAAAAACGATAAGAAAATTCTGAAAATTTGGTATGTTTTTGTTTGAAGTATTTAAGAGGTCGTGTTGAAATTTCACGACGAGTAGGAAGCTCGTTATTACAAAATTAACATCTTGTTAAGAACAATTTTTAAAGAAATAAAAAAAAATGTACCAATAAACTTCGTTTTGTTTCCGTTGCTTTCAGTATATTGTAGATATAACAAAATTGAGAGGTCAAAAAAAAACTTATTGCAAAGTTACATCAGTTTCCATAAGACAACATTTATTTTATGAATGTTAATTGTTCAATAACGAGCTTCCTAAGTGTCGTGAAATGTTTACACGACCTCTGAAATACTTCATACAAAAACGTACCAAATTTTAACAATTTTATTATCATTTGCGATTTGGGACCCAACATCCTTAATGTATAAAAAAGATTATAGATCAAGATAAAAGTTACGAGATGAAAAACAAAGAAAAGATCTTTCGTTGGATTCCTACGAGATACCTCTAGGCGTGGAAAAAAATCTGATGTCCGTGATTTTTTTTTAAAGACAGGATTTCTTCATTTTTTAGACTTAGGGTATGGTTTATCACTACTTTTGGCTACGTGTTGTTCAAAAAAACCATTAATCTTTCAAAATAGCGGGGTTATGGGTTCATCTCCCAAACTGAATTTTCAAAACTGGCTTGTCATTTGGTATAAATTTGGTATAAATCGGTTTAACCTTATTATCCAAAACATGACCTTAAATATTTTTGACAAATAAAAGAAAGTATTTTTTCTTTGCACAATATAGCAGTTTTTCGGAACATTCAATCTTTTCGTTTCAAAGCGTACCATTTCATTGATTTTCAACATCTATTTTTTTTCTTAGTTCATAGTCTGCGTATGAGTGTTAATGAATAAAAAATCTTGGCTTTTTTTTCAGATCAACCCCGTCGATGCTACGTGCCACGCCGTCTAATAACATCGACCACAACCCGTTTAGAGGACTGCGTTATACCTCCGCCATTTTTAGAGACTTTTTCTTAAGTACCATGTAACAACTAAAAGTCGTAATGAAACATACCCGAAGTCTCAAAGATGGTGAATAAATCTTTCCTCTAAAAAAACCATGAAAATCAGCAGATTTTTTTTTCACCTAAAGGTATCTTTCCCCTTAAGGGGGTGTAGAAGAAAAGACGTGACTCCTACGAACAATAGTATAAGGTATCAAAAAAAAATTTACACCGAATTTGAGCCCTCGATAATTTTTTAACCGAGTTATCGACTGACGAAATGAAAAGTGGATATTTCGACTTTGAAATATCGTAACTTGGTCAAAAAGATCGCGCAGCATCCAAAACTCATGGCAAACTACGAAACTCTTAGAAAAAACTTTTTTTTTTACATTTTTATCATTGTGTAACATGATTTTTTTTAATCGGTAATTTTTGGATTTTTATACTTTTTTTGTCACACGTGGCGTAGCTCCATGAAAATTTTTTTTTTTTTACATTTTTGTCATTGTGTAAGGTGATTTTGGAAAATCGGTAATCTTTTGATTTTTATATTATATTTTTTTTTGTCAAAAATGGCGTAGCTCCATGAACGAGGAGTGAAGTGATGTTTTAAGGCAGTGAAGCCTTAAAGTCTTTCGGACCTTTCCTCGTGGCCCGAGGTCGTAAATATTTCCAAATTTTTCAATCTTTCTGTTTTCGAACGAAATGCTAGCTGGAAAACATGAAAATTAAGAAAGTACCATTGGTATTTACGTATGACGTAGGGAAACAGTCTGGTAAAAGTAAATTACGTATCTTTGGTTTTTATAACATTAAAATTTTCATCGTTGGAATGCAACGATTTTTTCCCTTCGTACCTTATTTATTTATTTTTATTATTATCTGAAGCCTTTTTTGCGAATCGGGGTTATGAATCTCCAAATGAAATGTGTGTTAAAATTTGAGTGTTTTTTAATACCATAAGCCGACCGAAAAAAATTTACCGATTAAGAAGAATACATTTTCGTTGCATTCCAATTATGCAAACTTGAACGTTATTATTTTTGCGAAACGCAAGTACCGTTGATACGATGCGAATTTTCATGTTTTCCAGCTTGAGTTGGCACGCGGTTGAAAAACATGAAAATTCGAAAAATACCCTCGACATTTTTTATGCAAACGCTAGCCTTGTATTGTATGGATGCTGTGCGACCATTTTCGCTCGAGTTATGACCCCGCAACGTTGAAATATGCACGTTTTGTTTCGGCGGTCGATAGCGCGGTAAAAAAATCGTACTGAGCTCGTAAAATAACGAATTTGAAGCGGAATGTATGCTCTTTAGAACAGCCGAAGAGGTTTCGTCTACAAAAAAATCCGTTGCTCGTGCACAACCCGAAACTCGCGTGCTTGTTTTCAATTTTAGCTTTTTGGTGTTTAACGAACGTCAACGTTATTTTAAAAAATGGGCTATTTTTTCGACCGCGTCTGTCGAAAACTATTTTTCATGGAGATATAGCGATCCAAAAAGGTCGAAATTTTGACAAAAAACTGATCCCCCAATTGCCGCCCTCGGTATATATAAAAGCTACGATATATTATAATAATTCATTTTCCCGATGACTAAATCAATTTTTCAAAAATCAAAACCCACGACACTAAAAAAGCATTTCCGAAGGCGACGACAAATTTTCACGTTTTACCGAATTGTCCTTTGCTTACTTGCCGCGTTCGTTGAGCGCTGTTTCTTCAAACACGATTAAAAACAAAAAAAATCATCAGCGTTGGCGAAATTGCGTGCTTCAATCTGAATCGTCATCGTGTTTGCTTCGCGCACGTATATATTACCGTTCCAACTACATTTGAATTTCTTCCCCCCAATTTCGTTACACCTTTCGTTTCGATCCCAAAACATGCGAGAGTAGAAAAAAAAAACAACAAAGAGTGCCAAAGGAGAACCTATTCTGATCTTCAACGTGAAACAGCAAGCGGGCGAAAAAAAATACTCTCAGCATGCCGAGAGACGTCGTTCGCGAGTTCTCTCGTCGATGGAAACGATATGTACGCTCACTACGCGAACCACACACGAATCAACCCGAAACGAACGAAGCGGAGAGGATGTTTTTTTTTTCTCGTCGTCCCAACCAGGAGATTGACACTCACAGCGTGTAAAACATTTTCGAAACCTCGACGTCGTTTCTTTGTGTCTCGTTACGTGTATATTTTCGCAAAACAAAAAAACAGCCACGTCGCGGGGACGAAGACTCAGCAAGAGAGATAACCACAAAGATAGAGTCGGAGAAAGAGAGAGAGAGAGAGAGAGAGAGAGAGAGTGTGTACGAGGCAGAAGGGTGAAGGGAAGCAAGCGTCGCGACACGATCGCCGATGTGTGCACTGCAAGGTAATTTTCAGTAGTTAGAGGGGGGGGGGGGGCACCGATTTGTGTCGGACGGAATCAACAACGGCCAAGTCAACAACGAGGACAAAAAATGTTTCAAAACGCGGAAAACATTCACGGCCGTGCCAAATGCCCGAAAAGAAACAAAAAGCTAACAGCTTCACCAACTGTGCGGGAGTAAAAAAAAATGTTGGTGTCCGATAGCGTGAGGAGGCAGAGGGCGTTGGGGTGAAGTAGCTTTTGGTTTTTGAAACGAATAACGAGGCAAGGATTAAAAAATGTCGGAAGAGGTATGAGACGAGAGACGCTCGCGTTTTCTCGTCCCTCGAGCACTGTTGGGGAGAAGAGCGGTGCTTTATATACCCCTCGCTCGGTGCTTTCATGTACATCCTATATGTATACAACGACACGAGATTCGACCTTTCACCGCAGCGTGGCGCAAGCTCCAACCTCCGAGAGAGTTAGAACGAGGGCCGGAGGGGGGAGGGAGGGGAGAGAGAATGAGAGAGAGAGAGAACGGAATCGGGAAGGGGGCTAGGGTGCCACGAGTTTGCGCTTTTGCCGAATAAACGACTCGATATTCGCAACATTTCATTTCGCGTGACACACGCATGAACGTACGTACCCTTGCGTAATACACATACGCGACACACGCACGCATGCTGTTTCCATAAGATACACCCGATATCGCTAATAACTATTGTTGAAAATAAACACTTGAACTCAGCAAGGAATAACGGTCCGAAAATCATGCGAGATTAAGGAGATTGGAGCGGTCCGGTTCAGTCGAATGAGGGTTCATGATTTTTTTTCCATGAACCTAAAAAATGTATACGTGGTATATATAGATTTATTATTTTTTTAAATTTTTTCCATCGTCTAGCGTTGCCGCTTTTACATGACCATCCTTAACCCGAACAGGTTATCGCTTTTTTCGACCCCTTGTCAGGTTATCGTGGGTCGCTGAAGACCCGAGGCACCTTAGAACATGTAATTTCCAAGGTCTGATAAAATTCAAGGTCTGATAAAATTCATGAACACTCTTGAATACTTCTACTTTAAGGATACACCATGAAGACTGCAAAAACACTCTAACAAATTTTTTTTTTTCGTCATAAACACACCCACCTCCCAAGAAATGCAGGCATTGACTAAAAATAGCTCGGGTCTCCAGCGTCCCGCGATAAACGAATCGGGTTAATTCTAATACTTATCTGTATTGTCTTTCTTGTAATCGCACATATTACATCGCCATGTAGCCACGTTTCATTGCATTCCGTTCTTTTTTCATCTACCTTTCCCTCCTCCCTTTAAAGCGCTCTAAAAGCTTTCGTATATTCGCACACACTAATTGTATAAGCATTTATTCTGTAGATGCTAATTTTTCATAAAACATATAATTAAAGAGCGGAATTATGCATTTTCATTCTTTTTTATTATTTATAAATTTTATGTATATATGTATATATTTTATTCAATATATAATTAAAGAGCGAAATTATGCATATTTATACGTAAATAAGAAAAACTTTCGTATTACTACCATCTTGAAAAAGTATAACAATATCGATGGTTATTATGAAAAAACTGCGTCAGCGAATGTTCGATGCAGCTCAGTACGAAATTTCGAGTCATTTGTAATTATCCCTATTTATATGCATGTCACGACATTATTTTCTGTTACCATAAATTAATATTAAGTGTTGGCGAAATACGGCAACATCGCGGACATTGAGGTTGGCAACGATGCGCTTCATTCGCCAGCCAAGATTCGTAATCTTTCATCAATGCTTGATGGTTCAATATTGAATATACAGGGTGTCCCAGAACTGAATGCGTTCCCTGAAATGGGGAGTCGGGGGTGAAATTCTGAGTCGATTGATATAAGCATGCGCGGGTCTCAGATCAACCCCTGAATTATTATGAATTTTTAAAGGCGGGCCAATCGGGTGCGCCCGATGAGCCGGCATATGTTTTTCAATAGCAGTACCTATTATGTTGATGTTTCGTTTTCCAATTGCAAATTTAATTAGTAATAATTGTTCAGTACTGAGCCAACTCAAGTTTTCGAATTTCCATTTTGAACTTTTATTTGATGCTAGTATGCATCACTAAGCTTTGACGTTTTAGACTAGTAAATAACAGACAGGTTCGTGTTCATAAGATATATGTAACCCCAGACATGCATACATAGTTTGACGTTTTAGACTAGTAAATAACAGACAGGTTCGTGTTGATAAGATATATGTAACCCCAGTACATGCATACATAGTCGAGGTCAGAAACATCGAAACATCAAAACATCAAAACGCAGTCACGTGAAATTTTCTACAGCGCGAGAATATGAGGTGAGATGAACGTATAACTGAGAAAAAACGAACGTCGAAACCGACGCTGGGGAATAAAACTAATAACGGATAAGCACGAATAACGGTTAAGACGGAATGATACCTCATCGCGGTCGGTATGGTAGAACAATTATAGATACCCAACAATTTCTGAAACGGC
Organism: Ophion costatus; assembly: GCA_951751655.1. Classification (NCBI taxonomy): domain Eukaryota; kingdom Metazoa; phylum Arthropoda; class Insecta; order Hymenoptera; family Ichneumonidae; genus Ophion; species Ophion costatus. The sequence continues at coordinate 4,903,122 of OX632362.1, read as the reverse complement.
TCTTCAGATCTCGTCAAAACTTTGCCAAACGACGTCAAATAGATAGACGAACAGCTGTCTGCCCCTCAAATTTTCTGAATTTGAGAAAAAAACGTAGATTGGCTTATCATCAGCTGATCTACATTTTTTTCTCTCAAATTCAGAAAATTTGAGAGGCAGACAGCTGTTCGTCTATCTATTTGATGTCGTTTGGAAAAGTTTCGACGGAATCTGAAGAGCCGTTTCAGAGATTTTTGGGTATCTATAATTGTTCTACCATACCGACCGCGATGAAGTGTCATTCCGGCTTAAGCGCGAAAAACGCATAAGTGACAAACATGGAAATGAAACTTTATTACCATCTTCATGAACGAAATCTGCCGGGGCTGGAGAAATTCGACGTACAGAGGATCAAAACTTATAAACGAGGTTTCACTGTAATTCTTGTCATACTTATACATCATGTATGCCAATCGAAGAAAAAAAATGGCTAAAATGTTTTTTCTACTCACAGATAAGCCTCAATACTGTTACGCACGCATCATGCAAAGTGAGTTCAGAACAATTCCAATATGAGGCAAAACATTTGTGTATATGCGGAAGAGCTTTATTGCGTAGTCGAAGCTGAGAAAAATCGAGCTCTCTTGTTATGGGTCTGTGAGAGTTTGTTGACCTCTCTCGGAGCAGGAGCCGTTCACGGCGTTTTTTTCTTCTATCGGCGAATAATTGCTTCTAGTATGCGTGTGTGCCCGGGGATGTGCGTACTCGTATGAACGCGGAGGGCGTACGTGGGCGACCAGAAGTAGCGGCGGGGGGAGGGGCAGGGAGAAAAGTGCACGTTGCCTGTACCGTAAATTTTTTTCTCGCTCTACTGCTAGTCTCTGCGAAGACTCCTCACTCTCGTTGCTATATTCACTCTCTGCAGTAGGATGCTTTTCGATCCTGGTATTTGCACGCATGTAGATAGAAACATCACAAAGGCAAAGATTTTTACTCGTATTACGTTTTTCGATGTAGCTATGAAATTATTTGCTTAATTTTTTTGTGGAATTGTTTTGCGAATGTGGTGCGTTTGAATTATTTTTGCAGTGCAAACATTTTTTGCTACAAACTCGCTGCAATATATGCTTACGATTTCAATTTATTAATTCAGATTTAAACCATCCACCGAGAAACGTTTTGAATTTAAATGCCCGGTTTTTTCACCTATATTTAAAATGGGGCCGGATCTTTTTCGCTACCCCGTCGAATGAGGAATCTCAGGACGTCTTTCGAAATTAAATTTACGTTCCATTGACCATTTGTCATTTTCAAGCGCCGTTGATGAGTATCCAACTTTAAGGTGATGAGCAATGCTACCCTCTGCCCCTATTTTTCCGAACGCTGAGTTGATAAATCGGAAAAATTCCAGATTCCACCATTTGATCAGAACTTTCGATAAAAATTACTTCGGTTAAGTAATGTTATTATTAAGTTTAGAAGATGTCGACAACAATTATTAAGTTGTTTTCGTGGAAACTCCGTAAAACGACTGCAGACATAACTTTGTGGCATGTTGTTTGAAGCATCGTTAAGGGGGGAAATACATATAAATAGTCTAAAATGACGATAAAATTTCGTTCAATAAGTGTTCATCAGCAGCCTGCAGCCAAATGTTGCTGAACGAATTGGCGGAATTTGCGGCAGCGATAAAAAAAAACTATTTATCCGATTCATTTAAACTAAAACGCTATTAGACACATAATAGCGAACCCTCATCGACATTCAACAAGAAATTTGATTAACAATCATTTTTTGCATAAAAAACACGAAATTTTCGGTGAAAATTCGATCTTTTTTCTGAGTGCAGCTATTATTCCAATATTCGACTTTTTCAACTTTTTCTTGGTTTATCGACAGCGTGGTTTCATATATAATGTAATGGTTTTTGAATTTTTTGTTTCAAATTTAAAAAAAAACTACAGTTGGCGCACTTCGACATCTCGGGGAACGTTTATTCAGCAACAATTGGCTGCAGGCTGCTGATGAACACTTATTGTCGATTAAGAACAATGTTTTTCATGTCTTCTTATATACAATAAAATACCCTACGAATTTCAAATCGATTGGTCCAGTAGTTGCGTTGGAAAAAAATCCCGACATTTTTCGGCACTTTCGACTTCGAATATTTATATGTATTTCCCCCCTTAATAAAACATCAAGCAAAAAAACAAAGTAGGAAGGCCCCCTCTGCGTCGCGGCTGCACGAAGTATTATGATTGCGGATTATTAAGTAAAATGGAAATTGGTAGATATTGAAATATGTGGTACCAGATATACGATATTAATAACTACACATTAGATCAACATCGATGCTTCTAATGGTTGCGCAAATATATCACGCCGAAACCCTACTTTAAAATGACATTGAAGTCTGCATCGTTAAAATGCATTGAATTTTTTTCTTCTATTTGCCAATCTTCCTTCGGCAAACTTTTTTACGATCTTTATTAGAGAGCTACAACCCAAATATATCGAAGAACATTTCCATACAATTATTCGATACTAGTCTATCCTAGACCATTTACTTTCCTGCGTTCCTTCGTGATCGAATTTTCCCAACCTTGGGGATTAAGGGGTAAGATACCTTCAGGCGAAGAAAAAGTTTGCTGATTTTCATGATTTTTTTTCATAGGAAAGATATCTTCACCACTTGTGAGATTTGGAGGATGTTTTATTACTACTTTTGGCTGTTACAGGGTATTTTTTTTCATTTATTAATTTTTTTTAATCCCGCAGGTATGGCGCGGTCTTCTAAACTGCATTTTCAAAACTGGAATGACGTAAGTATCGCTGAAAAACTAATCAAGCGATTTTGATGAAATTTGGTATAAATCTTTCTAACCTTATTGTCTACAAACATGACCCTAAATGTTCTTGAAAATTAAAAACAGTATTTTTCATCACAAAATGTAGCCAGTTTTGTTTAAATTCAATCTTTTCGTTAAAAACCGTACCATTTCATCCAGAAAAAATCTTTGTTGGTTTTTTTTTCAGATTAATCTCGTCGACGCTACGTGTTCCATACCTCCGCCATTTTTAACGATTAATTTTTTTTCAAATACCATGCCTCAAACCAAAGTAGTAATAAAACATAATTCTCAAAAACGACGGAAAAATCTTTCCTTAAACAAAAAAAATAATGAAAATCAGCCATTTTTTCCTCGCTGAAAGGTATCTCCTCCCTTAAACCTGAAGCAGAGTACCGAAACGTTCCTCAATGACGACATACAACACCAGATAAGTATCAAATTTTTTTGGAATTAGAGCTTTGATGGACATTTTTTTTTCATAAAATAATATGGAAATAAGAAAGTGCGTAATTTTTTCCTAATAATAAAATAATAGAACAAAAATGACGCAATCATTTTCTGTCCATACTCGTCCTCTGCTCTTTTATACCTCCAAAAATAAACGTTTTGGTATTTGACTTCAGATGTATAATTCAGAAAATTGAATGAAAATATCGCTTCGAATCGACTGCTAGTATGCCGTAATGTTATGTAGATAAACATTTTTTAGAATCCTTGAAACCTATAACCAAAAATTGCAAAAAAATGATTTTATAAAATAGTAAAAACAAAGAAATAAAAAAAATAAAAATAAAAGTTCGCTGCATTTCAACGATGCAAACTTGAACACCATGCATCGTTGGAATGCGACGAAGATTTTTAAAAATATTTTGATTATGTTACGAAACGTTTTTTGCAGATTTGAATTCTAGATCTCTGAGTAAGCGACGCGAATAATGATTGAGGGTATTTCGTAACGAAGATTTGGCCTAAGAAATTTGAGTAATTGAAAAACGATCATTTTCGTTGCATTCCAACGTTGCAAACTCCGATCTCATATTCTCCAAGCAATCAATGAGAAACGCGAGTTTGCAGTTGCTTGTCCGTATTGTCTCGATTTTCGTAGTCATGCGCGGTTCACGTTCGTTGTTTTCAAACGTGCGCGTACGGTATGACGTTTGTATATGATTTGTGCGTCAGCGGCGTGAGTTCCGGGCGAACAAAGGATGCAGTTACCATTGTACGCTTTTGCACGTTTCAACATCGCGGGACCACAGTTATTCCGTTTAAATACGCCGTTTAATCAGAATTCAATGTCAACCCCAGCTCTTTATGGGCATAAATTGCAATTATTTAAATCCATTATTTCGCTATTCGTTCCCTTTTCTGGTTCCTGATGTTGACCCCCGGCTCTGCGTATGGGTGGCACAAATGTGAGCTCTATTTTTTTCTTTTTTCTCACCATCCAATCATAGTTTTGAAAGAAAAAAAAATTGTCGCGATGTCTGTGCGCGGTCAAAAAATATATAGAGATAGAGAAAATAAATATATATACGTAAAAACGGTTTTTTTAAATTCAAATTTTCATTTAAAAAAACCGTTTTTTTTTCGTTCTCTTCTCACCCATGAATTTTATGGTTTATAATTTTTAAATTAACCTCGCGAAAGCTCGGGCCGGTCAATGAACATTTAGTGGTTGCTCGAGAGCTTCGACATTTCCAATTTTGGCCAATTTTTTTTACTCATCTACGCATAAATTTGACGCTTCGCAAAAATTTTAAAACAATTAATCGTTTTTCTTTAGAAACAAATTATTTTAATTTACCTCACACTATTAACCCAAGAATTATAATCTTCGTTTCCATAAACTCATTGTTTAAAGCTCTTATCTGTAGACAAAATTATAGGTCCCCCGTTTTATCGGGTTACAAGTGTGGAGTAAATTTAAAAAAACGGTTTCCAAAGAATAAAGAAGTGTTTAAAAACTTTTACAAGTGTTAAATTCATGAGTGAGAAGAGAAAAAAACATTCGCGTCAATTGGAAATTTCTAAGCTCTTGAGCGACCCCTCAATATTCATTGGCCGGCAGAGCTTTCGCGAGCTTAATTTTTAAACTCTAAAGCGTAAGTTTTTCTTATGAAAATTTGAACTTTTGAAAGGTTTGAGCGATTTCTAAATGATTTTTAACCACTCGCAGTTTTCGCGATATTTTATTTTCTCCTTTAAAGTAGATAATTAAATGGTGAGAAAAAGGATAAAACAGAGCCTGTAACACAATCGATTTGAAAATGCCTCTTTCCAGCTGTTCGTATCAGAATGCCGCCGCACGTTTTTGCGTCGCGAATTGCGAAGGTATCAATATGTTTAGGGAAAGGGGTTTATGACTCCGATTTGGGCGATTTCGATCCTGCCGTACTCCGATCGCTCTCTTTCATCCCGGGGCTCTCTGCGAGACAACATCGGTCTCTCCCTCTCTACTTCTGTGACGCTGTGTACGTTCTTGGAAAGGAATAAAGAAATAAAGAGGATCGTCATCCAAAGGTTTGCCTGACCAGCGACCGTCCCATTCTGACATTCTGGAAATCAACGATCCAACGACCTAGTCTCCGGGACATGAGAAACAGCCATCGCGGGAAACATCTATTATATCAAGATAAGTGCCCAAAAATTGTAATCCTTCTGCTGCGTTGAGACAGATGCGAAAGTTATAAATATTTAAGAATCGAAGTATGTTCATAAAAAATGTAATCTGCGGCATCAACCGCACAAAATATTGACATATAAGCTCAATTGTGTTAAAGTATACAGGAGAGTTATTACAAGCCTAAATTTGTGCCATCTTAGTGTATGCAGGGTGGACCATCTAACGTGACCATCCCAAATATCTCCGTTGCCTTTAGAGTGACGAAAAAAATGTCAGAAGGTAATTTGATTGGTTTCGAAGGGCTGATACAGTGATGATAAATGTATTTTTGTCAAGGTCATCGTTTTTTCGTTCTCAAGGTCGTCAATGATTTTTCAAATAGGAACATGTTTTTTTTTTAAATCAAGACGTTATAGCTGATATTCAGACGAAGCCAACGACCTATGATATCATGACCTTGAAATGATTTTTCACCAAAATACACGTGTAAAACGGGAAATCGTGATGGTATTGACAATAAGAATATCCGAATAATGTAATTGAATTTTTTGTGCAGAGAATTTATTGTAACAAATATTCGAAGTGATCTCGAACCATTAACCTCCCCATTAACGTCGACACATTTTTGACGACGTCGGATGAATGATTCTCTTGACTTTCGAATAGTTTCTGGTGTGATAGCGTCGCAGGTTATCCAACGGACACAATAATGTCAATAGCCAGAGGTGCTTCTGATGTTTATAAATACTGGCATTGTAACGAAGTAAAACTGTAGTGAAAATCTTACCTATTTTGAAAGGGAAAGGATTATTCTGAATTACAAAATATTATTTCCCGTTATAAAAACTTAAGTTGACCTTGAAATAACCTTGAAAAAATGCCAGCAAATTAAGATAGCCAAGACAGACATTTTAGTCCTTAAAACTATGGGATTTTTGCTTCAAACGTTTTTTTTTTCTAAAACGCATTCTTCTCGCAATACTTCTTTGGGAAATATTCCGTGCAAACTTAAGGGGTTAAGCTACTGTGAAAATAACGAACGCTCGTTCGTTGCTTGAGGCAACTCAAATTGAAGAGGAAGGTCCAACACATGGTGCATAATGACAGATTGGAGCTAAATTTATTATTACGATAGAACTGCTACTAAAACTTTAACCCTTCAACTGCACGTGGAGTCGATCGGATCCCACATGTTTTGCAGATCGTTGTGTTAGGTCAAGTAAAAAGTTCTGAGCGTTTTCCGCTAGATGTATTTAGTGAGCCATATCTCACGATGTATACAACGCATCGGGTCATACTATACGGCGATTTAAAGGTGGCATTACGCTTCAAAAAAAGTTCTTCGGTAGTTTTGTGTTTGGTGAAGACAGTTGTGTGTTACATCGTTTCAAAATGGAAGTAAATAAAGAGAAAATTCGATACATTCTTCAGTACCACTACGACCAAGTTGAAAAAATTGCATAGGGCTGGTCTCGAGAAGAAGCTCGATGTATGGGTGTCACATGAATTGCCGAAAAAGAATCTTGTGGACTGAATTGATGCCTGCGATTCTTTGCTGAAACGTAACGGAATCGATCCATTTTTAAGCGGATGGTGACTGGCGATGAAAAATGGGCCACATACGAGAACAACAGCCGAAAAAGATCGCGGTCCAATCGCGGTGAGCCGGCCCGAACGATCGCCAAGCTCGGATTAACGGCCAAGCAAGTTTTGCCGTGTGTTCGGTGGGATTGGGAGGAAATCATCCACTATGAGCTGCTCCCATCGGACCAAACACTCAATTCGGACCTCTACTGCCAACAACTGACCAGATTGGAGCCGGCGATCGACCAGAAGTACCCAGAATCTTTAACGACGCGCCAGAAGCTCGGAGAGCTAAGATGGGAGGTTCTATTGACCTGGCACCAAGCGATTATCACCTTTTCAAGCATTTGCAACATTTTCTTGATGGTACAAAACTGGCCTCAAGAGAGGCGTGTGAAAATGAGCTGGTCAAGTTTTCTTACCAATAGGGACGAGGACTTCTTCAATCGCGAAATTGTGAAATTGCCTTCAAAATGGACAAAAGTTATCGAACAAAACGGCGCATATTTGATTTCAATCGGATAATCCTATGTTAATTCCATCGCTGAAATAAAAGGAAGAAACGCTCAGAACTTTTTACTTCACCTAATATTTCGGTAAATAAGCATTTTTTTAGACGTTTTTTGTCGTCAATGACCCTTATTTTATGGACCATCATTTATTTTTTTTTTAGAAAGAATTTTTAGTTTTTTTTGAGAAAAACAAAAATTAAGTGCCCAAATATTCGTTCAAAGTAAGAGATCCGTTGAAAAATACGTACTTGCACCAAAAAGAAAATGGGGTCAAAACGACCCAGTGTGCAGTCGCAGGGTAAACGACTTCTTCTCGAAAATGTTTTTCAAAATGGTGTACACGATTTCTGGACACCTAATGACCGGATTAACTTAATATTTGGTACACTTATTCAGTGTAATAGTTGTTTAGTTTTGCCGGGCGTTTTTATTCTTACCGTTTTTTTTAATCAATTATTAACAATAACAACGTCTTTTTGCATAAAAAAAAATCGAAAAAAATAGAAATTTTTTATTGGATGATTGAAAAATGTCAACAAAAAAAGAGCTCGGTTAAGCTAATATTATCTAGTTCAAGAAAAAAAAAAATTTTCTTCTTTTACATGAACCGGGTAGCCAAAATCAAGCAGGGTTGCAAATAATGCATTACTTTTTGTAATGCATTACCGTTTTCATTACTCATTACTTTACATTTTGTAATGTAAAAATAATCCATTACTCATTACATTGGATTTTGTAATGTAAACAAATTCCATTACCCATTACATGACATTTTTGAATGTGAAACATTTACATTACAAAGTCCAATGTAATGGGTAATGGAATTTTTTTACATTACAAAGTCCAATGTAATGGGTAATGGAATTTTTTTACATTACAAAGTCCAATGTAATGGGTAATGGAATTTTTTTACATTACAAAGTCCAATGTAATGGGCAATGGAATTTTTTTACATTACAAAGTCCGATGTAATGGGTAATGGAATTTTTTTACATTACAAAGTCAAATGTAATGGGTAATGGAATTTTTTACATTACAAAGTCCAATGTAATGGGTAATGGAATTTTTTACATTACAAAGTCCAATGTAATGGGTAATGGAATTTTTTACATTACAAAGTCCAATGTAATAGGTAATGGAATTTTTTTACATTACAAAATCGAATGTAATGAAATGTAAAGTAATGTGTGTGTGTGTGAGAGAGAGAGAGAGAGAGAGAGAGAGAGAGAGAGAGAGAGAGAGAGATCCATCCATCCATCCATCCATCCATCCATCCATCCATCCATCCATCCATCCATCCATCCATCCATCCATCCATCCATCCATCCATCCATCCATCCATCCATCCATCCATCCATCCATCCATCCATCCATCCATCCATCCATCCATCCATCCATCCATCCATCCATCCATCCATCCATCCATCCATCCATCCATCCATCCATCCATCCATCCATCCATCCATCCATCCATCCATCCATCCATCCATCCATCCATCCATCCATCCATCCATCCATCCATCCATCCATCCATCCATCCATCCATCCATCCATCCATCCATCCATCCATCCATCCATCCATCCATCCATCCATCCATCCATCCATCCATCCATCCATCCATCCATCCATCCATCCATCCATCCATCCATCCATCCATCCATCCATCCATCCATCCATCCATCCATCCATCCATCCATCCATCCATCCATCCATCCATCCATCCATCCATCCATCCATCCATCCATCCATCCATCCATCCATCCATCCATCCATCCATCCATCCATCCATCCATCCATCCATCCATCCATCCATCCATCCATCCATCCATCCATCCATCCATCCATCCATCCATCCATCCATCCATCCATCCATCCATCCATCCATCCATCCATCCATCCATCCATCCATCCATCCATCCATCCATCCATCCATCCATCCATCCATCCATCCATCCATCCATCCATCCATCCATCCATCCATCCATCCATCCATCCATCCATCCATCCATCCATCCATCCATCCATCCATCCATCCATCCATCCATCCATCCATCCATCCATCCATCCATCCATCCATCCATCCATCCATCCATCCATCCATCCATCCATCCATCCATCCATCCATCCATCCATCCATCCATCCATCCATCCATCCATCCATCCATCCATCCATCCATCCATCCATCCATCCATCCATCCATCCATCCATCCATCCATCCATCCATCCATCCATCCATCCATCCATCCATCCATCCATCCATCCATCCATCCATCCATCCATCCATCCATCCATCCATCCATCCATCCATCCATCCATCCATCCATCCATCCATCCATCCATCCATCCATCCATCCATCCATCCATCCATCCATCCATCCATCCATCCATCCATCCATCCATCCATCCATCCATCCATCCATCCATCCATCCATCCATCCATCCATCCATCCATCCATCCATCCATCCATCCATCCATCCATCCATCCATCCATCCATCCATCCATCCATCCATCCATCCATCCATCCATCCATCCATCCATCCATCCATCCATCCATCCATCCATCCATCCATCCATCCATCCATCCATCCATCCATCCATCCATCCATCCATCCATCCATCCATCCATCCATCCATCCATCCATCCATCCATCCATCCATCCATCCATCCATCCATCCATCCATCCATCCATCCATCCATCCATCCATCCATCCATCCATCCATCCATCCATCCATCCATCCATCCATCCATCCATCCATCCATCCATCCATCCATCCATCCATCCATCCATCCATCCATCCATCCATCCATCCATCCATCCATCCATCCATCCATCCATCCATCCATCCATCCATCCATCCATCCATCCATCCATCCATCCATCCATCCATCCATCCATCCATCCATCCATCCATCCATCCATCCATCCATCCATCCATCCATCCATCCATCCATCCATCCATCCATCCATCCATCCATCCATCCATCCATCCATCCATCCATCCATCCATCCATCCATCCATCCATCCATCCATCCATCCATCCATCCATCCATCCATCCATCCATCCATCCATCCATCCATCCATCCATCCATCCATCCATCCATCCCTCCATCCCTCCCTCCCTCCCTCCCTCCCTCCCTCCCTCCCTCCCTCCCTCCCTCCCTCCCTCCCTCCCTCCCTCCGTCCGTCCATCCGTCCATCCGTCCATCCGTCCATCCGTCCATCCATCATTACTCATTACATCGGATTTTGTAATGTAAAAAAATTCTATTACCCATTACATTGGACTTTGTAATGTAAAACATGTCCATTGCCCATTACAAGGTAATGTGTCATGAAATTTTTGGTAATTACAAATTCCAACGTAATGAGTAATGGAAATTTTATACAGTACAAATTCGACTGTAATGTGTAATGGAATTTTTTCACATTACAAATTCCAATGTAATGAGTAATGGATTTTTTTTACAATACAAAATATAATGGAATGGGTAACGGAGATTTTTTACATTACAAAATCTAATGGAATGGGCAACGGAATATTTTTACATTACAAAATATAATGTAACGAGTAATGGAATTTTTTTACATTACAAAATATAATGTAATGGGTAACGGAGATTTTTTACATTACAAAATCTAATGTAATGGGCAACGGAATATTTTTACATTACAAAATATAATGTAATGAGTAATGGAATTTTTTTACATTACAAAATATAATGTAATGAGTAATGGAATTTTTTTTACATTACTGAATGTAATGTAATGGGTAATGAAATATTTTTTCATTACCCATTAAAAAAGTAATGAATAATGCATTACTTTTTCATTAAAAATTTTGCAACCCTGAAATCAAGTACACCGTTGAGCCTCTCACGTTTAAAGGTCCATCGCGGGATTGTTAATGACTTCTTTAATTATGAATTTTTTAAATAGAATTTGGTAGACAACTCCGTTAAGGGGTCTCTCACTTCATCCATTTTTTATAAGAGGGTAATATTATAGGTATTGATATAAAAGTTGTTACACGTAGGAAATACACTTTTGAAATACTTTTTTTTAATAATGTATTTATGTAACTCAAACAAACTTGGAACGCGTTTTTCTCGAAAAAACGTTTTTTGACGGCTTGTTGATAAAATCGTCGAAACTACTGAACCGATCCTTATGAAATTTTAAACACATATTCTTTACAACTATACCTATAGCGCATATCGAGGATTTCTTTAAATTTTGATACTTACTATTATTTTTGCCAAAAACTGTGAAAAAACACGTTTGTTTTGTTTTCCGAAAATTGTCCGCTATTTTGTTATTTTGACATATATAAAAAATCGTATGATTTGCGCTATAGCCATTAACATACTGAATCTAAAACCGTTTGATTTTATTATTTCGTATGATCCATCTCCGAGGTTTCATCAATTGATCAACAAAATTCATGATAATAGCCTTTTTAGCGTCTAAAGTGAGCAAACCCCTTAATGTACATACAAATAAATATCCACACGAGATTTCAAACATCTTACTTATATTTTCAAATTTTTTTTAGATACCCTGTTTTTCGGATAGTAGCCTAACCCCTTAAAGAGATGAAAATAATAGTCATTTTTATCGCCTCTGCCATAGTAAAAATATTTACTGGATGGTAAAGAAAATAAGACCCAAATAGAAAATGGCTATAAAAAATGCCATCTAAATCAATTTGAAAGAAAAAGAAAGTATTATATAGTGCAGTCGAACCTTGATATAACGAATCTCTAGGGAAGATCGTTATATCGAGTTTTCGCTATATTCAGATTAAATTATTTCGAGGTCGTGTCCCTTAAAATATTCTACAAAAGAATATATTAGTACTATAAATACAGGGATATTTTATAAAGGAAGAAAGGTTTGAATTAGAGTAATTTTTCAAGCAGTTAGCAAGTAGAGCATAATGTATATGATTATGTGGTTGTTAAAGGTTTTGGGTGTCTATCGGAAGGAAATGGACAAATCTTCGTTATATCGAGGTTCGACTGTACCTCAAAATGCGCTGCTTTTTGAAACTTAACTCCGTTCCATGGTAAATTGAGAACACGGTAAAAGCTTAACTATGCTCTCGAAAGAAAAATGGATTTTTGCATCATCCTAATGTGTGTATGTGTGTGTGCAACAGAAAGTTTACCGTTCGCTTTAAAATTATCGTGGCGAGTGCAGCACTGCGATTACATTTACATGTCGCGCGCGCAGGAATGTCATATTAGTTCACGAACTTCACTATAGCGAAATTCGCTCGTATTCCATACAAAAATAGAGATAAATGCTTCAGTCAATGTTCTCATGAATTTTTGCAACCGTCGAACGGGGCAAAACATTGATTCGCTTACCTTTTCTTCCTCCGTTTCCGTTTATCTGCTTCTCCGCTTCCGGTTTTTTCGGCACCAATTTATATCCTCCCTTCTTCTTTTCGCCGTTTCTCTCCGTTCCGCATTTAATGCTTATACCGTTGTCCGGCTCTTTGTCGTTGCGTAGCATTTTCAAACTCAATTCTTTCTCATATATGTTTAAAAAAATATATTTACAATTTGACACTGAGCACAGTTATAATCGTGTACAGAATTGGATTACACGATCTCGAATCTCCTGGAAAACGATTTCTTTGCCCGCGATTTCCGTTACTTTTCGTGTTATTTTTTTTCATTTAGTTTACTTTTCCTATATAGACTGGTAGGTTTAATACAATAATAATATCACAGCTGTGCGTTTAAGCCCACGCGTGGCGTCGCGTATACGATCCTCGGGGTGTGTAATTTTTACACGTCTATATACACGTCAGTTTGAACTTTGAAAAAAGAACGCCCTTGTACGTACGGGCGAAATTTTCAGTGCAAGTTATTCTCATGTGGGATGAGTTTGAAAAAAGTTACGGCTGTATCGGTCATAGGCATAGAGTTAGATATTTAGCGAGGAGCGACCTTCGCGAATATTGGTCCTCGGAGCGCTCGGGAGTTTTGCTGTCCTCTTCGCTCGCTTCATCCGACGAGTTCATGGACTCGGTCGAATCCCACAGTTCGTGTATCACCGACGACAAGATAGTCTCGTCGCCCCAACCCCGGGCTTCTCTCCACTGACGGAATCGACCCTCTTGATCACACATAAGATCACCTCGAACGATCTATTTCTATTGTTACTTTTGACTATTCGAATCGCCCGCCGTACACTTCGACGAATGCTGCCCGGATAAATTATTTCCTTTTGTCTCACTGTTATTCGCCGACTGCCGTACGATCACGTTTCTTTCGTACGCGGTGAATCGGCCACCCGGAAATACTTGCTTTTTATCGTTCTTTACTATCCGACACGCATTGGTCGTTGTGCGCGATTTTTGCTGAGGGCTTTTTGTTTGGGCGAAATGCACTCGTGCCGCAACGTAACGAACATAGAAACCACCCCGACGAGCAACAGCGGCGCACTGACGCCTCGGGTGTCACAACGCCTCTTGTGGTCTCTCGCCTTGGCTCTGCCATCTAGCGGCACCGGCGCGGACCACGCGTCTGGAAGGGGTTACGGATCAGCTGTGCACCACGGTATTGCATGCTTCCGTCCAAACTCGAGCTGTATCAATCTTTATTCGATTCGTGTCACTAGGCGATATACGTTTTTCCAACGTGATAGATGGAACATTGACGGTCACGAAAAAACAAAAGTTCAAAAGGACTAGCGCCATGAGAATTTGTCACAACGTTTATTTGCCATAGCGCTGAAAAAATGAGTGAATCATTCACTCGTATAACCAGCAAGTATTATTTCCGTGCGTCTTATCATCGCGAACGTTCGAGATCGCTCGCTGCTCGCTTTCGACGATAATTTTGTTTTGCATTTGGAAATGATTGTGGCATTGTTCATCGGAGAAATGAGTTAACGTGGTGAAATACAGACGTACATTTTGAATAGGTACATTCGGCTTTGACTTTTCTTCTCAAAAATAAGTAAATACGTTCGTTGCCACGCTTACGGAATAGCATGATAACGAACCTTCGTTTATTAGCTCTAGCGAGTGTTTTCGTAGAATCGTCGCCGCTCAGTACCCAATGTGTGAACTTGAATTTTAATTTGATTTCATCGCGATATTACGCTATTAAAATAAACGAGCGAATCGCGCAGGCCAGGAAGAGTCACACGGCATTTAAGGGGTTAGGCTACGGTTAAAATGAACGCTCGTTCGTCGCTTGCGGCAACTCAAATTGAGGAGGAAAGTCCAAAATATGATGCAGGAATCGCAGATTGAAGGTAGATTTATTATCGAAATCATATAACTGTCAATAAAACTTTAAAGGGCTATGTCTACCTTGAGGCCAGAAAAAAATGGCCAAATTCCGAATTTTCATTTCTGGAAAACGGTTGGTGAAAAAGGAACGCATTTTTTTACAGAAAGGTACATGGATTGAGAACCTTTAAAAAAAATATAGAATAAAATTAAAAGATGGCTTCCGGCAGATGATACATTTGTTTTGCGTCGTTTGGCGGTGGGCACTCCATGTTAAACGGTCGATCTGAAATCTAAAAACGAAACGGGTTATTCAAATTAATAACAAGTACGTGTAGTTGACGATCGTCGATTTTGTGAGTGATTTTATTTAACGACGTGGCGCCGAATTGAAACTCGAGCATACAATATCTACGAAAAAGGTCGTCATTTTTACGTAACTATTAAGAAATGAAGATCGATTTTGAAAAAGTGAGATCGTCAACGACCTTTGAATGTCTCTCATCGTATCTCCTTTAAATTTGAAAACAAACCATCAAGCGGTTTTCGAGATATCATGTTCATTGACTTTAAAAACAGCGTTTCAAGAAAAACGCGTTTAAGGGGTCTCCTCACTTTAGACGCTAAAAAGGCTATTTTTATGATTTTTTTGATAGGTTTATATTATAGATATTGATATCAAAGTTGTTACACTTAATAAATACACTTTCGAAAAATATTAAAATTTTTTTTTACGTATTTATGTAACCCCAACGAACTTTAAACGCGTTTTTCTCGAAATAACGTTTTTCGACAACTATAACTGTAGCGCATATCGAGGATGAAAAAAAAAAATTATATGTACTATATTTGTGTTTGCCAAAAACGGTGAAAAAACACCCTTTTCTTCGTTTTTTCCGAAAAATGTCCGCCATTTTGTTATTTTTGCATACGTCAAAAATTGAATGATATGCGCCATAGCCATTAGCATACTGAATCTAAAACCGTTTGATTTTTTTGTTTCTGATGATCCCTCTCCGAGATTTCATCAACAGCGCAGACCTACAATTTTTTTTAGGACATTTTTTAACTACCATCTTTGCTTATAAATAGTGTTTTAAATTAATATTTTTTTTTGTATTTCGGAAGTGTATTAATTAAGTGTAACAACTTTTATACCAATGTCTATAATATAAACCTATCAAGAAATGCATGAAAATAGCCTTTTTGCGTCTAAAGTGAGAAAACCCCTTAAAGTTTGACGTATAGTGCTGCTACCGCTCGCCCGGCCGTCTGTTTCAAGCTGCAGCTCATTCAATTTTAGGAATATTTCAATGAAGTTGAAAAAATTGTCAGTAAGAACATGTGTAGTTTCTTTTTGACTGTAATGAAAATGAAGGAAATACAAATTTAAGAGAGTGGAACGCATTTACAAAAAAATCAACATATTACGCAAAATTTCTGTAAAATTTGGATTCGAAAAGTAGTTTTTTTTAATTTTCAAAGATAATACTCGTCAAGTAGAGAGTAACAATATCATTAACAATTCCACCAAGTTTCTACTCAATCGGATTAATAGTTTTCGAGTAATGCTAGACGCCAATTTCGAAAATGCAGTTTTGCGAAAACGCGTTTGTAGCTTACGCACGCTCCGAATCCGAGTTGTGAGGCACAGCGTTGACGGGCTATAACGTTTGAAGTTTTTCGAATTTCGCTTTGAAACTTTGGGAAAATATTCTACATAAATAGTTCTATCGTTTAAAGAAAACAAAGAAAGCAATTTTTTTATCGTTGTCAGTGGATATTCCACCTGCAACGCGTTTTTCTCGAAACTATGTTTTTATAAACTGTGCACACGATTCCTCGACATCTAATGAACGGATTGACTTGAAATTTGATATACTCATTTAGTGTTATAGTAGTTTAGCCTTGACCGACGGTTTTTTCTGAAAATTCTTTTTCCATCAGTTATTGATAATAATTATGTCATTTTTCCTCAACACATCGATTAGAAAATTCAACATTTTTGTTTGATGATTGAAACACGGCAACAAAGAACAAGCTTGGTCCGGTCATACCCATTATCGTGTATTTCCAGAAAATACTCGTTTTCTTTTTTGTTTTGGATCAACCGGGAGGACAAAATCAAGTACACCGTTGAGTTCTCACGTTCGAAGGTCTTCCACGAGATTGCTTATAACTGCTTCAATTGTTAATCTTTTAACATAAAATTTGGTACACAACTTTATCAATGTACAAACAAATAAACATCCAAACCATTTTTCAATCTTCTTACTTATTCCTTCGAAATTAATTTTTTGCAATGACCCTGATGTTCGGGCCGTCACAGTAGCCTAACGTCTTAATAGACAAGAAAAATTCCAATCTCGAACGAGAGAGTCGCGTCGTGAAGGCTCGGGGGCGTCAGCTTTAAAATTCAATGGAAAGTTTTTCGAGGACTAACCGCGCGACGGTCACTGCGTGTGGATAGCAAAAAAACCGCGCTCAATTCTCGACGGCGATGACGCTTCGCTCGACACTATACTCATATACACATGTGACAACAGTTACGACACCTCTGCGCAACTTCGCTTATCAATTTAACAGACCTGCGCTCCTATATAGTGTTCTCTCGCAATTTATTAACAGCTGAAATCTCTGTGTCTGGAACGTGATATTAGCAGTGTTGTCACGTTGACGCTGGATGCCGGGAATACGTGGGGCATAGGCGATGATAAGCAAGGGAAACGTGAAAATGGCGACGTCTGTCAGCCAACTGTTTTGATACATTCTTTCCCCCCGCCAACATTTAGCATTTCAACAAAAATTTGCATCAATATTCGGAGACACGTTTCAAAGTCAATCTAACCGTTTTTGCGCTGATAAACATGTATACGAGTTTGCGACATTGCTGCAGCTTGAGTTTTGATGTCGATACCGGTCAAATTCACAAATATTGGGTTATACACTCGACCAATATGTACACTGCCGGCGAAATGTGTGGACACACTTGTCGTGATTTTTCTATCGCGCAGTCATAACAACAAAGATTCAACAATATATCAGGTTGGTAACAAAGTCTTGCGATACTAAAGTGGTCGGTTAAATATTTTTCTTAGCAAAGCAGTTGGAGAATATTCGAGAGTAGACATTGGTAGAATGTTCTAGGAGCTTCCATGTCAAAGGGTATATAAAACGCTCGTTAGTTGCCATCAGACAGTATTACCAAATATGGACCTTAGAACATTTCGAGTTATCGCCTGTTACGAATTTCTACAAGGTCGTTCTGCAAGATCTGCTGCTACTAATATGTGCAGTATGTTCAACAGTAACGTAGTTCATCATTCAACGGTATCCCGTTGGTTTGAACGTTTCCGTTCTGGCGATATATCCTTTGAAGACAAACCTCAGTCCGGCGGGAAAACTGTTTTTGACGACCAAACATTGCGATCTGTTCCACGAATAAAACCTAATGCACCGTCACGAGAGTTAGCAAACGAACTCGGATGTAGTCACCCAACGATCTTCGAACATTTGAAAGAACTTGGATATAGAAAAGTAATATCATCTTGGACACACCACGAGCTCAGTGAGTTGAACGAGGCGATACGCGTTTCTATTTTCCTTTCATTGTTGCTTCGTTCGCGCAAAAAGGATTTGCTCAAGAAAATAGTCACTCGAGATGAAAGCTGGGTGTTATACGTTAACCGAACAGGAAAGCGCCAATGGCTACCTCAAGAGGAAAACCAGAACCAACTCCTAAACCATCCTGTGGAAGAGAGAAATTTTACTTTATTGTTGATGAGATTCCGAGAGCCTGTTGTATTATGAGCTTCTTCCGACTCTATACAATAGGGATGATGACAGTGACGATGAATCAGTTACATTATGGTTCTAAATAATAAAAAAAGTTGTAATGATTCTAAAAATAATTTTTATTTTTCCCTCAATAGTGAGATTGATATTTTTATTAAAATAAAAACAGGAAATACAGCTATCAACCACATTTGGTGGAACACCAATCAGTGCGCGTGACGTCAGGGGTTAGTAAACACCATTCTGTTCCGCCGAAGCTTCCCACTCATGTCATGTCTGTTGATAATGTCTGCGCCGTATAATTAGTTTGTTGCGATTTTAGACTATTCAGGTAACCACTCTTGTGTTACCAAACACTAAAACGAAGAAACATGGAAGACGGATTCACCAAGGCAAATAGCTCTAATTTGCTTAGAATTAACTTGTTGATGTTAGGAGTATTGCTTGCATTAAGAATATAAGGTCGATCTATATTGTGAGATTTTGTACTTTTTCCATCTCGTTGGCCGTCCAATTTTGTTCGTATACACTTTGGTTTCATGCGTACTTGTAACAGTGACTCCATCACATCATACTCCATATAATTGTCCATATCTTTTAGCAACTAAAACGAGAATAAAGTACCTATTGAAATAATCATAATTAGTGAATAATAGCAATGAAGGAAAAGAAACTAAGCTTAACACAATTTTGTGTTGAGGTTAGTTCATAAGATTACTTCATTAGTACATCACAAAGAAGATTTTACAGTAAAAACTTGCGTCGAAGCGGTCTTCGCAGAAATATATTGAAGAATTTGTTGACAAAACAGCTGGATCCCGTCGTGCAAGTTTTAACCACTTATCCCGCATGTTTTTCTTGTTTGGAACGTAGATGAACAATTTGTCTGGAATTTTTATCGATCTGTTGCTGCATTGAGAGACTGCACACTACTTGTACATTGTATTACTCGTTTAAATAAGGAAAACATCCAAATTACGTGTATCCTAACTGACGTCGACACGGCATGTACTGAGTAGTGACTTCGCAAGCCGTTGCGATGCATTGGCGTATTTGATATTTTCTTCTGGGGGGCGGGGCCTGTTTGATCTATATATACATATCTCATCTACATATTTCATCTGTATGCAAGGATGTGGAAACAAGAATTTTTACATCAATAAAGCCTTTCTTAATTATCCGTACCAACGAGGCTATCATGGCCACAAACAGACAGAATAGCAGTGTTATTGCGTATCGGGAGTTGAGGTCACTTGTATGCCAGCCACGTCTTATTGCGTCGCCGAAATGGGGTTAGTATGGCCGGGCAACTATCAATAAGAGCGATTTCTTAGTACCGTACAGATAGCGGCCCAAGCGGTCTACCTGTATACAGGAACTACCACCGCAAGCGGCCTATGCGAGAACTACTGAGTTCTTATTACCGTACAGACAGCGGCCCACGCGGTCTATACAGGAACTACCACCGCAAGCGGCCTTTGCGGGAACTACTGAGTTCTTATTACCGTACACAGCGGCCCACGCGGTTTATGCAGGAACTACCACCGCAAGCGGCCTATGCGGGAACTACTGAGTTCCTATTACCGTACAGACAGCGGCTCAAGCGGCCTATACAGGAACTACCACCCCAAGCGGCCTATGCGGGAACTACTGAGTTCTTATGACTGTACAGACAGCGGCCCAAGCGGCCTATGCAGGAACTCAGTAGTTCCTGCATACTTGCGGTGGAAGTTCTTGTGTAGTCCGCTTGGGCCGCTGTCTGTACGGTAATAAGCAATCGCTCTTATTGTTAGTTAACCGCCATACTCCCCCCATTTCGACGACGCAATAAGAAGTGGCTCGTATACAAGTGTCCTGAACTCCCGATACGCAATAACACTGCTATTCTGTTTGTGCCCATCACAGCCTCGTTGTTACGGATACTTAAGAATTCTTACATAGTTGTTGTATCATCACTACCGAGTTCCTGCATGCTTAATTCGGTCGGTATGTACATGAGAGATCGTTCATAATGCGAACCGCCAGCGGTCGTGTGAAATACAATGTGATTGCAGCGACCTATGTGGTTAACCACCTGAATCACTTACAATGAGAGCTTCACTCTTGCTATCTAAAAAGTAACAGTGTAACCAGATCGATACGTATGACCGTGAATAAGACAGATATTGCGAAAATCCTGGACGGGGGGGCACATCCAGTATTTGGCGGGGGGGGGGGGGGCGGCCCCTCTCGCCCCTACCTAGTTACGCCAATGTCGCGATGACACCTGCGAGGGTTCTGGTGCGAAATGCAAAATTAGGTTCGAAAAACACTAAAATTTGAAATTCAACATTTATTTTTCGCAGAGATAACATTTATTTTGGCTATAGTAGACGCGTAAGTACGTTACATAATATTTTTCCAATATTAGTCATCATCCCTACAGAAGCTATCTGAAATTATTCCACAAAAACGTCGCAAACATCGACAAGTTCATCTTTTTCACTACAACGTTCGGTCCCACGTAACAGCTAAAATGACATAAAAAACTATTTCAGAGTTAAAATGGGAAGTACTACCACACTCACTATATTCACCAGACTTAGTCAGATGTGTCGGATTATCATTTATTTCGGGCTTTGAAAAACTATTTACGTCATAAAAAATTTGATAATCAAATTTATCTTCAACATACGCTTGAAGAGTTTTTCAATTCAAGGGGGAAAGAAAGGGACACTATCGTAGTGATTTTTCTTTTTTCACATTACTTTATTTTCTTTTTCATATATCACAATTTTGGAACTGACACCGGAAGCTGGTCTTTAGAGTTATATAAGCGTAACAATATATTGCCTGTCGTCGTATCGACGATTAATTAATACAAGTTTCAGACGCATACGCGATTTACGGCTCGCTGAGCAATAATACAATTTATGAGACATGCAATTATGCGCGACTTTCGGCTCGCTGGCCACGATTCGGTGCGACTTTTGGCCTGCTTGCCGGTCAAACATCATATACGGGTGTGCTTAAGCACCCCGGCGTTTTTCATGTTATAAACGGTATAATGTATTTACAAATTTAATTGGAGAAACTATCTCAAGTGTCAATGCATTTTGAATTTCGAATAGAAGTGGTTCATGTGGTCGATAACGGTCGGACGGGTCGATTGTCCAAATGGGGATTGTCCGATAATCGAGAACGTTTGGACGAGTCGATTTGTCCAAGAGGGATGGTCCGATGATCGAGACGTTCGAACGGTCCTTGTAACGCCTTCGATTTATTTCCCTTGAAGATCGTTCGAAGATCGATAACGTTTGGACGAGTACCTTGGTCCAGACGGAGATGATCTGACGATCGAGAACGTTTGGACGAGTCTATTTGTCCAATGTCCGCTTTCTTTACCTTGGCGACTGCGTGCCGTGTAGGTTTAAGAATAGTTTCGATGCACTTTTATTCGGACTACCGACGCACTATTGAGGGTCTCGGAGCGGTTGCACTATACGAAATTTCTTCATTTCCGACCGGATGGGCTGACGCTGCCCATATTCTCCGGATCTATCGCGTCGAGAGTTTGAAAATCGATCACGGCCATTTTGCTAATGAATGTGTCTCGCTCGACTTCGAGACACCTCAACGGGACATTTTTCTCCATCTCTACTTTTTCGTACCCTACTTCCGGGCCCAGTGGCTCCCTCTTTTATATATCGCATGCGGAAGTCAAATCTTTCAAATACACGAAATGGATCGTTATACCATATTATAAATTAATCTTAGCTTAAGAAAATGTTATGTTTATTTAGAAAAGCCGTCGTTTGTGTCGCAAGGCTGCCTTACCAACGCAACTTACTAGGTGCGCAACTAAGTTTCCGGGTCAGAAAAGGGTATTCAGTTGATTCCTTTTGGATAAACTTCCGTTTAGCCGATACCTCCGATTGAGCTAAAATTTGGTACACTTATGTATTTTGACGCGCTGAACACAAATATAACAGTCAAAATACCCGCAAATTCTGTTTTCAAGGTCAAACCGGAAAAAACTTGACTTTTCGAAGGTTTTTCGCGTTTATTTAGGAAGATATTGATTTTTACGGAAAATGTTTAAAACGAAAGTTGTAGCCCGCTAAAGATTGATATTTTTTGTTGTATATATTTTTTTCCTAAAATCAATATTTCTTGAGAAAAATAGTATGACGTCCTGAAACTTGGACATTTTGCAAAACTCCATTAGTTTCGATTTTGAAATCTACTCACGCACTTACCACGAGAAGGTTGGAGTTTTGTCTTAAAAGTGCATTTTTTTGTATTTTTTTGGGTTTAAAATTTTTTTGGATTTTTGGATTTTTATTTTTTTTATTTTTCGATTTTGAATTTTTTTTGTATTTTTCTATATATTTCGAGGACACGTACCCAATCAAACTCAATCAAACCCAAACAATCCAATCAAACCCAATCAAACGCAAACAACCCAATCAAAGCTAAACAACCCAAACAACCCATCAAACCCAAACACGCTAAACAACCCAAGCAACCCATCAAACCCAAACAAGCCAAACAAACCCAAACAACCCAATCAATCCCTATTAAACCCAATGAACCCCAATCAAACCCAAACAACCCAATCAAACCCAATCAAAGCTAAACAACCCAATCGAACCCAAACAACCAAACAAATCCAAACAAACCCAAACTCACACACATACACACCCATACATGACGATCAGTTTCTGCCGGGATAACAGATCCTCACATCCTCTATTATTTGTATGAAAGGATCGACGTTCCGTTTCTTTACGCGTCGGCGCCATAGGAATTCGCAAAGATGGTCCGCAAGATTGTCGGTACGAACGCCCCCTCGTGCGAGAAAACGACGCATCCAACGCCACGAAGATTCAATATTTTGGGTATGGGCCCCGGTACGTTAATCGACGAATTCTACAGAATGATTCACGGTTTTGTGTAAGTAGCCGTGAGTCTCCAAACTGTCGTACCCTTTCCAACAGTCGGTATGAATTTCCGTCCCAGCCATGACGTGTTTTTGAATAAGGGAGAGCAAAGTTGCAGCGTCCCTTTTGTTGTTTGGGCATATTTCTAGCCGGTAATTCTCCGGATGTCCCCTATGGACCATACCCAAAACCCATGAGCCTTCGACAACGCGGCCTCTTTCATATTTTCGACGACCGATCTTACATTCGTCGATCTCAATTATTCCGCCGACACCTCCAATCATACCATCGGCCTCAAAATCTTGGTCAAGAGCGACCATACAAACCTCCCGGCAAAAAGAAAAGCGGTCAGCAACCGATTCTGGCGACAGCTGCTGGCCCTCAACTATACTACATTCGCGAATGGTTTGTTGGAATGTTAATCCCACTGCAAATGAATATGTCGCAAGCATGACACTAGCAGGGGAAAGGTGACATCTTTCGAACCAGGTATCTTCAGCCACGGTTGCCGAATGCTTGTATTTCCCTTTTTTTTGGCAAACAAACTCTCCACATTCTAAGTGGGATTCATAGAGAATCATATTTTTTTTATGCGTTCTATAATATCGTTCTCGCGGTATCAATCCGATATCGCGAAGCCACTGAAGAGTGGTTTCACGATTTCGTAATGTGGCGCTCATACTAAAAATTTTGTATACGCGATCCATTGTATTAGAATGCAAACGGGTGCAATTAATGAGCGAAATAATAAAGTTTTGTAGGTGACACAAAATGATGACAAAATGATGGCGTTTTTGTTCATGAGAAAGTATGCGGCACTAATCTAAAGTTTCGAAGTAATCTGAATATAAGTATCTAAAGGTTTGATCTATCGTAAAGCACAGGGCATGTCGGGTGGTGTCGACAAAATAGTAATCTGCGAGTAATAGCAGGGTGGACGCGAAGCATATCGGGTGGTATAGGCTGAATAGTAGGGTGGGCGCGAAGCATGTGGGGTGGTGTGGGCAAAATAGTAGGGTGGGTGAAATAGTAAGGGTGGGTTATGTTTTAGCGCTACCGTTTTGCCGGGACGTTTTGGCTCTGGGACGTTTGGCAGAATAGTAGGACGCGTGGAAATAGTGGGGTGGGTGTTTAGCATCTTGGGTTATGTGGGCAGAATAGTAGGACACGTGAAAATAGTGGGGTGGGTGTTTAGCATCTTGGGATGTGTGGGCAGAATAGTAGGACGCGTTGAAATAGTGGGGTGGGTGTTTAGCATCTTGGGATGTGTGGGCAGAATAGTAGGACGCATGGAAATAGTGCGGTAGGTGTTTAGCATCTTGGGATATGTGGGCAGAATAGTAGGACGCGTGGAAATAGTGGGGTGGGTGTTTAGCATCTTGGGATGTGTGGGCAAAATAGTAGAACGCGTGGAAATAGTGGGGTGGGTGTTTAGCATCTTGGGATGTGTGGGCAGAATAGTAGGACGCGTTGAAATAGTATGGTGGGTGTTTAGCATCTTGGGATGTGTGGGCAGAATAGTAGGACGCGTTGAAATAGTGGGGTGGGTGTTTAGCATCTTGGGATGTGGGGGCAGAATAGTAGAACGCGTGAAAATAGTGGAGTGGGTGTTTAGTCGGGTTAGATATCGGGTGGTGTAAGCGGAATCGTAGGGTCGGCGCGAAACATCTCGGGTGGTGTAAGCAGAATGTACAATTTTCAGGACGTTATACTATTTTTCTCAAGAAATATTGATCTCAGGGAAAAAATATGAAGACCAAAAAATATCAATCTTTTAGCGGGCTACAACTTCTGTTGTAAATATTTTTCGTAAAAAACAAGATTTTTCTAAATAAACGCGAAAAACCCTCGAAAAGCTATGTTTTTTTCCAAATTTGACCTTGAAAACAGAATTTGCGGGTATTTTCACTATCATATTCGTACTCAGCGCGTCAAAATACATAAGTATACCAAATTTCAGCTCAATCGGAGGTATCGGCTAAACGGAAGTACACCCTTAACTCTTAAGATCGAAGAAAAAAAGAATGTTCGAATCTCATTGCCCCACGCGTCGACAAACACTCGACCAAAAACTTTATCTAGACCCAGGGTTGTCAAACAACATTTTTTCGCATATTACCAAACCCACACACACGCACACACACATATACATATTTTTGAATATATATAGATAATTCTTACTCGTGCACGCACTTTTCATTGGATCGAATATTACCAAGTGCTCTTCTTCTTCTTCTTGGACCTAAAAAGAGTCTTGCTCTTCTTCTTGAATACAGAAGTATTCAAGCCCACCAGAAGTTTCCATTCATTATAAACCGATAATACTCACTTTTTGGTGCTCCTCATTACCGGAGATCAACATTCGTGAAAATTCGTCATGTAAATTGCGACGATTATTTTTTGCTATCGATCCTCCATATAGTAGTTTTTTCACATTTATATTTCTGATATTCATTTGTGCCGTTCTCCCTCGTATGCTTTCCTACTGTTTGCACTTGTTTTTCGGACGCATGCATGCTGTGTATTATTCTTCCCACGCCATTTTCAGTATTCGCCCTCTGAATATTTTCGCCTATTTGTCTTTCGTAGTTTTTTTTTACGAGCCGAAATGATAGACGATCGTACGTGTGGGAGCGAGGAAGAACACGATGCCTGACGCAACGTGACCAACGAGATGTGTAATTGACAGCGGCACGTGTTTACGTAAATAGATATATTTCATTGATGTATACGTGTACCGGGTGACCTATTTTAATCCTATACCAGATTTATCTCGAAAAATACTGCTCCGATCAAGTATTGAGTATAGTGAAACTTTTAGGGTTCAAGGGCGGGGGGGGGGGCGTTGAAACATGCATTCCTTCCATAATGCATAACAGCGACGTAAAGGTGACCGACATGTTTTTTTAAAAGTATGATATAACGGTCGTGACGAGCCACAAACTCTCTTTTTAGCTTGTCAATGATTAATTTCTCGTATTACTTTATGTTTATAAGTGGAATAATAGCCAAATAAAATGATATTTCGGACAAACGTCACCTGTTTTTTTACATAGAATAATATAGCGCCATAAAAATACAGATGATCATTTTTTAAGGTTGATCTTGAAATGACCTTGAAAACGTCCACAAATGTAAGATAACTTTTCTATTTAGTCACAAAATATAAATATATTCATTTGAAAAAAAATAGATGGCCATTGTCTTTACAGTTGATATTGACATGACCTTGATAACGTCCCCTAAATAGATATATCTTTTTGATTTTGTGGACGTTCCCAACCTCATTTCAAGATCAACTTTCAAAAACCTGGAATTCTGCATTTTTATAGCCGTATCCTTATTTCACGTGAAAAACGGATCACTTTTGTCTAAAACACTTTGTCACTTAGCCATTGCATCTTTCCAAGTTAGAAAAGACCTTCGAAATGATAGCCTTCCACTTCTAAACATAAATTTAAACGGGAAAAAAATAATTGACAAGCTTACGTCTCGTTTGAATACATCGTTACGGGTCTCGGGATTTTTCAGTTTACTTCGCCTTCTTGAGTTATTTAGATGTTTCAGGATAAATGGGACACCCTATAAACTTATATGTATAAATATACATAATGTAGTTATGCGACGCTTACAAGAGTGCGAATGATGTAGATACTACGCATACTTACGTCGATGTCGCTCTCTCCTCTCTTTCGTTTCGAAAGCACACACACACACAAAATTATATGTATATAGATGTATATAAGTTATTCGCTTTGACTCTATGGAAGGTCAAAAGAGTCAAGACAGGTGGTTTTCCACGCTCCGAGACTTCGCGCCTCACTGCCAACTTTGGACTACTACGCGTATACTGAAATGTCGCCACGCGTCGCCGTCTTGTCTACCGCTGCAAACAGTGTAGCGCATTCATAATTTTTTTACTGGAACTTTGCTACTAGCGCCAAAGTCTGGTGGAACGCGCCGCATTTCGGCGATATCCATACGCCGTCGATTTCCCATCTCCAGCCGAGGGGAATCCGTCAGTTGAAGGGGATAGGAGGAGCAGCTCAAATACGATCCTCTCTAAGCTGAGTTATGTCAATTGCGGCAAGGCTTAAAAGCGATCTTGTTTGTCCGATATATCGGTACACTGAATAAGGGGATGAAGCAGGCTTCGGTGTCGGACGTCGCCATTATGCGCAATGCCTGATTATTGCCAGACCAGATATTGAAAGCTGTAGTGACTCTTGGATCTCTCCGTTTTTGGCAGCCACGCATCCTTTGTCACCATTGATGAGTATGGCCTACGACGTGCCGGAACACTTGAAGGTTTTTCAGTGTTTTCACTCCACAGTAATATTCGGTGGTTCCATATGAAAGCGCCCATTTTCGAGCCATAGAAAATATTATGGTTCGGTAGTAAATCGACGAACTGGCTGGTTCTAGATATTGCCCATCGGAATAGACAACCTTTGCCCATCTTTCGGCCAACAATTGGGTTCCACAGAGGAAGAATTCGGGTTCTTTGGGGGTAACCCAGTCATCGAGCCATTTTTTACTCCTTCGTACAGGGTGACGTGCTGAGCCGTAAGCGCTGGCTACATCAACCGGAACAAATGGTAATCGGAGGGGCCGATGTCTAGGGAATACGGTGACTGAGATACGATTTCCCAGTTCACTCCTTCTAAGTACTTTTTAACGGGTTGAGTAACATGCAGCATGGTGCTGTGCTGCAAAATCAAATTGCCATGGCGATCCTCCTACTTCAACTTATTCTCGTGCAGAGCTTGCTTTAAGGGGGGCCCTCCATATAAAACGCTAAATTTTAGTCGATGTTCATGTTTTTTTTTCGGTGGGTAAGGAATGTATATATCTTTTCAGGGTCATATGTACTTTTTATTACATAATTCTAGCTTTCAAAACGATTTTTGTTGCTTGCAAAAAGTCAAAAATGGCGGAGATATAACTAGTCGCCATGAAGCTTTCCGAAAGGGAGGCCGTATGCGGCGTAGACTCCAGCACCTCGTAGAATTATCTGAAACAGTCTGCGTAAAAAAAATTGGCTGGTATATACATGTGGCCACTTGTTGAACCATTAATATTGGAAAACTAATGATAATTGGCTGAAGGGGAGACCGGAAAACAAAAAAGTTAATTTTTTCGGAAAAAATGTCAAACTTTGACCAGCCTTTGACTTTGACGACCGTCGATTTTTGAAATACTTTTTTACATCTTCGTGAAAAATTAAAACTCGAGCATACAAAATCAATGGGAATAAGTCATCATTTTTACGTAACAATTAAAAAGTGAAGACCGAGTTTTTAAAAAGCGGGATCGTCAACGTCCTTCACATGTTTCTCATCGTATCTCCTGTAAATTTGAAAACAATCCATCAAGTGGTTCTCGAGATATCGTGTCCACCGATTTTGAAAACAGTATCATCCGCGAGCAGCCATGATTTTGTTGTTTTTCAGTATTTTTTGGTGATTTTTTCAGAGGCGCTCGATATATGTACCTTCCCTTAAAAAAATGCGTTTCTTTTTCACCAACTGTTTCCCAGAGAAAAAAATCGGATGTTGATTTATTTTTTCAGGCCTATAGGTGGATGTAGCCCCTTCAAACTCATCTGTTGCAGGCGATAACGATCCCCAGTGACGGTTTGCGTCGGTTTCAGCAGTTCGTACTACACAACACCCCACTTTAGGATCGTTTTGCGCCGTCCATAGAGAAATCACCACTTTGGAAATGGCAAAACCACTTCTTCCACGTTGTAGTCGATGGAGCATGTTCGGCATGTACTTGCTCTAGCAAACGATGCGTTTCCGCGGCTAATTTCTCTGCCGGAATATAAGGAAGCGCCACCTCCCGCAAACGTGACTTATCTGGAACAATACTTGGCATTGTAAGCAGATTTATAGTAGATGATGTTTTGATGCGACTAAAACCCCACCTATGGGGTTTTAGTAGCACTCTATGGACCTATGTGTATTGACGACTATTCGTTCGAAAAAATAGTGCACCTAACGCTCTCTACTGCCAGCGAGCGGCTTTGGATGCAACCACTTAATGACAATGATAATATTAACAGTAATGATAATCATCATAATCAATATCATGTGCATTTCGTAGCGTTTTTCTTCTATAATCTGGAAACAATAAAAAATTGATCTTTTTTTTCAATAAAATGAAATGATATGCAATGGGCAGTTTTTTTTGCCCGAATAAAAACAATATGCAGGTGCTAATTTTTTTTTCAATAAAGTGAACAAAATATGCAGTTGGCAGTTTTTTTTTAATTAAATGGAAACATTATGCAAATGGTCATGTGGTTTCGATAAAATAAAAACAGTATATAATTGGTAGTTGTTTTTTCGATAAAATTAAAACAGTATATAATTGGTAATTTTTTTTCGCTTAAATTAAAACAATATGCAATTGGTAGTTGTAATTCGATAAAATGAAAACAGTATATAATTGGTAGTTTTTTTTCGTCAAAATGTAAACTGTACATAAGTGATCGTTGTAATTCAATAAAAAAGAAACTAATTCGTTTTTTAAAACACTCTTGTGATATTTATACATCAGTAGAACTAATACAAAAAACCTAAGCGATTGTTTGATTATCTGCCTCGCACATTCTTTTCCACGATTGTCGATCAACTTGAAAATCGAAATTATTCCCCAAAAAACGGAATTCTCACGGAGGATTCGGTTCCAATGAGTTCACTGTCTTTCTTATCGATGGAAATGAACAAGATGTAATTAAATTTTCGTCTCCCTTTGATAAAATGTGCCGAAATTCTATCTCTTATTCGAAGAGCTTCAAAATAAACAAAGACTAGCAAATACGTTTTTGAAATTATTATCCTCAGAGATCATTGACATTTGCTACTAATCATCCTTTGCCGTGGAAAAATACGCGATTGCCAAATACGTTCACCCCATAAGGTTTTATTGGCAAAATAAAACATTTTGCAGAAAAATTGACTCGAAAAGTGTATGAGATTAACTTTTTCCTTGTTTGTCTCTCTCACTCCCTCAGCCGTGAGCACCACTGGTGCTGTCTTTCTCGCACTCTGATTGGCGTTGCGTCAGTAACTTGCTATTGAATCGATGAGTGGTATCGGTAGAAATGTGTGTGATCAATTGGTGCCCTAGTCGATGTGCGAATACATCGCTGTCAGCCCAAACATGTATATATATATATATATGCAATTCGTTAGCCTCCCTCAATATCTATATATATATATATTGAATTGTTTACTCAAAACATGGAAATTAAAATTATTTCACGACTTATTCCGTCGAACTAACGAGTTCTTGGAATAATAAAATATTTGAGTGTCATTTTACTATTTCGTTAACCACCTGCGAATGAATAATTAGGTTATTAGATTATTGATTTTTTTTTCATTATATTTGGTCTGTATAACAGAAGTGTGTCTATATACTATATATTTTTTTAAACAATATTTAACCAAATTATGTCACCTTGATGTTACTCGATTGCGCTGTGACGTCATAATGTTATACGAACTACTTGTGTAGTACTGATATTCTGTCTGAAATGGCAACGATAAAGTTATATAGGACTAGTTTCGTTTCTCTTTTTCTGAATACCACGAAAAGTAGTTTGTCAAGAGTTGAACTTACAATAAAGCTTTAACCCCATGAATGTCCGCAGCGTTAAATTGAGAATCGTAGGTCAGAAACTCTCACCATAAAAATGTCTCTGGTTGGCAAATTACTCGAATTTTCTTTCACAAACCCACTTCCACACATTATGCACGAGAATTACAGTAGCTTTGACTTTTTCAAAGATTTTGAGATATTTTCGTATGCAAGAATTGACCAAATGTCACATTTATCTAGCCCAACGTGTAAGCCATATAACCTATAATTCTACAGCTTATAAGGTTGTTGTTTTATTCTAATACATTATGTAACGTCACTAATGCTAACTTATTGTGGCGCAATATTAATGATGCGTACAATTGAATGATGCTAAAGTATTCAAGTATACGGTAGATGAACGCGATTATTATTGGCATATATGTTTATTTGAGGGAGTTAGGATTATCAGAAAATTAATGTTCTATGGTTAAAAATCCCATAAAAATAGATACGAGCTTTGGCAACGTCTTATGTGACTCACAGTTCACAGCTGGGTTACGCTCGTTTGGTGCCAGTCAGCGTTTTCAGTGGTTACGTCAGAGCAAAAGGAGACAACAAATATCGTACCATGTTGACCGAACTAGAGAAAAGGAAAAATATGATAATAAATGAATGAATAAGTTCCCCTCACTCGCATTTGACGTCAACGTATTTGAAATTAGCGCGCTAGGTCTTGGATTGGTTCTGCAATTCCCATAGTTCCGACGTTGCCACATCTCAATACATACGTCACAACAAGTCTCACCTTTTTGTAATCCGGTCCCATATTTTTCATACATTCTCATTAATTAGGTCGGTAACCAGTCCTTTTATCGGAAATATTGTTCTGTACACTATCCTGCACACAATATTCATTTTTTGGTTCGCTTTCTTTACATAAACGGAAGCTATACGCGAGAAAGTAAATGGTAACGAAGTTGCCCCGTACAACCATTGCGATCAAGTGAACATTGGCGTAAACATTTCATATTTAATTTAATAATTAATTAATTGCGTTAATATTTAATAAACGAGTGCGGAAATCTCCGTTTTCCTTTTGAAAGTATATCTAGGAAATATACTATAACGACTAGTAACATTTCCATTAGTATCTATTTACTCCAATATTGGTTAGCAACAATCTTATAACATCGTGATGGCACAACCGCCAGCGCAATTGTGCGGCGTTTCGCGTAAGCGTCTACGATTTAAATTTTCGTTATATAAAAACAATTCAAATTTTGTGATTTGCTTCGAAGATGCTTCAAAGAGAAAAAATGCTTTTGTTATAATCAAACAGAGTGGAAAAAAGATTTTAAAAAATTCCAAAGAATTTTTTTTAATTCCTCTATTCTGTTTGATTATCACAAAAGCACAAGTCTAAAGGAAAAACAACGAACTTTCTTTTGGCAAGCTAACTTCGCTGGTCCGATCAATTTTTCTCTTTTTGCGTATATACGCATAACATGCGTATATACGCATATACCTATATACGCATAATATGCGTATATACGCATATATACGTATATACGCATATCAACACGGTTTCCAGCTTTCCATTTCACGAGATTATTGGCCACGGTTACGGGTACTTCATGATTGATATTGAGGGCGGCCTATTGATGGCTTCGTTAAGGAGGTTTGACCGTTAACCAGATTTCAAGTTAAAATTTTTTTTTAACGCATGCTATTTTCTAGACTATACTGAGCCTTTGCGATTTTTTTGAAAAATTTTACCATCAAACTCCAGAGACACAAAATAGTTTAATGTATGTAAACCGGGTGCGATGGTCTAGTGGTTAGCATGCTTGCCACTAAACCTGCGGACCAGCAAGTCTCGGGTTCAAATCCCAGTCGCGTACATTTCGTCGTGAAATGTTTTTCTTCGGCATTTTGTGGCGAAATAATACTAGCTTCACGACTGGGGGGCGAACTTGATGACCGGCTGTATTAGTATACGTTTTCCGCAGCTTTCCTATACCCATGACAGAAATGTCATAATGAATATGATACAGAGGGAAGTCGACTGCGGCCGTAAAAAGGGGGGGGGGGGATAGGAACAAAAAGCGAAGAAAGGAGTGTGTAGCAAAAGAAACAGCGGAGGAACGAAACAGTCACAGTGGAGGAAATAATAGGTAAGAAACGCGAACAGCGTGTACCTTAGGAAAAAACGAATTAACTAATTAATAGTTTAATGTATGTAATTTTACGTGCGGGTAGATTTACAAGACGTTCATGCTACGGATGATGTAATTTTTTTAGCTCTGTTGCACCAAGATCAACTAGTTGTAACAACCGATTGACGCAATTTTTGTGAACATTTAGAAAAAACCCACCTTGCCCATCGTAACCCATACATATTGAACCATCAAGGTTTGATGAAATATTATAAATCTGGCTGACGAATGAAGGACATTGCTGCCAATCTTGATATTAATTAATGGTAACAATAAATAATTTCGTCACACAAATATAAGCAGGCATAACTATATATCACTCAAAATAGAATTCCGAGTATAAAACGTTAGCTGATCCAGTTTTTTCATTATTATCATCGATAATGTCATACTTTTTCAAGATGGTACAAAATACGAAAGTTTTTCGTATTTACGTAATAAAAATATAAAAATGCATAATGTTACCCTTTAATTATAAATTTTATGAAAAAATTATCTGCAGAATCAATATATACGTAGTATACATTTTCTTGAGGTTCAATGAAGAAAAAAAACAACATGAACCGTCATTTGACTTAACTGGACCGCGCCAACCTCCTTGATGACATTTTGCTATATCATCGATGAATTGCGTCATCAAGCAATGACCGCAATCACCGTTGTTTTTTCCATGTGTCGTCTCTTCGACTCACTCATCTCATGCTCGACCTCATTCGTTATCGCCCGTATAACAAGTGACCTCTCAATGGGCAAACACGCTTTTTTCAATACAAGAAAAGGTATCGTCGCGAGTGAGAATTCTGGGCGATCCGATTCTTATCAAGAAGAGCAGATCGCGCAGTGCACCTACTGACATTCCATCTCACTTCGAATTAGGCGCTTTTCGGTTTCCTCAAAATATGTGGAAATGTCCCGAGACAGCTTGGTTCGTTCTCCGGGCGTTTTCATTCGCGTTCCACAGCTCGTCTTCTTCCGCAGCTATGGAGCATCGAGCGTAAAGTGCAAGGCTCGATAATAAATTACTCGTAAATATTCGCGTCGCTGATTGAATACATGACGGAGTATCAGAGCCGGGCGAATCTCAGTCTGACAGGCGGAAACGTATTTTTGATAAATTCTTCATTGCGCTGGTCTTTCGGTGCATCCGGTTACTTTGCGAGAAATTTAATCGTGGAACGAGAGCGGCATGAATTCTGGATTCTCGGTTCCGTTTTTCCGAGAGTTGAAAACGAGAACACGAACTTACGATGTCGAGAAATTTCTCAGGAGGGGAGAATTTTAGAAAAAAATATTTCCGACGAAAGTTTTATAGTTTCATAGGGGAAAAATGCCTGTGTTCGTTATTTTTATTTGATAAACATTTTCGAGGTTATTTTTAATTTTTTTTTCATGGGTCCCAACATTTTTTATTTTAGAATAATTTATTGCATTACAATATAGGTATCCGGTGTCTGAAACTTTTTTTTCCTATCACTTAAATTTCAAATTATTTTGAATTTTCAGCCGAACATTGTTTTATCTTTTTGTACTGATTTATCGGGTATCTATTCAGTTGAATATCTTCAAAAATTAATGTCAAAGGGAAAAAGGTTTCAGACAAAGGTTTCCTTTTGCATTGCGTGAAAAAAACGATTCTGAAAAAAAACATATTGTTTTTCATTTAAAAAACTAAAGATGATCTTGAAATAACCTTAAAAATTGAAGATAAACAAAACCATTTTTTCCCTTGAAACTATGAAACTTTTGTTTGCAACATTTTTTCCAGAAATGCATAACACTAAGGTCATGTTCAAATAAAACAATACAGTTAGGGGCCAGTCAACTTTAATTATTCATTTAAACTAATCAACATTTATTAATCTTTCAATTTTCAAAGCAAAAGAATCAGCCTTTCTGATTGTTACCATACAATATATATTTTTAAATCAACTTTTATTTTTCCTATCATACCCCGTATGCGGGGCAAGCTGAAACAGTGCTGGGAGAATGACGGAACACGAATTATTGGCATCTTTCGCATATAAAAGTGGTTTCATTCTCGATACCAGCAATTTGATGAGCCAATCGTCTAAGTTCTGTAGTATTTAGTCCGAATAATCTTGCTTCCATATCATTTTAATCATTTTTAAGTGCTTTTTCTTTCCCTGCTAGAAATACCGGTCGAAGAGGAACCAAAGGCTTTACTAGTTTCATATTACCCTTTCTAACGTAAATAGAGGTACGTTGTAAAATATTGCGGCTTTGCGATAGCATGTATTCACCTTGCCCTATTAGGTGGTTAACGAATTAATAAAAATCACACAATAACCTTAAAAATTTCTAACAAACTGTTCTTATTCTATTAATACTTAGTACTTTCATTTCACTACCTGTTTCGAATGAATATCAGCAACTCTAATGAACCGAAACGATAGTAAACTTTAACCAAAATTAGATCGTTGTGCCAATACATCGATATTGTTTTCTCACTCGGGACGCGTGTTTCCGCCACAGTTGATACTTTCAAACTTATTCATCTCCCCGCCGCCACGCCATACTCCAACGGGAGCAATGTTAGCCAGCCATTATATACATTTAGAAATGCAAGTGAACCGAGAAAGCTGATTTTTGGATATTGTGTGGAGGGGGCTTAGAAAAGCTTAACTTCAAATTGTCGACCAAGATTTCCAATGTGCACTCTCCGCCATCTTGAAAAAGGATTAAATTTTGTTTTTTTGCAATAACTTGGCTCTCCGTCGAGATACAAAAATTGCGATGAGATACTTTTTTGGTGCTTTTTACGCTCTACAATTTAGGTCTTATTAATTTTTCACCTACCGTTCATCGTTGTTGAGATATCGAGCGAGGAAGTAAAAAATGCAGGTGAGACTGGTTTTTTGCTGTTCTCTTCTTTCCCGTGATAAATATCGAAAAAATGTTCATTATCAAATTTCGCAAAAATTTTCAAACGCGTACGCTCGCTCCAAAAGACTCGAGACAGCTGACTGGAATGCTACGAGAAGGAGCAGATGTTCCAGCATGAGTAATACAAAAGCGTCTTTTATACCTGACCTCTGAAACTCTAATGGACGCTCTATTGGCGCGCTCCTATGGCGGGATGCTTAATGTAGCGTCGAGCACGCTGCGGTTAACTTTGTGGCGCGGCAGACGTAATTTTCGTCTGAAAAAAAATAAAATAAAACGGCATTGCAGGTATTAACATGCTCTACAACTTTGATAATATACACTTCTTCGATATTTTTGACGGGAAAGAAGAAAACAGCAAAAAACAGGTTTCACTACCTGAATTTTTTACTTTCTCGCTCGATATCTCAACAACAATGAACGGTAGGTGAAAAATGTATAGGACCTAAATTGTAGAGCGTTAAAAGCAACAAAAAAGTATTACATCGCAATTTTCGTATCTCGAAGGAGAGCCGAGTTACTGCAAAGAAAATTTAACCTTTTTCCAAGATGGCGGAGAATGCACATAGGAAATCTTGGTCGACAATTTGAAGTTAAGCTTTTCTCAGCCCCCTCCATATAATATCCAAAAATCAGCTTTCCCGGTTTACTTGCATTTCTAACCCGTTTTTTTCGACGTAATGACTAGACTATGTGCTCGAACATACTGGTCAGGAGCTAGGCTTATGATTCATATTAATCCGCGTATTCTTCTTACAACGAGTACCCCCCCCCCCCCACCCCCACCCCCCACAAACGCGCGCGCACACTATCAACCGAACTATTTTCAGTCCCAACGGATTCGGATAAACGAGGTTCTACTGTATATACGCCAGGCGCAAAAATTAAAGGATCAAGAATAAATTTTACATTTTTCAATGATTTTCAACAGGGTGTAATGAAAAATGGTCGTGAAATAATGGGAAAAAATGAAAATTAGTGCTTGAAGTCTCCAGTTTTAAGTCCTAGCATTCAAAATGCTGAATAGTGGTGTACGCTAATTATGTAACGCAATGGGGGGGGGGGGGGGGGCAGGCGTACAGTCCTGGTACGTAGGGGAGGGGGAGGGGGTCGAAAATTGAAGTATTTGGTGTTACGTAATTTGTGTACGCCGCCATAGTGGACGGTGTTTGAGAAAGTATAGAAAAACCAGAGGAAAAAAAGATTTGAAATTTTTTCTTGACCTTCAAAAGATCCACTGGACCTAAATAAATTTCGTCTGGCAATTCCATGTGACAGTTTTTTGAGGTTGATACCTGCCATTCAATTTCAGTTCTTGTTACCGTCTATACGATGATTTGTCTCAGAGTTGCGGGTTGTCAAAGTCAAAAGGCACATTTGGCTGTTGAAAATCACAAAAAAAAATCGGTTTTTTTTCTTGATCCTCTAATTTGTGTGGCTAGTGTCTATATTTATATAGTACAGATCAAAGGTTTTCGATCTCTTTGGATAATTGCGAAAGTTTCGATTATTTTGGGTAGCTGCAAATGATTTTCGAATGATATAATTAATTTAATACAGCTATATATCTTCGTAAAATAAGAAATAAAATAAACTACATTATTTCCAAGTATTCAAAGTGATCGAAAATTGTGCTATGATCGAGTGATCCAAAACGCTTGATCGGTACTGTGTATGTATGATGTTGAAGGTTGCTCCATTAGAACGCAATGACAAATATTTTTTTAACCGATTAAGGCTACGAAAATCACACAAATGTTTTTACGCAACCGTATTACGGTCCTAAAAGCAAAAAAGTAGCAAAATAAAGATGTTCGACAAAAAAAAAAGTTATGAAAAGGAATATCTGTTTCCAAATCAAAGGATGCAAGCTTCACACAAAACGTCACACAATTCTTCACACAAAACGTCCGTTGACAAAATGAAGGAGAAGGTTTTCGTAAAATTCTGCACGAGCGTACAGAGCAAATGTGAGAACGAAAATAAAAATCCATATATTGGGGGTTCAGGTAAGTTTCAAAGGATTTACAAGAGAGGACGTTACTAGTATTACATTGCATCGGACCATAATCTAACCACCCTCGTGTGGAGGCGCCATCATTAGACTTTAGATTTCAGTACGTCTCATTTTGTCGGAATGTAAACAACAGATTTTTGAACTCCAAATATGTCGACTTTTGTGCCAACGAAACGCAACTTGCGGGAAGCTTTACTTTTCTGCCTCCATTTGAAAAAAAGCAGCTGGAGATCATCGATTGCTATGTGAGGCTTATTGGGACCATGCTCTATCAATGTGAACTTGTGAGTGGTGCTTTAGACGTCTCAAAAGTAGTGATGCTGACACAGAGGATACGGGTGAAGGAAGGCCACAAACGTTTAAAGATGCAGAATTGGAGGTATCATTGAACAAAGACTCGTGTCGAACGCAAAAAGAATTTGCAGAATTTTTGGGAGAGACTCAGCCATTTTTGCACAATAACGGCCCAATTGTGACAAGAAATCGTTGAACACTTACTTTTACCCTCAATAGTAGGATAGATAAATGGGTGTTTACCTACTAATTAGAAATTAGCCCATACAAAGCTGTCCTATGCATGTTTTTTCTCAAAAATAAAATAGCAAAGTATGTACACCGG
This sequence comes from Ophion costatus, assembly GCA_951751655.1. Taxonomy (NCBI): domain Eukaryota; kingdom Metazoa; phylum Arthropoda; class Insecta; order Hymenoptera; family Ichneumonidae; genus Ophion; species Ophion costatus. The sequence continues at coordinate 4,864,248 of OX632362.1, read as the reverse complement.
GAGGCAGTCATAAATTAAACATATATCTTCAAAAAACCCACACATTTTCTCCTCATTTTGCAACTTACGGACGATTTTGTCAAAATTCGTAACAGGGGACTGCAATATCTTCCAGAGGGCTGTTTAGGTTTAAAAATGTATTTTTTTTTATCTTAACCAATTAAAAGTCTTTACTTTTTTGTTAAAACTATCACAGCTTACGACGTATAATCAATGATAAATCAAATAAAAAACAGAGGCCAAATTATTAATTTTATTATCGGTCGCACATGTCTGGTCCCAATCTTCTTCTGCTTACAGCACAACTATATAATTAAACTCATTAAACTCACCTTTTCCCTTAAAATCGTGTTTATTATTACACCCATCACTCTAAAAAATAACAAGGTCAGCCATGTCATAATCTTCATAAAGGAACGATAACTGTTTCAGACAAAACAAATATTATCTTATACTATTAAATATCACAATCAACATCTTGCTACTAATAGTTTTGGTAGTAAGTTATTAAATAATTGTCATTATAGCTTGCAACGAAATCAGTCGTATCGTTGTTTTTGTAGAAACAATTAGACCTTCATAATTTATTCCTCATCGACAGGTTACTTACAGTAATAAAATATCATTTTCCCTTCTAGCGTCAGATCTGGAACTGGCGATTTTTGCAATATTTGGTCGAAGGCTATATCGGAAACATCAGTATTATCAACTCTGAGCGTGTGACCCTTATTGTCACAAATTTTCAGAAAAGTTACAGTTAATTCGCCATCCTCATTGTCTATCTGATCAATTACAACGTTTTATATTTTTTATTTTTTTACCGAAAAATGAACTAACACCGATGTTATATTGGTCGATTGAAATTGAACTTGGACCAGAAATATTCTTAAATTCGGTATTGGATGGAATATCGAACGAAACTTTCGTCTCTACAGTGTCTACTCTAGAGTCACAAATAGCATTATCCTGCGTGTCAAAATCGGGCCTGGATTCTCTTTAACTTTCGGAGTCGGTGTAATTATCATCGACGTTAAGTTCTGCCTTTCATTCGTACTCCACTGTTTCGAAATTGAAATGCTGGTATTCGTTATCACAAAAGAAATTACCCAAAAGAAACAGCATACTGTTAGCCCCAGAAGTCAGAAGATAACTGATATCTGACAATGCTAGAAAATAGAATAGTCCCCTGGAGCACAAAACAGTCCCTTGTGTCATGAAATGACGGGGGACTGTACCCAGGGGATTGTTATTTTTGCAAAAACGTTATCTAGAACTAAATCATTTGAAATCTTTCTAGAATTAAGAGACACACGTGCTAACTTATTAACTGAATAAATGATGTATGAAATGATTTCAATTTGATCACAAAAATAATAGAAAAACTACTTACCAGAGGACTGTTCAATCAAGCCGGTCTGTCACGTCGTTCAGCCACAAACGCAGCGCTCACACAGAATAATATGGCGTTAGCTAGCTCAGCTCGGCATTTGGACGAACTTTGCACCGTTTCCGTCCGTTTATCGCATCAAATGATGTCTACTGAATGAAATACGAATTGGGCGCGATTTTGACGTTAAACCATGGGACTGTTTTGAAATATTGAGGACAACATTTGAATGATACTTTTTCATAGTAAAAACGTATTCAAAATTAAGGTCGTATTTCATAAAAACATGCCCTCTATTCTAGTTGAACCTATAAATGTTAGAATTAGGCAATGTTAATACTAAAAGTAAATATTAGCCATCAACCTTTTGTCATTCTGTAAATGGGACACAACAGGGGCTGGGTTTTAGGATGTTTGAAAGACACTTAAATGAATATTGAGATATTACATCATTATGTACGTTATGGCGCACCAAGAATAGGTAACATTATGGCTTCAGACAGATACAACTCAGTAATAACATTCTTGAATACATAAAATTTACCTGGGACATCAACTTTCCATGTAGATTTATAGACAACCACCCATATACGTATGCAGAGAGGGCAAACACACCCGACGTCCGCACAATTGCACCAAGTAACTTCCCATCTCGCAACGTTGCCAATTAACATGCAAATATCGGTTCTTGACATTCACGACGGCGTAATGTCCCTGTATTATCGAATTTGTCCATTTTCAGAGATAGATAAGCCTCAAGTTCGAGTTCGAAGTTCATTCAGCTCTGACAAATCGGTTATCGCTCGCATAGTTCAATAATGATGATGGCCATCATGAAATTCTTCTGCTTATCTATATTGCGTGTGTATGTAAGAGTGACTAATGATCCCACATTTTCTCTAAAGGAGCCTTCACAACGGGCAAACCCTTACTGGAATTGTACGAAGTTAAGGAATGATTGGAATGGTCTTCTCTTTACAGGTTTAGCAATTAATTTTCGAGGTTATCTGGCTCCGACTCCGAACACGATTGCACGAACAATTCCTCGTCCAATGCATTCTGCCTCGATTTAAGCTCTGCACACATCTCCGGATAACAGTTTGGCACTCCATTTACTTCATCGGTCGAAAAGAAACCATCCACTGGTGTATTATTGTTCCTGACAGTGAACGTTGTGGGTGGACTGTAACGGCCATTTTGTGCGCAGGACGACGCCATCTTGTCCGGTTGATCGAACGTTTCGATTTCCGGGTCGTCTGTACCGTTCTCATTGTTTTCGTCACATGTCTCTTTTACAAAGGGCTCAACGAATTCGTTGCGTACGTCGTTTTCGTAATTTCGTGCGTTACGATAGGCGTCGTGATGAAGGACGTCGGAGCAATCGGTATCGGTACACGCTTCGATCGCTGGGGTATTCGATAGGGGACTTTTTGGCTGAGCGCAAAGACCCGGAAGTAACTCGACCATTATATCCGCCCCATGGGATGCGCCGTGAGACGATTCTTTACCGATCATTCGCTCTCTGTTCTGCTCGGATACCATAGTCCGGTAGTTTTTCTTCGATCGTCTCGAATTCGATTGAGTTTTAGTCCATTTTTCGCTCGCATTTTCCACCGGTCCTCTTACCGATTCCGTTCGGTCAGTCAATCTTCTTTTAACTTCGTCGTCCTGTGAATTATGGTCTTCCTCGACCGTTGATAATCTATCGACATCTCTTCTCATGACGTTTTTTCTTCCACTGTCGTCAGAAAAAAAATTATCCCTGAGACTTTGCGCAGAACAAGCTCTTCCCTGATCATGGTAGCTGCCAAATTTTTCGTACGTCTCGGAAATTTGCGAAGCCGAAGATTCTCCTGACGAACTTTCATTGGGAAATTTCGAGGGGCTCGCATGCTCCTCAAGTTGCGGGTAACACGTAACCTTGCTCGTGACTCGTTTTGGCCCTACGTTGAACTCTTTGCCTCTCCGCGGCTCGGAAAAGACTTGAGTCCCGGGACGAGTCTCAAAAGTTTGCTGCTGCATCGGCAATTTATTATTTGCGATGCAACGTTTTCTGCGCTGACTTTTTTGGCCCAAGGACTCCACATAAGTCCTCGCAGTAGCCACGCGAGGATTGCAAGCTCTGTGCCGAAGCCGATCGAGGACCGAGTCGTTTGGTTTTTCTCTCATGAGGTGTATAAACGTCGAGGAAGTAACAGAGGAAAGGTCCATCTCGAGGTTCGCTCGTATCGAATCGTCCGACACATCTGCATTGGCCCCACTCTCCGGACTGACGTACACTAAGAGAAATTATTTACTCGTGCCACATTCTGTCATATTTGACTTTTTTTTTTTTCTTTCGTGCAACTACATGTTTGCCCAGCCATACCGAATTCTCTGTTTAAGAAATTGGAATGAAAGAAATGGTGAAATTTGAGGCAAATTTGATGACATTTTGCAAGAAATCTTTTGTCGACTATTAACTTCAAAGAAAACATTCGATAGATTCAAATAAATGTTTAGTTGAAATGAAATTCGAACAAATGGATAGTTGAAATGCAATTCGAGTAAATGTTTCGTTGAAATGAAATTCAACGAATTAATATTTAGTTGAAATGGAACTCCCGGAAATGTTTAGTTGAAACAAAATTCGATGAAATATTTTTTGCAGAAAAAAGATCCTTGTCCAATGATCCTGTTATGATTAACCTTATACCCTGAAACTTCGGAATTTTTAAATAAAAATCCGCTTACTGATTTGAGTTTAAATAGTCATTTTGAATCCACTACTTTATGACGAAAGGCTTGTGTACAAACACGAAATGAAAAATTATTCATCGACTGAACAGGTCAGGTTTTCGAGTTTTAATATTATAAAATGCTATTACAGTCAGACATACATTTTTCCATCAGAAGCAGTAGCCTTTTCAAAGCAATAAAATATTTGTTTGAATTAAATATATAGTTTCGTTGCAGTGAATAAACGTGCTATTTAATTTTTGAGTAGTTTTCGCGCCATTGCCTTTTTGGTAGAATTCATTGAACGTGTAGTGGTTGAGAAAGATGAAGTTTGAGCCTTGATGGGACACTTCCATCGAATGTAGTGAAGAAAAAAGTTTTTTTCTTGTCAAATGAACACAAGCATTTTTTTGCAGTTATTTCGGCACTTTGGCAAAAAACCAAAACCGTGAGAAAAATGGTTTTTACACAATCGTAGCATGACCACGGCTTTAAGGGGTTACATCTATGTAGCTCACAAAAAAATACTTTTTTGGATTTTTTTTGAGAATGCCAAAAAAGTATTCGAAAAAAGGTTTGGAGGCTTTATCCTACATATGTTGACGCATACAAAAAAAAATTATGAAAAAAATGAAAAATGGTAAAGTCCAAAACTACACTATTGTAAAAGGATTTCTTACACACATTTTTACGGATTAGCACGCAAACCAAAATTTCGTGATTTACTCTAGTTCTGCAAAAGAAATACACACAGTAATTTCAAAATCGGGCTCTTTCGCACAATGGTATCATTTTGCATAAATCTGGTCTTTTCCGTAAAAAATCGGCCCTAAATTGTTTATAAAAACGTTTGATAAATAGGAATAAAATGTTGATGAATTGGAATAAATTATTGATGAATCGGGAAAATCGTGTGTACTTCGTTAGAGAATCTAAGAAGCGACAGTTAAAATTTCAAGTTAATCGGATGAAAACTCCCCGAATTATGTGTCCTCTCGATTTAACAAACGTGGTTTCGAGAAGAACGCGTTCAATGTTCCAAAACCGAATAATGAGCTATTATCCACGACGTAATTGATGCTGTCATTTAAGTTCTGCGTGCACTCACGGAGGAATTTTGATTTTTGATACTAGATCGTCAGTTGTTAGGTCATTGTATATTTTTGTTCTATAACGACTGGACTAAAGGGGTCCAAATTGCCGCTTTTATCGTCTATTTTTTTTCGTGCATTTCGAACGCTTGGAAGCGCATCAAAAATGAGCTCTAAAAATAAAAATAAAATTTCCCGTATAACTTCGACTTCTTATGATGTTTATACATCATTTAATCCTAAGAAAAAAGGAGAATTTTTTTTTTCCACTCAGACGTAGCCTTAAGTCGAATTTTACAATAGTCAAATACATACACGGTTTCTCTTGGCATCACTTGTAAGCAGTTGAAGCATTCAATTCGAGAAAATGTATTCTTCCATTCAAACATCCAATTGAAATAAATAATAGCGTTGAATTTTGCATCGTTGGTCTGCAACGATTTTTTTCTTTAATTTTTAAAATTTTCATAATTATATAACGGCCAATAATCATTTTGCAGATTTCGATTGTAGGTCTCTGAATGGGCATCTTAAAAAATGGTTGAAGAATTTTCGTGACTAAGATCTGCTGGGAGAAATTTGAGCCATCAAAAGAAACAGCCTTGCATTCCAACGATGCAATTTCACGAATAAAGTATTATGGAATGTTTAATGAGATGATTTGGTTAAGTAGAATATATACATTCATTGAATATAAATGACAAGTATAGTAGGCCAAGATCCAATCAACACTTCATCAAATTCTAACATACCATATTTCGCAAATTCGCGGATCCAACAGTCTTCGACTACCACGGGAAATGCTGGCTGGCCTTTTGCAAATTGAGACTCGGACTGCGCGCGAAAAATTGGCTGGGGACACTCGATAGTTTCATCGCTTCGGTTCCTCGCCGGTTTTTGTGACACTTCCGGAATTTGTTCGGAATATTGCGATCTCCCTTTGCCGGCAAATCTCGAGGATTCCGGAAGTTCCAAATGTTTCGTTCCGTCGATGGATCGATGTTTTTCTCGCTCAGCACGCTGCTTTCGACTTTCTTTCACATCTTCCTGTTTACCTTCACGTTTGAACATTTCCCTCGCGCATGTGCACATTTCGCCCGATGGGTTGACCTCGGGTTTTTGAAAACGGTACGCCTCATAATCGGAAAAAGCGGCTCTTTTGAGGTAGGGACAATTGCATAGGCAACAGACGAGGTTAGTTTCCGAAAGATTTTCTCCATTCTCGTCCCGATGTGACGTTTCCGGGATGTGGTTCTCGCTCTTTTCCCTCCAGCCTTTCAGATATTTCTGCACCATGCCTGATTTATCGTTGACGGTGGTATTTTCGGGCTGGACCACTGTCGAGCTTCCGGCAGTTTCTTCGCAATTTTTCGCGGCCTCGAGACGATAAGAAGCGCCGGGTTGATGACGCGTGCATCGCCAAAAATTTCCCTGGCCCTTGCTTCTAGGGTCCTTGGAGCACCTCGTAGGTGTCACTTCCGGTTGGCAGACTCGACAATGATGGCTGGGGTTCTCTTTGTCCCGGGGCACTTTGCCGGCTCGTTTTCTCACGTTCTCCTCGATGATTTTCGAACAGGGTTCTGTTTTCGGCTCCGAGGATGCGCCCTTTGGGAGAGACGAACTTCCGGATGACTTGCTGATCGTGCAGCTGAGACGATTCGGCTGATAAGCGTGGCGGACGCTTACCACCGTTCGAACTGAGACGATTGATTTCTTTGAGTCAATTAAATGTAGTGCAATTTGAGTGTTTTCAGTTCAATTGATCATCCATTTTTATATATTTTCGCCAGTAGGGTAATTCCGGTGGAGTTGGCCATAACGGAGAGATGGCCAATATAAATGTTTCATAGAAATTCATAGAAACCTGTCTTATTTATCAGTATATATATATATACACACAGTCGAACCTCGATATAATGAATCGCAAGGGAAGTTCGTTATATCGAGTTTTCGGTATATTAAGGTTTCGGCATACCGAGATCATGTTCTTTAAAATTATATATATATTTTGTTTAATTACGCAATATAAACTGACACCAAAAATCAACGGAGCAAGAAAAGTTGACGATTTTTTTCGGTTTTTTTCGAAAGGCTGTAACTTCGTCAAAAATGGTCGTACAAAAAAAAAGGATTTTGACGCTTGAAGTTTCTAGTTTTCAGTTCTGACTATGATTTTTGTGTGGAGAATCACTGATTGCACGGTCGGAAGAAATATCACGGAAAAAAAAATTTTGTAAATTTTTACGTTTTTTAAAGTTCTGTGCGGGTTTCGAAGATTTTTTTCGGACTTAACTATTATCAAGGTCATTGAGACCATTCAATTCACTTCAATTTGTTTTTTTTTTTTAATCTCCGTACGATCATTATTCGCTGAGATATCGGCCTTTGAATGAAAAAACGTCCTTTTGTCTTCAGTCATCGATATCTCAGGAACTAATGGTCGCACGGAAATTCGACCCGCAGTTTTGGAAACGTGAATACATACTCTACAAGCTCTGGTTATTATTATGGAGGAAAAAATCAATTTTTGCCATCAGTTTTAAAAAAGTACAAAAAAGCGATGTTTTCTTGGTTTTTATAAAATCCACCGCTACTTTGCAAATATTGCGATAAACACTAATGTTTATGGACGGCCATTCAGCTCAATATGTCCCCAAGAGCCATGCAGAATTCCAAATCAATCCGTTCATCGGTATTTTTGGCCCGATTGACCAAAATTTGAAAAAAAATTAAAGGAGCAAGTTTCCTCCTTCTCAGATATCATTTCATGATTATTAAGAGGAAAAAAAACTTTTCATTACTTTTCGTATAATTGGGTATTGAGTACGCATTAAATGTTGGAAAAAAACCCTGAAAATCATATTGACTACAAATTTTCAAAAAATTTTTTGTTAATAAAAAAAATGTTGAAATTTTTTTTTAATAAAAAAATCAATTTTGAATTTTTTTAAAATGTTGACATTGTTTTTCAAATCAACATTGTACCGTCAGCATTAGAATTACCCAAAGCGTACGTAGAATTACCCAAAGCGTACCTCCACGTGCTACGCTTTGGGTAATTCTAATCCTGACGATACAATGTTGATTTGAAAAAAAATGTCAATATTAAAAAAAAAATCGAAATTGATTTTTTTTATTAAAAAAAAAATTTTCAACATTTTTTTTATTAAAAAAATTTTTTTTCGAAAATGTTTAGTCAATATGATTTTCAGGGTTTTTTTCCAACATTCAATGCGTACTCAATACCTAATTGTACGAAAAGTAATGAAAAGTTTTTTTTCGTCTTAATAATCATGAAATGATTTCTGAGAAGGAGGAAACTTGCTCCTTTAATTTTTTTTTCCAAATTTTGGTCAATGGGCAAGAAATACCGATGAACAGATCAATTTGGAATTTTGCATGGCTCTTGGGGACATATTGAGCTGAATGACCGTCCATAAACATTAATGTTTTATAAAAACCAAGAAAACATCGTTTTTTTCTACTTTTTTAAAACTGATGGCAAAAATAAAAAACAAATGTTTCACTACAATAATAATCGGAGCTTGTAGAGTATGTATCCACGTTTACAAAACTGCCGGTCGAATTCCCGTATGACCATTAGTTCCTGAGATATCGATGGCTGAAGACAAAAGGACGTTTTTTCATTCAAAGGCCGATATCTCAGCGAAAAATGGTCGTACGGAGATTTAAAAAAAGCAAATAGAAGTGAATTGAATGGGCTCAATGACCTTGATATTGCTTAAGTCCAAAAAAAAACTCCGAAACCCGTGCAGAACTGTGAAAAACGTAAAAATTTGCTAAATTTTTTTTGTCGTGATATTTCTTCCGACCGCGCAATCTCAAAAAAAAATCGTTGTCAGAACTAAAAACTAGAAACTTCAAGCTTCAAAATTCTTTTTTTTTGTACGACCATTTATGGGGAAGTTACAGCCTTTCGAAAAACACGAAAAAAATGGTCAACTTTTCTTGCTCCTTTAATTTTTTGTGTCAGTGTATATTAGTACTGCAAATATCGGGATATTTTTAAAAAAAGAAAGAAAGGTTCAAATTAGGACAATTTTTACAAGCAATTAGCAATTAAAGCATAATGTGTATTATTTTGTCGTTGTATCAAGATTTCGGGTATCTATCGGAAGGGAATGAACAAATCTTCGTTATATCGAGGTTCAACTGTATGTACATATAGGGTGTCTCAAAATGACCCGACATTTCAATTTATTAATAAAACGTATTATTTATTTGAAGAGTACGAATATTTTTATTTTTATATGAGGTACAGATATGGAGGTTATGCGTGGAACACAATATCCGATAAACGGCCGCCTCGTCCTTGTTTGCAAACGTTCACTCTTTACACTAAATTTTCAATAAATATTTCGGCATAATTGCGGACTAATTTCATTAATGGTGCGTCCAATTACTTCTTTGAGCTCGCGAATAGTCTGTGGATCTTTGGCATACACTTTTCCTTTCAGAAAATCTCAAACAAAGAAGTCCAATGGCGTCAAATTGCACTATCTCGGTGGTCAATTCACATCGCCGCGGCGCGAGATAACGCGACCATGAAACTTCGTCTGTAATAATCTGCATTGTTTTGCCCGCAGTGTGGCAGGTTGCGTCATCTTGTCAAAAAAATATGTCTTCCAAGTCCATGCCGTTTATGTAATTTATCGGATATTGTGTTCCACACATGACCTCCATGTCGTTACCTTATATTAAAATAAAAATATTTGTACTTTGCAAATAAATAATACGTTTCATTAATAAATGTAAATGCCAGGTCATTTTGAAACACTTTTTATACATATATATATAAAAGTAAAAAAAAGGAGTAAAAGTAAGCCTCCGTCGTTTGACAAAAGATGGCCCCACCAGGAGGTTATGATTGAAATTGTCAGATGTACTTATAATAAAACGTCATATCGTAAGGTTGGACATCTGGCAAAATCATAACGTTGAAATTTTGGCGATTCTGCATCGGCATCAAATAATTATTTTCGTGCGAACATCTTGAGTCTTGAGCCGAATAAGCGTAATTAGCGGGACCTTTTGATTTACTTCTTTAATTGGAAGAAATCTGCAGCTGAGGCGCATCGATTGCTTGTAGAAGCATATGGTGAGGCTTGTTTAAGTAAGACAAGTTGTGAGTGGTTTCAATAGTTTAAGGGGAGGGTAGGAGTTTGAACTTTTGACAAATCGACTTTTTGTCTTTTCTTATAGTTAAACATTTCAAGAATATAATCCCAAAATTTCAAGTCAATCAGAGAAAAACTCTCGAAGTTATTGACTATTTAGTCCCGCTCCTCTAACGCTGTAGCTCGCGTTTCAAACTGTAACTAACACTTCAAACGCGTTTTTCTCTAAATCGCTGTTTCAAAGTCCGTGTTCATTGCCATTTGAAAACTACATGACCGATTTATTTCAAACTTGGTACACACTTTCTACATATAAAATACCTCCCCCCAACGGTTAGTTTGAGATTTTTTTTACATTGAGGGGGTTTTCCACCCCCAAAATGGCGGAATTTTGCGTGAAAAATAGCAGTTTCACTTTACATGACCATCAAAAATTTAGAAATGAAAAAAAAATTATCAAAGACCGTTGGGGGGAGGATTTGATGATACTTTGACTACATTTTAATGGAACTTGATTTCCGATAATTTCTAGTGGAGATACAGTGAACACCGCAAATCGTGTTTTTCCAAAGGCGTTCTTGGAAAAGCTTTGTCACCGGCTTGTTTGTGGATATTTTCGCGTACAAATTTCACGGAATGTTCTTGAAATGACACTTCACAATGTACTAAAGGTGTCAATAAATTTACTCTATCCATATAGATGAAAAAAAATCGCAAAATGTTTTTTTTCAGGCTGAAACCCACTCCCTCCCCTTAAGAACGGTGAGTTTGACGTCGAAGACAAAGAACGTAGCGGAAGGCCGAAAGCGTACGAAAACGCGGAATTGGAAGCAAATAATGTTTCCAATTCCAGTTATTCTTGCGTTTCGCACGAATAACTTGCACTTTCATTAAGAGTGACTCAACATGTAATTTCAATTTGAATAAAACATGAAGTATTGTTTTTTTACAATAAATGTCGATTTTTTAATAAAAAACGGCGAGACTCCTTTGTACTCCTAATATTGTACAACATACTTATGAATAAGATACTTTTCTTAATCATAAAAAAGAATACTTTCTTATTGATAGGTGTATACTAAGGTATATACTAATTACCACCCACACACACACACACACACGCACGCACGCACACGCACGCGCGCGCACACACACACACACACACACACACACACACACACACACACACACACACACAATTATTAACATTAAATTAAAAAATACAAGCGATTATTCTAAAAAGCCATCTTTTTTATGTATAAATATACAGGGTGAGGCACTAACTGTTGCCACCTTGAATATCTCTATAATTATCGACGTCACAAAAAAATGTTTGAAACAAAAGTTGTACCGTACGAAAGGGGTGATCAAATGCGACCATTTTTTTTATGGAGGCGCTATCGCACAGTAAAGGTCACCTCCACTTTTTTAAATGGGATGGTACATTTTTTTTCAACTATCTTGTAGAGCATCGGAAACTGCATAAAAAACATTTCGGGGTCAAAGCCGTTCAAGCCCATTTAAGATCAAAAAGTGACATGAACCATATCTTTATGTGAAATTACTCACTAATTTCGAAGGAAAAAACGACCTTCAAGGTCATTTAAGATCAAAAAGTGACATGAACTTTATTTTTATGTGAAATTACCTTTTTTCACAGTATGTGAATAAAGGTAATTTTACATGAAAATAAAGTTCATGCCATTTTTTAATCATAAATGACCTTGAACGACTTTGACCCCTAAATGTTTTTTATGCAGTTTTCGATGCTCTACAAAATAGTTGAAAAAAAAATGTACCGTCCCATTTAAAAAAGTGGAGGTGACCTTTACTGTGCGACGGCGCCTCCATAAAAAAAAAATGGTCGCATTTGATGACCCCTTTCGTACGGTACAACTTTTGTTTCGAACATTTTTTTGTGACGTCGATAATTAAAGAGATATTCAAGGTGGCGACAGTTAGTGCCTCACCCTGTATATACCCATAGTTTTATCGACCGAAACAAAAAGTCTATGAAGTCGCGATCCAATTTTCATTCGATTCAAACAAACCGTTTGTCTCAGCACTCCCTCCCTCCGCATCGACATTATCCGGTGCGAGTTTTTTCGGCATATTCTTTCGTTCCTCGTGCTTCTCCGATTTTCCGATGCTCGTAGATCGCCGAAAAAGCTTGGTTCGATTATCGCTCGATTTCGGTATTTCGGATTTGATGCTTTCCTCGGCGCGTACTTCGTTCCGGTCTGTACTCATTTCATTCGTTTTTCTCGTAGGCGACGAGTGTCGGGCCCCAGGGGATTCTTCGACCCGGTGGTGCCCCGAGGTCTCGCGGAACTTGATTTTGGATTGGACTCGCCGATGACTCGTTTCTTTGCTGCGCACGAGACGTCGGCCCACTTCGAAGGAGGATCTCTTCCAGGGATCGGGAATTCCCTGGGTCAACGAGAGGCCGAGGTCGTTCCAGACGGCTTCCGTCAGTCTTGCGCCGTCGCAGCCGAGCCTCAAGTGTCTCTCGGCCGTTTCTTTGTCGTACTCGGTGCAGTAACCTCTCAATGCTAAATACTCGCTCCAAGGATCGGGTATGCCGTGACGGATAGCGGGAGGACTTTTATGGCTGACGCAAGGATCTGCGGGGGTCCGCGAGGCGGCGTCGTCGAGAATAATGCACGGTGACGCCCTCAGGAGCCTCGGCGAGGCAAACGGACCGTGAATTATCTGGCGAATGCCCAAATTTCCATCGCTCGCGAGCAACTTTGGCGATGTCCATTCGTGGCGCCAAACTGCCGCGCGTTTATTCGTGTCCGGCTCCTTCTTCTTCTTCTTTTTCTTCTTCTCCTTCTTGATACCCGCCGCTTCCTGTGACGTCTTGAGGGCTCGATGCGACGCGAATAATACGCAGGTCCACTACGTGATTGCTTAAGGTGACACGAGCGAGTATAGTTGATGAAAATGGATTCGACGTTCATTCAATTATCGTCAGATCGAAGAATACTTTCGGACTAATTTCCTCGAAATTGCAAGCTCGGCCTTATTTGACGTGCTAAGATTAGTTGACAGCGAGCCCGGTTTTCTTGTTTTCGCTTCAACGTGCTCAATGAAATAGATGATTGAGAGCGATTCGAATGTAGAGGGTGTCCTGTTAACTTAGCAGTTTAACTGAAGTAACTTTCGTGGTGGCGCCACGCAACGGCTGTCGGCGTCAAAACTTGGATTGGCGCATGGCGGTTAAATAAAATCGGCACAAACACGAAAGAGCTAGGCTTGAGCAAGGATCGTCGATTATAGATCTCCACTGTCGTCGAATATCCATGAGTGAATTTCCATAAGTCGAATATCCATAAGTACGAATATCCATAGGTCGAATATCCATAGGTCGAATATCCATAAGTGAGTATAGAGTAGAAATAAGTACCGAAAATGGCGGGAGGTAGAGATAAATCAGTAAAGAGTAGAAGTGAGCGCCAGAAATGGCGGGAAGTAGACAAATATAGTGATTATCGAAGGTAAGTATAGAGTAGAAATGAGCGCCAGAAATGGCGGGAGGTGGAGGAAAAGTGAGTTTGTTTGTTTGGGTTTGGGTTTGTCGTTGTCTCATTTCTACTCTATACTTACCTTCACTACTCACTATATTTGTCTATTCCGCCGTTTCTGGCACTCATTTCAACTCTATACTCACTTATGGATATTCGACTTATGGATATCGGCACTTAAGGACATTCGACTTATGGATATTCTACCACAATCGTAGCTCTCACATTGTGAATGGAATATGCTTGTAAATAAAATAAAATAGTGTAATGGGACTAATGATGATTACTTGCGGTTTTCAATATATCGTCATGACTTCCTTTCGCCCTGAAAGCATATCTGAAGGTATGCAACGAAGAGAAAGTTAATGAAATTGCGTACATCGGCTGCACACAAATTATTTTTTTGCCGTACAGCAAACTTTCTGTTTAAATTATCGCTTGCATCGGTAATTTATATAAAGGATGTTGTAATACAGGCAGGAAACATCACACGCGGTACTGTCATTCTCGCAAACACCTGATGTAAATGGCGACCGGCATACTGCCCTAGCAGACGAAAACCAATCTGAGTTTGGCCAAAACTCGCCGCAAGGGCTGCGCGACTAGAGTTACTTTAGAAGCGTATAGGCTGGAATTTCAGTTTAGTAAATGTCCCACGCATTTCGAGATAAAAATACTCTGCTTTTGGTCTTTCGCATGCCATTTGTTCATATGATAACCTTTTTTGACGCGGTTTGAAGAAAATAATCTTGGTGATCTCTTTTATCTAGAAAAGTCTTCTTTCTAACCTTAAATGTTAAGGAAACTATGAAAAAAAGATGTTATGCAGAATTTTCATATAAACCATTTCGAACATCTGACTTACGCTGCGGTGTAAAAAACGTACTACGGAATATCGTGCCAATTATTTCAAAAAGTTGCATAGTTATTGTCGACTCATATCATTTGTAGAAATGGCATGCGAAAGACCGAAACGAGATGATTTTTTTCAAACAATAACATAAAGCCCAAAATCTCGAAAATCGTGGGACTTTTACTGAACTGAAATTCCAGCATATAGTAAGTCATGGTCTGACCGATCGACAGTTGCAGGATTATCCACTTATAACAGGACACCCTGTATACAGGGTGATAGGAAGGTAGAGCCAAAGCCTTAAGGGGGTGATGGGTCACCTCGTTAGGAACATATCTAACCTACTAGGTGCGCAACTAACAAGGAAACGTTGCGAGGTCGATGTCTCTGATTTCGATGAAATTTGGCATGCTTGTAGAATGGGTAAAAATAGGCGACACGTATTATTTTAAATCGGTGGAATTCGATTTTTAAGGGTTGAAAAGCACCCTTGAAAATTAGGGTGTTTTTCGTTTTTCGTCGATAACGTTTTAACGGTACGAGATATGAAAAAACTTCAAATTGCAACAATGTTTATTTTTGCGTGTACTATATACTGGAGATGAGAACGATGCAGATAGCAACAAATTTCATATTGTTTATTGCAAAAATGCAATTTTTTCAACCGTATCTCCGAGAATTTGTAATCGATTGGAATGTAAATTTGCATACATGTAGAGAATGGAAAAGTGCGGATACGGATTTTTTCTTTTCCCGATATCTTACAATTAAGGGGTTGAGACTGCCCGTCGATTTTTTTGCCGAGAGCATCTTATAATCAGCTAGTCTTTTGGCATTTCGGTCTAAATTCACGTCGATGTACGTTCGTGTTATGACGCAATTGCATATTCGTAACATTCTAGCGCTTGGGGGGCCCAACGGTCCCCCTCTCGAAAGGCAAACGTTCAATGTTCTTACCGTGCGGTATGGACGAACGTTTCTAGAAATAAAAATGGGTTACGATGAAAGTACAATCAGTCAAAATAGTCGATACACATTTTATCGTTGTCGAAATAAAAATAAAGTTCGAAGGGAAAAAATGTTGTATTTATCGACTACTAGACGTTCATGATGACAATGATGAGTACAGCAACAAATGGGGTGTTGTTTATTGCAATAATTCGTGAATTACTTGTGAAAAATCACTCTTCTGTTTCCCACTCATATGGGCAGAAGCAAGGCTCGCGATCACGGACTGACTTCGTGCTTCGGAAAGCAACAGGATTACAATGGTATATTTACGAAGAAATTCCACTCCGCTCGCCGTATCGAAGGCATTATCTGCAGAGGTTACAGCGTTTTTGGGTTGCCGCTGCAACTCATGAACAGAACGATGCAAACATTTTCATCAGCTTATAACGCAGCATAATTTAATGCAGCATAATTTAATGAAAGAAATAAATCTTCGCAAAGAGCGACTACGGTGCAAAGAGCGGCTCTCATGATAACCTTGAAATCGCCTTATTAAAGATTAATAGCAGTTCTGGTAATAGCGTGTGTCGTCGTTGTTTTTTTCGTGTGTATTCATCAATTGGGTTTCGAGTCATATGAATTCACCAACGATCATCATTGCTGCAGTTACGACGGAGAAGCCAGCCATACGTTTTGAGTTCGAAATACAAATAAAAATGTACGTTAATCCGGTGAATGTTATTTAACTTCTATCCATAGCGATCAGTGCTATGAATTTGCCTCGCACTCCAATCACCAAACAGGAAAAACAGTTCAGTAAGGATCTAGAAAACATGACCATTGAAGCGATGGATCAACCTATGAAAATGGAAGTCGAAACTGGTTTGGATTTTCTGTCACCAAATAAAATTCATGAAGCAGCCGTAATAGAAGATGACAGTGAAGGAGATTGGCACGGACAACGATACCTAGATCCAAAAATTGATGAAAATGCATGTACCCAAGATATAGAAGAATTGAGTTACGAATACAAGACAAGAGCTGTAGATTACTGGAGATCCGGGGCAAATGGGAATAGAAAGTTTTCATCTGTTCAAACGAAATTCAAAAAGGTGAAATCAGAATCGTAGTTGCGCCGGTGGGCCCATAGTATAAATAAGGGTGGCACCTACAAAGAAAAGTTAACAAAGATAGCTCACTACACGTTAAACAATTTTAATGATGCTTTGGACAGAAGGCTGCCTGTCCATGATATAAACCTTCGACGATGGGCCTTACATGCACGAGAAATTGTAGAAATACCGGCCGTAAATTTCCAAGCATCCGCTTCTTGGCTAAGGACATCCAAAAACCAACATGGAATTGTGTAACGGAATATTACTAAATATGTAACAAAATAACAATTATTAAACGCTGATACACTTCAAAACAAAGCTATCGAATTTATAGAAATGGTGAAAGTCAACATAGCCAACGTTGGGGCTGAAAACACATTTAATTCTGATCAGAGTGGATTCAATTTAGAGCTACATACAGACCGCACATTGGCGAAAGAAGGGCAGAAATCCGTTGAGGCAGCCGTGCAATCGAAAACATCAACAACACACAGTTATACTATACAGACTTTGGTTTCTGCGAGAGGCAAGCTTTTGGCACCTATGTTGATCGTTTTAAACGAACCTACCGGCAAAATTGGTCCTCGAGTGGAACAAACTATGTTCAGAGCCGAAAATATATTTCTATTGGCTTCGAAATCTGGAAAATTGACGACTTATCATTTCAAGCGATGGTTCCAAGAAGTATATATTCCCAATACGGGTCGAAAATCAGTAATACTTCTGGATTCTTGGAGCGGTCAATGTCCAACTGCATTTAAAGAAATGGATATGCAAGGGAACGATATTAAAGTTTTAACCATTCCAGCAGGTAAATATATTGCACCAGTTTCATTAGTTCTGTAGACAATCAGTCCTTTAGATAATTAGTAATTCTTGCACGTATGACTGGAATCATACAGCCCCTTGATGTTTATGGCTTCCGTGTATGGAAGAACTTCGTCAAACACTTTTCAGACGCAGTAATATTATACAATTACGATGTCAATCTGCATTTGAGAGACAATATTGTTAAATTACAATCTCTTACACACAACCAGTTTTCTTCTCCACGGTTTACAAATCTTTTCAAATATGCGTGGTACGAAAGCGGGTACGAAGAAGAAAGACCACCAAACTTCGAAAATCCGGTAGAATTTTGCTTTTCACAAAATGTACCGACATGCGATATATGCGGCGAAGCAGCTATTATCACTTGTGCGTGGTGTAAGAAATCTCTTTGTTTCAAACACTTTTATCATGACTATCATTATTGTAATAAGTATAATCCATAAAAAACATTTCCTAAATGAGTAAGCGTGAGAACACTTTTCCGATTGTGTTGTAATCTTCAAAGGCAGTACGTGGCGGGGGAGAATTTCTTCGTAAATATACAATTGCAATCCAGTTGCTTCCCGAAGCACGAAGTCAGTTCCTGATTGCGATCCTTGCCTCTGCCCATATTAGTAGAAAACTGAAGGGTGATTTTTCACAAGTAAGTCACGAATTATTGCAATAAACAACGCGCCATTTATTGCTGTACTCATCATTATCATCATGAACGTCTAGTAGTCGAAAAATACAAAAATTTTTCCTATCGAACTTTATTTTTATTTCGGCCCGTTCACGAGCTATAGAAAGAACGAAGTTGTTAAGGGTGCGCTGACCCCTTAAGAGTGTCGTTCCGCCAAAACGAGAAAATGTGTATCGACTCTTTTGACTGATTGTACTTTCTTTGTAACCCATTTTTATTTCTAGAAACGTTCGTCCATGTTGCACGGTAAGAACTTTGAACGTTTGCCTTTCGAGAGGGGGACCGTTGGGGGGAGGGGCTGGAATGTTACAAATATGCAATTGCGTCATAACACGAACGCATATTGACGTGAATTTAGACCGAAATGCCAAAACGCTAGCTGATAATACGATGCTCTCGGCAAAAAAATCGACGGGCAGTTTCAACCCCTTAATTGTGAGATATCGGAAAAAGAAAAAATCCGTATCCGCACTTTTCCATTCTCTACATGTATGCAAATTTACATCCCAATCGATTAAAAATTCTCGGAGATACGGTTGAAAAAATTGCATTTTTGCAATAAACAATACGAAATTTGTTGCTATCTGCATCGTTCTCATCTCCAATGTATAGTACACGAAAAAATAAACCTTGTTGCAATTTGAAGTTTTTCCATATTGCGTACCGTTAAAACGTTATCGACGAAAAACGAAAAACACTCCAATTTTCGAGGGTGCTTTTCAACCCTTAAAAATCGGGTTCCGCCAATATAAAAAAATACGTGTCGCCTATTTTTACCCCTTCTACAAGCATGCCAATTTTCATCGAAACTGGAGACATTGACCTCGCAACGTTTCCTTGTAAGTTCCCGGGTTTCACACATGGATGGCGCTAGCGACACATGTAGTCGGCATGCAAGTCTGAAATTGGGTGTCTTTATAGCTTGGACATCTGTTAAGAATACCCAGTCGATATATAAACAAATATCACAACACAACGACCTTTTTTCTGACCTCGAAAGTGTCAAAGTTTGTGCCACATAAACAGCATTTGCGGGAAGCGGGAAGTCACGACTAACAGAAAGAGTTTCCTGCATCGAATTGTTACTGGCGATGAAAAATGGATATATTTCGAGAGTCCCAAACGCAGAAAACCGTGGCTTTCACTTGGCGAAGCGTCAACATCGACGGCACGGCCAAATGGCTTCGAAAAAAAGACAATGTTCTGCGTTTTGTGGGACCAGAAAGGAATCGTGTACTATGAGCTGTTGAAACTGGGCGAAACTGTCAATGGGTATCGCTACCGACAACAACTAATCAATTTGAACCACGCATTGCTCGCAAAACGGCCAGAATGGGACACGAGACACGAACGTGTGATATTGCAGCACGATAACGCTCCGTGCAATCGCAGTTCCATTGTCCAGGACACCATAAAAATACTGAAATGGGATCTGCTACCGCACCCGCTGTATTCGCCAGACATGGCCCCTTCAGACTATCACTTGTTCCGGTCGATGGCGCATGGCTTGGGTGGGCTACACTTGGCCAATTACGATGCAGTACAAAATTGGTTGGACGAATGGTTTCAGTCCAAAGACGAGTCTTTTCATCGTCGCGGTATTTATGTATTGCCAGAGAGATGGCAAAAATGTGTAAATAGCGAGGGACAATACTTCAAATGAACCATTTTTTGTATTTGTCTTGAAATTTTCGATTTTTTATTGGTCACAAAACGCCGGAAACTTAGTTGCGCATCTAGTAAGCTACCTTAGTCCAAAGTCTAAAGATATCGAGTTATGGTAAACAATAAATGGTGGCTAAAATCTTATTTGTGTTTTAGCTTAATGTGTATTCAATCGGCAAGCATCAATACAGTCATCTTTATCCACGGAACTAAATGGGACTTGTTGAATAATTAAAAACTTGTCAAAAAAATCAAAATACCTATGTTAATGCTATTAAAAAAAATAGCAATAACATAAGAGGTGAACGAGTTAGTACCTAATTTTGGGAAATTTTCCAAAAATCTTACCATGATAACTCGAAATCCTTCAACATTGGACTAAGTTAATCTAGGTTAAATATGTTCCTAATGAGGTGACCTATTACCGCCTTAAGGCTTTGTATCGACCTTCCTGACGCCCTATACTTGGGCTGCGGTATTGTTACGTCTGTTTTTCAAATTTGAGGCGAACTCAAAATAAAGTCATTTTATTTCAAGGGAGGAAATTCTTCCCACAGATCCAGCCGGAAAAATGATGTAACGGTTAATGAGAAGCTTGAAAAGTTATCAAAAATCTAATTATTCATTTATTAAAATTTAATTTATCGCAGGGTTAGGCTGCTGTGAAAATGATGAACGCTCGTTCGTCGCTTGAGGCAACTCAAATTGAAAAGGTAGATCCAACATATGGTACAGGAATCGCAGATTGAAGGTCAACTTATGATTATAACGATAGGACTGCTAGTAAAACTTTAAACGCCTTTTTCTTGAAACTATGTTTTTCGAAACGGTGTACCCGAGTTCTCAACACCTAATGAACGGAATGACTTTAAATTTGGTACACGTATTCAGTGTAATAGTAGCTAAGTCTTGGCGTTTCTCTTCCTATCATTTTTTTCAGTATTTATTAACAATAATAATGCCATTTTTCCTCAATGAATGGAAAAAAATCAATTCATATTTTCATTCCCGATGATTGAAACACGATGACAAAAAATTCTCGGTCAAGTCTTAGCCAATATTGTCTATTTTAAGGAAAAAAAAACTCGTTTTTTTCAGATCAATTGGGTGGCCAAATTCAAAAAAACCTTCAGCCCCTCGCGTTAAAGGATCCTTCACGAGATTGTTCATAACTTCTTCAATTATTTATATTTATTAATGAAATTTGGTACACAAGTTTGTCAATGTACATACAAATAAATGTCCAAACAATTTCTCAATCATCGTACTTATTCCTTCAAAATTAATTTTTTTTAATAACCCTGATTTTCGGGCCGTCACAGTAGCCTAATCACTTAACTTCGCATATTAGAAAGAAAATACTATCAAATAAAAAACTTGTATTGGCCCCCGAAAAAAAAGTCGACTGCTTTTGTTTTGTACCACTTTTTGATTTTTTCCCCTTGATTATCCTCGTTTTTTTTATAACCCTGCTCTTCGGGTCGTCATAGTAGACTTTATGCGTACTAACGTGCGTATTTAGTAGGTATTTACCGACGTATATATTTATTCAGGATAAAAGGTTATTTACATATACATATATCCGGCTGGAAAAAGATGGAAAAATTAATCAAAAGGGTCAAAAGTTGACACTTGTCGAAAATTATTATTTTTTAAATTTTATTTCTCAATCGTGATCTTTAAATATGTATGCTAGGTGTAGAAGTATGAAACCGGATTTTTTTTGTAAAAATTACACGTCTGTTGTTTGAAAATGATAAAAACGAGTGGAGACGGCTTTTTGCGTCACATTCAATTGATCCGCGCGTTCTTGTTGACTTTGAGTATCATTTTCATCCAATAAGGCTTGCAATTCGTTGTTTGCGAACTTTTCGGTGGTTTCCCACGCTCTTCGTTTCTCACGTCAAAATCACCACTTTTGAATTTTTCAAACCACTCGAAACACTGGTTTACCAAGAGCATGTTCACCGTAAGCTTCGACAAGCATTCGCATTGCTGTCCGCAAATCGTAGTTCGTAGGCACGAAACTCGACATGTTTAAGGTTATAGAGAAATATACCGGTGTAGGGAACTTGGGTTGTTGTGTGTTGGAAATCTTCGTCAGCTGTTAGAGGGAGATGGTGGCGCTGCGGAAGCGCTGTTACGGTCCCTAGCCTGATGGCTAGCACCATCTATAGGAAAATTCCGGTTTCATGCTTCTACACCTGGTATATATATATATATATATATATAATTCCACGTACCACGTATATCGGATACTTCTATTGTCATTATCGAAAGTCAATTTCTCTTTTCTCAGCGGGTATATCTAACAAATAAACAAGCCACGGAATCATTAATAATTTTTTTATTACGTCAATAAGGGCGAACGGCCCAGTCACCCCGTGTGCTCTCTCCCTTCTCCGGCGCTCCTTCTCTCTCCCTCTCTGTCTCTTTTCCCGTATATGTAGTTCGGTTTATCAGCACCTGACTCTAGCCACAAACCTCGAAAAAAAACTTCGCAGGATAGGCGTTTTCGTCAAATTACATTATTCGCAAAACTTTTATCGGTTAATCCTTTCATTACTCATTGCTCTCTCGCTCACTCGCTTCGTCTCGATCTTTTTTTCGCGCATTAGAATAACAATATGTACTATCTATGCTCCCCCATTTCTCTTCTTTCTCGGTCTAGTTTTCTCTCTCACTTTAACCATCCGGCTCGCTCTCTCTCTCTCGCGCGCGAACACACACACACACACACACACACACACACACACGCGCACATAGGCACATGCGCGCGCACGCACACACACACAACTTCTCTCTTTGCGTCACGAGCCTCTTTTGCTTTTCTGCGTGTTTCGACATTCGCGAGGTCAAAAAAACAAAACAACGACGACAAATCACGAAGAATCGCAGAATAATGAATACAGCGGAGGCAGCGGAGCCGCTCTCGGCTAAGAAACGGGGCAACGAAATAAGAAAACACTCGTTGATACTCGGCGATAAATCAAACAATGCAGCGAAGTACGAATGATTCTTCGTTTATTTTATTTTATCGTTTTTTTTTTCTCTTTTTTTTCGTTTTTCTTGGCTCATTCCTTGGCGACGACCGCAGGTCGGTCCTTGCTGGCTTCCTCGGTTACGCTCACCTGAAGCGTGCTCGTTGACTTTTGCACTATGTCCGACGAGACCAATAGCAGAGGAAGTCCGCCGAGGACCATGCACGTTCCCATGCACAGGAAACATACGGAGTAACTTCCGGTTACGTCGCGCAGATAACCTGCCAATAACAACAAAAATCACAATGTATTTTGCTGTTGGGTTTTTCCGATTCATAGGCGTGCAGAGATTTGTTGGGGGGTCCCCAGATCACTCCACGTCCCTTTCGAGATTTAAGGCTGTTGCTACATTGTTTTTGAAGGGGCGGCAAGGAACAAAATCCATGTGCTAATATATTGTGTGACGTCACCAATGCCAACTTATTGTAGCAAAAGAAAGGGGGTCAGGTCACAGCGAGCTGACATTTAAATTTATTAATAAAACGTATCATTTACTTGGAAAGTACGGATATTTTTATTTTAATATAAGGTACAAATATGGAGGTTGATCAACAAGTTTCGAAAATTGAAAAGAAAGAATGCATGATTACAACGGCCTACAATTTGGATTTATAAATGCGTTTACTATATATAATAATCACACCGATTGGTCCAGACCACTCATTGATTGTATCTATCGAAGATAGATTGCATTGGAAAAGAAAACGTTAATTTATCACGTATAAATTAAATGCATAATAAAAAAAAACTCATGGGACACCTGTTAGAATTACTCGAAAGGGTGCTCCTTTCACGAGCTATTTTTTTGTCATTATCGAGTAATATTTCAAGGGGTGAGAGCCCGAATCGGGATTTATCGAAGATTTTTTTTGGGCCATATATGTCATGATAAATTAAAGTGAGAAATAGATATAACGTACGACAAAATATATTTTGTAAACTTATTCGTATAGAAACGTTCGTAAACGAGACAGCAACAAAAAATAAATCAATTGTCTGCACAGTATTTTGTGAACGTTATTCTTTTCTTTCAAGTTCAAAGATTACATACGTGCAGAATCCGAAAAGTGAAACTTTCTCTTCATGCCCCTTGCATTTTTACGTTGTAATATTTTGCGGATAAGTAGAACGATCAAGTCGCTCTTCTCATATTTTTTATTAAAAACTGATACGTAATGGAACCTTGGTCCACTCTTATATTTTTCGAAATACAAAATGATGAAATGGCTCATTCGAACTGCAAAATAAAATTAGAATTTTTAGTTTTCTCGTCAGCATTTTGTAATAATAATAATAAATTTGGTAATCATTACAATGAAACAATAATAATGAGCTCTCCTGGCCGGCCTGCGTCGATTGCACCGTGGACTTGGGATGATTTTTTTATATGTTTATCCATTTGTCAATAACAAATTATTAAAGTTGTTTTTCTTTTCGAAATTCGCACTTTATTATCTACAGCTTGCCAATTTCGTGATTTTCTAACTTTTAAACCAGTATGCGGTCTCACGAAAGTTCAATTATTATATTAAGAGTTTTTTGTTTCTCATTCCAGATAGCCCTAGTTGCCAGAACCACCTATACCGATTGGCCATCCAGCAACGTTGGCACTTCGTTTCAATAATAATACCTTCACTGTTTATTAACATTTTTCAATTTAAAAACACTCAAACTTGGTAAGATTAAGTATTTATTGCGTGTAAATAATGTAATTGGTATGACCTCGTCATACGAATACCTACATAAAAACAACATTTTGAAACTCTTACAGTTTTCTGGGCCCCAATATTATACAGAGTTGAAGCGACGCGCAGACGTTTGATTCGCGATTAGATAAAGGCTTACTTTGGGGTTACTTTGATAAACAATTTGTTTCGTTTTTAAATTCAAATTACGAAGTTCCCGAACGCGTCCGAAAGTTATTTTTTTCCTGTTGGCAGGCCTGAATGTCTTTTATGGCGTCACTCGGACGCAGCACGAACGAACGGGTTGAAGTGACCGTGAAAATATAAAAAACGTAAGTAACGCATTTAAACTATTCTTTATGCTCGAATAATGTCGAGAATAACGAGTTGAGTGTTGCAATGACATGTTTTTAGTAATGATCACCTTGTCAGATGTTTATTAAACGACACCATTATGCTTTGTTGTGTGACATAACCTCAAAAACATATTCTTTGGGCGACAGTCCATTCTTTGCGATGTCTTTGACCTCACTCATTCTCTTTGTTGCTAGTCTCGGAGTATTCTCAGAGATTTTCGTCTTTTGATAATTATTTAAATTGTAGATTTCCATTGTAGGTTAAGAAATGTTCCTAATGTATTCGGTAGAAACATTTCTCAACCGACAATACTGCAATTCTGTATCAAATCACACTAATGGTAAAACAAAAATTGATATTTGCCATTTTTTTCCTGTTCAAGTCGTAAATTGTAAGACAAAAAAAAATGAAACTGCTATGCGATATTTTTTGTCCTGCAAATTTTATCGGATGGGTATAGAAAAAGTCTCAAACACGACGAAAATGAGATATCTCGGCAGACGTACGTTACAAGTGAAACGAAGCAAGGATCATCACGAGTGGTGCCCCAATTGATTTTAATCATTCAAAGCGATAATCATGTTTATCACGCATCGTAAAGAAAAAGAGAGAGAGAGGGGGTAAGAAGTATATATGTGTGTACATCGGCGGCACCGCAGACGCACTAGCACCGTAGCCCTCTAGTAAAGGCGACAGAAGGCAAATAGAATCTTCCATTATCTATTAGAATCAGCTCCAATGGAACGCGAGATTACGCGTCAAGCCTCTTGAATTCTTCGAGGGAGCGAGAAATCGAGATTTCGCGATATCAAATCGGCTCGGTCGGGCAATTCGATAACAAAAAAACATTTGTTTTTCATCCAGTACAAATTACCTTCAAGATCGCGTGTTCTGCTCCATTTTTACGTCTTAAGGCCGGATATACGTTTAGGCGGGAAAATATTCGGTCATTTTGAGGGGTTCTTTGAAACTGAGTAATAAATATTCTAAAGAGTGTCTCTAAATGACCTGACACATTAATTTAGTCATAAGACGTATTAGTTATCTGAAAAGGACGAATATTTTTATTCCAATATAAGGTACAAACATAGAGGTTATGTGTGGAACACGATATCCGATAAATGGCATAAACGGGATGAAGTTGGAATAAGACATATGGTTTCAACAAGATGGCGCAACCTGCCACACTGCGGGCGAAACAATGCAGTTATTGTAGACGAAGTTTCATTCGCATCTCGCGCCGCGGTGATATGAATTGGGCCACCAAGATAGAGCGATTTGACGTTATTGGACTTATTTCTTTGGGGTTTTCTGAAAAGAAAAGTGTATGCGAATGATCCGTTCGTCTTTCCGGAGCTCAGAGTAGCATTGGACGCACCATTAATGAAATTAGTCCGCAATTATGCCGAAATATTTATTGAAAATTTAGTGTAAAGAGTGAACGTTTGCAAACAAGGACGAGGCGGCCGTTTATCGGATATTGTGTTCCACGCATAACCTCCATATTTGTACCTCATATTAAAATAAAAATATTCGTACTCTTCAAATAAATAATACGTTTTATCAATAAATTCATATGTCCGGTCATTTTGTGACACTCTATGTATATCGAGTGAAGAACGCCTCAACTGAGGGTCAACACAAAAAAAGGTAAAGCCAAACGCCATTCAAAGAAAACGAAAGATAAGAAGGAATGCGTAAAATGGAAGATTCTGAACGATTCTGAAGAAAAGGAATGTGGAGGAATACTTTTGTCTCGTCTCTTGTGATCGGTTCGATCAAAATCGCTCTAGTGAAGAATGGATCCAGTGCACCAATTGCAAAAATGGTCCCACGTTAAACGTGCCACTGGAAACACCACGTTTTATGAGTGCAATAATTGCGATTATGATTGCGATTCATTATTTTGTGATTTCGTTTCTGTTTCATGTTTGATTACTTTAAGCTTATTGACGTTATTGTTTTCAGGATTAAAAGAACTATGTGTGAAGTTAAAATGTATGTCATCGCTAGGAAGCTAGCTATCTAAAGACTGTGTGACGCCTACATATTTTTTATGGAAAAGACAATGACTCTGATGATGATTCTCAAAATAAAAGATTGATCGGTAAGCCTGTCTATTTCTTGTCACAACTTACCCCTTATAATGTAACAACTAACCCCTTGATGCGAGGCAGAAAGTTACACTGTCATTTTTATTTTAGACATAAAGTTCTAATAGTTGCGTCAAACTCACAATTAAATGGGGTAATATGAGGTAATTGAAAGCTTATTAACTCTTTTATATGAAAAATGGATAAAAATATCTGATTATTAAAAAAACGACATGAAGTAGGTAAATTTGATAAAAATGTCACAAACAACCCCAGTCTCCCATAATTAAGGGGTTACATCTAGTTAGAGTTTTTGAAAAAATCGATCGAAAAAATCGGTGCAGGCATCGATGATTCCATTTAGAGATAATAAATTACGTTTCATCTACGTATATACCTGACGTAAAACTTTAAACGCGTTTTTCTCGGAATGACTTTTTCAGAATCAGTGGCCAAAATATCTCAAAAACAACTACACCGATCTGCTTCAAATTTCACAGACATTTTTTGTATATCTAAAGGCAGTCCTCAATCGAAGGATTCTTTCGTTCAATGCATACTTTTTTATATCAAGGAAGAGAGTGTTTTTTCACCGAAATTTCGACGATCACTTTCGATCGGCGACCATTTTTTTTTTTTCAAAAATCATTATTCTATTGAATCCTTCGATTAAAGACTAAATAAAACGGTACAAAAACTAAATTCATTTGGTTTTTTAATATCAGACGATTTGTTCCTGAGCAGGAGTGGTCACCGCGAAGCACCTTTTTTGCACAGCGGTCTGTGCAATTTATTGTATGTCCGTCTTTTATAAATATTGCCCAATAAAAAAATTATCACAGATACTTGAAATGATACGCTTTACTCTAAAAAAATGTAAAAAAACCTGCACTCATTCCTCAAAAAAAATTCACGAAAACGCCTTTTTTCCGGCCGCCAAGGAGGTGAAACCCGTTGAAATGGAGATAATGCATAATTACGAGAATCGCACGCATTTACCAAAAGAAAACCAAAAATTCACGCGAAATTTCGGTAAATTTGAATTAAGAAATTGATTTTCTTCTAATTTTTCACAAACAGATCTCGTCAACTAAAAGGTAGCAATGTTATCAATATTTGAGAAAAGCGCGTTTAAAGTTCATCTAGAATTTGAATTAAATTGCACTAGGTACGTGTAACTAATTACTTAATTAATCTGTTACAGCGTAATTAAATTATCAATTACAGTAGTAGTTGTAATTGTTAATTGTTAATTTAATTACTTTTTTCCCATCTCCACTTGCCACTCTGTTCTCTCGCTTTAAATTTCGCTCGTTTCTTTTTTCACCAATTCCATTGAAATCATTATTCTCATTCACCCAATCATTTTTTTCTCGATACTTTATTTCTATGCGCTTTTTGTTCGTTTTTTTTGCAGTCTTGCGGCTACAGTATTTGCGTACAATATATAAATTGGAAGCTAGGCTGCTGAGTTTGCTGCAGCAAAATATACTCCTCGAGAATACTCCACTCATCAAACTCATCTTTTTGAAAATCTTTAAAACTTCTTTCCCGAGCATCTTTTTGTCTCCCTTTCGCCCCTGCTACTCGTTCTTCCGCCCTTCCTCCCTCCTACACGTACCCCCTTCCCTTCGAGTTGGCGTATCGATCGCCATATCGTCTATTTCCGGTATACCATTGACCTTGCCAAAGCACTGCTCCCTTGAGTGACTCACCTGGCCGATCTTACTCTCTCTCTCTCTCACTCTCTTTGACGAAAGGGTGCGCAGCGCAAAGGGAATATGCGAAGCACGTACATCATTTCACAACACTATACATATACACATGTATGATATTCTCGTCGAGTAAGTATGTCTATATACTTGTCGAATATATATGGGGGCTCCTCGGGACACTAGACCTAATTCCATGTGTAATGGTAACGTACATCGAGGACCGGGTAGCATATTTCGAGTTCGATCTATATCTACATGTACTATCTACATGCCACCAGAAATTTTTTCGCGTAACGGAATTTATTTGCGTGTAACGAAGACTACAACAGAAAGTATCGTTACTTTGATTCGCATCGATTTTCCCAGCAAACTGAAAGACTTGGAATCGAATTAATATTCATAACCTCACAGAGCGATTTTGTATGCGTACAGACATAGATGTACATACATGCCGTTGAAGTTTGCATCGGCAACGTGCAACGGTCTTTTTGCCTTAATTATTAATTTCTTTACTTGTACCATTATCCAGAGTCGTTTTGTCCACGTTGAGGTCGTAAATCTCTAATACGAATAGGTGAAAAATTCGAAATGATTTTCACACCCAATATAGGCTAGAAAATTGAGCAATTAAAAATAATTAACTTTCGTCGCATTCCCACGATGCAAACTTCAACGTAATTGTACGCACGCACTGCCATTCCGACTAGTGAATGTTTTTTTTTTTATTCCATTGCGCCAAAGGAGGAGTTAGCATCGCTGAGTTTTTGGCTCTCAATGCTGACAGATGCTTTTTTCCCAAAACGAACTATTTTATCGTCCTTTATTGCTGTCTAAATAAATCAACGAAAAAAATTTGGAATGTGGACCGACTATAACCATAAGAGTGAAGCGAAATTCTCCGAATGATGGCTACTCGAGTGTTTTCGTTTGTTGAACTTTTATAGAATCATGAAATAAGTGATGAAATAAGCTATAAATAATAATAATAATAATAATAATAATAATACATTTTAAAAACGATAGAGGCGATAAAAAATAATAAATATCTACATCAATCGGTATGATGATAAAATAAAATAAACGTATGACGACAAATGTCCAAACTAGTAGGTAGGACGATAAAAAAATTAAAAAGGGCGACAAAAAATTAACAAATACCTACTAATGAAGGTATTTGTAAAAAAAATATTTCGTCGTTCAATTTTTTTTTATCGTCATACGTTAATTTTTGTATCGTCATACCAACTGATGTAGGTATTTGTTAATTGTTTTTATCGTCTCTTCATCGTTTTTTAAAGTATTATGATTGTTATTATTATTGATAGGTTATGTTATAATTTCGGCTATAATTCTATAAAAGTTCAACAAACCAAAACAGTCGAAGACGTACTCATAATTCGGAGAATTTCCCTTTACTCATACAATTAGTCGATCCTTATACCACATCTTTTTCGTTGATTCACAATTTAGTCGGTATGACGATAAAAAAATTTATACGACGATACAAAATTAACATATACCTACTAGTGTAGGTATTTGTGAATTTTTTTTTACATGATAAACTATAAAAATATTTTTTTATATGATAAAATATTCTTTTTTTTATACGATAAAAAATTAACAAATACCGACTAATGTAGATATTTGTGAATTTTTTATCGTAGTTTCTTGTATCCGAATATTGAGCAGGCGCGTTACAGCTGGAGCGTGAAACCCACGATCGTTTGAAGTACGAGAGAATTAAATCGATATACGGCGGGTTGACTCGTCGTTTCTGGAATACTCGCGATGGAAAAGACCCAGCAATGCGCGCGAGTCATCGTGCTTCATTCTAGTTCATTCTCGTGGATTCTCTTCGTGCAGATCTTATTACGACGTCTGTATACTACTCCCGGAATCTTTTCTAATCGAGGGTTACGCAATTAGCGTGGCCCGTATAGCTGTGTTCCCGTTTCGCTTTTGCGATAATGCACCATCGGTTTTTTCCCACTCTGTTTTCTTACGGACATTGCGTCATGACTATTCGAGAGATTCCTTCGTTTATATCGAACTAAATTTTCATCGGCTTTCAACTCGGAAGCTTATATGGAGAAAAGTTCGAAAAATAATTATCCTTTATTAAATACGCGGGCTGATGCTTTTTGTATTTGAATCTGAATCCACTTGTGACAGAAGTACAAGTGGCCTCGAGAATAAAACATCACTCAGTCGAACATCGATTGCCAGGTTCATATTTTTGCCGTTTTTTTAAGGCTGCTGTCAACTGAACATTATCTTGTTTCGTTGATTCATTTAATTTCAGCGGAATTAATTGATCGCCAATTTATTTACATTAATGTACATTTTTTCTAGGAAACGATTGGTGAAAAATAAACGCCTTTTTTCAAATATAAAGGCCTTTTTTAAATATTTTAATATATTTATAAAGGCCTTTTTTTAAATATATAAAAAATATATATATTTTTTTAATATAAATTTTTTTAAATATAAACAAATTAAATGAGACATATATTGAGAAGCTTTTAAAAAAGTGCAGAAAAACAATAAAAACATGGCTGACGGCATATGATACTGTTTTCAAAGTCAGTGGACATGATATCTCGAGAACGACTTTACGGATTGTTTCCAAATTTACAGAAGATACGATGAGAAATATTGAGAGGTCGTTGACGATCTCACTTTGTCGAAATCGATCTTTTTTCAAAATAGATACCTAAAAGTGACTTTTCTAATAGATTTTGTATGCTCGAGTTGAACTTCATCGCTACATTGTCAAAAAAAAAACAATTTTAAACCGACGATCATCGACGACTCGTATTTATTGGTAATTTGAATAACCAGTCTGCTATTTATATTTCACATGGACCGTTTTGAACTGCCGACGGCTATGTTTTTCTGGATGTTTTGGTGATCGTTTTTAAAGGCTCTCACTACATGTGCCTTTCTGTTTAAAAAAATGCATTTTTCTCACCAACTGTTCCCCGGAAAGAAAATTCGGAATTTGGCAATATTGTTCGGGTCTCTAGGTAAATGTAGCCCCTTAATGTATACCTATAGAATGGGTGGATACGACAAAGTGATTTTCTGTACCTAAGGCACTTTTCCCATTCGATTCCTTTCCCTCTCCTCTTTCGCTCCATCTCTCTCAACGTATCCACTTTTGGCTCCGATTTTCCGCACGGCTGACAAAGATTTCGTAGCCGCGTTTCGTGGATGATTACAATTTCCGAGACTCGCGACCTTGTCACTATCCTGACGTCGTATGGGCATCAACGAGTGGAGAACAGACTCGGCCCTCGTACCAACGGAGATCTCGAGAAATTGTGACAAATCTCGCGGATGTCTCCCATGCAGAGTTGTTTTGTCTTCCTCAGTGAGGCGAACACGTGCTCGCTCTATTATTTTGTTCGTTCCATTCAGTTAATTAACGGCGAAACGTTTGAAACACGAAGCGTAACGCGGCGACGGGGACACCAGCAACAATTAAGAACGATGATGCATTATACTCGGAAATAAAGAGAACAGGCAATCCAGTCGTGTGAGTTTGTCGCAACGGAACGTTGCAACGATGGGGATGGAATCGATAATGGAAAAAAAACAAAACATATTGCGCACAGCAAAAGAAGCGGGTGTACTTGGGCGATCATGACGTATGGAGAAAGAATACGTTTAGAGAAAGACAGATGGGGGAGAGGGGGGGGGGAGAGAAAGAGAGAGAGAAAGAGAGAGAGAGAGAGAGAGAGAGAGAGAGAAGATTGCGCAACCGGTGACTTGGCACCCGGGCGCGACGGAGCTGATCAGTCCCACAGGGGCTTCGTTAAAGGGACTAGGAAGGGTTGAAATTTGTAACATTGGCTCGGCTTCGATTGTTTATCACGAGGCCGCGAATGAACAAAAGAGTGTTTTCCTTCTTAAGGGCGTGATACCTTTGAGCAAGGGAAAAATTAGCTGATTTTCATGATTTTTTTTTTTAAGGAAAGATTTCTTCACCGTTTTTTTAGACTTAGGGTATGGTTTATTACTACTATTGGCTGTTACATTGTAATTTGTTTATTATTAGTATTTGAAAATGGCTAAATTGCAATTTCAAACCTGGCGTGACGCATAGCTGAAAACTAATCGACCGACTCCGATGACATTTGGTATAAATCTTTCGAACCTTATTGTATAGAACATGGCCTTGAGTGTATTGAAAAATTAAAAAACAAAGTATCTTCTTTATTGCAAAATGTAGCCTTTTTTTTTAATTCAATCTTTTCCTTTCGAAGTGTACCATATCATCGATTTTGAACATTTCTCACTTTTTCTTGGCTCATATTCTGCGTACAAGTGTTCATGAGAGAAAAAATTTCGTTGGTTTTGTTTCGGATTAAGGCAGGATTCTACTTTGAAACCATGAAAAAAACGCTATTTTCGTGATTTTTTTCTGAGAATACTATTAAAGATATCGAAATGGGGTTTAAACTGTTCAATAAATACACTCTTTAAGTACATAAAAAAAAAATTTTAATGTATTTTATTCATTTTTTGTACACGTAAAATATGTTTAAAGCCAACGCCTCGAAAAGCAGGTACCGTTGCCGTGGTCGTGAAATCTTCCCGACGGATGGTCTGAAACAAAAAAATCAAATAGTTTCATGTTCAGTATGTCTTCAGGAACCGACCTAACTAGAATATTTTATATACGTGCAAAATTAACAAAATGGCGACTAAAATACGAAAAAAAAATGCGTTTTTTTTGGGTCTTTTTTTGCAATAAAAAAATAGTTCTAATCAAAATTTTAAGTTGATTGTAGTTAGGTCGGTTGGTACACACATATAGAATATGTGTTCCAAATTTCATAAGGATCGGTTCAGTACTTTTTGAGTTATCACGACCACGGTACTTGAAAATATCGTTTCGAGAAAAACGCGTTTAAAGTTTTGGTGAGTGATAAATCGTAGAAAAAATTATCTTACCCTCAATCAGCGATGCCGGGGCGATATAATATGCCTTCGACGTGTTCCAGGTGGGTGTTTTCATCCAATTTAGCCTTTTCAAAGTTTCAAAGTAGAATCCTGCCTTAATACCGCCAACGCAACGTGACAACATACGCCGCAACCCGTTCAGAAGACCGTACCATACCTCCGAAGTTTTTAACCCTCGCATGCCACGCTTATTTTTTCGGGACATACTTGGCACACACGGGTTTTTAGGACCCCAATAGATTTTCAATCATAACTCCGAGTAAAATAGTCGTACTTCGATGGCTTTTTTAAATCGATAGCCAATTAGTCCAGAAATCTGTCTATGGATTGACCGAATCGTCAAAGTCAAGAACTTCAGAGATATACTCGTTTGAAAAATATCTTCTCTTGAGGAAAATGAACATTTCTTTATTTTACTCTAATGGGGCCTGCGAGGGTTAAAAATCAGTAAAAAAAATACCGTGTAACAGCCAAAAGCAGTAATAAAACGTACCCTAAGTCGAAAAAATGGTGAAGAAATCTTCCCTTTGCAAAAGCATCATGAAAATCGGCAATTTTTCTCTTCGTCTAAAGGTATCTTCCCCCTTGAAGGTTTTTATCATAAGATTGGCAAATTTAAAAATTTCTCGAGATTTATTCCTTGGTCAATAGAAACGGCGCTCCGACGTATTGAGGCAGACTATGTTGAATCCGGTTTTGCCGCAAATTCGCAAAAATTGCGGGAGACATCGACTCGAAATTTTCGCAGGAGTTGTAAAACAATATGGAGCATTAATTAGTCAAGTCAAGAGAAAAAAAATCTTGGTCCCGGCAAATTCCGTATCATTTTTGTCAAGGGACTATTGGTCAGATCTATACCAACCGATATTGCAAGCTGCTACTCAGGATTTGCAGATGAATTTTAATTTCACAGTGAGTGTTGTTGGCAGTTCATTTAAGTAATTGGTATTGAAATTTTTTGCTGTTATCAATTAATACATTTTGTTTCGTATAGGGAGGGTATGTTATTTAAAAATTGAGAAAAATGGTTACAAATTTTTTGAGGTTTTTTTTTCGGGATAGAAATAAAGGACCAAGATAAATTTGCATAACATCATGGCTTCTTCAGTAAAGAGCAGGGAGAACGCTTCCACCAAGGCATAAAAATCATGGAAGATAGGATTAGGGAAGTCAGGACACACACATATCATGGCTGATTACGTTTGAAGTATGATGCGTGACTGCCTCGACAAGTCTCATTCAAGAAAAACACGAAGAAGGAACTTACGGAATGTAGAAATAGTGAATAAAAGTTAAATTTGTCATCCAAAGTATATTTTATTTTAAAAATTGTATATTTCCACGTTCTTACGTAGAATATCAATTTTAAGCGGGAAAATAAGAATAGTGTAGAGATAAGATTTAGAAATAAAAGTACAGTTTTGCCGCACCAAATCGGCTGTTGAGCTGTGTTATACTTAACATTTGACGGAGGAAAGAATGTTTTTGCAACTGTATAGGTAATAACGAATAACGTAATTTTCCAAATTTTTTTGCATCGAAGCGCTACATCGTCTATTTTGTATGAATTCTCATTTTTCAGGTACAATCAATAAAGGGAAGCCTGAGAAGACGAAATATCCCCGTCGTTTGCCAATGCCAAAATCTTCATCCATTCGACTGATATCGTGGTAAAACGGAATTTGACATAGTTTGCTCCATTCTTGAGAGGGTCGACATTATCGAGGTAGAAATACTCGTAAATCTCGATAACTTTTCTTATTTCATAATATCTTAATAAATAGCCTTGAAAATAAAAATTGTTCACATTCAATCATGAATTTGTCACGAACACTATGTTTGCCATCTCAAACTTCGCCAGCCCTCTTAATTTCGCAACAGGGAATTTATCCATGAAACTATATCTATACAGATTGGGCTAAAAAGTGCACAGAGAGAAACGTATAGTAACCTCAACCATATTTTATATTACCCCGAGGGGACAATATTATTTTATACTGCCGAAAATATAGTATTGCTTATGATATTTTAGCAGTTGTGTTAACTATGATCATATGTTAACCGCAATCAACAATCTTTCAAGCAGACGTTGTTTGTCAATTCTATATAATACAGTAGGTTTTCATAAAATAGATGATTCCTTACACTATCAAACAATAGTGGTTTTTACCATATTGAATGGTATGTCTAGTAAATGTAAATATTTCATAAATTCAAAAATGTTCAATTGGGAGTACTACCTGGATGATTGTTTATCATGATTTGTTATTCCCTGACCTCCTGAATTCATTCCCATCGAAGAAAATATTTCACTTAACATGGAGATTCGAACCTACGACCTACCTATCTATATTCAGGCACGCCGCCACTATGCTACCGGATACTTATGGTATTTCGATCGTAGATTTGGCATAACGGATAAAAGTAAATGATTCCAGTTGTATTTCCGAATAGCTGCTATCTCTGATATAGGTGGAATTTTGCACAGATTGCTTTCTTGAAAACGTATGTGGCTGCTTAAATGGATTTTTGGCCCGGCCCAATAGTTTTCGAAATATCGGATTCTAAAAACTGATAAATGAATGCGCTAATATATCTATATCGATCATAGCGCGCCACCGCTGTCTCTACTTTATTGACAACTGATTTACGTCTCCACTATAAGATTACCATAATGTTGTTCGTATAGTCACGTTTCGTAAGATCTTGTAACAGTTTATACTCAACCATATAAATAGTACAAACTTGCACTGAGAAAAATGTCCTTAGTGTTTATAATATTTAAAAAAAACGCCCATGGTAAAAGTGGGCATAGTGAAATTCATCTAGCTTATTGCTACCGCAATCGTAATATGGTTAACACAACTATAAGCGTCTATCTAATCATGCTGTTTTGGTAGTGTGTTTTTTTTTTATCGAGTATCCCTGAAATAACTATTAACTACTGTGAAAGACATTACAATATCGATATAGTTAATTCAGTTAATATTTTTTCAATAGTTAGTAGTTTTTTCCGGGATAATAGATAGTCGAGCACGCCGCCAAAGTTGCATGTTTACCTATACTTTCCGCTTATAGTTGTGTTAGCCATATTATGATTGCGTTGACAATAAACTATTGGGAATTCGACTATACTCTCTTTTACCATGCGCGTTTGTTGTAAATACCATGCCCTTTTTCCTCAGTGTGACGTCCAGAAGAAAAATCTAGATGCCTCGTTTCAATACCCATCCGAATCACTCCCATGTATGTTCTGCGATCTTTTTTTAATAGTTTTCGAGAACAAACATTTTCTGTCGACTCTTCCTATAGCATAGGTTTTTAAATGTATGTTTTCTCTTTTGTATGGATATCTTGTACATCTTTTTTCTGTTCATCTTTGTATATATTTTATGTACATATCTGTATATCTTTTTCTCTTCAGTACGTACTTCGCCTCTAGGACCTTTCTATAAGCAATTGGGAGTCATTTAGAGTAGTGTATACACTAAGCGCAACAATTAAGGGATCACTATTTTTTCGACGAAAAATAGCCCTTTTTCAAACCGCTGTAACTCGGTGAAAAATGGTCAGAGAAAAAATAAAAAAAAAAGCATTTTGTAGTGTAAACCTTCGACTTTGATAATCTGATTATAAATAATTTTTTTCATTTCGTTTAAATAAAGAAATTCGTTGTTAAACAAAACAAAACATAAAGTCAAAAAATTTGCTCGAGTTTGACAAGGTACACGGGGAACAGAATTTTTTTGTCGAAAATCTGTTTCGATCATTCGAAAGCTTGTATCTTTCCCAGCAATTTGGTTTTTTTTCAATTTCTGTGCGATTTTTTTTAGCTAAGTTATCGCAGCTTTACGAAAAAATGCATTTTTCAACTTTGACCGGTCATAACTCTGGTCCGAATCATCGCACAGCATCCAAACCGGCATCGTTGGAAAGCTTGGATTTCCCCCTACAAAACTGTTTATTTTTCGTATTTTTCAGAAGCCGTTTTCAACATTGTAAAACTGATTGTTTAAAAGTGTGTAAAATGCCCATTTTTACACTTTTTTGTTTATCATGTTATAATATTACAACAAATGCAGAGGCACCAAAGGTTTTTGCGTTTTTTTTTAGTTCAGGGTATGTAGAAATACTCCACCAAATAGCAGATCGCTGCCTTTATTCTTTATTCGGGTTGCAACCCCGTTCTTTTGAAGAAAATCGAGATCCGTCAATTTTCACGAAAATCGACGTTTCTCAGGTATCAGCGCGGAGTGAAATTTCTCGAAAAAAAAAAAATCAGAAAATTACGAAATTTGGTATTCAAGGGTTTTCGAGGTTGCTGATTGCGAATCTGGGATAAAAAATGGAAAAATTCAAAATGGCGGATCCAAAATGGCGGATCAAATGCAAAAATTCTTGCAATCGGGCGAAACTCGATGTTTGGGGGTTTTCGAGGTCATTCATTACGGATCTGAGGTTTAAATTGAGGATCGCAAATTCGAATTGAATCAAACTTTGCATTTCGGTTCGCCATATTGGACCCGTCGTTTTTTTTTTATTTCTTCAACCTGAGATTCGTAATTAACGATCCCTTAAAACCCGCAGATTACCGAGTTCGATGCGACTTCATTTAATTAACGCGAATGCCGGCGGTACTTTTACAATTTTTCTGATGGATCTGAATCGCAAAATTATTGTTTAAATAATGGATATTTTGGATGACCCAACTCGCAATTCGTATAATTGACGTTTCGGATAAACCAAATCGCCATTCGGATAATTGACGTTTCGGATAATTAAGGTTCGAATAATCGAGGCTCTACTGTATCAAGATTTTCACGTGAAGTCGATAACTGAAAGCGTTTATCATAAAAGTCCGCGAGGGCACACCAAGAAACGTTAGAAGCTAAATAAAAAAAAATACATTTATTTATTAAGGAGTCTTCTCACCTTAGACGCTAAAAAATGCTATTTTCGTGAATTTTTTTATAGGCTTATATTATAGATACTGATATAAAAGTTGTTACACTTAATAAATACACTCTCGAAATAAATGAAAGTAAAAAAAAATGTATTCGTGTAACCCAAGCAAGCTTTGAACGCGTTTTCCTCGAAACAACGTTTTTCGACGGTTTGTTGATAAAATCTTGGAAACTACTGAACCGATTTTTATAAAATTTTAACCATACATTCTTTGCAACTATAGCTATAGCGCATATCAAGGATTTTCTTAAATTTTGATATTCACTATTTTTTGCCAAAAACGGTGGAAAGACGCGTTTCATTGTTTTTTTTTCGAAAAATGTACGCCATTTTGTTATATTTGCGTATATTAAAAATCGTATGATCTGCGCTATAGCCATTAACATACTGAATCTAAAATCGTTTGATTTTTTTTTGTTTTCGATGATCCATCTGCGAGATTTCATCAACAGTGCAGACTTACAATTTTTTTAGGACATTTTTTAACTACCATCTTCGTCCATAAATAGTGACTTAAATTGAAAAATTAAAAAAAAAAATATTTCGTAAGTTTATTTATTAAGCGTAACAACTTTGATATCTATAATGTAAACGTATTTAAAAAATGCATGCAAATAGCCGTCTCCAGCGTCTAAAGTGAGTAGACCCCTTAAGATACCTGGAATGAGTATTAAAATTTGAAAATACGAAAGTAAATTTTAAATCGTTTCGTTCTGACCTCTCTCTCCTCTCTCATTTTAGTGCTTGTTTTTTATTTTTCAGTTGTTTTTCTTTTATTATATTTTATTTTTGTCTGCTATTATTTTTAGTCACGTTAATATGACGAGATTTTGTTGTTCTTATCAATATTTCTATACCTTTTAATTTGCATAATTCTTTATTTGCCTATAGAATGTTTCCGAGGCATGAATACAAATAAATAAATAAATAAATAAATAAATAAATAAATCTCTCTCTCTTTTTTTTAAGAGTAGCATTTCTATAATTATGTATTATTGAAACTTTTTAACTGAGCCAGCACTACGACATAAAACTGACCGTGCATTATGGTATTAAAATAAAATCGCGCAATATTTACGTTCAAACCACGTAAAGAATCAAATACGACCGCACATAGCCGAGAGAAAAATCGTTTACCACGCGCGAATTCCTCATTATTATTATTATTGTTGTTGTTGTCATCATCATCATCATCATCATCATCATCATCATCATCATCATCTTCATCATCATCATCGTCATCGTCATCGTCATCGTCATCGTCATCGTCATCGTCATCGTCATCGTCATCGTCATCGTCATCGTCATCGTCATCGTCATCATCGTCATCGTCATCGTCATCGTCATCGTCATCGTCATCGTCATCGTCATCGTCATCGTCATCGTCATCGTCATCGTCATCGTCATCGTCATCGTCATCGTCATCGTCATCGTCATCGTCATCGTCATCGTCATCGTCATCGTCATCGTCATCGTCATCGTCATCGTCATCGTCATCGTCATCGTCATCGTCATCGTCATCGTCATCGTCATCGTCATCGTCATCGTCATCGTCATCGTCATCGTCATCGTCATCGTCATCGTCATCGTCATCGTCATCGTCATCGTCATCGTCATCGTCATCGTCATCGTCATCGTCATCGTCATCGTCATCGTCATCGTCATCGTCATCGTCATCGTCATCGTCATCGTCATCGTCATCGTCATCGTCATCGTCATCGTCATCGTCATCGTCATCGTCATCGTCATCGTCATCGTCATCGTCATCGTCATCGTCATCGTCATCGTCATCGTCATCGTCATCGTCATCGTCATCGTCATCGTCATCGTCATCGTCATCGTCATCGTCATCGTCATCGTCATCGTCATCGTCATCGTCATCGTCATCGTCATCGTCATCGTCATCGTCATCGTCATCGTCATCGTCATCGTCATCGTCATCGTCATCGTCATCGTCATCGTCATCGTCATCGTCATCGTCATCGTCATCGTCATCGTCATCGTCATCGTCATCGTCATCGTCATCGTCATCGTCATCGTCATCGTCATCGTCATCGTCATCGTCATCGTCATCGTCATCGTCATCGTCATCGTCATCGTCATCGTCATCGTCATCGTCATCGTCATCGTCATCGTCATCGTCATCGTCATCGTCATCGTCATTTGCCATCGTCATCGTCATTTGCCATCGTCATCGTCATCGTCATCGTCATCGTCATCGTCATCGTCATCGTCATCGTCATCGTCATCGTCATCGTCATCGTCATCGTCATCGTCATCGTCATCGTCATCGTCATCGTCATCGTCATCGTCATCGTCATCGTCATCATCATCATCATCATCATCATCATCATCATCATCATCATCATCATCATCATCATTATTATTATTATTATTATTATTATTATTATTATTATTATTATTATTATTATTATTATTATTATTATTATTATTTAAGGATACCAGTTGTAACGTTCCAGAAAAAAAATCTCATCGAGGCTAGAAGGTTTTTTGATCGTGTGTATGTGCGTACGACGGGGCGAGATAACGTGCCACGTGGCCAATATCGCGTATCGATTAGATTCGCGCTCGTTCGAGGTCACATGAATTCTGTCCTCGAGCCTACACCGTATACAAATTATTATCATGATTGTTAAACAACGAACCGTGGCGAGCCTCGTGATAA
This sequence comes from Ophion costatus, assembly GCA_951751655.1. NCBI lineage: Eukaryota > Metazoa > Arthropoda > Insecta > Hymenoptera > Ichneumonidae > Ophion > Ophion costatus. The sequence goes on along the minus strand of OX632362.1, from coordinate 4,822,780 downwards.
TCCGATTTACCAATACAATACTTGGCTGATACCTCGCCTACGGCGAGACGAGAAACAGAAAAGTTTGATTTTCGATTGAATGTACAAATTGAAAGTGCTTACCGGCAAGTGGTGGTATCGAGATGGCTCCGACGCTCTGGAACATACGAACGAGTCCGTAGCTCGATGATATTTTGTCGGTGCCGTACTGATCGGCGAGAAGAACAGGGACCAGGAGGAACCAGCATCCAAGGCAAAGCCCATACATGCCGACCGAACAGGCGAGCACGTAGAACGAATGAGCCATCGGTATCGCGAGAACGGCCACTCCGGCGCCCACAATACTTCAAATTTCAATGGAAAACGTGAATTCCTTCATATACATATATCCACGATCGTTTACCGATCTGTATGTTGAATAAACCGATTTCCTTTTCGAATCGTTTATCGATATAGATGGAAAAATCGGCTTACCGGTCGGATCGTTTACCGATCTAAGTGATGAATAAACCAATTTTTCAAACGAATCGTTTACCGATGCAGATGGTGAGTGAACCAGTATACCGATCGGATCGCTTACCGATCTAAATTATGAATAAACCGATTGCTGATCGAAGCGTCTACCGATCTATATGACGAATAAACCGATGTTCCGATCGAATAGTTTACCGATCTAAATGACACATAAACCGATTTGCCGATCGAGTTATTTACTGATCTAAATGACATATCTGAAGGGTCCAAATTATGAATAAACCAATTAAAGAGACTATATCCCCCTAGAGGCCAGACCACAATTGACAATTTCCGATTTTATTTTCTGGGAGACGGGCGATCAAAAAGAAACGCATTTTTTAAACACAAAGGTACATATATTGAGAGCACTCGAAAAAAATCACCAAAAAAATGCAGAAAAACATGGCAGCCGGCAAATGATACTATTTTCGAAGTCGGTGTACATGATATCTCGTGAACCGCGTGATGAATTGTTTCCAAATTTACAGGAGATACGATTAAGAATCTTTGAACGTCGTTGACGATCTCATTTTTTTAAATGGATCTTCATTTTTTAATAGTTATGTAAAAATGACGACCTATTTCAGAGAATTCGTATGCTCGAGATTTAATTCGTCGCCACTTGGTTTAAAAAAATGATTTAAAAAATCGACAATCGTCAATGACTCGTATTTACTGTTTACTTGAATAATTCATTTGGTTATTAGATTTCAGATCGACTGTTCAAGCTGGAGACTGTCCACTGTCAGACGTCGCGAAAAAAGTCATCATCTGCTAGCGGCCATGTTTTTATTGTTTTTCTGTATTTTTGGTGATGTTTTTCTAGTGCACTCAATATATGTACCTTTGCGTTAAAAAAAATGCGTTTCTTTTTGACCAACCGTTTCCCAGAAAAAAATCGGAATTTGGCTATTTTTTCGGGCCTCTAGGTACCTGTAGCCCCTTAAGGGATCGAATTGTTTACCGATCAAGCCGAACCGATGTAATCGTTTACTGATCGACGACAAATGAGCTTCGACGACCCACGCATGCTTATAATCCTTCTATCACGCGCCCGCGACAAACAATGCACCTACTTGCATCCACACGGTAGCATTCCTATGACTCTCCTCATTGGCGTAGCCAGCATTTTTTCTGGGGTAGAAGGGCTAGGAGGGGCCGACCTGGCAAAAAACTGATTTTGCTCCCAATCATTCAAATGTTCAAATGATCACTAACTGTGATAATTTTTTAATCAAATTAAGTAACTATAGGTACAGATTATAAAAATAATCGCTAAATAAAAATAATGATAATTTTTTATCATTCTTTAATGCAGTTACCAGTTTTCAAACTTTACTTTCAGTAGGTACGAAATCAGATAAATCTTAGGTTTCAATTTTCCTGCAAATTGGCCTAACACCTTTTCAGCTACATTTTTTTTACTATGTTGTTATTCTCTTTGTTCAGCAGTGATATATGAGAGAATGTTTCCCGAAGTATTCTGCTTTTAAGCCACGTTTTTATCTGCCTCATGGCAGAATCTGCTTTCACAGCTGGCGCAGCTCACTGGGAGTACTATTGCAGCTTGGAAAGCTTTACATAAGTTAGCATAGTACTTCTTTTTAATATGCTTTCTTCAATTTTCACCAATTATTTATTTATTTTCAAATTAGAGTATGTTTTTCATGACCATCGCTTCAGCTTCTAATTCTGACCTATCAATTATCAAAAATGTTGAATAATTATTGATGGAATCCTCTCCGTTTTTCATAGCCAATTAAAAAAATGCTTCGACTGCATGAACTAACGGTAGATTCTCGAATCGACGTTTTAGATTTACAATGATACTATAAGTATTGATCTTCCAGTATTTTTCCGCTTTCGGCCGGAAAATCTAATGCATTGCTCTCGAACAAAGCTGTCTCAATTGTGAAATTTGAATATCTATTTCATTTACGTAATGAAATACATACTTTTTATACAAATTACGAAATTACGAAATTACGACGAAGGAAATAGTTCAAGTTTTATTCAATTATTTTCTTAAACTTGCTTGTGTGAACTTTCCATAAAATGGATCGATGATTTTAATTTTCTTAATATTGGATCGATTTTTGGAGGGGGGCACCGAACTTTTTAGGGAGGGGGGATACGGCTCCTGGCTACGCCAATGACTCTCCCATACAGCCTTGATATCTCAATTGTAGAGTCATCGCAGTTTCGTATTTTAAGAGACTACGAGGGTTTGTGAATTTCAAAAAAATCACTTTTTAAATTTTATCATCTAATAGTACAATATGTCTAGAATATTCTATCAAAGTTTTCAAGTAAATCGGAGTAAGAGTCTAGGAAAGAGAGCCTTTTGGAATTCCTCCCGTTTGGAAAGACCGGCCGGGAGCGAAAACTTTAATCGCATTTTTCTCGAAACACTATTTTTGCAGTCGGTGGACACAATGTCTCAAAAACTAATGCACCGATTTATTGAAATTTTGCACACTTCTTCAAAATAGCATTGTCGAGTGATTGAGCGAAGGTTTTTTTCAGTTACAACTAATTTTACAAGGCTACACGTACTGTAAATTCCACGAAAAATCGAACTATTTTGTATACAAGTCTGCGAGAAACTCCGATTTCAATTTTTCAAAAATCTTCCTTTCAATCGCGACCTATACTTATCTACTAACAGAAGAAAAGTGGTTTTTCAATTTCAGATAAAGCCATCATGAGTTATCCTCATAACCACCACGAAGATACTTATTTTACGGCTCTCCGGAAACCAGGTCCCACCGGTTTAAGGATGTTGAGTACCAAATCGCAAATGATGATAAAATTTTGAAAATTTGGTATGTTTTTGTATGAAGTATTTCAAAGGTCGTGTAAAAATTTCACGACAATTAGGAAGCTCGTTATTGAACAATTAACATTCACAAATTAAATGTTGTTTTATGGAAACTGATGTAACTTTGGAATAAGTTTTTTTTTTGACCTCTCAATTTTATAATATCTACAATATACTGAAAGCAACGGAAACAAAACGAAGTTTATTGATAAATTTTTTTTTATTTCTTTTAAAAATTGTTCTCAACAAAATGTTAATTTTTTAATAACGAGCTTCCTAATCGTCGTGAAATTTTAACACGACCTCTTAAGGCGGGATTCTACTTTGAAACTTTGAGAAGGCTAAATTGGATGAAAACACCCACCTGGAACACGTCGAAGGCATATTATATGGCCCAGGCATCGCTGATGGAGGGTAAGATAATTTTTTCTGCGATTTATCACTCACCAAAACTTTGAACGCGTTTTTCTCGAAACGACATTTTCAAGTACCGTGGTCGTGATAACTCAAAAAGTACTGAACCGATCCTTATGAAATTTGGAAAACATATTCTATATGTGTGTACCAACCGACCTAACTACAATCAACTTAAAATTTTGATTAGAACTATTTTTTATTGCAAAAAAAGACCCAAAAAAAACGCATTTTTTTTTTCGTATTGTAGCCACCATTTTGTTAATTTTGCACGTATATAAAATATTCTAGTTAGGTCGGTTCCTGAAGACATACTGAACATGAAACTATTTGATTTTTTTGTTTCAGACCATCCGTCGGGAAGATTTCACGACCACGGCAACGGTACCTGCTTTTCGAGGCGTTGGCTTTAAACATATTTTACGTGTACAAAAAATGAATAAAATACATTAAATTTTTTTTTTATGTACTTAAAGAGTGTATTTATTGAACAGTTTAAACCCCATATCGATATCTTTAATAGTATTCTCAGAAAAATTCACGAAAATAGCGTTTTTTTTTTCATGGTTTCAAAGTAGAATCCCGCCTTAAATACTTCATACAAAAACATACCAAATTTTCAGAATTTTCTTATCATTTTTTATTTCAACCCTTAAGGAGGTTGAAGTAACGATGATAGAATTCTGAAAATTTGGTATGCTCTTACATGAAGTATTCAGTAGGTCGTGTAAAAATTTCATGACAATTAAGAAGCTATTTATTGAACAATTAACATTAACATGTTTCATACGGACTCAACATCCTTAATTTCCCAAATGTTTGAATGAGTTGTTTTTTAAATATTTTCGAACTGTTTCTCTTTTATGTGCTTAACATTTTTAATAACATCATTTATTAATCATAATTTTTTTTCTTATTAGAGAAAATATATTTGTTTTTTAGGTACCTGCCGATGTATCCTTTTCGTCGATCGAAGAGCTGAAGATCGGAGAGCCAGCCTAGTCCGAGTCTCCCGAGTAGATCGAGGGCTGCCGATATCGCGACGAGATAGCCGGCCTCGGATTTTGTGTAGCCGGCGGCGTGAACGTAAGCCGGCAAGTAGTATAGCATGTAGGGACTTCCGGTGGACATTAGACTGACCGAGAGACACATCATGATGAACTGTGGATTCTTCAAGAGAGTAAGATCGATGTAGCGCGCGATCTTTTGGGACATGGTACGGTGGGCTGACCCGCTCAAGGACTCCTGATCGGGCATGACCGGTTCTCTGGGTACGGCTGGACAAACGACCGTAGCCGCGGACGATCTGAGAGACCTCAGGGAAGCTCGAGCTTTGTAAACGCAGGTCGAGTCGGTACTGAGGTCCTCCACGCTGTGAAGTATACTGGAGCTTCGTATTTTCGACATTGGCTTCATTCGGATTGCCTCGCCCATTATGTCTTTTTCCTCCTCGCTGTCCGTCAGCTCCACAGCTACCACGTTGTTCGTCTGATGAAAAAGCTCGTTCAACAAATTGTGCCGTGCCGTCGTGTCAGTGGCGAACAAAAGCTCGAGCCTCTGTTGCTTAGCTGCCGATTGCTGTTGCTGCTGCAGCTGTTGTTGTTCCTCAACTACACTGAATTCCAGGCCCTTTGTGGCCTCCGAGATTGGCTTCTCAGCTGGCTCAAGCAACGCCGCCCGATTGTCGTCCAATGGACGATAGAGGGTCGCGCTCACGCACACGTGCAGCATGCAACCACCCAGCAACAATATCGTACCGTGAAAGCCAAAGTTCGCCACCAGGGTCTCGATCAAAAGTGGAAATACAAAACTTCCGGCTGCTGTACCCGAGACGCAAATCCCATTTGCCAACGCGCGATGCTTGTCGAAGTACTGAGAAACGATTATTATCCCCGGGGTCGTTGATAGTCCACCGCCGATTCCTGACACGGAGAAAACAGGGGCCTCGACGTTTAGAATTAATACTATGCTTCTAAAAAAAATATCCTTGAATATCAAAAAGTATCGAATGGAAGATAAAAATTGTAATTGTGGTATGGTAATGATGAAGAAATTGAAATTTTAACTTACGATATGGCACGTAAACTGATACAAATAATACATTTTATTCGGCATATTGTGATTTTTTGTAGTATTGAAAAAATATTTTGCCCACGTAATTGGAACAATTAGATTCCAGTATTCTAGAAAAAGTACGATATAAAGAGTCATATTTAAGGGGGGAAATCACAGTAAAATTTTCAATTTTTCGAAAACAAAAATTTTCGCTTAAAAAGTGCTTTAGGGTCTTAAAAATAATATACCAAATGATGGAATACGGCAAAAGTGTCCGAGTGCCTAAATTTCTTGCGTTGAATACAACGCTTTTTCACGACGCTTCACTTTCGTGCATACATATATAACATAAATAGTGATAAAAAACAGTGATATTTGTAAATCATTGTCATTATGAGTGACACATCGTCGAGTCGTGTTAGAAAAGGGACGAAAAAGGATACTGCGTACGAAAATCGACTGTACGGTGCAGGCATTGCAGATTAGAGGTATATGAAATTTTCATATGGTTTCTCAGTACTTAAAACTTTAAACGCGTTTTTCTCGAAACCACTTTTTTGAGCTCGCCGAAGACCTAACTCGAGCAAATCTTTACCGATCGACTTGAAATTTTGACAGTAGCTTCGAAACATCTTTCTCCACGAAGCTATGTAGGATTTTTCATTTTATATGGCTTAGTTTTTTTTTATAGAGGATTTTATGGCGTTTTTTTGTTGTTAAAAATTTAACTTTATTTTCAAACATGCACCATTTTGCGAAAAATCAATATATCGAAAAAATCCTACGTAGCTCGCTAGCTGTTGTTATATGGAAACTAAAAAATTTTGGTTTATTCTTCCAGGTCAAAAATTAAGGAATCTACGTCTTCGGCCATCGACACGCTTTCAAAAATAGGCGCCTTGGGGCATATGCTGCGCAGCCGCCATTTTTAAATATTTTTTATTGAAAAAATTACATTTTGTACTTTTTTAGTATTGCTATAAAACCTACTTTACAGATTTTCTATTGATACTTTTATTCAGCCAAAATTCATTCCCCAAAATATGCCTATTTTTTTGTGTGCTACTGTGATTTCCCCCCTTAACTAATAACTTCGTAATATTTTTCGCTATACGCCGAAGATTTATGCTATGCGTATTGTGAAATCTATACATACGCGACGATTCATGCTATACGTATAGTAAAATCCATATGAAAATATAGCGTCTAATAAAGGTTGGTATTTTACAAAGCACGCATTATTTTTACTATACAACATATAGGACTCGGGCCTATGCGAGAATAGTTTCAAATGTAATATGCATACATCACTTTTACTATACGGTGTGAGAATCATTTTTACACTTCTATAACAACGCGTCTTAGAATTCCGGACTGGCAGTAAATTGCTGTACTTTTCTAGCACTGAATTTTAGAATTCTGGCAACCAGTGTTAGAATTTGAGGCGGTATTTTTCTCCGTGTGTGAACGGCCGACAATTCGCAGGGCCTACTGCGATTACGTAAGTGCGCTATGAGGTCCCAATCTCCCATGATGCCACGATTTGTAATACCCAAAATGTAACTGTCGCGTCACTTGGTGGAGATAATGAATGGGGACGGGAAAGCAATTTGGAGATGATGCTTTCGTTATTACCGGAAGTTAACGGCGAAGTTCTTTCGGCAGGACAACAACTCTGTTCTTTATTTCTCTATTCTCGGACATCGCTCTCCTTAAGAATCTCCGTTCTGGAGCACCATTAATTAGAAACATCTCTATTTCTAAATATCTCACGTGTAAAAGATTGCTATACCGTAACGACTCTATAAGTGAAGATCACAATGCCACAATAAATCAGTTTTGAAATATTACGACTCTTAAATATCTCCATTCCACAATCTTTGGTATCCGAAACTTTTCTGCTCTTTCTTTCTTTCTTTCTTCTTTTCTCAATCTCATGTGACATCCAAAACATCTGTATTCCAACAATTCCGTCTCACAATATGTCTCGTCCGTAACATCGCTATTCCCTTCGTGATACTGCATTTACTATATTGTCTATCGAATAAAACAAGTGCGACACAGAGGCTCTTGGAATAAAGATGTTTCGGAAGAGAAATATTATGAGATGAAATGGTTGGAATACAGATGTTTTGGATGTCACATGAGATTTTCACGTGAGATATTTAAGAATAGAAAAGTTTCGGATACGAAATATTGTGGAATGGGGATATTTAAGAGCAATGATATTTCAGAACTGAATTATTGTGGCATTGTGATCTTTACGAACAGAGATGCATAGGCAGATAAATGTTTATGACATGAGATATTTTGGAATAGAGATGTTTCTGATCAAACCTGCATCAGAAAAGAAATATTTAAGGAGAGAGATGGCTGAGAATAGCGAAATAAAAAAAAAAGTTGTCCCGCCGTTCTTTCCAGAAACTCCGAAAGTAACTGGGCACGGGGCGTTTTTGGGAAGTAGGGAAAAAATGGCTTCATAGTTAGTTTTTCATTTGTTTTGAAGTGTTCCGCTAACAGCCCTGAATTTATTTGGGAACGGTAACGTGCCGAAATTTATTCATCGTGTTCAATTCGAAAATGCGACGTTATTTTTCTCCCTGTCCTCGAAAGTAACTAGGGGCACTTTTCGAAAAAGTAACTAGAATACTGTTTTTCAAAAGTAACTGGGGCACTCTGTTTTAAATAACTATAAAGATACATTTGCATTAAAAGTAACCAGGCAACTATGTTTCCAAGTAACTAGGGAGGCATATTTCCCTGAAAGTAACTAGGGAGTGCTTGCTAGAGATTTAACGACTAAGAAAGTTCCACGTGGTTTCAGAGTCGCCAAAAACTAACTACGAAGTTACTTATTGCAGATTGAGAAAAGAATAACTGATCCCGTTTTAGGAATACTTCATTTCTTTAAGTTTGTTTGGGTTAACCATATAACAAACCTAGATTTATTTGTCATCTTCAAAATGTGACTAGACAGTTTCGTTTTAGGAACTAAAGAGGGCATATCTCCATAGTTACGTTATGAAACTAAAGTAAACTGAAAATGTTGGGATCATGCTACCCTGCCAATGGTTTCTCGTTTATTTCGAAGTGCCAATTATTTCGGCGCCAGCGTACAAAAATCAATCGAGCTGTGGGCCGATGAACTTCCGTAATAATGCAGTACGATGGAAATTCATTGATCGCTTTTGAAGGAGGGTGTCGGGCGTTTCACCGATAAGTCTACGATAGTACTGGTGCTTTTGGACACAGCTAGATCTGATGGGAATTTAATTTCGAACTTCTCATAAAGTTCCGTTGGATCCTTTTCGAGAGAAAATAAATATAAGAAAGCACGGCACTGGAACACAATTTCTTATCGGAAATCGTCAACTATGATGGAACTCGACCGCAGCTAAGAGATCATCACAGTGGAAAATTTTCAACAAATCGATTTTTTTGCATTACCCGATAGGTTAAAGCATGCGGTTCATATACTTACATAAACGTATGTTGACAATTTAGATTAAAATTCGGCACTCAAAACTTTAAATACACTTTCGAAGGAAGAGTTTTCAAGCTATCCGTCTCAAATTTTGACACAAAATTCTTCACGGTATTCGTTGTCTTGCTGTGGAAGCTTTTTATAATCTTCCAATTTTTTAACGAAAAACTCGAAAAAGTAGGCTAAATTCGATTTTTATTCAAAGCGCCGCCGTCAATTTTGATCTTAGAAAAACTCCTCAGCAAGATAGCGGTTTTCGTTCTGATTAACAATCTTTTTACAAATTTTGTTTCGGATAATGTTTACGGCGACAATTGTGTACACCGTGAGGACTCCTTTTTTCGAAGACATTTTCAACCGTTAAAAAAATATAAGAAAATCAAAATAAACGTTCAAAAAATCGTTTTCTGTTCATCAGTGCTTTGATATGACATAAAGAAATCAGACTGATTAGCGTATTTTAGCAATTAAAAAAAAGCGAAAATCAGCTATTTTTCGACCCGTTACGCTGTGATGGTCCCTTAAAATGTCTACCAGAGATATTAACCGCAGCTCAGATTACGATTATTCATTTAAAAAAACCAAATGTTAAAGATTTCGATAGTCTTTTCTCACGGAAATGTGGTAGAACTTCTGGAAAAAGTGAACTTCAACTTTTATCTGACATATTCTCGTCTGAAAAACATCAGTCTCCTTCGACATTTGCCCGTGAGGCACTCAACCCTCCTTAATCAGCCAGCCATGAAAGTAAAAAAATGAAAACGTGTGACCAGTAACAGAGAGGAAAAATCGATTTTTTTTATTCTCGTCTATACTGTCTTCCCTTCTGTTTCCATTCGTTAAATATTTTTTCACCATCGGCGCCTGGCGTCGCGAGATGTCTTTTATTTTGTTCATTTTCCAACCTGTGAGTACACCGAACGTGAAGAACAGATGAACGAGGCTCGTCGCGAAGAAGCTTATGGTGAGTCCGAGAGCACAAAAGAGCCCACCGATGAAGACGACCACTCGGCAGCTGTATTTCTGGCATAGCATGCTCGTCACCGGTGCTGCGTCCGGTAGTAATAGAAATTCTCATTTTTATCCGATCTGTTTCGTTCTTATAGCAATATTAAGTACACGAAAATTTCGAAAACGTAAAGCATTGAGTTCGAAACGGTGCGGAGGATCAAGAACGTCGAGGCTTTATGATCGAGGGGCAAACAAGCAAACAAAGAGGGTAAAAAATGAACAACCGTAAAGCCGGAATGCATTGTGTGCAAAGTACGGAAAAAAGACACGAAAGTGGATAGGAAAAGGGAAACTCGGATAGCAGAGTCATCGCTGATCCTTGCCGTTATATAGGGAGAAGAAAATCTTTCGAACGTATTGCAATTGTCGTCGAACGTCGGGCACAAGTCGATAAAAAAGTATTCAACGTGTCACGTGTACGAGGCGATTGGAGTCGATGGTCAAATGATGTACAAGTTTTTCGAAGATATACTTCGAACTCCCAAGATCTTGTGGAACGTTGAATCAAATGAAAAATAAACAGATTGGGTCAACTCGGTTATATGAAATGACTCGTTCAACTGAAAGGTTCGTTTCGATGCATCGATCAAAAGTATCTCGCTAACGTGTCGATTTTTTTATACTGATCTCGACGATTTGTCACTTTCGAGTTTGTTTCTTCCATATGGTTATTCTGCTTAAGGTTTTAGCATTGGAAAAGGCCTTTAAAACTGTATATGCTTGCTGAGGTAGGCTGGGTATAGGGGCCTGAGTTAGCTGGATGCCGCGCGAAACTAACGCTACCCCCACTCCACTACTACTGTGTTGTCGTAGAGTGGGGGAAACTGCGGCATGGAAACTGCCCTCTCCTCACCCAATTCTAATCTTGTTAGTAATTTCAAGATAATATTACAAAGATATTACAAAAATGATATAACAATTATTGTACAAACAAACCCAATTATATACCTCAATGTATCAATATTTTTTGAAAAATAATAAACACCAACTCAGGTTATTTACATATAGGTAGGGGAACTCGAATCATAAGCGTATCAACTGCAGAAACGGGCGTCTGGAGTGCGAAAACAATATCGATTTTTTAAGAAAACGATCGAATTTTTAGTAAAGTTTACCATCGTTTCAGTTCATTTGAGTTGCTGATATTGATTAGAGACAGGTAGGTAAACACAATGAAAGTACTAATTATTAAATAATATAATAAGAACAGTTTGTCAGAATATTGCAAGGTTTTTGCGTGTTATTTTGTTAATTCGTTAACCGTCTAATGGGGCAAGATGAATACCAGCTATTGCAAAGCCGCAATATTTTACAAATGAAACTAGTAAAGCCTTTGGTTCTCCCTCAATCGGTGTTTTTACCAGGGGAAGAAAAAGCACTTAAAAATGATTAAAATGATATGGAAGCAAGATTATTAAGACTAAATACTACAGAACTTAGACGATTGGCTTATCAAATTGCTGGTATCGAGAATGCAACCACCTTTATATGCGAAAGATGCCAATAATTCGTGTTTCATCATTCTCCCAGCGCTGTTTCATCTCGCCCCGCATACGGGATATGATAGGACAAATAAAAGTTCAATTAAAAATATATATTGTATAGTAACAATCAGAAAGACTGATTCTTTTGCTTCGAAAATTTAAAGATCAATAAATGGTGATTAAGGATGTTGAGTCCCTATGAAACATGTTAATGTTAATTGTTCAATAAATAGCTTCTTAATCGACATGAAATTTTTACACGACCTCCTGAATACTTCATGTAAAAACATACCAAATTTTCAGAATTCTATCATCATTACTTCAACCTCCTTAAGGGTTGAAATAAAAAATGATAAGAAAATTTTGAAAATTTGGTATGTTTTTGTATGAAGTATTTAAGAGGTCGTGTTGAAATTTCACGACGATTAGGAAGCTCGTTATTAAAAAAGTAACATTTTTAACTGAAAAAAAAATTATCAATAAACTTCGTTTTGTTGTCGTTGCTTTCAGTATATTGTAGATATCACAAAATTGAGTGGTCCAAAAAAAACCTATTGCAAAGCTACATCAGTTTCCATAAGACAACATTTTATTTGTTAATGTTAATTGTTCAATAACGAGCTTCCTAATTGTCGTGAAATGTTTACACGACCTCTGAAATACTTCATACAAAAACGTACCAAATTTTCAGAATTTTATTATCATTTGCGATTTGGGTCTCAACATCCTTAATTTAAACGAATAATTAAAGTTGACTAACTCATATATTTATTGTTTTACTTGAACATGACCTTCGCGCTATCGTCTTGCCCCTACTTCCCTCACCTGTTTTATTGCCCGAAAAGTCTGATAACATTGTTAAAGTTATGAAATAGCTGCACTTTATGTAAGATCTGTAGATTTTTAAAATAATTTTACTGTCAGCGATATTTTTACCAGCAGACATAATTCCAAAAATTTGGAAAAAACAAAATCATTATTCACGACTTAATAACGATTCGTATTAAATATTACGTTTAATATTGAAGTCCTCATGGTTCAGGTAGGTATTCCTTTCGCGAAGGGCCGTATCTTCTGGAGGAATAAGCGGAGCCCTTCTGAACCATCGGTAAATTACGGTAGCTCTTGGTAAAAAAAATAAGTTACAATAAATTTTACACCCAAGGATAAACTGGTATGAAAAATTTCGCACAAATTTAGTAGATTTAGACATTTTCTGTGAAAATCCGCGGCTACGAAAATTCTTCCGCGAGTCACATTTTTTTCAAGTATTATCATGAATATTTTGTTTAAACATTTGGTGACCCCATGTTTTTATTGTGGTTAGGGAATCTTTGGAACTTTTTACACGCAGTTTATATCAGGCAACTAGAGTTATTTGGTGTATAAATGATTAGAAAGAAATGTGGCCACCGTGTCGCCTCCGTAAAGTGCTGCAGAAATTGAACAATTTTTAGAACCATCATTTTTCGTCAAAAGTTCGGTAACCTGCCTTGAAATTTTACCAGTAAACAGGGATGTATTTTCACTTCGATGTAGACGAAAATCGATTAATTGACAAATACTTGGGCTCGTGAAGGAAATACCTTAAATGGAAATGATAAAGAATTTTGGTCAATGATAAAAATAAGGAAATAAAAAATAAATTTTGGTCAATGATAAAAATAAGGAAATCAAAAATAAATTTTGGTCAATGATAGAAGGAAATAAAAAAGAATTTTGGTTAATTATAAAAATAAGAAAATAAAAAATGATTTTCCGTTGCATCCTACGACGCATTCTTCAACGGAATGTTTAACTCATTTTTTCCCCCTTCAGCTTCGACTTAAGCTCGGGCAGCCGGTAAGGCGAGGAAATTGGACAATTGTGCCGACAAGCGCTTGCGAAGTTCGTGCCTGGCACGAGAACACGTTGTTCCAATTAATTAATCATTGATTTAGCAAATAAAGGTCTTGCAGTGACAATAGATGCGCTGTAGAGAAAGACGTTGGCCTCGGAATGTAGGGTGCCCGAGAGAAGAGGACAAATTTTCATTTCATCAGGGCCATTGGCATTTGATCGAGACACCCCTGCGAGAGCCACTTTCTCCCCTGCCAATAATAACGAATCGGGATTCCCTTGGTGGAAGGCCGAAGGGCCAAATAAATCCTTTGAAATTTTTTTTTTAAACATGAGAAATTATGATTTTGTTCATTTGCAGAAGGATAGTGGGTTCGAAAAATGCATTTTGACCTTATACATTTGGGACGAATGATATTAAATTGGTACAGATGGAATGATATTGGCGAAATTGATAAATTATATAAGCATTATCGATGTACAGAAATCAAATGGAATGGTAGCAGGAAATTTAAGTGTTATATAAAAATTGTCGATCTATACATATATGATGTAGGCTGCGATAATTAGCGGCGAGATAATATTTTTCGTGTAATCTCGTTTGATCGCAGGAACCGAAATCGTCGTGATCTCGATGATCGACCACAGTGGTTTCGTTTCTCCGATTAATCTCGTCGAGAAACGTTTTTTTCCGTCATATGTCCCATCATCATGGCAGAATAGGAATATATCATTGTTCCAATAGGATTCAGGCATACCATTGATAACGAGGGATTGTCATTTCTGTTCGATAAATACGATAACGGGAACTGGATTGCTCATTGAATTAATAGAGCAACTCTTGATCATCTCACGTGCCTCGTATCTGTCGGGAATTCTTCGTGAACAACGTTTGAAGGAGGATCGAGCGTTTCGCCCAATGTCAAACGAACATAATTTTTTAAGACGTTTGAATGTTTGATAAAAATTCAATTTCGACATTACTTTTATTTTTATTTTTATTCACTGTGTTGCAATGCCGAGATTATAATATTTCAATTGCTCCAAAACGGTGTAGCAAAAATTGCGGAGACTTTGATTTGAATTTTTATCAGACACGCGAACGTCACAAAAAGGACGTATGATTTAAGGGGTCTCTCACTTGAGACGCTAAAAAAGGTTATTTTCATGCCTTTTTTTATAGGTTTATATTATAGATATTGATATACAAGTTTTTACACTTAATAAATACACTTACGACATACATGACATTTAAAAAAAAATCTATTTATGTAACTCAACAAACGTTAAATGCGTTTTACTCGAAACAACGTTTTTCGACGGCTTGTTGATAAAATCTTCGAAACTACGAAACCGATCTTTATGGAATGTTAACCACATATTCTTTACAAATATAAGTATAGCACATATGATTGTAAATTTTGCTATTATAATTTTTTCGCCAAAAACGGTGAAAAAACGCGTTTTTTGTTTTTTTTTTTCATTTCCGCGATTTTCTTATTTTTGCATATATCAAATATCGTATGATATACGGTATAGCGATTAACATGCTGAATCTGAAACCGTTTGATTTTTTTGTTTCGGATGATCCATCTCCGAGATTTCATCAACAGCGCAGACCTACAATTTTTTTAGGACATTTTTTTACTACCATTTTCCTCTACGAATGGTGACGTAAATAAATTATTTAAAACAAATGTATTTCGAAAGTGTATTTATGAAGTGTAACAACTTTTATATCACCATCTATAATATAGACTAATCAAAAAAATTCACGATAATAGCCTTTTTTAGGCCCTACAGTGAAAACACTCCTTAAGGCAAAGTCAAGGATGTGCCGCATAACATATTTTACTGTACCTTAAGGAGTTACATACCTACAGTATTTAACAAAAATCGTTTTTTTATGTTGATTATTATTCTCTACTATTGGGGCGTCTTTAGAAAAATTAAGCGTTTCAAAACTTCATCTAACGATGCATCTGAACAAACGGTCTGGCTCGGGATTTAAATGCGTTTTTTCATACTCCGTTTTCCGAAACGGTTTGCACGATGTCTCGAACAGTTTAACTAAATTTCGAATGCAGTTTTTTTTATCTTCATAAATAAATTCTCTATAATCGGTCGAGCATTTTTATTTTATTTTTGAAAACGTTTTTTACAACTATTCACAATTCAAAGTTTGACATGAATACAAAGGTTTACTTGAAAATGTTATGACATGCCTCGTGTTATAAAATTTTTCAATTTGGCTCGACGGACTATAACAATAACGTTACTTTACAAAAATCTTCTCGGATTTTTCAGATCCATCGATACATGGGTCCCGCATGGCAGACTGTGGGGACGTGCATTTACCACAAAAGCCTGAACAACTCACATGAACATGCATAATTTTTAACTAATTGAATTTAATTAAAGTACCATGTCGTCAAAGTACCAATAAATAATGTAGGATAAATGTTTTTACAGTTTACCCTTCCAAAAAATGTCTAAAAACGGCGACATTCCGTACGGCTTGAGCTGTGCCATTCGTATCGTGTACCGCATTAAGGGGGGAGATGCCTCTAGGCGAGGAGAAATTTGACTAATTTTCATGAGTTTTTTAAATAAAGATTTCCTCGCCATTATTGAAACTTAGGGTATATTTTATTACTACTGTTGACTGTTACATGGTGTTGTTGTTTTTATTAATCTTAAAAAATGGCGGAGGTATGACAGATTCTTATAAATTGCATTTTGAAACTGGCGTGATGTATAAGTGAAAAACTAATCGGACGATTCTCACAAAATTCGGTATAAATCTTGCTAAGCTTAACATGTCTAAATCATGATCCTGAATGTTTTTGAAAATAAAATAAAAAGTAGTTTTTATTGCAAAATGCAATCTTTTTCGAACCGTACCATTTCAACGATTTTCAACATTTCTCACTTTTTCTTGGTTCATATTGCGCATGGCAGCGCTAATGAAAGAAAAATCTTCGTTGGCTTTTTTTAAGATTAATCCCACTGACGGTACGTGTCACGCCGTCTGACAACATCCGCCGCAACCCGTTCAGAAGACCTCGCCATACTTCCGCCATTCTCAAAAAGTAATACAAAAAAAAATACCATGTACCAGCCATAAGTAGTCATGAAACCTACCGGAACAAGAAAAGGTCGCGAGTTCGAACTCTCCGATTTCGACGAAATTTGTCATGTTTGTAGAATGCGTAAAAATAAGCGACACGTATTTTTTTATATCTGCGGAACCATATTTTTTAGGGGGTAAACGAACCCTCGAAAATGAAGGGGTTTTCGTTTGAAATTTGTCGTTATTTGCAACCTTCTCATCTTCAAGGTATATTAGACGAAAAAACAAACGTTGTTTCGATTTTGAATGTTTTTATATCTCGTACCGCTAAAACGTTATCGTATTTTCCAGGGTGCGTTTCACCCCTTAAAAATGGGTTTCCGAAGATATAAAAAAATAGGTGTCGCCAATTTTTACCAATTCGACAAACATGTCAAATTTCGTCGAAATCGGAGAGTTCCACCTCGCGACCTTTCCTTGTAAATCTCAAAAATGGTAAATCAATCGTTCCTTGGGTTACGTGGGTTTGAAAATCTCAAAGAACCCATTTTTTTAAATTTCATCATCTAATAGTACAATATGTCTGGCATATTCTCACAAAATTTTAAGTCAATCGTAGTAAAAGTCTAGAGGAGACAACCTTTGGGAATTCCCCCCGTTGGGAAAGACCGGCCAGGAGCGACGCAAGTAAATCGCATTTTTCTCAAAACGCTATTTTTTTAAGTCAGTGAACACGATTTCTCAAAAACGAATGCACCGATCTTATTGAAATTTTGCACACTTATTCCAAATAGCATTGACTAGTGATTGAACGAAGGTTATTTTTTTCGATTACAACTAATTTCATAAGGCTACACGTAGTGTACATTGTACTAAAAATTGAACAATTTTGCATACAACTGAAATTTCCATTTTTTCAAAAATGCTAAAATGGACACTTTTCTTAGGGATTTCCGGAAACCAGGTCCCACCGGCTGAATTTCCCAAATTTTAGTATGATTTTTTTTAATATCGTTGAAATATTGCTTTTTTATGTGCTTAACATTTGGAATAAAATAATTGATATATAATATATTTTTTTAAGGATGTTGAGTCCCAAATCGCAAATGACGATAAAATTCTGAAAATTTGGTACGTTTTTGTATGAAGTATTTCAGAGGTCGTGTAAAAATTTCACGACAATTAGGAAGCTCGTAATTGAACAATTAACATTCACAAATTAAATGTTGTTTTATGGAAACTGATGTAACTTTGCAATAAGTTTTTTTTTTGACCTCTCAATTTTATAATATCTACAATATACTGAAAGCAACGGAAACAAAACAATGTTTATTGATGAATTTTTTTTTATTTCTTTTAAAAATTGTTCTTAACAAAATGTTAATTTTTTAATAACGAGCTTCCTAATCGTCGTGAAATTTTAACACGACCTCTTAATACAAAAACATACCAAATTTTCAGAATTTTCTTATCTTTTTTTTATTTCAACCCTTAACGAGGTTGAAGCAATGATGATAGAATTCTGAAAATTTGGTATGTTTTTACATGAAGTATTCAGGAGGTCGTGTAAACATTTCATGACGATTAAGAAGCTATTTATTGAACAATTAACATTAACATGTTTCATAGGGACTCAACATCCTTAAATAGAAAATATGCTTTTTTGGACTTCGAAACCCACGTAACCCGTTAAAAAAAAATCATGAAAATCGGCAATGTTTTCCTCGCCCGAAGGTCCCTCCCCCCTCAATCGATGGAGCGCCCGAGCTCCGTTGATCCTCGCGATCGCGGATCAAAAAAATGAAAAGATATAAAAAATAGAGAAGGAAGTGCGGCTGACGTGTATCACGCGTAAACGGGTATTAGAAGAAGCTTGTAAAAAATGATTACCGAGCGCGAGGCAGAAGAACGATAATATGGCGGGTATCCATGAGGCGACAGATGCCGACGAGTCTCTGAACGTCTCCATGACTTCGACGTAAAGCACACCGTAGGATTTGACGAGGCCGGCGACCCAGAATTGGACGAAGAAAGCCCCGCCAACGACGATCCATCCGTAGCCACCGTCAAGGGGCACGTAGGTGTTGTTAACGTTTTTCGCCCTCTTATCACGATTATGATGATGATTATTGTTGTTGTTGTTGTTGTTACGATTATTGCGAGCTGGTTTGTTTCTCTTGGCATTGTTATTGCTCTTGGTGGATCTTAGCTCGCGTGATTTGGCTATGAGAGGTCTGGCGGTGAGGCTCGATATAGTGAGTAAATTGTCGTTGTCCTCGTCCTCGATGGTCTCGGGTGGGCTCTGCAGATGGGGCGGTACGATCGGTGTCGAGGTCGCGGTTGTCTGTACAACGAGGGATCCCGGTCTCGTGGGTGACGATAGTATGCCGACTCCACCCCCGCAGCCCCCGTTGAGGTCGAATACGGGTGCCGAGTGGATGGAGAACAGGGAGCCCAGCTGATTCGATTGGTTCATGTTCTCGTCGATGACGTTCGAGGTTGCTGACGATGCGACGGGCCCGTATGCACCCCTGTTGTTGCCCGGGTGCATTTCCTGTGATGACGAGGCCGAGGTCGTTTTTGGGCCCCGATCGATCGGGCGACACGAATCTTCGAGGTAACTCCACTCACGGGGCAACGACATAATGATGTTGTTACGCTGATTTTATCGTCGGCCGCGTTAAATCCGTTATACATTGGATCGTGTGGCTTTTGTACACTATTTCGACGCGACTCTCGCACTTTCGCGGCACACACTCGCACGGATACTTGCTTGTATATCCAAAGGACTCGTGTCACCTCACCGCCTCGGTAAGGCTGTCCCCTGATAGCCTCGCGGAGCGACGATCGTTCGCCGGTACTCGTTTTTCACCACTTCCAAACCTCTTATCCTCCTCTTCGGACTATTCGATCGCGGAAATCAGTATCAATTGCCAACGCGACCTGGTATGGTGTGATTCTTCTGCGGAATCCTCCACCGACTCCGGCGACGAGCTCTTTACGCAATGCTATGAACGCGGAGCAACGCGCGCTCGACCCTGCTGTTTTCAACGATAGATCGCCAAGGGGGTTGATACGTTTGTGTGTGCGTTAGCACGGGGTTGCAATTCGCGCAGGTACGTTGTGATTACGCTTGCGCAAAATCGCGCCATCCACCGCGCGATGTGTCGAGTCCCCCCGACAACGACCAACGGAAACTTACTGGATCGATAGCGAAGGGGTAGAAACGCGAACGAAGGGACCACACGCCTGCCTAGGTATACGAGTGACGCAATGTCCAAGTTGGCAAGGAACGAACGGGCAGAGCGGGTAGTCTCAAGGGAGGGGGGGGGGGGGGTCACTGACGCGCGATGAACCTGCTGTACCTGCAACCGACTGCAGCCATGCGGATTCTCCTGCTACCGTCTTACATGTATTTTTCTCGAACGTCAAACGAGCTGCAAATGCCGAAAATAAACAGGAGAAAAAGTTGTCTCCATGCTAGGTGACGTAACGCGGGTTGAGACGCTTGGAAGACGTCGGTTGCCGCTTTTTCCGCAACCTCTTGGCGGGCTTGGGGAAATAGGAAATACTCATTTTTACGATAGGATTTGTGCTTTTTGGGTTTATCTTCGGGGATGGACGCGAAAAGAGGGGTCTTTTAGATCGAGGCCACTCGATCCAATGCCCTCGGACCATGCTTCGAAAGGCTTGACGTTGTCGAAAGTGTGGCATCGCGGAAGATGTCGAGACCTTGCGTTGCACTCGGTCAATAAAAGGGCGCCAGTGATTCGTCACTGGGGAAAAAGCGCGGCTCTCGTTTTACGCTACAATGCATTGGCGATTTTCGAGTCGTAAAATAGAGGGTCTTTGTATGATTGGCAAGGATGAAAATAGAATATACATGTGAACGTATCCCCGTTCAGGGTATGATTATTGAACTATTTTGAAAAATATTAAGGGGGGAAATCACAGTGAAATTTTCAATTTTTCGAAAAAAAAAAATTTCCCTTAGAAGGTGCTTTAGGGTCTTAAAAATAATATACCAAATGATGGAATACGGCAAAAGTGTCCGAGTGCCTAAATTTCTTGCGTTGAATACAACGCTTTTTCACGACGCTTCACTTTCGTGCATACATATATAACATAAATAGTGATAAAAAACAGTGATATTTGTAAATCATTGTCATTATGAGTGACACATCGTCGGGTCGTGTTAGAAAAGGGACGAAAAAGGATACTGCGTACGAAAATCGACTGTACGGTGCAGGCATTGCAGATTAGAGGTATATGAAATTTTCATATGGTTTCTCAGTACTTAAAACTTTAAACGCGTTTTTCTCGAAACCACTTTTTTGAGCTCGCCGAAGACCTAACTCGAGCAAATCTTTACCGATCGACTTGAAATTTTGACAATAGCTTCGAAACATCTTTCTCCACGAAGCTATGTAGGATTTTTCATTTTATATGGCTTAGTTTTTTTTATAGAGGATTTTATGGCGTTTTTTTGTTGTTAAAAATTTAACTTTATTTTCAAACATGCACCATTTTGCGAAAAATCAATATATCGAAAAAATCCTACGTAGCTCGCTAGCTGTTGTTATATGGAAACTAAAAAATTTTGGTTTATTCTTCCAGGTCAAAAATTAAGGAATCTACGTCTTCGGCCATCGACACGCTTTCAAAAATAGGCGCCTTGGGGCATATGCTGCGCAGCCGCCATTTTTAAATATTTTTTATTGAAAAAATTACATTTTGTACTTTTTTAGTATTGCTATAAAACCTACTTTACAGATTTTCTATTGATACTTTTATTCAGCCAAAATTAATTCTCGAAAATATGCCTATTTTTTTGTGTGCTACTGTGATTTCCCCCCTTAATGGCTCGCTATTGCTGGTTTTTGATTTGTCATTTAAAAAAAATTATATTTGAGGGGTCGGGCTACCGTGACGAGCCGAAAATCAGAGTTAATTAAATATATGCATCTTGATGGATTAAGAAAGTTGATTAAAACAACGTTTGGATATCTGCTTGTATGTACATTGATGTATGTGTACCAAAGATCATTAAAAATAATCGCAATTAAAGAGGCTCAAGGGTGTACTTGATTTCGACTACTCGGTTGATCCGAAACAAAAGAAAACAGTTATTTCTTAAAACAGATAATATTGCCCAAGACTTGGCAGAGCTTTTTTTGTTATCGTATTTCAATCATCAAGAAAAACATCTTAAAAATTGTTATTCTCGATTTTTCGCGGAAAAATGACATTGTTGTTAATAACTAACGAACAAAATGATAAGAATAAAAACGTCGGTCAAGACTAAACTACTATTACACTGGATGAGTGTACCAAATTTTAAGTCAATCCGTTTATTAGATATCGAGAGATCGTATACACCGTTTTGAAAAACATAGTTACGAGAAAAATGCGTTCAAAGTTTGACTAGCAGTTCTGTCGTCATATAAGCTTACCTTCAATCTGCAATTCCTGCACCGTATGTTGGACCTTCCTCTTCAATTTGAGTTGCTTCAAGCGACGAATGAGTGTTCCTCATGTTCACAGTAGCCTAACCCCCTAAACGGTATATTATTCATGTTCGTGTAGGTTGTTCAGGGCTTCGTCGAGAATACACATCCCTGTGATCTGCATGAAAGCTGTCTCATGACGGATCCAAACAATCCAAGGAGGTTTTCGTAATATTGAATGGAGCCACAAAAGAATTTGCAGTGCTTTCAATTGTTTCATTTTTCTTGGGTTGGCAACAACCATCTAACCTGTCAGTGGCACATGCCATGTCAAGGTGTTGGACAACAACTCGCTCCGTTAAGGTATTTACTTCCAATCTTATAACTAATAATAGATTTTCGATGTGTTTGATCTTATTTTTTACCGATTTTAACGGAAACTTTGTCCTTGATTGAGCAGCGGGAGATGTTAGCGGCTCAACATGAGCCGCTAGAAAAAGAGGAGGGATGCCTCTATGGACCAGGCATTGCCGATTAGCGGTAATTATAAACACATTTGTGTAAACACATTACAAAACTTTCAACGCGTTTTTCTCGAAAACACGTTTTTAAAAATGACTGCCATTCTCCTGACCGCTGTAATTAACATATCGACCTGAAATTTGGAGAGCATACTCAGAAAATATGTCTTCACGGAATGACGGATCGTTTTTTCGATAGATACATTTTTGCATTTATTATTTATCTTTTTATGCGAAAAAAAAGCGAAAATTCGATTTTTTTTTAAATTGCCGCCATTTTCGGAAATTTGTACTAAACGAAAAACCCATCCGTCATTCCATGACCGAAGGGTCACAGATTGATAATATGCTTCGAATTTGTGTTTCAGATCAACAAAGATGGGGCAGTGATGTCAGCCGTTTACCTCCCGCGATTTCAGGACCTGTTTTCGCGGAGCTGCAACGGCCGCCATTTTGGTTTTTTTTTTCAAAAAAAAATTGTTTGACGTTCTGTATATCATGAATAAAAGCAAGAAAAAAACCGCACTCAAAAAGCTTTACTTGTTTTCTTTAAAAAAAATAAAATGTAAACACCTGAAATATGGCACTCCAAGGTCAGAGTCTCCCTTAAACACGTTTTCTAAGGTTTGCGATCAATTTGCACCCGACGAATGTTGTTATACTTGATATTTGTGATTCAAATTTTGTTTTTATGGTGAGGTTATGTCGCCGTTTTGTTTGCTTACGAAAAATTATAGTGGCCATAGACTAAAAGCACGTGTTTGGTAATAGTGCGCACCCTTAGGGTGCACACTCTTACCACTATCCTATACCACTACTCCGCTCTCATGCGCACCCTTACAAGGGGGCATTCCCTACTCGTCATCACCGATTTCGCTCAAATTTATAGGAAATGCAGGGCTTGGCTAGAAATGAAAATATCCGAAGTGGGAACTCCAGATGGCCAAGCGTTTAGAAAATACAAATGTTTACGCGGCTCTTGCACCGTATAAGCAATTTACGTTAGCATGTTCGCCAAGCAGCGGTTGGCGTAGCGATAAGAGCTCGGACTAATAATTCGATGGTCGTGGGTTCGACTCCCCGTGCGGAGACTTTTTTTCTATCTTTTTCTCAATTTTTATATTATTCATTTTCCAATTAAGCAGAGAGGTGAATAATTAATTTTATTTATTTATTTATTTATACGTAAAAGGCATAGAAAAGGTAAAAAAAATTGGGATTTCGACTATTCAACAAGGGATTGTGAATTAGGCGCATACCAAAAGACTTTGTACATGAAAATTGAAAACTTTATTCGTTGACATTCGATGATTTACATGTGTCGGGATGATATGTATCGTAAAAAAAGAGGGCGCTCTTTGAAAAATGACCTATATGCATTTTGCGTAGGAAATAAATACATAAAATAAATTATTCACCTCTTTGCTTAATTGAAAAATAAATAATATGAAAATTGAGAAGAAGAAAAAAAAGTCTCCACAGGGGGAGTCGACCCCACGGCCATCGAATTACTAGTCCGAGCTCTTACCGCGACGCCAACCGCTGCTTGGCAAACATACTAACGTAAATGGATTATACAGTGCGAGAGCCACGTCAACATTTTTATTTTCTAAACGCTTGGCCATCTGGAGTTCCCACTTCGGGAACTTTAATTTCTAGCCAAGCCCTGCATGTCCTATAAACTTGAGCGAAATCGGTGATGACGAGTAGGGAATGCCCCCTTGTTAGCTTCAATGAAAGGTTCTCACTGCGTGCTCTTTGCAACAGAGCACCTTAAGAGTGCCTACGGGACGAGTTCTAAGTTTAAGCCTTTTTTCATACTTTTCAAGATTGTTACTTAAGATTTATATTTAAAATAATATTCCTAAATGACCAAAGCTCGATTTTAATAAGAAGTACAACTAATATTATCAAAATTGATTTTTCTAGCAATAAAACTTTTTCTGGCAAAAAAAAACCACCGATCACATTTTGGAAGCAAAAGGTTTGTTTGACGTCAAATTCCACACTGTGAGTATTTATAACAAATGTTTTAGATAAACAGTTTAAAAAATGACTCGATAGTCTATAGAAAATCGATTTCTAAACCATGGACACTTCCAACCATATGATCAGAAACAGGGTAACCGAAGGATATAGCTCACAGTTAAAGCGGCCCTCGACCTTTTCTCGTTTCCAACCAGGCAATAAAAAAAAACGATAAAACATGAAGGGACTCTACCTAGAGGCCGCAAAAATGATCAACTTCCGAAAAAAATTCTTGGGAAACGGTCGGTGAAAAAGAAACGCATTTTTTTTACACAAAGGCACATATGAGGGATTCTCCATCAAGTCAGCCACTTTTTTTCGACCATCTCAGATCTGCCCCATAATTGGTTACATCAGAGTACTACTAAAAGGCATTCTATGTTAATTTTTTAGATTTTTTAATTCAACATTTTAGAAAATGCCGTTTTTTTACAAATGAATACATCTCGGAAACTAGAAGTAACTGGAAAAAAATGTCTGTACATAAAAGTTGTAGTTTTGTGTTAGCTTTCAAGGGGACGACTTGAAATCATTTTTACGTTCCGGTAACGCTCATTTTTTACCAAAAAAGTGATAAATTATTTTTTTATTCAAAAACGGCCATTTTTTTGCTAAAAAATTACAGTCTTCCAGTATGTCTGACCGGTATAATTTTTTTATACCGGAACCTCGCTCCTTGCCTCTGGCGATTTTTTTTTGCGATATCGTCAGACATAGTGGAAGACTCTGTAATTTTTTCAGCCAAAAAAATGGCCGTTTGTGAATAAAAAAATAATTTCTCCCTTTTTTGGTAAACAATCAGCGTTACCGGAACGTAAAAATTATTTCACATCATCCGCTCGAAAGCTAACACAAAACTACAACTTTTATGTACAGACATTTTTTTCAGTTACTTCTAGTTTCCTAGATATATTCATTTGGAAAAAGAACGGCATTTTCTAAAATGTTGAATTAAAAAATCTGAAAAAATTCACATAGAATGCACTTTAATATAACCAATTATGGGGCAGAGCGGAGATGGTCGAAAAAAAGTGCCTGAATTTACGGAGAATCCCTCATATAATGAGAGCCATTTTTTCGAGCCTCTAGGTAGATGTACCCCCTTAATATGATCCGATTTTCTAAGGCAGTAGGGAGGTTAAACATTTTAATCACTAACTTCTGTTCAATTGTTTATAACAAGGACGCGAATGAATATAAAACTTTTCCTCCTTCAGGGCGGTTTAGTTCAACGTTACAAAACAGGACAATTTATCAAGATTTGTTTCCAGGTCAATAATATCGACGCTCCAACGTACATAAATTACGTAACGCACAATTTCCCAATTTCTCACCCCCCCCCCCCCCCCCCATGTAATAACCGTAACGCCTGCCTGAAACCCCCCCCCCCTTCCGATACGTAACGGGTGCTTTGTCGTCAATAATTACGTTTCTTAAAAATAAATAACTAATTATGAAAGGATCGGGTTTACACTCACTTTATGAAGTATATATTCATCTAGATTTATACCAATTTTCATGAAATTTTTTTTAATTAACCCGGATTCAGCGACGAAAAAAATTATCTTCATTGTCCCATCGATATCTCTATGAAAGGTTATCTGTAAATAAAAAGTCAACAATTTATTGATAGCTATACAAATGTGGCTATCGCTATGCGTAGCCGTTTTTTTGTTTGTTTTTTTTACAAAATGCCAACGGTTTGGACATTTTATTTTTATCTTCAAGGCCCTTTTTATAGTGAAGCAATCTTTAAAAATAGTAATGATCAAAAATTAAAAAATCGGCTACGTACAACCTTAGTCACTGTGATTACAAAAATGTTTCAAAAATTTGAAAATCGGTTGATAAGTTTTTCAGTATTCACTGACAAGGGGACAGTACGGCAGTCGGATTTTTGTAATTTTTCGTACTCATGGTACGCGAAGTTCAGAGCTCGAATATTAATATCCCAAGGCAGTTCGACGCCATATTCAGAAATTTGCGACAAAATTGACTTTGAAGTTTTCGAGCGCACTCTTATCCCACAAAGATGCAACGATATTCGAACCGGGCTCGTGGCGTACCCGGTAGCGCTCGAGTCTAGTAATCGCGGGGTCGCTGGTTCGAGTCTCACTTCGAATTTTTTTTTTTTTTTTTTTTCATTTTTTTTAAATGAAAAAACGCAAGTCATATTTTTAATTATCTCTTGATTATAAACATACATTTTCAAGTATCAATATTTATAACCAACAACATTTTTAGGATGAAAATGAAAAACGTTGGGTAAGGAATTGAATACTTTATTATTCGGTCTGTATTCGTTTGTTTTATACATCGGGTGTAATGTTACACGAGCCAGAGTGATAACCATCGTAGAAACAAGGAAAACAGTCATTTTCACGGCATCTCGCACACCGTACAAACGCTGCATTGTTACATTCGCAATGTTTTTTCAATACATCGATCGGAAAACAAACTTCATTCACGTTCATGAAGATTTCTCTTTGATCGCAAAGTTTCGAAGCAAACCACGCATATCTGATCATGTTATTGAAGACCGGAGAAGACAACTGATGATGAACAATAGAATGAATTTTTATGCAATCTTCTCTATCATTAATTTCACGTCCTTCTTCAATCAGGTAGGCGCAGTTCTGCAGACGCTTTATGAAATTTTTTACTTGGCGGTAAAAATACACGTCACAAGGTTGCACTAATGGAGTGCATTTTGGTGGAATTACCTGCACCGTGCAAGTAGGCAGACGCCTGTCATTTCGAAACACCTACATCACGGTATCGGTTTGGCCTCCCCAGGAATCGATAATTAAGAAAAACTTTTCTTTTTTTACGTAGGGTTTCAAAACGTTGATTAAAAAATCTTTGTATAACTTTGTAGTCAATTTTCCCGATTTCGATGACGTGATTACGACGTTTCCGTATTTTTTTAGGTACTGGTCGACCGATTTTTGAACTCGGGGACCAAATGAACCTGTTGTTTCTTGTAGGCATACGAACACCAGGGGCAACAATTTTCCTGATAGGGTGACAGAGTACTGCGCAGTATAGGAATGGGTGACTTTATTCATATTCTGCCGCTTTACCAGCACTACTTTTGATCCTTTGGTCGCCCGAGTTCTGTCAAACGTCGACTGGTATTGGCATCCTGAAAAAAATAGAAAAGGAATAAATTGAAAATACTATATACGAAAGTCTGCATTAATTTATTATGGAAAATGAGAACAAATTTTGAATACCTGTTTGGTCTGTATTAATGACGAAATCGGGACCAGACTTTGGTATGACATCACGAGCCTGGATACGAAAATCTTCTGCAGCAGCCAGGATTTCATCCCGCGTTGCGGTTTCTCTTTCCGTTACAAACTTCGTGATTTTTCTTTGGCGAATTCGATGTCTCCATTTAAATTTCACAACCCACCTATCGGAAGCTTTGAAATCAAAATTTTCAAATTGACTCGCAGCCGATAAAACCCACTGCTGCAAGTTCCGGGTTGTAACTTGTTGGTTGTTCTGTCGCGCTTCCTCAAAGCAATCGTAAGTCCACGAATCGACGGTCGCGTATTTGTCTGTCATGGTTCCTCCGCTTTTTACATGTTTTTCCCATTTTGGCAATTCCTCCATGCGCTTTAAGCGGCTGCACCCGTTTTTTTGCAAAACTTTTAGGCTCCATGTCGGATGTGCTCGAACTATATTGATAACTTTCCTTTTATAATTCAGCGGAATATTGTCCGTGTACGATTTCGCCCTTTTCTCCTCTGGCTCATAATTTTCAGAAGAATCTTCGTTGTCAGATGCAGGTTCGTCAAAAGCGTATTCTTCGTCCAATTCATCAAGCATAATTAGTTCTTCATCCGTTACAAACTTTTTTTCGTGTAAAGTTTGTACTGTATAATGGAACAAGTCTTCTGCTAGTAACATTCCCTCTTCAGTAATTACCTCCGATGGTGTTGGTGCCACAAGATTATTTTGTGTGAGAATTTGCTCGTAACATACGAGGGCATCCTTCAATCGTAATTTTGAAACTTCACTGCACAAAGAATATTCAATATCATCTTGTGCCGTCGAAGGCCCAGGCACCTCGTCGTCTCCCACGCCCGACATTTTGATCTTTTTTTATCGAATATTCTACAAAATCGTGCACCACGCCGAAAAACAGTACTTGCTGCTCCGAAAACCAACGGCCGAATGCTACTTCAAACAGGCATTCCTTACGGAAGACGCCGTATCCCTTCCACCCGTTCTGGAATTCCCAGAAATCTTTGGTGCACAAGCAGCTGTGCCCGCTTCGCAGGTAGTTGATCAGGACAAAGGCAAACGATGTACGCAGAACTGGTATTCACAATATCGACGGTTGCCAAAGCAAGCGATATATTCACATATTTCAACATTTATTCTTCTATTTATATTCCTATTAATCTACAAGGGAGTTTATGTAAATATTATTACTGGATATTTTTACGTCGCCTATTCGCAATTTCAAGCAAGAGATAATCAAAAATAAGATTGCATTTATCATTGACAATTATAATTACATATATGTGAATTAGCATAGATTTTATGATTTTTATCCCGGGATTATTTATTTATTTTTTTATAAATAATCACCTATTGTTATATATAAATAATATATGATCATATATGAGAAAATATATAATTATGTATAACTATAATGAATTTTGTACATAAATAACTATATATGGATTTCGTTCATATATAAACATATATAGATATATTATATTAATTATATATAATAATATGTGATTATATACAACAAAAATTTATCGGGATATTTAAATGACGGAGGTATGCGAATTAAAAAAAAAAATTTCGAAGTGAGACTCGAATCAGCCACACCGCGATTACTAGACTCGAGCGCTACCGGGTACGCCACGAGCCCGGTTCGAATATCGTTGCATCTTTGTGGGATGAGTGCGCTCGAAAACTTCAAAGTCAATTTTCTCGAAAATTTCTGAATATGGCGTCGAACTGCTTTGGGATATTAATAATCGAGTTCTGAACTTCACGTACCATGAGTACGAAAAATTACGAAAATCCGACTGCCGTACTGTCCCCTTGTGAGACAAGCTCGAAGAAAGTAGTTTCGACAAAATCGCGATCAAAGTTTTCGTTCCGTTTTTCTTGATATAAAGTTAGGTTTTTTCTACAATATTGATACTTACATAAAAGTATAAATTCGTGGGCGATCCGATAATTTTTCATCTTCGTTATATTTCTCTAAATAATAAGAGCTAAATAAATAATAAGAGCACTTCATCTATTCTAAACGATGAGTTAAAAAATTTTTAAACTTGCACTTGCAATTTTGCTATTTCTGGCAGTTCAAAAATCGTGACGTAACGCAAACCTCGACCCCCCCCCCCCCCCCCCGTACGTAGACCGTAATGCCAGACCGACCCATCAATTGCGTTACGTAATTTGTGTACGGCCCTGCAAAATCTGCAAAATTCGGTTTTACCTCGATACCTCAAAAAGAGATCTCAATATCGACTTAAGGTTGTTGCTAAACCCTTTTTGAAGGGTGGGGAGAGAAACGAAGTTCCTATGCTTGTTGTGTGACGTCACCAGTGCCAACTTATTGTAGAAAAATATGAATGACGTGTACAACGGAATAACGAGAAC
Organism: Ophion costatus; assembly: GCA_951751655.1. Lineage (NCBI taxonomy): Eukaryota > Metazoa > Arthropoda > Insecta > Hymenoptera > Ichneumonidae > Ophion > Ophion costatus. The sequence continues at coordinate 4,792,468 of OX632362.1, read as the reverse complement.
ATTTTCAAATGTACGGTAGATAATCGTAATGATTATTCACATATTTGGCAATTTGAAGGAGTCAAGACTATCCGAAAATTAAATGTTGACCTTTGAAAATTCTATTAAAATAGACACGAGTTTCGGCAACGGCGTACGGTTCTGTCGTAATTGGAAGGTGTTAGGTTGACTGTAGTGACTATCAGAGGTCGCAGCTGTGTTGCGCGCATCTCGTGCCGGTCGGCGTTTTCAGAGGTTATGTCAGAGCGCAAGGAGGCAACGAATGATTCAGAAAAAAAAAACATTAGCGCGCCGCAAAGTTTCCGATGGAAAAAATGATTTGTCAGTGCTCGTGCCCACAAGCAGCGTACTATGCTCACCGAAGATAGAAAAAAGGGAATACATCATAATAAACAAATAAATAGGTTCCCCTTAGTTGCATTTGGCTCTAACGTATTTGAAATTGGCCAGCTAGGTTTTCGATTGGTTCTGCTATTCTCATAGTTCCGACGTCGCCACATTTGGATACATACAGTCCGACCCCCCAATAAGAACAAAAAACCCCCAAGGGGAAGAGTTTTAGAGTACCCCCACCAGGCGCGCGCTCCGCGCTCGCTGACTCTTTCTGACTCTCCCTCTATCTTTTCGGCATGCGAGATTCTGAATAAGAACGGCCGCTTCAACGAATTTCAACTTGTAGCCCATGCCCAAGCAGTTCTTTATCGCATTTGTTCTACTTAATGAATAGTTTTTTTTCAATATTACTCATACATATTAGTAATTGAATAATAGTGAGTGATCACCAACGATATAAGATGTCACAGAAGAAACGAAAAATAGACTGTTGTTTATGAAAAATATTTTGTTGTAAACCCAACCAAAGTGTGTACCGCAAAGTAGTATTAATTCCACCGAAAAAGAAGACATTGAAAAACTCCATTTCTCTGGGACTTCATATTCAATGGAGGAGTTCGGCTCCCTCGAAAATATTCAACCTCCAGTTGAATGCCCCATGGATCAAAATGACTCAACACAACGAAAATAATTTTAATCATTTATCTAAATCTTTGGCTATTTTGTACGACAATCTTCAAATATACAGACATTACTTGTTATACATGGAAATAAAATTTTTATAATTGACTCGAAGAATGCATGCGTTTGATTAACAAAGAGTGTTGGTTGGCGTATTATATAGCAACATTTCGTCATAGTATAACGAGAATGGTTTTGAACGGAAATGTACATTATAATATTTATCTCATTTGACTCTTCTAAGCTGTCCTAGGCTGGGCGTTCTTATTCAGAAACCCGCACGCGAAATGACTCGAGCTCGAGGTTCGAGTCGGAGTGTGGGAAGCGTTCTTATTGCGGGCGTTCTTATTGGGGGGGGGGGGGGGGGTCCGACTGTACTCCTCGACAAGTTTCACTTTTTCGTAAACAGGTCGCATATTTTTCATACATTTTCATCAATTAGATCGGTTACCCAAATCGGTAACCTACACACAATATTCGTTTTTTTGGTCACTTTCTTCATAAATGCGGAAGGTATACGTGAGAAACAAAAATGGTAACAACGTTGCCCAGTATAACCAATGCGATCAAGTGGAGATTGATGTAAACTTTAAAATTTAATATTTAATAAACGAGTGCGGACACTTCTGTTGTCCTGTTGCCAGTATATTCAGAAAATATACCATAACGATTAGTAAAATTTTCATTAATATCTATTTACCCCAATATTTTTAAGCAACAACGTTAAAATCCACACAGATGTTGTAGAACATCCCCCCCCGTCCCCGCATCACCTGTACCTAATATCCAATCAAGAATATGTTGATACAATTTCATAATAAGACATAAAACGGAATTTTTAAGAAAAGAATCGTTATCCGGTCACCATATTGTCAATTTTGTTCTGAGGATCAATTCTGCAAGTATAATGAATACAGGGAAGCCGAAGAAGAGAGATCCCCGACATTTTGCGAAACCTTCATCCATTCGTCTGGAATCGTAGTAAAACCGAATTCTATACTTAACTCTATGAAGTAAAACTCAATACTTTTTCTTATTTTATCATCTTATAATAAATAGTCCGAAAAAAAGAAATGTTTGGTATTTATTAGCGACCTCGTTATGTGCAATTAAACGCAAGCTCATTTCTGACATTACAAACCTCTCTAGACCCCTTAAAAAGTAGGTCGAGGGCCCGCAGCGACGAATCTCGCGAAGCAATTATTCCCCGAGTACCGCGGTTCTTGCTCAAAGCATAATTACTGCATAATAACTTCTAATGGGTTTCGATTCGTACCATTGAGGCGAAAGGTTTAATGTAGTCGTACCAGTCGCCGAACAACGCCCCTCTCTCTCTCTCTCTCTCTCTCTCTCTCTCTCTCTCTCTCTCTCTCTCTCTCTCTATCTTGATTTTCTCTCAGATGTATTGGCAACCTTACTCCCTAAGAAAATTTCGCAGATATTTCTGTATATATATATATATATATATATATATGTCGTATATACTTGTATATACTTGTACACGATTAAAGTATATCGTCGTATCTGGTGTAAGTATCCTTTGGACTCGAAATCATTTGTTCGTTTTTTTTTACCAGCAACACGTTACGTTTCATCTGTATCTGAATACTGTGAAACGTGGGACTTGTTGTGTTATCGATATTGCGTAGGGTGCAAGTACGCGTGCCTGAAACGCTGACGTAACTTGTTGATGATGCTTGGGGGCAAAACAGCAGGAAAAGATTGCGTATGTGATCAGCTGATCGCAGAGGGCGCTACTGAACGGAGCGAATGTAGCAAGTAGCAAAACGAAAAATCGTCACCCGCTCGGGTCGCCGGTAATTGTATTGAAAGATTAAAAAAGCACAATTTACCGATCTTTTTACAGAGAAGCGATAGCAGACGATTCACAATTGCATGAAAATTAACTGAAATATAAATGATACGTTAATTACTGCAGAATCGCGTATCGTGAATTTTGTCCTTTATTCGTTTTATTTTTTGTACCTTGATGCAAAGTGACAGGTGTACCACTTGACTTAAGGGGCTATACCAGTGTGACACTTTCAAAATATTGATTTTTTTTGCCTTTTTCGACAGTTTATACTTTCAAGAATATCCTGTGAAAATTTAAAGGCCGTATCTCTTATACTCCCCGAATGGCAGCATTCTAAAGAGCAACCGCTCGTAGGTATCAAATGCCCCATCTGCCTGGAAGCGGAGCTCGGAGCTGACGTGTTATTACCTGAATCTTTCGGCATCGTAAACGGTACATAATGAAGAGGGGTCATAGGTGGAGGGGACTCTATAGGGCCATTTGAAAATAGGGTTGCCATTTAAAAGGTATTCTGGACTCGTTCAACGCAGTTATTCTGAAAGTGTCTGTTTAGTTTACTCGCAGCTGATGTGCACTGCACAACAGAGCGAAAATGAGTAAAAGCAGTTCAAGTTCGAATAAAAAAGGTTCTCACGATACTCCTGTCCAGAGATCCAGAAGCAAGAAGAGGAAATTTTCGGGAAATCGGTACACGTATGAGTAATTAAACACGTATACACGTGTGATGAAATTATAGTTGATCATACCCATGGATACTGTTTCATCCAGTTTTACTCTATTTTTAGTGCAATTAGCACTTTAGTTGTATGTAAACACTTCAAGAAAGAAGCTGAAATTTTCGGGTGGAGATTCCGCAGGGATTAATGAGATTTAAGGCAAAAAAGAAGCGTCGAACTCTGCGTTAGTGAATTCCACAGACCTTTGTTTTTGCCTGTAAAGCTATACCATCTATGAGAAAGCTCCGTTCGAAAATTTGTGAGGTTATGTTTGTCTTGTGCATCCCTTCCGTTGTAGACTGGGGTAAAAAAAAACATTTGTATGACAAAAAAAAACGCTTTTGTGAAATGTGTACTAATATTCGAACCGTTTATGAAAGCAACTGCTAAAACGCTCTTAGAACTACTTCAGCGATAACGATTGTCGAAATGAAATTGAGAAATAAAGCGATAAAACGCTATGAATTATTCATTGTTTTTGTAAAGTGCATAGCCTGATATTCTACGTTTGGTAAAAGGGTCTTGACGTTCATTGAACATGTCTCCTTGACATTTATCACTGCTTAGTGGAGCTCGAGACTAAACATACGATTCTATTATCAGTTTTATTAAACATACACAACTGATAAGCCTCGAGATAAGGCTCCGCTGACTCTTCCCTCCTTAGGTACTCTTCGAACAGTAACTCGTTGCAACGGTGCGAAAAGGGTGGCAAAATGAGTCTCAAATTTGCCAGCAATCTGTCATTCATGTTTACCGAAGGTCCAACCATCCTCGGTAGATACAAATTGGCTAAAGACGCCGGCTTTACAGCTGTAGAAAGTGGTTTTCCGCTCGGATTTAGCGTTCGAGAAGTTGTCCAAGCTAAAACTGATGCCAACGTCGACCAAGTTCTCATCAATGTTTTTACTGGTAGGAATACAGCTTTTGAAAAATCGGAGATTAAGTTTTGTCGATGCACTGGATTTTTTATAACACCGTTTTCGTTGCAAGAGCTCTAAAAATTCCGACTCAGGACCCATTGTTTTCATTTTGAAGTTTTCAATTTGCACAATGTTGGACATTTTTATTATCTGTTTTTTTTAAACCTCAGATCTAGGAATTTGCGGATCTTGTAGACTGTTGTTTTTTATAATCTCCAATTTGAATGCTAGAACTTCTAATAGTTCTGGCGGTCAGCGGATTGTATCCAGAGCTGAAGTTCGCAACGTTGGAATGCAGCAAAATTTTATCATATTTTGATTTCCTCATTTTCATTAATATGCCAGATATTTGTTTGCCGATTTCAATCGCAAATCTCCGATTAAGCATATTGAAAAGTGGTTGAGTGTTTTTTAGAGTGCAAATCTTCCAAAATGAATTTAGGCAAGTAAATAAAAAACTTTTATTGCATTCCAACGACGCAACCTCAAATCTGTAAATTGTTTTTGTTTTCAACTTTTCAATTGGCACAATGCTGCACATTTGTATCAGTTCTTTTTTCATCAGAATCATAAGATTTGGTAAATTCAAGATAATGTATGGAATGTTTTGGTTCATGCTCTAATTTCCAATAATGCTGTAGTTTTTAATAGCTCAGTTTTTATCTTCTAAAGCCAACATGTCCAGAAAAATCGAGCTTATGGTAGATTGTTTTTCTTTCGACTGGTCAAATTTTCACACTATTGCACATTTTTGTAGCTCCATTTTTCCCTGAACCGGAGATCTAAAAATTCCAGCTTGGATAGACAGTTTTTTACTCTCAAATTTTCTACAATATGGTAAACTTTGAATATGTTTTTTCTCAAGCCTCTGAAAATGTTAGCTCACGACCAATTTTCTTTGTTATGAATTTTTCAATGTGCCACAACCTTGAATCGCTTGATTTTTGGACTAATTCTAAAATCTTTAAAAATTGTCATCAATACCTAATTTTGTTCTCCCTTAATTCTCGACTTATTACATTGATAGAGAATTTCAACGAGTTCAATAAAGAAGAAGACCTCCCCCATTACAGATCTTCCCTCAACCGAAATTATGTTCGTTCTTAAATTAGGTCTGTTGAAGTCTAATATTTAATATCGCAGTAAAGCTTTTTTCTTGTTGTTCGCTGTAGGCGATGTTACCAAAGGGGAATTGGGCTTCGCTGCTATTCCCGGCGAGGAGACCGAGTTCAAAAAGAGCATAGACCTCACTATTGAGTACGCGAAAGCGTTGAACTGCAAAAAGTTGGTATAAAAAAAGTTTGTTTCACGCACATTTTTTTTTCCATTGAGAAATCTTGGCCTTACAATCGCTTTTCGATAGGATTCACGTGATGTCCGGTAAAGTGGAATTTCCCACCATCGCGCATGATAAAGTTTACGAGTCCAATCTCAGATACGCAGTGGAAAGGTTTGAGTCTGAAGACATCGTCGGTCTAATCGAGCCTATAAACAACATTACGGTGCCCAACTATTACATGAACAGTTTTGAGAAAGGTGAGTACAATAAATCTTGCGCAATTCTAATTGCAGTGAATTTGCAAGTCTTTGCTGGAATTGCAAGTGAATTTGCAAGAATTGCGAGTCAAGATGCTATCGACGGTTCATCCCAATGAGGCTAACCATGTTAAATCCGGTTTTACAGTGATGTGTCGCAAATTGCCGGTAAGATCAACTTGAAACTTCTAAAACATCGACGTGAAACATAAAACATCAACTTATAACTTGTAAAACATCCCTGTATAAGAGATGACGCACCAAAAATAGCTGACATCTGATTGAAAAAATGGTATTGAAGTTTGCCACATTGGAACACACCGAAAATATATTTTCTTCGTGTTCTCGGATTTTATTTAGCACGTTTAGGCTGCGTCAGTCACCGGAACATTTTTGAGAATCCTTATTAACCCTTTGCACTCGGGCCTTTCTCGCTTTTTATTTTGTTGACTTTTTCGTTCTCTTTCTCTCTATTTTTTTTGCAGGTCTCTTTGATCATAAATCAAACATTCATAACCAAAAGCATAAAAAATCTTAGAATACAATAAAAAATCAAGAAATTAAAAAATCTAGAGGAATTTTCGTTTGTAACGACGCAAACTTCAACACCATTCGAAAGAAAAAAAAATTTCAACCTTTGCCATAACAGATAGCTCGAGGTTTTCCAAATTCATCGTAATCTGGAGGCCATGTAGTTAATCTCGTTTTGGTTTCCATCTATTCAGATATAACCAATATCTTTGAGAATTCCCAAAACCTTCCTGAATTGGACTGGAATGGTGGTAAAACCAGTTTGGACATTGCCTCATTGCGAAGCAGTGCCAGTATTGTTCACCTGGGAATAAATTATCAGAAAGGCACTCATTTTTTTTAAATTATGGATACATTCCATCGATTTGGGGTTCTTTTCCCTTACGTGCCCACTTTATTCAAACACTTTTCCCTACCTTGCTGTCTACTCTCCCTGTTCTATCGCATTCACCGTGATATTTTTGCCACGGGCATAGAAAAACTGTGGAAAACCTATACCAATACAGCTGGTCCCAGTCTCGGAGCTGCGTTGCTTTTCCTTGCGAAACAAATCCCGGGCTACAGGTAATACAGACACGGGATACTCGGGTACCACTTCGTGTGCAATTGAAGTATTTATTTGTTTACGAGACGCCGTATCTGGGCTCCAAACTTTCGACCTTCCAATTTCTAGACCAGCCCATTGCTGAAATGTCCTCCTTTTATAACCTGTACACATAATAAAACTGTAAACTTTGCGTGTAAATCTGTGAACATTAAAAATATTTGCAAAAAATCATTGAGGCATGACGGATAGGTTATATAATGCATTTACAGGGTTGTTTAACGGATTATTGTTATATTATTTATATTATTATAATATTAACGCACTACTGACTCGGCAATTCCCTACATTTTCCAGGTTTTCCATGCAGGTTTTGCAAATCACCCAGATTAGGGTCAAATAAAGAACACCTTGTTTTCATCATATATATATTTTTTTAAATTGAAGATCACAAGTTAAGTCTCGTTTCAACCATACTAGTCTTGTAAACGTCTCTCCGTCTCCCCGTCCGGTTATCTGACGAATAAGCATATGTTATTCGTCTGGACAGCGGCTCAGTTCACGCCGTATTTCCAGTAGCCGTATATATTCTTGTGTTCGTGTAAACTATTATAGTATCCGGACGAATAACATACATATATAATCGTCCGGATAGAATGTGTTAAATTGTTAAATAAACTATCCGGAAGAATAATTTACACGTAGTCATTCGAAGAAAATCTTTATAATTTTGTTTGGGTTTGGGTTGGTTGTGTTTGGGTTTGGGTTGGTTAGTTGTGTTTGTGTTGTTTGGGTTGGTTGGTTGTGTTTGGGTTTGGGTTGGTCAGTTGTGTTTGGGTTTTGGTTTGGTGGGGTTTGTGTTGTTTGGTTGTGTTTGGGTTTGGGTTGGTTAGTTGTGTTTGGGTTTTGGCTTGGTGGGGTTTATGTTGTTTGGGTGTGTTTGGTTTGGGTTGGTTGGTTTTGTTTGGGTTTGGGTTTTCTGGGTTCGTCTTTTGGGGTGGTTTGTTGGCGTTTGTCATTTTGGGTTTGGGTTGATTTGTTTGGTATTGTTCGTTAGCCACCGTCCGGACGAGTTACATACGCTTATTCGTCCGATAACCGGACGGCTAGCCTCAGCGAAAATGATATACGTAGAAATAGCGGGGAATCATTTTTGTGAAAAAAAAATCATAAGATTTTTAACAGACTTGAAAAAACAAAGGATATTCTTAATGCGATCCTTTTATCGAAAAATTATGTCGAACTGGATAATATATTTTTTTTCAAGATCGAATATATGGAAATGTTAAAAATAGAAATGAAATTTTAAAAAACTCAAATTCGAACAATAATTTAAACATTGTAGAGTCGAAGAAATACATTAAAAGCAAATACAAAACCTGTTCTTCATTATAATCCGAATTATTTATGTCGCTGACAATAAATGAAAAATAAATTAATGAAATAAATAAATAAATAAATAATTAATGATTAATTATAAATAATAATAATGAATTATAAATTAATAAATTAATGAAATAAATAAATGAAAAATAAATAAAACTTATCTATAATAATAATGATGTAGCTGTGCATCGGCGGATCGAATGCAAATGTGTAGAGATTTACAGTAAATTGGTTTTCAGTTTTTTCAATATTCAATGTTTGCTCCGGACATAACGTTTTTGTATACAATGAAGAATAATATGAATTTTAAAAAATATTTATTTTTATGCTTTTCAGTTTTTTGTTTCAAGTGGGTTTCATTTTTCGTAATTCTTGCAAAGTGTACATTCTGATAAAATTGCCGACAATTTTCAAAGTTCTCTGATTATTCTAAGAGAAAATAAATTCCCTGAGTTTTTCCGGATTCGCCTGTTTTCCATCAACGTAACAGCCACGATCATGCATCTAGAGTTATTTAGTGTATAAGTTATTAGATAGAAATATGGCCAGCGTATCATCTCCATAAAGTGACGTATAAATGAGACGATTTTTAGAGCCGTAATTGTAGGTGAAAAGTTCGGTAACTTAGCTCGAAATGTTACCAGTATACTGCGATGTATCTTTCCTTCATTATAGACGAAAAACCATTAATTGTTAAGTATTAGGCTTGGTGAAAGGAATACCTTAAATGCAAAAACACGTTCGCTTGGTGTTCCAGGTCTGGCACTCGTTAAAGAAATCAACAGCCCTCATTTGAGATTGATGCTCGATATCTTTCACTTGCAACATCTGCGTGGAAACATAACGCACACGATTAAGGATTATTTCAGCTACATCGGTACGTGAGTTCCCAGAAAAATACGAGCCGCTATTCAGTATTTTAGTAAGTTTAGGTCGCGATTCCACAGTAAACTCAGTAAAACTGCTTCCCACTTGGCCTGCTTGGCCGCGCACGACGGCACGCGGCTGAGCGATCACCCATTCGAGTATTGGCCCAGGCCAACGCAGCTCGACATGGGATATCGTCAAAGTCGCGCACCGAACGCGCGTTAACTAATCTTGTTTAGTGATGCTGTAACTAGAGCATGGATGCCGGTTTTCGGTAATATCGAAAAACCGGAATACCGGACCAAAAGTCCGACATTGAAAAACCGATATTGCACTCGAATAATACCAATGTTTCGATATCAGAGTTGAAAAATTCAAATATCATTATAATCGTTATTGTTTCCATTGAAGTTATTGGGGTGTTGAATAAGTTCTCACTCTTTTTTCGTTAAAATTAAAGCTTTAGTTGAAACAGACATTCCTGATGCTTTCAAACGTGTTTCGAAGCTGTTGTGTGATCGACTCGTAATGATTCTGCAAGTTCAGCTAGGGTCTGACGCAAGTCTCCATGAATATCCCAAATTCAAAACATCAAAATCATTATCTTCGAAGCGTCTAAAGCAATCTCTGCATGTTGTTTCCGACAGAGCATGGTCGACGTAAGTCTCAAGAAGAATTCTGTGTGCTCCAGCTGCAGATTAAAAAAAAATAAAGTAGTGCAGTAAAATTCCCCGCAAATACCCCTTCTTTGGCACGAAATTTCACATGTTCAACATGTAACTTTTCGTTTTTTTTAATCTATATATATATATTGTACACAGAACATTGAAATTGTTTTGTTTTAACGCAACTATAAATAGACAATATTTCGGACGTCGGTCGCAAGGGATCTGATCGCTACTTATCTACAATAATCCCGCGGTGGCTCTTTCTCGTGCCCCAGGACATCGATGAGACTCTTTAATCTGTTGGTGCTGATAGTCTTCACGACGCTTGGCCGGCCAGTCCAAGTGGGTCGCTCTTTGCTCCGACAGGAAATATTTTTGATTAATTTCCCTTGAATGGAGAGTCCCTTCTCGCGCGACGTCTCGCTCTCGGTGGTCCTGGGGCGAAAGAGACCGATCGCCATACGCACGAATCCAACTAGTCCTAATGGGAGGAATAATCCCCTCCCCTATCTCACGAGGTATTCGCATCGGCGCGACACAAACTTTTAGGGGGCATTCTCATTTGACGAGATAGAGAGGAGGAATTTTCAAATTGTCACTGTTACAAACACTATGAAGAAAAAAGTTTTTCACACTTCGGCGAAATGACATACACTGAATTTAAAGCTTGCTCATAGTGCTCCTTCAAAGATGCGTTGCCATCTTAAACTACACGCACGCAGTTCCGGTAAAGCCATCCGTTGGAAAATAGCGAGAACTTTTTCAACGTCCTAATATTTTTACTTGTTTTTGTTTTATTGCGTTTAACAGCCTTAAAGTATGATTACCTACATTAATTATTTCCGAAGTTTCAACTCATTTATCCGTGGGTGTGGAATCAGGAAGGCTTTTTTCTTCCGCAGCTTACGCCGGACCTTACACATTGTACAAAGTAAGGTCGTCTCTGAAAGACGAAACTTTCGATGCCCTGTTCTTTTTGCAGTCATTGTTTCAACAATCTCAATCTCGTTAATTGTAGTCGACTTGCATAAAACTTCCTAATTTTAATTTCGCTTGTTTACTACTTATTTCATTTGCATAAAAGTTCCTTTTTTGGTTTATTTATTTTATATCGGGGGGAATATGCTTATAAGTGTATAATCAATGAAGATCTCGACTGAAGACTGCGATTTAAAAAAATACTGTGGTTTCACTCAGCTAGACACTCAGCCCCGGATCTAGGGGGGGGGGGGGCAAACCGGGGTACCTGCCCCGGGCGGTAATGTAAGCGGGCGCCAAATTTATGTTAAAAAAAAAATTGTTTCACTAAAGCGCCTGGCATCCAGGGCGCTTGGTGAAAGTGAGTTTCGATGGTCTCGCGACCCTAGCCATCGAAAATAAAACTGCCTATAGGACAAACTTTGATGAGCAGATTCAATAGATTCTTTCGCGGAAAGGAAAGCTCGACGTGTAACGCTGTAGCAAGATTAGATAGTAAAATTGTCTTGGACCTAAAGATTGAAGGCGTGTGTACAGTCTGGCTTGCGCGTTGTCTACACTGGTTGTATGCATCCTATATTACTGTCACATACGGAAAAGTTATTAGCAAATAGGCAGTAAAGAGCGCAAATTTATTAAAGGATTTTGATTCTCCCGGTGACGAAAAATCTTACCCAGTATATTTGTTGTGGGAGCGTTTAAAAAATCAATAACCTCAAATGCTGGAGGGAAGGAGCGTCATGTCAAGTTTTTGCCTCGGCTCGGAAAAATCACAGATCCGGGGCTGCATACACTATTATTTCTACAACTTCCATCTGCACTTTCAAGCTTCTAACGTTTTCAATCAAGATTTCCCATAAATATCGGAAAATGTCGAAACCCCGGTATTCCGCTGTTACAACTTGTCGATACCGAAATAATACCGGTAATAAAAAAGTTCCGATAGTCCAAGCTCTAGCTGCACCGCAAAATGGTAGTAACGAGAGAAAAATAATGTTGCAAACAGGTCACGTACAAGTGGCACAGGTGCCGGACAGGCACGAGCCCGATACACAGGGGGAAATCAGCTACGAGTACGTATTCTCGTTACTCGAGAAGGCAGGATACAACGATTATGTAGGCTTGGAGTACAAGCCAAAAACAACAACGGTTGAAGGCCTCAAGTGGATGAAGAAGTTTGGATTCGCACTCTGAAGCCACGCGATGTGCCGTTTTCAATCAACGTCTTCCAACGGATTCAGCAACACCTTCGAAAGGGTCATGGACAATATTTCGCATTTTCATCGTTTCTTAATCTTTCGATTTATTGTTCTGATATAATACAGATAAACTGTAATTAAATATATTCTTCATTATTATTATTATTTCTTTGTTCTTCTTAGTGATCATCGCGCTCCTTTTGCTTGTCGTCTAATCAAACATCAGACACATCGCATTCATATGGAATATTCGAAGTAACACATTTTTTTTTCTCCACATCCACAGGTTGGGAACATTCCGTACAAAAATTTAGTGATGCAATCGCTCACCTCTCTCGTTACGCCCGGAGCTGCTCTCCCACATCTACAGTAGACGCAAACTTTGATGCATAGGCGAGAGATATAACGCGAAACAACCGACACAGTGATTGTCCCCGAAGCCGCACGCCTGGCTCTACCCATCATAGTCAATCGAGCGAAAAAAACGTTTGATGCGCGATGTTTCTTTATTTGCTTCCTCGATGTTCGGAAGAGCCGGTCGTGGCTGAAATACTGCTGCAAGTTGTCGTATTCGAAGCCTCATCATTTGGGCGGAATAAAAAAAAAATGCAAATTCAAATCTTCCCATCAGTTCAGTCATTAGCGTAACTGCATTGACGCATCATTTACGACCGATAAGTTGTACGAGTGGCTTATTTTTAAAACCCGTCATGATAAATATTTCGGCAAATATGAGTGCAAAATTGAATCGTCGGATACAAACTTTAGAAAGGGTTTCGACATGCCAAAAAATTTAGTTGCCTGCATGTCCGGTGCATACCTTGATAATTATTCATTCAAGTTATAGTACGTATTGAGCGACGATGTTTTTTTCCTTTCGATTTAAATGCGTATATCGTCCGATCTGATTTTTTGCTGTTGTTCTTTGCGGGCTTGGCAGTTGAACAGGCGAATTTTCGTGTACAAACGCAGACGCGTATCGGAGTGAGCGGGGACTCTGCTACCGTTTTTAAAATATCGATTACGATGTATCGCTATAAAATTTCGTCTTTCTCAAAGATCGATACGTCGAAACGTGACGATATTGTGCAGAATTTGCCTTGCTCGGTCGATCTTTGAAAAGCGATAAATATTTATAGCTCGTTACTTAAAATGCGACGTTAATTAACAGCTAAGATGTCGGTTGATGTCAGACGGTTTCTGTCGAATCCACCAGAGGCTCGTTAGCGTCTATTGTAGGCCCTACGACAGCAGTGCTACGGGAAAATCACAATTTTCGATTAGTATTTCAATCATAAACCATTCGAGAAAAACAATAACGAAGCGACGAATGTTCAAAGCTGCGTTTTCTTGTGTGCAAACGTTTCACAAGTTTTAGACAGTTGCAATCTTTTGATAAAATTTCTAACGAAAATGCAAAGTTTTGTCAAGCTTTTGTTATACAAGGAATGTTAATGTATTATAAGAATATCATATTCTCAAAATTATATTTAAAATATCAAACATGGTATATATATATTTAGATTATAGTACATAAGAATATTGTCTGTTAAGGGGTTAGGCTACTGTGGAAACTTCGAAAAACCGATAGTCACTTGAAGCAACTAAATTGAAGAGGAAGGCCCAACGTCTGGTGCAGGTATAGCACATTCGAGGCAAACTTATGATTACAACGATAGAACGGCTGGTATAACTAGTTAACCCTCCGGCTGTAACCTTTTTTTCGACTACGCCGCAGGCGACCTATGACGATATCGCCATCTGGTATTTTTAACCCACTGAGGAGTGTCCAAAGTTCTCAAAAAATTAAGAGAATCAGTTGTGGGTCTCGCCTCAACAGTCCAGCAGTTTCCATTCCAAAATGTTAAGCAATTTGCGAATAGAAATTTATAAACAATGCAAAACAGACAAAAATACGGGTGAGGGTAAAAATGTCGAATGACTAAATATAGAACGACAAAGATTTCGAAACGGCAGAATTGTGAACTCTCAAAATAAGGAAGGTTAAATTATTCGAAATTTTATCTTTCGACTGATAAAAAAATCGAATGACCATAAATCGAATCATTATTTATTGGAGAGCTAATTTATTCGAAAACGAATATTCAGATTGTCTGCAATTCGGAACATAAAAATACAGTATTGAAAAATGTAGAACGCCCATATCTCGGAAACAGAAAATAGCGAGTGCCTAATATGCGTAATACCGTCTATGGCGAAAAGCAATATATCGAAACGCAAAATGTCGATGGCCCGAAATGTCGAACGCCGAAAGGTCGAACGGCCAAAATGGGGAAGGGTGGGGGGAAAAATGTCGAACGATCGATATGCAGATGGGCCAAAATGTCGAATTCGAAAATGCCGAATGTTCGAATATAGATGATGGGTCTTACTAGAGTCTGTAAAGTCGAAAATAACAATTACGAATATGAACATATCGGAAGTTGATATATAGCGAAAAACAAAAATCAGATTTAATAAAATAGCGAAAAACACAATATCGATGGGCCTGTATGCATAACACCAAATAATTCGAGACGACGATTCTCCGAATTAAAAAAATTTGCGACGGTTCACAATGCAGAAAATCATTAAAGCGAACGGCCAAAAAGTCGAGTGGTTAAAATCGCGAAGGGTCAAAATGTAGAACGGCCCGGATGGCGAATCGAGCAATACGTTACTTGCGCTTCAGAGTGAAGCTGCGAGATGGCGCTGTCGGTCAGTCGGCTAAAATATCGTAAGGTAGTCATCCCACGTGACGGGCCCCACCACGTTCGTCATTTTGGCCGTTCGACCTTTCGGCGTTCGACATTTCGGGCCATCGACATTTTGCGTTTCGATTTATTGCTTTTCGCCATAGACGATATTACGCATATTAGGCACTCGCTATTTTCTGTTTCGGAAATATGGGTGTTCTACATTTTTCGATTCTGTATTTTTATGTTCCGAATTGCAGACGATCTGAATATTCGTTTGCGAATAAATTAGCTCTCCAATAAATAATGGTTCGATTTATAGTCATTCAATTTTTTTATCAGTCGACGGATAAAATTTCGAATAATTGAACCTTCGTTATTTTGAGAGTTCATAATTCTACCGTTTCGAAATCTTTATCGTTCTACATTTGGTCACTCGACATTTTTACCCCCCACTCATGGGGAACGTGGTGGGGCCCGTCACGTGGAATGACTGCCTTACGATATTTTGGCCGACTGACCGACAGCGCCATCTGGCAATTTCACTGTGAGGCGTAAGTAACGTATTGCTCGATTAGCCATCCGGGCCGTTCTACGTTTTGACCCTCCGCGATTTCAACCACTCGACTTTTTGGCCGTTCGCTTTAAGGGAGCTTTCCAGTGTGAAATTTTCAAAAAATCGATTTTTTTTTTGCTTTATCGAATAGTATACACTCTTCTGAATATTCCCTGAAATTTTCATGCCGAAATTCAGATTATTTCGGTTACTGTACAGCATTTCTTGGAAGAAGGCAACGGAGCGCTACAGCTACAGCGAAACTTTGAACGCGTTTTTCTCGAAACAGCATTTTTCAAAACGGTGTCCAACTTGGAGGGCAGAGTTTTAAAGCTATCGAGTTGAATTGTTTACACAATATTCTTAACGTCATTGTTTATCGTGCTATGGAAGCTTTTTTTTTTTTGACATCTTCCTATTTTTTTGTAAAAAAAACTGCCAAAAAAAATGCTAAAATCGATACTTTTTGTTCAAACTGGCGCCATTTTTGCAAAAAAAAAAAAAAAGCCTCCATAGCACGAAAGCCAATTATATACCGATCAATAATCTTTTTGTGTTTTTTGTTTCAGATCAAAATTGTGACCCCCAACGTGGACACCACATCCAAGTCCATTTTCTGCAACAATTGTTTCATCATTTTTATAGATATTAATTAATAAATAAATCGATCTTTAAAAAATTGTTTTGTATTCTTCAATACCCAATTAATATACAAAAAAAAAACCAGACCGATTAGATTATTTTTTCTTTAAAAAAAAAAATCGCGAAAAACAGCGATTTTTCGGGCTGTCACACTGGAAAGCTTCCTTAATGATTTTTTGCATTGTAAACCATCGCCATTTTTTTCGTTCGGAGAATTGTCGTCTCGAATTATTTGGTGTTATGGCATACAGGCCCATCGATATAATGTTTTGCGATATTTTATTAAATCTGATTTTTGTTTTTCGCTATATATCAACTTCCGAGATGTTCATATTCGTAATTGTTATTTTCGACTTCACAGACTCTGGTAGGATTGATCGATCTATATTCGAACATTCGTCATTTTCGAATTCGACATTTTGGCCCATCTGCGTATCGCTCGTTCGACATTTTCCCCCCGCGCAAAGATACCAAGAAGTGCCAAAGTCAAGTATGACGATATCATCATGGGTAGGCAACGTTAAACGCTTTTTTCTCGAAACAATGTTTGTCAAATTGATGTACACAATTTCTCGACATCTAATGAACGTAGTGCCTTTAATTTTGGTATAGGAACAGTAGCTTAGAATTGCCCGACGTTTTATTCTCGACGTTAAAAAAAAATTAGTTATTAACAATAATGACGTCATTTTACTTCGAAAAATAGAAAAAAAATGTTTATTCATAACATTATAACATTTTTTATGATTGGAACACGATAACATAAGAGCTCGGTCAAGTCTTGGGCAATATCGTTTATTTTAAGAAAGAAAAACTGTTTTTCTTTGTTTCATCAACCGGGACGCCAAAATCAAGTACACCGTTCATCGAAAGTCCTTCACGAGATTATTTATAACTTCTTTAATTATTCATGTTTTTGATGTTAATGTACATACAAGTAAATATGCCAACTATTTTTTTAATAATCTCACCTATTCCGTCAAAATGAATGTTTTCAAATTACCCTGATTTTCGAGTCGCCACAGTAGCCTACGCCTTCAGAATAGACCGGAGCGAAAAATGGTGTATTTTTCATATCAAGTAGATACATATTGAAGACAATTTTTCTGAAGCTTGTTAGTGTTGCTGTGAAATATGTAGAGAATATTCTACGGTAACGATAAAAAAAAGTTGCGAACGTGCAACGAAAAGCGTCAAATTTCCAGTACGAAAATGAAACTTTTTTTCCTGCTAATTGTAAGTTTCCGTAGAAACGTTAAATTCAATGAAAATATCCGGAAAGTTACGAATTAAATGAAGTTTTACTCTCAACCATTCGATCGTACAGGCTATAAATACTTTAAAGTGCATTCCATTTAGTTTTCCATATTCCAATACAGATATCCAAATGTTTTCCCTATTTACATTTACAATTTTCCAATTATCATTGCAGCATTGTTTTAATCATTTCAGTTTATCTGCGCTTTTCTAATTTTGAGAAGCTTCGCTACAAAAAAACTCATTCCTCAAAATCATTTTCAATAGATCCTACAGGCAGGGTGCGTGGTGTTGAAGTTTCTCTCGCTTGAGTGCAACGAAATTCTTTTTTATTATTTAAGTCTATTTAAGTAATTATCCACAGGGACAAAAGTCCGCCTGAAAAACGAAAAAATCGAACTTTGAAACGAAATTATTTCAGCACTTTCGTATTAACGACTTCTGGTCGAAAACTCACAAAAAGTGCATCCATAATTTTCATCGCTAGTGCAGATCCATAATAGAGATCCAAAAAATTAATAGTCGATTTTCGCACCCTAAGTCTGACGAAAAAATGGAGGCGTTTTAAAAACTTAAAACTTTCATTGTATTCCAACGTCCGAAGTTTCAACATCGCGTATTTACATTTGGGTTTTTCCCGATATCTCGATAGACTTCATGACGATGTTGAAGTTTGCATCGTTGGAATGCAACGAAACTTTTTCTTGATTTTTCCGTTCCTTCATTTTTATTACTGTTTGATACTTTTTTTTGCAGCCTATGGTTGTGAATCTTTGATAAGGAATTTCAGAAACATTACGAATGTCATAACGAAAAAAAATTGAGAATACGTGAAAAAAAATGTTTTCGTTGCATTCCAACCATGCAAACTTCAATACCACTACGTGTACATTCGCGTCTCTTTTGGCGGTGAGTAAAAATAGCAATAGCAAACGAGCCAGACTTTTTTTTTATCGAATCGTCTGTTCGGATTTGGTTGCAAAGCACCGGAT
Organism: Ophion costatus; assembly: GCA_951751655.1. NCBI lineage: Eukaryota > Metazoa > Arthropoda > Insecta > Hymenoptera > Ichneumonidae > Ophion > Ophion costatus. The sequence goes on along the minus strand of OX632362.1, from coordinate 4,774,147 downwards.
AAAGGGGTGAAAAAAAAATTCAATATCGCAACGAGGCAAAATATTACCCAGCACCGAGAGCCAGTATCGTAGCTTCCTGTACCATGCTCAATTGTTCGAGGGTGTACCTAAGGTGAATAAAAATAAATAACGTGGAACGTAAGAAACAAAACAGTAAGAGTAGCAAATTCAAATACTCCCGGCAGCTCATCATTTCGCACATCACCCCCATGCCCATGGCCATCGTTATCTTGTCACTCTTGTTTTTCGATACTGCACACACACGCAACGCTCACACATACAGGCATAAACCATAAGCAAGAGATTTTATCGATGCGGTATTTTAATTGATAGTAATGGATTAATTTCAGAGCGGCAATAAAAGCGTTCATCTCAACGAGAATTCCCATTATCGTCGACAATAAAACTTTATTCGGGTAATTCTTTAGACAAGTGACTACTCCGAAAAATGAGGCTAAAATAATTTTTTTGCTATTTTCTCATTTTCGAACATTTCGAAGCCCGTATTAGATTTGTTTGAATTTTGTTTAATTCGGAATTGTTGTTAACGATGTTTGCTTATAAAAAAAATGTCTTAATGTAAAATTTCGGCTCCCCCACTGACTATCTTAATTCATAACCAAATAAACGATATCGGAGAAATCGGATGATGCTTTTCGGAAAAGTCACTTATCCATAAAATTGCCCTTATTCGTTTCGTTTCAATAACTTTAATGTGCAAGTACGTGAAACGTCGGTTTCGACACATATCATTTACAGCGACATATAAAAAGTAATAATAATAAGAAAATGCTTCAGGAAGCAGGGCGAGCTCTGAATAATCGTGGAATATTTATAGTACACAGAGGAAACAAAAGTTAAAAAAACGCGGCGAAAAAATAGTTTCGGCGATTTGCGAATGTGAAATCTTTCGATCGAGTCTGGAATAACGATAAATTTAATATTCTAGGCGACCGAATGATTGTAATAATAGTCGAACAATTACGCAACTATACGCAAAGAGTCCAACGTGCACGAAGCACAAAATCGCAACACTCGAATTCCGTTATTCGAGCTTGTTTGCGCGACGAAAAACACGAGGAGCGCCCAATCGGAGAGCCCGATTTTATCGAGATGACAATTTCTACGGAAAATTATCAAACCGTGAAATTGATGAACGAAACGAAAAATTTTCCTCCATTGCGACGAATTACAACGAACACCAAACGGCTTCGTCTGCCGACGGACGAGAACGATCGAGTAGCAACGAAATGTCTCGCGATCGACGTGACTGATATACAGCGAATTTTGTACCTCGCTCGCGATCAGAGACACTCATGAAAATAATCTTCGATCGACGCGAAGCGCTGAGCCAAGAGTAACGAATCTCGTAATTACGAGTAGCGAGTAATCGTAAAGATGAAAAGAAAAAGAAAAACAATAACAAATCTTAAGATTAGGCTCGTACGAGGGTAAGTAGAGTTTCCGAAAAAAACAAAGCTACGAAATACCTGAACGAGACCGAGCGGCCGTAGGTGAATCGAACTCGGTCTCATCCTTCCACCGTTAGGTACCGTCACCCAACAGAGTGTGAGTGTCCTCGTCGCACAGTCGCTCAGGAAAGGTAATCCCATCTCCGAAACTGCAACCCACACCCCGATATTGCTAATTCGTTCACGCGAACTTTCGCACAACTTTGAGAGAACTTGATATTCTCGTTTTTTTTTTTTTTCTTTTTCGAAGTCGTTTGAGGGACTTCATCTACCTAGGTCGAAAAATGGCAGTTTTCATATTTTTGTTCGACAGTATCGGCTTTTAGCCATTGTATTTCCTGATAATTTCATTGAAATATTCGTAAAGCTGAACGAGCTGCAGACTTCAAGGATGTTGAGTCCCTATGAAACACGTTGATGTTAATTGTTCAATAAATAGCTTCTTAATCGTCATGAAATTTTTACACGACCTCCTGAATACTTCATGTAAAAACATACGAAATTTTCGGAATTCTATCATCATTGCTTCAACCTCCTTAAGGGTTGAAATAAAAAATGACGAGAAAATTCGGAAAATTTCTTAACAAAATTAACATTTTGTTAAGAACAATTTTTAAAAGAAATCAAAACAAATTTATCAATAAACTTCGTTTTGTTTCCGTTGCTTTCGGTATATTGTAGATATTATACAATTGAGAGGTCAAAAAAAAAAACTTATTGCAAAGTTACATCAGTTTCCATAAAACAACATTTAATTCGTGAATGTTAATTGTTCAATAACGAGCTTCCTAATTGTCGTGAAATTTATACACGAACTCGGAAATACTTCATACAAAAACATACCAAATTTTCAGAATTTTATCGTCATTTGCGATTTGGGACTCAACATCCTTAAGGTAGAACGAGCGCGCGCTCTTGATTTCTGTATACCACATAACTCGTGTATACCCATTCTATCGTGTTTACAAATTTTGAAGAAAAAAAAAAAACAATATTTTCAGACAGCAAACTGGTTAGGGAAAGAGTGAAAAACGTTTGGATCGCCTCTACTATTAAGTTTTGCTAAAAATGTTCAGTAAAGACAGAATAATTCTCCGTAAAAAATATCTGTCCCCTATTATTATAAGACACATGGCAACACCGCAGAACAGTATTGTTCAGTATTTCGAGAGAAAAACATTATCGTGTTCCTAAAGTTAAATACTTTTATCATAAAGAAAATATTTGCGTTATAAATGTTAATATTTTGTATTGTTTGTACCTTCATTAACGAATGAAAGTGTTGGTTAATCCATAACTAATCAAAAACGTTGTTCGATTCGAAATTGCTTCCAAATGAAAGTTTGTGTTGCAGTATTACTTCAAATATGCCGCGCAAACTTACGTCATCGGATACGTGGAACGATGCGGTGTTGCCATATGTATTCTTGTTTCTGGGCACGAATATTTTTCACGGAAAATTATTCCGTCGAAATTTTAATGCAGACCCTGTAGTGTTAAGAGTTTTAAGGCGTTATACGCAGTTAGAAATTTCAGAAAATCGATTTTTTTAATTCCATCTTCGAAATATACAAAATATGTGAGTATATTCCCCGAAACTTTCAAATCGAACCAGCGAATATTATCGGAAATACACGCATAGTTGTAAGGATGCTCGGAGCGCGACAAAGTAAAAATCTTAAATACGTGTGATCGACTGTTGAAACTTCAAACGCGTTTTTCTCAAAACGATGTTTTCAAAAACGGTGAGCACGATTTCTCAAAAACGGCTCAACCGATCGGTCCGCAATTTTAACAAAACCTTGACAGATATATTCTTCAGGTATTGATCGAAGGAATAAGATTTCCGATAATTATTTACATTTCTTTTTCAACGATTTAACGAAAAAAAATTGGTCGAAAATCGAAATTGTCTCTTTCCGGAGCCACGATTTTGTCAAAAATTAAAATTTCGACTATTCCTTCGATCGATACCTGGATTCATCTATCCCCTAAAAGGATCTTTTTGGTTTTTTCATTTTAGATAATCCAAACCGGAGATACTTTGCTCAACGTCAGACACTTTTTTCTCGGGTACCTTCAGGAGACTTCCTACAGGAGCAATGTTAATGAATATTTTTGAATGTAAAAAATGCCAATCTAAAGCTAAAAGATGCCGCTACACTGATGCCTAATACTTTTCGTTTTGCCCAAATGAAATCCTTTTCCAGAAAAAAATCTTTTTATGTCGTTAACGACCTCATTTTTTCGAAATCGATATTCATTTTTTAATAGCTACGTAAAAATGACGATTTTTTTCACATATTTTGTATGCTCGAGTTTCAAAGAGTCGCCAGGTTCTTAAAAAAAAAAATGATTTCGACAAACGACCATCGTCAAGGTCTCGTATTTATTGTTAAGTTGAATAACCCGTTTGGTTTTTAGATTTCACCTCGACCGTTTACGCGGAAGAGCGTCGACGCATCGCGAAAAAAAAATTATCTCCTGCCGGCGGCCATGTTTTTGATGTTTTTCTGTATTTTTGGTGATTTTTTAAACCTTTTAATGTACCTTTGTGTTAAAAAAAGGCTTTTCTTTTTCACCACCCGTTTCCCAGAGAAAAAACGGAATTTAGCCATTTTTCGGGCCACCAGGTAGATGTAGCCCCCTTAAGGATCTGACACGTTAATATCCAGCAAACATTTGATTCAATCGAAATTCCAGTACTTCGCGATTGGACAAACTGAAAAGATTAGGACGAATTGACATTTTCACAAACAATTATTTGGTATAATAATAAGGCCCACGAGTCATTAAAAAACAGTACGAACAAGTAATTATTCAAGAAATAACGAGTAAAAAATCACCAGAGTCAAGCACGTTCTCCCACTAACAACTATTTTGGTTAGGCATTTTGAAAACGCATAAACAGCGCAATTTTTAAATATCTTTAATCGTAAGAAAATTCACTGTGCTCCTGAGAATTGTCCAAGCCTTTGAACCAACATTTGAACGAAAACAACTGAAAATGCATTTTCGAAATGATACATATTTCTGAAAAAAAAAAATGCGCAAGTATTTAAAACACTGAATTACATACGAGAATTTTTTCACTGATTTTTCGTTGAGCAGTAACTAGTTTAAGCAACTCCTTAATACTGTTTTGGCATTATTATTATTCTAAATCAATGTTCTTAACATCGTGAATATGTCTGAATATTTTACCCATTTTTCTCGAGTCGCGGAGTACCGAAAATCCGCTAAAATCGAACTTTTATCTGGAAACGTGTCATACAGCCCTAAACGCCACGACGGTGTGAGAAAATGTCAATGGAATAAAAATTGTACGTTTCTACCTAAGAACCAGATGCACAATACCTTTCGAATAAAAAATAAAGAAAAACTTTACGAGAACAATCATGGCGAGCACCCTTTTTCGGTACTTAGAAGATTTCGAGATCTCGAGACACGATGACTTGCTGCGTTAAAAGTAACGAGAATACAACAGCTCATGCAGCCAACATTTTTCTACGTACGCGCATAACGCGACCAATGTGTATTCGCTACGTTTCGCAAGAGCAGGGCAAAAACTTCATTGCGATTCACCGAAACTCATGAATATGCTCGTTCCGAATGAACTTTATTCCAACGAAACAAGCCGATCCTCGTTGTTCAACGAGATTATCGGCTGGGCAGGAACGTCATTACTCGTCGATCAACAAAATGGCAACCGCTACATACGACGTCGACTACAAGATGACCCGTAAAATCGAGGAACGATCGACGAGTCCGCGACCTAAACCGCATCTTGATGGATGGACGTTTGCGAGGAAACGAAAAATGTTGTCTATGATGGACGCAACAGTCTGAACGAAAAACGAAAGAACTACGATGTTCGCGACGTAGCATGAAACAATGGTGGCAATGGACGTGACGATATAGGGAAAGGATAATAACCCGTGCAGAAATGTGACCGAGCATTCCCGACTCTACGTATGGTCCAGGTCTGGCTTGCCTCGTCCGATTCACCTGACCGGGCCCTTTCATGGAACAGACCACGAATATAACTAAATCTTCTCCTGAGCAGAACATTGACATTTCTTGAATATCAAATCCCGACCTATTATTAAATAATATTTTTTGTGTCATCAAATATATTAATAATTAAATATGGTCTGATCGAATTTATTGTAATTGTATGTTCCGTTTTATTATCATATTATTTTCTTCAACGATAATCGGCGCCTGACAATGCTATCATAAAGAATAAATTACGACGGTTGGCGAAAATTATACGCTGATATAATGGAGGATATAATTACAATAAATGTTATCACATTATCATGGAACATTATTAATATTTATAGTATTGGGAGTACAAGTGAGTCTCTGCCGTTTGACGAAGGATGGCCCCACCACGAGGTTATGCTTGAAATTGTCACATGTAAAACGTCATATCGTAAGATTGGACATCTGGCAAGACCATAACCTTGAAATATTAGCTATTTTATACCAGCAGCACATAATTGCTTTCGTGTGAAAATGTCGAGTTTTCAGCCGAATAAGCGTAATTTGCGGGAACTTGATTTACTTCTTTAATTTCAGGAAATCTGCAGCTCACAGTGAAAATACTAAATTGAATACACTCCCGATTTTGGCCCCTCAAGGATTCCAAAAACGCCGAAACGTCATTGCTAATTTTCTCGTTTGTTTCTGGCTGTTTCCCATCTACTCCCATCGATTTTCGGCCCGTTCCTCATCAGTATACCAGAAAGGGAACGGCGGATCGGGACTTAGCCTTAGACCTGTTACATTGCGAACCAGAGCCTGATATTATCTAGGAAAGGCAGATCAGGGGCAGTACTTTTTCCTGACTCAAATTTCTACAGGGAAATTATGAGTATGAAACGATGAGTAAAATGTTGAAAGAGTGCTGAAGGTTGCATCGTTGGAACGCAACGAAAATTCTCCTTGTGATTTTACTATTTATTTATTTACTTTTGGGATCAATCTTGTCAATTCTTATTTTACAGATTTAGGCTGTAAATCTGTAATGAGAATCCTCAATAAACATCCGAATGATTTTCGTAAACCTGTTGCAATAATTTGAGGGGCTGGGCTACTGTGAAAATTACGAACGCTCGTTCGTCGCTTAAGGCGGCTTAAATTGAAGAAGACGGTCCACCATACGGTGCAGGAATCGCAGATTCCTAGTTAATTTGCTAATTGCTAGTCAAACTTTAAACGCGTTTTTTTCGAAACTATTTTTTTCAAAACGGTGTACACGATTTCTCGACGCCTGGTGAACGAATTGACTTGAAATTTGGTACACTTGTTCAGTGTAACAGTAGTCTTAGTCTTGACCGAGGTTTTTCTTCTTAACATTTTTTATTAGCCATTAACAATAACGTCATTTTTTCTCGAAAAATCGAAGAAAAAAAATGTAATTATTGAAACACGATACCACAAAGCCTCCGTCAAGTCTCAGCCGATATTTACTATTTTAAGAAAAAACTGTTTTTTTTTTTCACATCAACCGTGTGACCGAAATTAAGTACACACGTTCACGAGATTGTTTATAACTTTTTCAATTATTTATAATTTTCAATAAAATTTGGTAAACAATGTTGTCACTGTGCATAAAAATAAACGTTCAAACGATTTTTCAATAACCTTACTCATTCCTTCGATGAGTAATAATAATTTCGATAAGCACAAATAATTTTGTAAGCATAATTTTAAGTATAAATAATTTCAATAAGCGAGTAATAATTTTTTTTTTATCGAATAACCCTTACTTTCGGGTCGTCACAGTAGCCTAACCCCTTAATCAATTATTTTACACCTTTTCGGCAATGTTTCCTTCCAATTCTTAAGTTTGATTGTACCCAAGCGTTCCTTGCAGATTTCGGTTCAAGATCTCTAGTGAAGATCCTTCAAAGCGTGTGTGTGTAGCCTAAATCTAAAAAAAAAATCGGACGATTAGCATGAATTTCCATCGAATTCCAACGATACACGAAATCGCATGCGTGCAGAGAGCAACGAGCAAGCCGAAAGTGCACTAACGAGTAAACAAGTTTGATGAGTAGAATCAAGCAACTCTCCATGTAATGAGGATGCATTGGAATGGCTCATAAGATTTTTGTTTTCGTGCACATGCAAAATACAACGCGTCGACGCGATACTCGATACTATGGAACTCGTTCGGACACAAATGAACGTACGGGAGCACATAACCTCACTCCGCATCACCACACTTCATTCGATTCCTTACACGTCAGAGTTCCACAGTAATTGTTTTGCTTTGTTTTATGCGAACGTATATTCTTTCTCGCTCCGAAGTGTTATTCAAGCCCACGCAAGGTAATAACACGCTATGTTATGTCTGACCTGTTTTCCGTACTGCCCATCGAGTTGTAAGTATTGGAGCCAGCCTGGTGCTGCGATCGAACAGGATAGACCACTCCGTTCCCGAGACTAAAACACAACCGTGTCAAAAACCCCGCCCCCTATTTTCCTACTGCATATCATAAATGTTATTCTACCGTGTTGGTCGACCCTTCTCCCTGCCCCCCCCCCTCCCCCCCGGTCACGCTTTTTAGACGGCAACGTTCGCGTTCCTGATTCTTGGAATCTACGGTTTTTATTGAGGTCTCTCGACGGTGTTGATGTTTGCGTCGCGCATGCAACGAAAATCCTTTTTTACCTCCGTTACTACCCAAAGGCTTTGTTGCGGATTTAGGTTACAGATCGCTGCGATTTTTTGTATAGCCCACAACGCTTCACTGATTTTTCCCAGAGAACGTTTAACAAAGAACATCACTTTGGTGGCCGCCTTCGATTTTCGTTGAAACTTATGTATATGGTAGAGCATTGAAAACTATTGGATACGTATTTTTTTTATCGCTCGAAAAAACTGTTTTGAGGCAGAACGAGGGCGTGCTCTTGATTTCTGTAGATCTTGTTCAAATTTTAACCAGACGTTGTTCATGACATTACGCATGTTTGAGTGAAATTTCCGAACAGTCGACTATTTAGATTGAGAGAGCAGGGTCTGCTTTGACCGAAAGTCAGGTCACATCATTCGTCCTACCATTCTATTGTGTTTATATTTTGAAAAAAAATTATGTTCAGATAGCAAACTAGTTAGGGAAAAAGTGAAAAAACGTTTGGATTGCCTTTACTATTTAGTTTTCCTAAAAACTTTCTGTAAAGACAGAATAATTTTCCGTAAAAAATATTTGTCCCCTATAATAAGAGTACATATGGCAACAGCGCAGAACAGTATTGTTCAATATTTCGCGAAAAAAAAAATTATCGTGTTCCCAAAGTTAAAAGCTTTTATCTTAGAAAAAATATTTGCGTTATAAATATTAATACTTTATATTATTAATGTTATCTTCATTAACAAATAGAATCGTTGGTTATAACTTTCATTAAATTTATTTTATATAACTGTATTAAATTCTTTATTTATAAAGTTTGTTTAATAAAGTTTTACTTAACTTTTCATTTATTGAATGCATAACTAATTGAAAACTGTGTTCGATTAAAAATAACGTCCAAATGAAAATTTATGTTGCAGTATTATTTTAAATATGCCGCGCAAACTTACGTCATTGGATACGTCGACCGATGCGGCGTTGCCATATGTATTCTTGTTATAGGGGACAAATATTTTTTACGGAAATTTATTCTGTCTACATTTCAATGCAAACCCTGCAGTGTTAACAGTTGCAATTTAAAAACCAATTATCTCCCAACCTAAATAGTCGACTGTTATGAAATTTCACTCCAACATGCGTAATGGTATGAACAATGTCTGATTAAAATTTGAACAAAATCTATAGAAATCAAAAGCGCGCGCTCGTTCTACCTCAAGGCGTGAAACCACCGCGTAAGTCAAGCTTGGGGGCGGGGGTTGATTTTGCAATTTCACCGATAAGCAGTCCACCGATTTCAGTGGAATAAAAACGAAAATTTTCCTCATGCAAAACGATCAAAAATGAATTTAAAAAATGAAGGGTTGGAAAGGGAGGGAACGGAAGGAATGGGTGCGTTAAATTGAATGAAACGGGCAACGCTTTGGAGAGCGGACAAAATTAATGTTTACGTATTGTTGTATTTTTGCCGGATCGCCTGCTTAAGAGGGAGGCCACCGCGTACTTCAAGTTCCCCATCGCAGTTGTTTATTTTGTATTCGAAATCTGTTGGCTGATGAAAAATATTTCTACAAATGCCGAATTGATGTTTGAAGTACGGAAAATTTCGCGAAATCGATGGTCCGACTTGAGAATTTTGCCGAAATTTTAAAACAATGATTGTGGTTTGACGAATATAGCAGCAATATTTAGAGCAAACGATTGCGACGGGCACGCTCGCCATGTGGAGATTCAAATCGAAACGGAAAAGAAATAAGCGACCATTAAGGGGTAAGGCCACTGTAAATTTTTTGAAAAATCGATTTTTTTTTTATTGGCTTAAAAAATAGTTTAAACCCTCTAGAATAAGAAAAAAAAGGTCCTGTGCGAAAAAAAATTTGTTGTCCTTAGGAAATGAAGGTCGCCGCCAAGCGTGTCAAAACTTGCTCCGAAACGACTGCAATTATATCGGAGATGGCGATTCCAAAACTTTCAAAGGCATCGTGGATTCGAAGCCTTATGAAAATGTTGATGTTAAAAAAAAGAGTGCATAGATCACGTGCAAAAAAGAATGGGCACTCGATTGAGAAACTTAAAAAAAGGAACAAAAGGTCTCGGGGGAAGAGGAAAACTCACTGCCAAATTGATTGACGAACTAAGCATTTATTACGGCTTAGCAATCCGTCGAAATTCCGATTCCATCAAAAATATGAAAAATGAGATCTGGGCAACCCTTTTTCACAAAATGTCAACGGATGAAAAGCCTCAGCACGAAAAATGTTCGGAGAATTGGTGCAGTTGGAAGAAAGCGAAAGCAGAAAATGCCTTGGATGCGTATCATCACAATCATCCAATGAGTGAGGAGGTTTATCAAGCCATCAAACCCATCTACATGGAATTGAGCCGGGACGAGTTGCTGGAGCGTTGCTTGGGGGCCTATACTCAAAACAATAACGAAAGTTTCAACGCTACCGTTTGGAGTTTGGCCCCCAAATCATCCTCAAGCGGAAAAACTGTACTAGATATTGCGACGGATATCGCTGTTTGCATATTCAATGGCGGCCTTACCAACGTCTTGCAAATATTCAAGATGTTGGAGGTGGAAATTGGTGTACAGTTATATAATTTCTGCATCGAAGCCGACGCCAAACGCATCACGCACGCGGAGACATCTCTGAGCGACGCGGCCAAAAGTGCGCGCGCGCTCCAAAAATCAACCAGGAAAGACGAAGAAGACGAAAATTTGGCTATCGAAGGACAAATGTATGGTGCTGGGATTGCAGACTAACGGTAAAAATTTTTTTTAACTTCTTTTTTTAATTTTTTCCAATAAAAAACTATTCGCAAAACTTTAAACGCGTTTTTCTCGAAACATGGTTTTTCAAAATGGCACGCAGCATAACTCGAACAATTTTAATTTTTTTTACTTGAAATTTTAACCAGATGTGAACATTTACATTATCTTGAGAATGTCGATCGGAATTTTCAAGAACTTTATTTATTGATTTTTTATTAACAAAAAACTTGCCGTTTTTTTCGTCAAAAATCAATTTTTTTTTCAAACGCACGCCAAATCCACAAAAATTGATACTTTTTAAAATCCGATCGACATTCTCTAGCTATAGCCCTCTAGATTAATGGTTTTTTTTTTTTTTGTTCTAGATTCAAAAGTGCACCAGTGGTGCTGCGTGCCGCGGAGCCCTGGAAGCAAAACATGTCCCGGGAAGATAGCTGTGGAACCGCCATTTTGTTTTTTTTTTTACTCTAAAAAAATTTTATAATAAAGTTTAATGTATGCCCGATAACACCATTAAAAGTTTTTTTTCAAATACCTTCAATTTTGGGAGCAAAAAATTAGTGAAAAAACCTTTTTTTTGGGCCGTTACAGTGGCCTTACTCGTTAAGTGAAGAGATTCATTCTTGGCCGAGGGGCGAAACAAATATGGATTAAAAAAAAATAATACCCCATCGATGTAGTTTTACCCCCTGAATACGAATTCACTATTTGTTCTCCACAAAAACCAACAATTTTATAAAAAATCTTCGGAAGTCAGTGAAAAGAAGTTTTTTTCGCGTTTCGCGCGGGAAATTTTGAGCTTTCGACGGAAGTTGATGACATTCGTAATGGGGCGGAAAATTTTCCAATAAATGAAAACGTGAAATGGATGAAAGTCGGAAAAATATGTACAGATTCTTCCGGCCACTTTTCGGATATCGGCCAAATTGCGAAATTACAATCAGCCGTTGGGTCGGTTCTATTTGAGGGACATAAACATAATTAGCGAGTTTCGAACAAGATGTTGCTAGACTTTGAGAACGCCACTTGATTCATCCCGATACTTCTATTATTTACCCGGAAAGTCAATTTGAAAAATAAATGAAAAAGAGGCGAAGCTATTGATAAAAAAATCGACGCTCCATGTTTGAATCTCTGCCAAAAATCGAAAAATCACCGGGACTCCATAAATCAACAGCATTTTAAAAAGCAAACGATAACGAAGAGGAAGCTCATAGAATGCAGTTTCATATCGTATCAGAATTGATCGACGATTCAGTGAAGCCACTTATTTTTTTGTTCGAGATGGGAAACGAATTCGGACTAGATAGTTTTTTTACAAAACCATATCGAAGTATTTTTACCCCCTGAATACGAATTTATCTCCCACAACCAATCATCAATTAACGTTAAAAATCGTTGAAAATGTATGGAATGTCGTTTCCCCTTAAGCTTGCTATCCGGCAAAAATGGAAAAATACGTAAACTTTAATTTTGCCCCCTCCCCCTTCCCCACCTCTCAAAATGTCATCCGTCACGTTCAGTTTAATGCACTCGTTTGAAATGCGGTTTAAGCAGCACCACTAGTGAGACTGCCCAAAAAGGGTGACTTTCGAGAATTTATTGAAAGAAAAGTACTGCATCGAATGTTTTGAAATTTCGATGATATACTCGTGCATAAATTATGTATACGCAGTAATTTTTTCGTATGAAGATATTCAATTTTCAGCGACTTATGCGACTTATTCTAAAGTCGCTTATTCTAGAACTTGTTCTAAAATTCTAAAGAGCGGCTGCTTTTTAGAAGGCCGTAGTTCAAAAACTATTTGAGATCCGCACTTGGAATTTTAGTATGTTATTCTTGAAGGTATAGAGTATGCAACGAAAAAATCGATTTTTTAAAAGTGTCACACCAGTTGGTGCTCCTTAAGAGAAAAAAAAATTAAAGGGTGGTTCGTTCCTCAATTTTTTCTTCTGCAATGTACCCATAGTGGATTTCTGACCGTTTGCAGGTGAAACGGCAAAATCAGCTCGTGACATGCTTCACTCCAAAGAGTGGTTGCCCCCATTAAAATAATTTTTTCGCCGATATAAAACGTTCGTATCTATATCATATATCTTAATGCTCTACAATAAACATGAGTTTCAACAAAATTGAAGGCAGTCACCAAAATGATGGTCCTGGTAAGTGATTCTTGGATCGCAGAAACGTTGCTGTGTTTTTTCAATCCTAAAGAACGTTTGACTGATTTTTTAGTCCTAAGGAGGTTCGAGTAACTTTCGTAACCTAAATCAGTCCAAAAAATTGGACATATCGAGAAAAAGAACTCCTTTCGTTGCATTCTAACGACCCAAACAACATCAAAGCTTTCAACAAAAAAGTGTAAATGTTGAGTGAAGTGAATTTTCCGAAAAGAAGCAGGATTTTTTTCTCCTTCTATAACTTCGAAACGTTACAATTATTCATAATCCGAAGAAAGACAATTATAAGGGTCATTGTCAATAGTTTTAACGCTTTCGAGTGATTGGACTTGGAATTTTTAAAAAGACCGTGCATTTTTCTAAACAAAGTCACGTTTCTAAATATTGGTCGAACATTTTTTATTCTCAATCTCGACTTTTCGAATACCGCAATATTTTATTGTCAGTCATAAACAATACGGCGCGTTTTCTCGTCTCCGATTTGCTCGAACAACAAATCGAAGAAGCAAAACGCAACGTTACATTGTTAACGGTATTTATTTTTTAAACGAATTGAGTGGTCGTTTATTCAGATGGAATCCATATTAGAAAAAAAATGATCAAAGAGGCGAACGAAAATTCTCATCAATCATTCGCGTAAAAGAATCCTCACGTTATCCAAAATGACGCACTGCATATTGTAATTCAGCACCTTTAAATTCCTCTACTGCAAAGCCGCTTTCGATGAGAACCGTAATTTTTTATGAAATTGTGCAAAATGATTTCGAATGCTCTGCACTAAATAGGCACAAATGGGTGGTTCGAACGATTACTTGAAATTCTCGAAAAGTCTGTAGATGACTGTAAGTAGCTTTCGCGCGTGGCGAGAAACGTGAAGAAAAAAACATCGAAAATACGTGAAAAAGTGTAAAAGCATAAAAGCTTCTTGTATTATACGACACACATAATTCGCGTCTATGTACGTTACGAAGTACCAATTCTGAACTAACGAAAATAAAAATAAAAACACACTGACGGACTAGTATATAAAGAATAAAGGAACACTGAGCTATCGATGCAAATGCACATAATGCTATAATCGAAAACGAGAAATGATCAACGATCGAGAGGCAAAAGAATGGCAAAAACGAGCGAAGTAATACTTCGATGTTCCAATTGTCTGCGTTGAGAATAAATGCGAACCAATCGATGTTCGATTGGCCGCGCATGAATCTCGACGGACAAGTGTAATGTCGCGTTCTCAAGGATGTATACGGAGATCGGTATTGTGCAATTGGCTCATCGTCGCGAAAAATTGCCTCAGTTTGGAGGAACAATAACAATAAAAATCACGGTCACGGATACGCGCGACGAATCGGCAATTCTTGCGAGTGTGTGTGAATGTGGGTGGAAGAGAACGCGGGGAAAGGGGCCGAAACTCACCTAGTGAAGACTGGAAGGAACCACAGTCGTGCATTATCACCAAAAACTTCTTGAAAGTTGTTGTACTTTCCTAGACTGAAGCCGTCTTTGTCCTTGCCCATCCGGAACATGGGCGGCCTGAACGCTTCTGCAATAATTATCACGATTATCAGTACAACGAAAGAGTGAGACATTTTTTTCCTAATCTCGTGCTATTCATTGGAGAAAATAGAACACCCGAGGTTACCGAATTGCCTTGAAAAAAAATTATTCCAAACATGGGAAAAAAAGGTTGTTCGAAACTTGAAAAAAAAAAAAAATTATCCCAAAACGTCAATTAGCGACGGAGCTACGAGACGAGACAAGTCTCACGATAACTTGAACACTTTTCAATATTTTCCAATGCACGTATTTTTCAAATCTTCGGCAATAAATTCTGAATGGCCCATCGAGCCAACTTTTGCATTTTTAATTTACAAAATTTTTTATGACCAACGAAAGCGCGAAAATTGAAATGGAAAATAATAATTCGACTTTAAGGGGTCTTCTCACTTTGGACGCTGAAAAAAGGCTTTTTTCACGAATTTTTTTCATACGTTTATATTGTAGATATTGATATAAAAGTTGTTACACTTAATAAATACACTTTCGAAATACATAAAAAATAAAAAATTATGCATTAATCTAACCCAAACAAAATTTAAACGCGTTTTTCTCGAAGCAACGTTTTTCGACGGCTTGCTGATAAAATCTTCGAAACTACTGAAACGATCCTTACGAAATTTCAATCCTTTACAACTATAGCTATAGCGCGTATCAAGAATTTTTTAAGCTTTGATATTTACTAATTTTTTTGCCAAAAACGGCAAAAAAACGTTTTTGTCTTGTTTTTTTCGATGTCCGCCATTTTGTTATTTTTGCATACATAAAAAATCGTATGATATGCGCTATAGCCATTAAAATACTGAATCTAAAACCGTTTGATTTTTTTTGTTTCGGCTGATCCATTTCCGAGATTTCACCAACAGCGCAGACCTACAATGTTTCAGGACATTTTTTTAACTACCATTTTCGTCTATAAATAGTGACGTTAATAGATAAATAAATTAAAAAAATGTATTTCGAAAGTGTATTTATTAAGTGTAAAAACTTTTATATCAATATCTATAATATAAACCCGACAAAAAAATCATGAAAATAGCCTTTTTCAGCGGCTAAAGTGAGAGGACCCCTTAAATGTGATTAGTTGTTTTTTTTTTCGAAATTCAAAAATTGGGCTCGATAGACACAGCAGACCCTGAGCACACTATTTACGACAGAGGCACGAATGAACACGAATACTTAACGGTTAAATAAATAATATATGATGCATGTGTTGCGAATCTTTTGATCGTTGTCCCTTTTCAAAAGGGCCGATAACAACGCCGATTATCGGCCAGGCTGCAGGTGCGTAACCCGCTAATTAAAGGGTTAGACTACTGTGAAAGAGACGAACACTCGTTCGTTCACGCGATAACAAAAAAAAGCTTGATCAAGTGTTAGCCAATATTTTCTGTTTTGAGAAAAAAAAACTGATCGTGTTGTTTCAGATTAACCGGGTGGCCAAAATTAAGTTGAGCCCCTCGCGTTCAAAGAACCTTCGCGAGATTGTTCATAACATCTTCAATTATTACAATTTTTCTATGAAATTTGGTACTAAAATTTTTGTTAATGTAGCCACAAATAAATGTCACTAAACGTTTTTTCAATCATCTTACTAATTGCCTTAGAACAAATGTTTGAAACAACGTTGATTTTCGGGACGTCACAGTAGCCTAACGCCTCAATCGACCGAACAAATAAGTGAATTACCCAGCGTCGATCTATTGTGCACAATGAGGTAGCAATGGTAGAAGAACAGCGAGTTCAGACTGAGGGCGAACATTAGCGCCACGAAAAACAGAAAGAGGAGATGGAACTTGCCCATACCGTCCAATTCCCCCTGCAAATCATAAATCCGATTTTACTCAAGCCAGAATTCAATCGTTTTCCGAACCTTGTTTTCCAAGCGGTCACTCACCTTACAGAATTGTATGAAGTATTGTAGAGAAGTGGCCGCTATGAACATGCAGTAGAGGAGAGCGTAAGCCAGGAATAACATGAAAAACTTGTAATTGTGAAAACCGACACAATTGTTGACCCACGGACAATGATGATCCATCTTCAGTACGCATGTTTGACAAACACTGCAGTGATGCGCTCTGTCGGGCTTCACCAACTGGCATTTCTCGCAAAAACGAATACCTGAAACACGAAGAATGTCTTCAACGGTGCCCAACTATGAATTAATGTCAACTCTCCACCGTTAGAATGCAACGAAAATTCTCGCCAATTTCTTATTTTTATCATTATCCAAAATCACACGTCGCAAATTTGTTGCAGATCGTTAAATAAAAATCATAAAAAATGTTTGTGAGATTTGAAATTTGGGAAATAAAAAAAAATAATCACTTTCGTTGCATTCCAACGAAGCAAGCATCAACGTCATCGGTATTGGACTGGAGATCGGTGGGCAACACTCCGAGGAGTCGCTGTGGAATTATAAATAGCGAAGTAGCAAGTATGCATTGAAAGGGTAAAGCCTATAAGGGCGCACAAAGGGCCGTTGGAAAATGAAATTCTATTTTTGTAACGAACAAGTCTCTCTGTTATTCGGACGAATTCATCTATTTGGGAAACGCGTCTCCGTGGCTGCCGTTCGATTTTTTTTCTGTTATTTCTACGACAGTGCAATAAAATCGACGTGCTAGTTAAAAAGTCTTCTCACTTAAGACGTTAAAAAAGGCTATTTTCAAGATTTTCTTCAACGTAACATTTTTTAAAATGTATTTATGTAATCCCAACAGTCATCCCGTGTGACTGGCTAAAAATAAAAACGATTTTCTTTTGCACAAATTGCATCCTAAGTAAGCGTAGAATATGTGAGAATAAGGTAAAGAATATGTAAGTGTAGGGTAAAGTGATTTTCCGATGGACCAGGCATAGCGGATTAAGGGTGAGTCAAAATGTTATTGGTGATAACCGTATTTGAAACCTTTGAACGCGTTTTTCGCAAAACCTGTACTTTTCAAACTGTCAACGGCGACATCTCAAAATCGATCGAACGAATTTCTTTGAAATTTGAATGACTTTTCGGTACTCATGTAAACACTTTGCAAACTAGGATCGTTCTGATTCATCGAGCCGTTTTTTTTCATGTTGAAGAAGTTGTGAAAAAAACACCAAAATCACGAAAAAAATGTTCAACAAGACGCCAAAAATGTCCCTTTCGATATTTTTAATAATCCTAGTTCAAAAACTAGATCATCCTCCACAGATTAAAATGCCATTTGATCTTTTTTGTTCCAGATGAGCAGATCGCCCGCAATCGGGGTCACCGCAAAAAACTTTTTTTTTGAAGTTGAGTGGCTAAGTTGCCGTGTACTGCAGCAAGGAGCGACGATTTCGGGCTGAAAAAAATTTTAAAGTGTGCTCAAAATATGAATAAATATGTGGTGAAAAGTTCGCAGTTGTATGTACGCGAAAAAAAAATTCCCAAAAGAGCCTTCACACGGGATGACTGCCTTGAACGAAGTCTATACAGTGAAATTCACCGTCGCAGCCATGCGCCGTCTTAAAATGACAATTCCAAATTCCTTTGAAGAATTTACCTCCTTTGATAGTGCGATTGGTGAGAGGAAGGTCCTGAGCGAACCTGTCGAGGATTTGCCGTTGCGCATCTTCGCTCTCAGCCCGGTGCAATTTCTCCATTTCTATAGCAGGTACTTTGAACTGCAAAACCGAAAGAAAAAATATTAATAAATATTACTTTCGCCAACGAATATTCGTTTACCGTACCACGCATAGGTAAAATATTATTTTATCGATTATTCAAGTTTTTTTCCCGCTTTAAGGTTACGTGGGAGATGAAGTTCCAGGCAAGAGTAGACAAAACTGAGTATTGACAAATATACGTTCCAGGTGTAAAGTGAAATCAGTCATAAGTTGCATAATGTCCCACCCGAGTCTTAAATTTCCAGGGAGGAATGTTTTTTTTCTCAAGTATTGTTTCAACTTACCTGGTTTATATTTAACTTTATTGAGCAAAACTTTTGAGAGTGAATATGTTGCCGCGGACTAAAACCGTTTTCAAGCCACTCAACCGTTTGCAGCATTGTCATACAGTTCGGTAATACGCTATGCGATGGAAATTTTGGATTATTGGAAAACAAAGAAAATTGAGCGTTTCGAATTGCTCCAATTTCTTCTGGCAGATCTTAGCTACGAAAATCCCTCCATCATTTTTTGACATGCTTATTAAGGTGTTAGGCTAGTGTGAAAATGACGAACACTTGTTAGTCGCTTGTGGCAACCCAAGCTCAAGAAGAACGCCCAACATAGAGTGCAGGAATCGTGTATTGAAGGTAATCTTATGATTACAACGATAGAATTGCTAGTAAAACTTTTAACACGTTTTTTTCGAAACTTTGTTTTACGAAACGGTGTACACGATTTCTCGACATCTATAATGACTTGAAATGTTTTTTCAATGATCGAAATAATAAAAAAATCTCGGTCCAGTCTTAGCCAATATTATCTATTTTCAGAAAAACTCTTCTTTTTAATTGTTTCAGATCAACCGGGTGGCCGAAATCAAGTACACCGTTAACCCCCCCTAGGGTTCAAAGATCCTTTACTAGATTGTTTACAACTTTTTTTATTCTCAATATATTTTTATAAAACTCAGTACACAACTTTCATAATGTCCATACAAATAAACATCCAAACGATTTTTCAATCTAACTTATTCCTTCATAATCAATTTTTTTACATGACTCTGATTTTTGGTTCGTCACAGTAGCCTAACGCCTTCAAAATATTCTGTACGATAATAACAATATCAAAAGAATTTTTGTCGCACTCCAAGTATGCAAAGATCAGCAGGGGAGATAGGGGCTACAAGTACAGGGGTAAGAAGTGACAAGCGAGTTGCCACCTAACTATAAACATTGTAGCTACCGTATTAACAGTATTCCAAATCTTTGAGTAGTCAAAGATTTGGACTTTGCCTACTCAAAGATTTGGAATACTGTTAATACGTAGCTAAATTGTTTATCGTAGCTACGCATTAAGTACGTATTAACTATTGTTGCTACGTATTTTATGTTAGGCAGCAACTCGCTTGCTACTTTTTACCCCACTGTTACTTGTAGCCCATATCCCCCCTGCCATAATGCCCCACGACAGAACAAGCTGCATTTCAGTGATTCCCAATTATGCTAGAGCAATGTACCAAGTGATCGTGAAAATTTTCATTGAGCTTCCTTCGCACGTTGTGCCTTTTCTCAACACACCTAAGAATGACACAACATCCCACGTGAACACACATTTCTTAACTCTATCCCAGGTCCGTGCGTTGCTGCCAATTTTTTCATACAGGTTAAAAAAAACCAAGTGAAATTGCATCCAGTTTCCATCGATGCGATATCACTTCCTTAAAACTTCCGTGCGTCCTTAAATACCTTGTCCACTCTTCAAGCCAGCTATGAGTTCGTGAACCTCAAGAATAGACCGTGCTGTAGCAAAGTCGCTTCGCTTCCAGTCTGCGGTAATGCTCAGTTCGATATCTTTCGAGAGAAAGACACGACTAGCTCGGAGCGAATGAAAACCCGCAAATTGAATCTTTGCTGCCGTTGTTTCACGGGCTATGCACGAGAGAAGGCAAACGTCGGAACCAAATGTAATTACCATTTCGGGTACCGGGACCAGTTCGGTGAACACCGTCTGCCAGTAGGACCACAGGAATTGTAAAAATACAATATGGAAGAAAAACAGATAAAACGCTGCAACATAAAAGTCATACGTACGTAAATTACGTGCATATAGCTAGGTACTTCCAAAGTATCGTTGCTATACAGCAACAGAGAAGAAGGAAAACAAACAAGGACGTACCTTTCTGTATGTAGCTCTCTACTGTATCTGAAATAAAAATTAACGGAGGTTATGAAGAAAAAAAATGCAAATTCGACAAATGTGTATTAGGAGACAATTTCGTTGTGACGTTAGTGAAAATTTGAGAAAAGTATGCGGGAGAAAAAGAATGTGAGATGTAGGAAACTATAGTGCG
Organism: Ophion costatus; assembly: GCA_951751655.1. NCBI lineage: Eukaryota > Metazoa > Arthropoda > Insecta > Hymenoptera > Ichneumonidae > Ophion > Ophion costatus. Next base: position 4,753,531 of record OX632362.1, on the reverse strand, counting down.
ACGCGTATACGAATTCCCGGCTGCTGTATATTACAAATATCGATTTTATCAAGTTCCCGTAGAAAAATCGAATGCACCTATCGTGCCCGCGACGAAGCTCGCGACTTTACGTCAGCTCGAGACTGCGGTACCGGGGCGGAGAGAGAGAGAGAGAGAGAAAGAGAGAAAGAGAGAAAGCGAGAGGTTATATCAACGTCCGCGACGAAATCGCGTTTGGGAGTATCGTGTAAGATAAATGTGTAACGATCGAAAAGAAAGAGTAGCGGTTACGAATGCGTTCTTACAATAACACAGCTGTACGACGTAGGCGTAATACGACCAGAAGACGATTGTCAAGATGAAGATGACGGGAACCCACTTGAGCACCTTGACGCACCACCAGCACGAACCACCGTTTCGCTCCCCCATTCTCTTTTTAAACTAAAAATTGCCTCGAAATGCGCTCTCTCATCGCCTTCCGAACGTCCGAATATTATTTTATGCGTCCGCGATCCATCTTAGTTACATGATTTCGTACGCACACGACATAAACAACGCGTATTTATTATTGCGGAATAACGAGCGAGACGTTTGACAAGCGCGCGACGACAACACGCTCGTACATCGCCCACGAGCTAACGGATTTTCGCTTGCGAATCCGCGACGAAATTATAAACGTAGTCGCCGTCGCGGGTTTCTCTCTTGGTTATACTTCGATCGTGTGACGAAGCGCTGGACAGCTACAAACGAAACACACTCGGCCAATGCGCGCTCCTGCCTCGGCTCCGTTCTGCTGCGTGAGTAAACTCCTAACGGGAATAAAGCGATAAAAGAAGAATCGCAGTGCGCATGCGCGTATGGCCGTTTAAAACGCGCTCGACGATTTTCGTACGTACTTCCGGTGAACGCAAACTGCCGATTCGAAAAATACATTTTTAAATAGAAATTGCACTTATACGAGAATCGATTGGGGAAATGAATATTACTACTGAAAGCATTCGACTTTTTTGTCTTATTCCTTGTGACATTTGCAACTGTGGTGATTTTCAATGCGTCATGAGGACCGAATTTTTGTTTAGAGGTCACTACTATGACTCGAAAATCAGATTCATTGAAAAAATTAATGTTGTAGAAATAAGTAAGATGATTGAAAAATCGTTTGGACATTTAGTTTTATTTACATCAACGATGTTGTGTATCAAATTTTATTGGAGGATATTGACAATTGAAGAAGTCATAAATAATCTCGTGCAGACCGTTCGAACGTGAGAAGCTCAAGTTACAGACCTGAACTTTGGATATTTTGTGCATAATGTTGACCCAAAACCGAATATTGAATTATAAATTCAATTAATTTATTTTTCATGGGGGCCCTATACATGACAAAGGAGCAGAATTTTTTTTCTCTTACCCTGGCATGTAGGGTGTAATTTTTTAAAATTCATTGAGTAGAGTACAAAGATATTTGTTCTTTTTTATCTTCTAAAATAAAGAAATGACGGGCCGTCAAAATTGTCAGTTTTAGACCATCTTTGTTACGGAGTCAATCTCGAAAACTAAATAATTAGGAATTTGGAATTTCTGTTTATCATGTACTTTATTTAAACTACAAATATTGAAAACGCCGATTTATAATGTAGCATATATAATAATTTATTGTATACATAATACTATAAGTGTATAATGAAAATATATAAAATGATTGTTATTTACGTCACGGAAGAAACGATATTGCAAATTTAAAAAAAAACCGTAGATCGTATATTTCATTCATTTTTCTTAGCCTCCCTGTTTTCTGCGAAAAATGTGACAGTATTGGCAATTGGCTGGTACCGACTTCAAAAATAAGTAATTTGGTATTGTAAATATTTAAATAATTTTAATTAAATAGTATTTAATAACTTTAATTAAATAGTATTTAATTAAAGTATTTAATTGGATTAAATAACTTTAATTAAATAGTATTATTGTAAATATTTAAATAACAATAATTTTATATATTTTCAGGAGTGAACGAAGTACGAAGTACAGGAGTGTACGAAGCTTTCTTAAGCTATCATCACCCCATTTGGTTTCAGTTTAGTACTACCTAAGAACTAAGACAGAAAAAAACCATTACCTAATTAAATATCTAGTTTAAAAAAAAGTTAATTGGTCATAGGTACAGAACCCTAGTAGAGCGAGACCCAACTCGCACTTGGTCGAGTTTTTTGGTTATCGTGCTTCAAACATCCACAAAAAAAATTACTTTTTTTTTGCGGATAAAATATTTTTTTTACCACTATTGTCAATAAATAATGAAAAAAAAGTTTAAAAAAAACGTCGATCAAGACTAAACTTTTATTGCGCTAAATAAGTTCATTAGATGTCGAGAAATCGTGTAGACCGTTTTGAAAAACATGGTTTCGAGAAAAACGCGTTCAAGGCGTCTTCTCACTTTAGACGCTAAAAAAGGTTATTTTTATTGATTTGTTTGATATGTTTATATTATAGATATTGATATAAAATTTGTTACACTTAATAAATACTCTTTCGAAATACATTTTTTTAAAAATATTTATTTAAGTCACTATTTATAGACGAAAATGGTAGTTACAAAAATGTCCTAAAAAAATTGTAGGTCTATGCCGTTGATGAAATCTCGGAGATGGATCATCCGAAAAAAAAATCGAACGATTTTAAATTCAGTATGTTAATGGCTATAACGCATATCATACCATTTTTTATATATGCAAAAATAACAAAATGGTAGACATTTGTCGAAAAAAAAAACTTCGCCATTTTTGGCGAAAAAATAGTAAATATCAAAATTTAAAAAAATCCTTAATATGCGATATAGCTATAGTTGTCAAGAACATGTGGTTAAAATTTTATAAGGATCGGTTCAGTAGTTTCGAAGATTTTATCAACAAACCGTCGAAAAACGCTGTTTCGAGAAAAACGCGTTCAAAGTTTGAGCGGAGCAGATGAACGTGCTTAGGTAGTAAAGTAGAGGTCACATAAAAATACAGTTAGATTCCTCCGATCCTCATAAAATATTAGTATGATACTTTTGGATTAGTATACTTTCGAAAAATGTTATACAAAAATGGATTTTTTGAAAATTGTAAAGTGAGACGAGACCTTAAGGGAGGTTTCTACTTTGTTGAGCCAAAATTAAAAAAAAATTATTTTGCTCTATCGGAAAGAGGCAATGCTCAAGGAAGGTGTACTCTATGGTCCCGATATAGCAGATTAGGTAAAAGTATGAAACTTTTCATTTTATTCGCACATGAATTTCTGTTTAACTTTAACGGATTACACGTAGCTCATAGCCCGAAAGTAGAGGTGTTTACGTGAATTCTTTTTTTGGGGGCGAATGTTTGGAAGGTTCTTAATTTTTTGTTTCATAGTAAAGTGGATCATTTCAACTATCTTTGACAATTTTTTTGTTGGGAAATATTTATAAACGACGGCAATTCAAATTGAAGGAGAAGGTCCAACATATTTATGGTGCAGGAATCGCAGATCGAAGGTAAACTTTTTACGATATCTATTAGGTATAAGATATCAAATAAGATTACGACGATAAAACTGCTAGTAAAACGTTAAACGCGTTTTTCTCGAAACTATGCTTTTCAAAACGTCGTACACGATTTCTCGACATCTAACAAACGGATCGACTTGAAATTTGGTACACTTATTCAGTGTGATAGTAGTTTAGTCTTGAACGACAAGTTTCTTCTGAACGTATTTCTTCATTACGTCTTAACAGTAATGATTTCGTTATTCTTCGAAAAATGGAATAAATCTTTTGTTACCGAGTTTCAATTATGGAAAAAAGTTTGTTTCATTGTTAAAACTATGAAATCACGAAAGAAAACTTTTTTTCACGATTAAAACTTGGCAACAAAAAAATATGCTCGGTCAAGTCTAAGCTAATATTATCTGTTCGAAAGAAGAACTCGTTTTTTTTTGTTTCAGATCAAACGGGTGGCTAAAATAAACTACGCCGTTGAGCCCCGCACGTTCGAAGATCCTTTATTTAAGATTGTTTATTACTTCTTTAACTATTAAATTTTTTTACGAAATTTCGTACAAAACGTTGTTAAGGGGAGAGATTTTTAGGCGAGGATTTAGGCGGAGGAAAGGTTTCTGATTTTCATGATTGTTTTTACGAGGAAAAATTACGCACTCTTTTATTTTCATAGCATTTTTTCAAAAAGCAGTTTCCATCGGTGTCGATTCGGAAGAATAGTTTGAATAGAATTGATTCTATCAATTAATTGATAGAAATTTTGAAAATCAATCAAATGGAAAGCTTTGAAACAAAAAGATTGAATTTTCCAAAAAATGCGTACATTTACCGAATTTTTTTTCTTCAATTTTCATAAACATTTAGGGTCACGTTTTGAACAATAAGGTTTGAAAGATTTATGCCAAATATCATTAAAATCGGTCAATTCGTTTTTTAGCTATACGTCACGCAAGTTCTGAAACGCAGTTTAGAAAACCGTGCCATACTTCCGCCATTTTTAAAGATTAATTTTTTGAAATACCATGCAACAGCATAAAATAATAATAAAACATACCCTAAAAGGCCGTCAATATATTACGTCATCGGTTTTTTGTTGATTTTTACCGCCCCCCCCCCTGAAATCATCGTATCCAACTATTGTTACCTGATCCAACTATCATTACCATCATCCAACGATCCGCCCCCCCCCCTCATTTTGAAATGACGTCATTTATGGACCGCCCCTAAGTCTCAAAAATGCCGAAGAAATCTTTAAAATCTTAATATTTTAATTTAAATATCTCTCTTAAAAAAGAAAAATTTTTCCCTTAATTTACAAACAAGTAACTGTCTAAACGAATTTTGAGTGTTACTTATTTGTTTAGAATTAGTTTCTCTTTTATTTACTCTTTTTTAATTTTTATTTAATATTAATCTTTTCAAAAAAATCCCCCCTTATTTTACAAACAAATAACGGTCTAAACAATTTTTTAATCTAACTTATTCCCTTAGAATTGATTTCTATGAATAACCCTGATTTTCGGTTCGTCAGTAGCTGATGAACCTTTAAAACTAAATAGCATCTAACAAGAGCGCTTTTCGGCCCGGCTGTATCTAATCCGTTCTTATCGAAAAGCGATAAAGGACTAGTCGAGCCGAAAGCGCGCGAGATGAAAGTTACGGGATAGACGAGAGTGAGAAAGACGCATGCGTGCGTCATAACTCGCTTCACAAGAAAGGCGCCAGAGCGATCATCGCCTTCCGACGTCGATTGTGTCATCAACAAAAAAAAGGCCTCAAAACATTGAGGTGATCTTCCAAGGGGGGGGACCCAGCAAGGGGCAGCCCCGCCCCTCCCCCAAGTACGAAAAATTTAGTCTACTCTTGTCCCCTCCCCCCTCTCCCGCGAAGCTAAACTGCACTGCCCCCTGCCCCCTAGCTTAGACCCTGGGTACGCTTTTGTGATATTCACTTAATCCTGACTTCACCAAAATTGGCAATGTGCCCATGGTAATTCCCTCCGAAAACCAGGCGACCTTTGCTTAAAAAATTAACGGTCTTTAAATATTCCACTATCATTTCGGTAAAAACAGCGCCTGTGTGTGGTGATCACAGAAAAAACAGTACGCTGTTTTCTTTGTATCCAATTTTTGAAAACTAATTTATTATTTAATTTAAAAACAAACGTCCTTTTCCATTTACTTTGTCAGGGCGGCGGGATGAGGGAACACGTGACTACCGTAAAGAATTCTTAGCCTGATAAATCAACGTAGCGAATAATGAGCATAATGAATCATACAATGCGACAGTCCAATCCGCCGATTTCTCGCGCGTCGAAGAAGGCCACGAAGACAGTACAAGATTGGCAGGGGGGAGAGGGGTATTAAAAGTGGGGGATGGGACGACTCTGACGTATGACCGACGTTTTAAGTGAACATCGATGCCGTGCGAGTCTCGCTCGGATCGGAAGGCCGGTTTTCCTCCTCTTCCCATTCTCTCCTTACTCGTCCGCTTATTTCGTATACGTATACACGCGCGACCCCAAAGCCCATACGAAGTTACACTCCCCGCGGTGGGTGTGACTCTGGCTCTCGTCATTCGATCGCCGTTTCTCAAAGTGATCGCTCCGGTAGGTTTTATTTTCGGAGCGCGCTCCTTTCATTTGTTTTTACTAAACATTTCGTTTCTCGTATCGCGCGGCTCAAAGTGAAATATCGCTCAACATATTATACACGCCGTGTGCACGTGAGAATTTTCCCGACGTGTATACACGCGGAAGTCCAATCCGCGCAGGTTTACGATCCTTCGTGCTACGGGCTGTGTGCGTGTGTGTGCGTGCGTCCCCCTGCGCAGCAAGAAAATAAGTTTATAGGCGATTGTTTTAACCTCGTTGAAAAAAGTACATATCGTGAATACGATAAAACGATAGCTTAATTTTAAAGTTTCTCGTTTATACGAGGTTTGTAACGCTTGTTTAGGCGAGGGGAAGACAAAAATTGCCGCTGATGCGTCACCCTTTTGTATTGTTGTGTGCGGGCGTGTTTACTCGTCACGTGCCGGTCAATATTTCGCGCGAACTGCAAGCGAAAAGTGCAATTCTCCCGATCCAGTTATTATATAGATATATATTACTTTATGAAGTAAATTAAATTCCTAAATTAATTTTCAGATTATTAAAAGCCCCCGTCCACAGTCAGTATGTCGCAACAATACTATCCTTTCAAGGTCAGTCTTTCTACATACGTATATATATACTATACAGGATAACGCAACTTACCATTCAGATTATATACATATGGCGCGTATTGTGTGTGCGCGCGCGCGCGTGTGTGTGTATATATATATATATATATATATATATATATATATACTTTATAAAATCTCTATGACGCCCATCGACGTCCCTGACCCACTTGGTACACACAAGTTATTCACTGAGAAAATACACGGGTATATTTTTATACCAGAATGCTTCGAGTCACGAACAAAAGAGGTCCTCGCAATGTTTACGATACAATGTACGAACGAATGCGAATTACAGCTTTTCAATATTCCCAAGATCCGTACGGTTTTTACGTCGGCAAATATATTTCCGTAAATTCAACATGTATTTTAGCATAAGTTTCCATGCATTGATTTCTCCACACTGAAGTTCATCTTGCTAGCAGTCCTTAGTATGAAGGTGGCATTTTGATTGGATCTTTTGGCGACAGTCTGTCTATAGAGAGAATTGTAATTTGATAAATTGTAGAAGAGACAGTGTTTATTGAATTTGTATTGAAAAAGTAACCGAGTTTTTGTCCCTTTTGTACGAAAAAAGTAAACGGAGTCTAAATGAAGTTGTTCGTATGAGGGAAGAAAAAATTGTTGGAGACAGAAAGTCATCGGCCTGAAAAAGAATCAATACTATTCTTATAGTAGAAGTTATTCTTAAGTATAATAGAGGTATAGTAGAAGTATAGTAACTATTCTTAAGTACAGTAGAAGTTATAGTAGAAGTTATTCTTATAGTAAAGAGTAGTCTAATGCAAATGGAATGTTAAGTAGATGTTTAGTTGATATTTTAACGTGAAACGATTTGTACAGTGCACCCCTACGGTGTATCCGGCGGAGCCATTCGACGCCAACACCGATGCAGCGATCCTGCGCAAGGCCATGAAAGGCTTTGGCACCGATGAGAGAGCCATCATCGACGTTCTCACCAGGCGAGGCATCGTACAGCGTCTGGAGATCGCAGAGGCATTTAAGACGCTCTACGGGAAAGATCTTATAAACGACCTGAAGAGCGAACTGACCGGGAGGCTTGAGGACGTTATAGTGGCCCTCATGACGCCGCTGCCTCATTATTACGCCAAAGAATTGCACGACGCTGTCTCCGGCCTTGGCACCGACGAGGAAGCCATCGTCGAGATACTGTGCACTCTGAGCAACTATGGCATTCGCACTATCGCCGCTTTCTACGAGAATCGTGAGACTTTTTCTTTGCCTTCCAAGAGTTTTTCAGTCGATTGGGAGCAAAAAGTGAAGCAGGCTTTTGGGGAAATAAAAATTCTTGCTGATTTGATGAATTTTGCATGCTTGGCAAAGAGACGTTTTTGCTGGAAAAAAATTCATGTTCTCACGCTTTGTTGATCGATCAATAATGATAATTGGTGGTTAGACAAGCTACCTTTGTAGCTTGGAAGTACAATAATAGCAAAGATTACTTAGTCAAGAGTGCTGCGTACTCTTATATGCATAGGTATACAAATCAATCAATTGCTTTCTCTGTAGAGCTCAAAATTACTTTGGTAAATCGACGGGTCGATTTTGGTCAATAAAGTAGTCTTTATGATTCTTAAGCGGTCCATATAGGCTTAGGGCCCAAAAATCAAGTCAGTTTTTTATATTCTTTTTCTGATGAGTGTATTGGAATGACGAGGTAGGAAATTTACACACAATTAATACTTCGGCTTGTCGAGTTTCAGTGTTTTTTTAAATTGAAAAGTATTGATAAACAATGAAGTTATTATTTTAATGAAGTTCCACCGTTGCTGCATGGCTAATCGGTGGTGTAGGTGGTTGTAGCACCTACGGTCGTGTGAAAACTCAAAAAATGTACTTTTAGTACGACAGTAAAACTTTCCTATAACCGGATAGATTTCTAGAGTTCAAAAAATTACAAAAAAGCAAGCTGTAGAAAAAACTGCGTTCTTCGACAAAAAAACCACTTCAACAATTTGTTATTAACAAATGGATAAATATATTTTGAAAAACATTTGGTCATACGGTAGAAAATGTTAGGAACTATGCTGTATCCACATTTGAAGTGAATTGGACTAATAGATTTTCAGATATGGATTACGTTCCATAAAACCTAGTTTCGACAAAAACGTCATAAACCGCTCAATTTTTGCAATCCTCACAAAATCCACGAAAAATCTCTGCCACGAAAAATCTCTTTTCAAATTTCAATCCTAAACTGTCAACTTAACGTAATTGGAAATGATGCAGATGGTTTTATTGATAGAAATCTTGTCTTTTCATAAACAAAATTTGAACTTTACAACAAGATGCAACAAATTAATTTATACATAAAATAAATCAATATCAAGAGTACCTTCATCGACTTGTTTTCAAACTGCTGTATTCTTATTTTTCAAACACGATCTATCTTAAATGGCATTCTGTTGAAATATTTTCACAGCCTACTCGTGAGCTCACATTTCTTTCCCCAAACAAAAGAGGCCCCAAAGCACATTCCGGTAAACAGTGAGTTTCAAATCACTGTCATTGTGTATCTTATATCAACAAATCGTCATATATACATTAGTATTCAACCACAACAGATACTTATACCGCTCCTCAAAGATTAATATTTGCCAGTAAAAGTAGTGACGGAACAATGCTACGCTTATAAATACTTTCTCCTGTGGTGCAAAGTTCCCTAAATCATCAGCTGAACTGTGCAAGCATCGGCTGTTCATGAGTCATCCTACAGTGCTGATAAGTGAATGCATATCATCAAGGCCGCGCACCTCGTTCGAATTTAAACTTCAGCGTTACACGTATAGCAATAGAGGCCTAGAGATGACTAATCTATAATTATACAAATATGTGCAATCTGAAGCGGTGAAGAATGATGTCATCACTTTTTTCTGTTAAAGCCATTCATACACGGGAAAAATCGTGGTCGTGGCTGAATAAGCATGCTTTACAATACACCTCTCTCTCTCTCTCTCTCTCTCCCCCTCGTTGCCAATCAGCCAAGTTCGTCGCGCATGGCGATATTATACATGTATATATATTTGTAGTCTTGCGCGTCTTCGACCTCGCTTGCCTCGCAAGTTAACTTCAATTACCCAACAATTGATGATATTTAATTTCTTTTTGCCTTTTCTTTCTTTTCTCATTATTTCGACATCTATTACAGTATACGGCAAGTCGCTCGAGACCGATCTGAAGGGGGATACGTCGGGGCACTTCAAGAGATTGCTCGTTTCTCTCTGCCAGGCGAATCGCGACGAGAATCAGGGTGTCGATCAAGAACAGGCAGCATCCGATGCTCAGAATCTCTACGAGTCAGGTAATCGATCCACGTCCATCGCTTATTCTTGAAAAGTCACGAGCTAATTAATTAGGCGTTTCTTTTTTTTTCTTCACCATCACAAGGTGAGAAACAATGGGGCACGGACGAGTCACAATTCAACTCTATCCTCGTGACGCGGAGCTATCAACAGCTCCGCCAGACGTTCCTCGAATACGAGAAAATATCGGGCCACGACATCGAGGTGGCGATCAAAAAAGAGTTTTCGGGTAGTATCGAGAAAGGTCTTCTCGGAATCGGTGAGTTTCTCGAACAGTCAACGATAAAAAATATGCCCAACGTGCGTTACGATGTTTATTGTATTATTATCGTTGTTGCACACACAGTGAAGTGCGTCAAGTCAAAGGTCGGATTCTTCGCGGAGAGACTTTACGCGAGTATGCACGGAATTGGAACAAAAGACCGCACCCTCATACGCATCATCGTATCGCGAAGCGAAATTGACCTCGGCGATATCAAGAAGGCCTTCGAGGAGCGCTACGGAAAATCACTCGAAAGCTGGATCGCTGTGAGCCCTTGGTTTTCAAATTAATTATCGCTTCGGCAACCGTTGGTCTCCAGACGCCAAAATAACCAACTCATTCCGAAACAAGTATCGGAGAGATTCAAACGAGTCGTAAAATGGCAAAATAACTTTCGGTTGACGTATTCAAGGTCATTTCCAGGTCAACCTTTTCTTCCTAATGGAAACCATGATTTTCATGCCAGAATCTTTCTTTACGTTGAAAAAAACGGATGAATTTTGATAAAAACCTTTTTTTATTTGGCCTTTTTCCCCTAAATTGCAAAGGATGTAGAAGTGTTAATGTTAATGATGTCGAAGTTTGAATCGTTGGAATGCAACGTTCTTTTTTCTTATTTCTTCATTTTTATTATTCCGAACGTTTTTGTTTGCCACTTTAGGCTGTATATCTGTAATAATAAAAATAGGCAAAAACGTTCGAATGATGTTTGTAGCCTGAAACGGCCAAAGAGGAATGTTATCAATGAAAAAGAATTTATTTCGACTGCGTTCCAACGACGCGAACTTCAAGGGCATCAAATAATGAGCCCCATCGTGTTTCTTGCTAAATTGGAGAACCCAGTAGCCTGCGTCGTTACAGACAACATTTCTTCGAATTAAAAAAAAAAAAACTTTTTATAAGGTACGAAAATAGCAACGAAATATGTAGGGTTCAATTTTTTTGACTTGACATTGAAATCTCCTTGAAAACCTCCACTAAACAGAAACTTTTCTCTTGCCACTTTACTTCTCATTCGAATCTACTGGAAACGTGTCTCGAAATGTTTCCATTAACGCTTCCTTGACACACTGGGTCATTTTGACCCGGATAAATTTGTTATAAAATGCTCACTTTCCTAAAACTGGAAGTTTTCAATAATTCTTTACAACAGTTCAATTTCATACTTTCCGAATTTTAGTTTTCCAGACACCTTGACAAATGTTAAAAATGTATCCCGGATTTTTTTCCATAAAAAACAACTGAAGGGTTGTTAAGGGCAGGTGGATGAAGTATCATCCGGGTCAAATTGACCCAGTGTTCCAAAACCGTGGCTCAAAAATAAGTGTGTCAAGGAAGGGTTAACTCCGCTGTTTTTGAGTTGTTTCGAATTCTCAATATAACTAAATGCACAACCTCTGTGCAACCTCTGTCAATATAACTAAATGCACAACAAGATCTATTTTGCAGCAGCACTTTCTCCTAAAGTCAGAAATGTCTCATAATATATGGGACATTCTACGCCATTCCACTTAGCCCGTGACCCGGCCATTTTTTATTTTCCTGATTTGAAAAAAATTGTAACCCATGAAAGTAGTGTGCAAACCAATTTTTAGATTTTTATCTATTCTCCAGTAGGAGTTATAGTTTTCCAAAAAATATCGATTTCGGAACTTACGGAAACGTTTAAACGCTGATAACTCCTTTTTTTCTACATCTACCTAAAGGTCCGGAAAAAATGGCCAAATTGCGATTTTTGTTTGCGAACCCAAACAATCAAGACTGTGTTTCTCGCGGCGTTATTTCTCCTCGACACACTTCCTCCAGACGATTCCGTTCGGAACAAGGGCGTCGCCAACTAATGGGCCACGTGGGGGGCAAGATGGGGAAGGGAGGGTGGGGGAAATACGAATTTTAGACATCCTAGACCCTCATATACATGCTTTCAAATATCTTGGGGGGGGAGGGGGGGGGGCACCAGCCCCCTCTGCTCCCCCTTGGCGACGACGTTGGTTCAGAAGTTTGGCACAATAATAACTTCGTCTCTTTGTTCTCCATAGGGCGACACTTCCGGCGACTACAAGAAAGCTCTCCTCTCTCTCGTCTCCACATAAGCTCGTCCTTGCACAATACACCCACCGCGAGCATTCGCGAGACATTACGTGTGCTTCAAACGCGTCGTCAATCTTTTACCCTCGCCAATGTGCTCAAGCGAATCGAATCATCCGTTTTACAAGCAGCGCACAACACGGGCTTCACACCGTTCAACTGAACCCACGGACACAAACCTCGTTTTACATCGCTCTACACACTTTACGAATGCGGAGATTTGAGAACCCCGGTAATAAGAATCAATTGCACTGGCGAGAACACATTTCGTAACTTTATAAACGACGTCACGTACAGCGAGCGAAACAGCGCTCGAACATTGTTGCGCTCGATCGATCGAAGTCGTGCACGTGCTCCAATCAACTATTCGGGCATTCAGTCGACATTTCCAGCGATCCGTAGTCGCGATTTTTGTTGCTTCATTATCGCAACGGTCAGGGGGAATTATTGTATTGACAAACGGTCTAAACTGTACATTGTTTAAGTTTATCGAATCTTACGCACAATGGAAAACCCCGAAAATGACTGTGAATACTTGTAATTATCGAATTTTACACAATTACAAAAATCAATGTCGGAACTAAAGCTATTGCTTCATATATATATATATATATACATATATATACACGTATATATATATATATATACAATTTTTCACACGGTCAATTTGTTATACAACCATGAATGGCCTATTATATATTTTTTAAATGTTTATACAACTCGAAGAATGAATAAGCTGTTATCATATGTTGCTAGGCTTTTTTCAAACCAGTAAGGCTTTATATTTACTGTTTAATCGTTGAATGTAAAGAAGAAAATGAACGAATGAATAAAGAACAAACGTGGGTGTTGAGGTATCGTTTTGCGAAGCTTTGCCACGTTATTTGGGAAATTGATATAATTCCACGAAGGTTTATTCGTCATACGGAGAGCTTTGATCCCTTGATTGGTCCCTCACACCGTCCTCGGTAATCTGCAAAAACAATCACTTCTCATTACTCATTGTGGATATCATTTCGACGACATCAATGTCACACTCTATGATTTTTGCGTTAAAAAAGATATTATTAGAACGATTTTTCGAGCCGCTCAACTGTTTGCAGTGCTGCCATAGAAGTCAGTGATGCGCTATGATAAGTTTGCATCGCTGGAATTCAATGAAAAGTCATTTCTAATTGCTCTAATTTCTTTTGACAGATTTTAGCTATAAAAAAACACATCTTTTTTTCAGATGCTTGGTTCGAGAGCTACAATAAAAGTGTGCAATAAAATATTCGGCATGATAACAAAAATAAGGAAATAGAAATATTTTTATAAAATTCGTTGCATTCTGACGATGGAAACTTCAACGCCATAATGCGTTAAGGAGAAAACGAGCAGAATTTCATGGCATCGCAATTAATTATGCTACAATTATTTAGCGAATGATGGCGAAGTTTGTTAAAAATGTTCTCTCGTACATGGATAACTCTCACAAAACATCTCGTACAATTTTTTTCATTGTGCCTTTTCAGTCAATTGCTAAACAGCCTTAACAGCCGTCCATAAAAAGGCATGCAAAATTACGGCGTATTAAAATTTTCGTAAATCTTCGATGAGTTAGTGGGTCGATATGAAACTGAAGGCAGGCATAGAGAGGGTTGTTACGCGTTATTGACTCAGAAACTCTCTGACTTTTCCAGGTTTCCCATACAGGTTTCGCAAAAATTCCCGGTTTTCCAAATTACTCAGATTAGGGTCAAATAAAGAACACCTCGTTTTCATCAAATGTATATTTTCTTAAGTCAAAGCCCACAAGTTAAGTCTCGTTTCACCATCCTAGAATTTGTAAACGTTACAAACTATACGGGAAAAATTATACACGAAGAAATAGCAAGGAATCATTTTTGTAAAGGAAAACATTTTTAACCGATTTAAAAAAACAAAGGAAATTCCCAATTCGATCCTTCTATTGAAAGATTATGTCAAACTGGATAACATAATTTTTTTGAGATCAAATATATGGAAATGTTAAAAATTGAAATAAAATGTCTAAAAAACTGATATGCGAAAAATAATTTCACCATTGTAAAGTAAAAAGAATACATTAAAATCAAATACAGAACCTGTTCTTTATTATAAACAGAAATTTTTGCGCCGGCGACAATAAATAAAAAACAAATATAAACACTTATCTATAATAACAATGATGTGGCCGTGTATCGACAGATCGAATGTAAATGTATAGAGCTTTACAGTAATTTAGTTTTCAGTTTTTTAAGTTTTCAATGTTTGGCACTGACATAACTTTTTTGTGGATAATGACGAATAATACGAAAATGAAAAATATACAAAAATATTTATTTATATACTCTTCAGTTTTCTTGTCATTTTTTGTAATTCTTGCAAAAAGTAACATCTGAGAAAATTCCAGAGAATTTCCAAAATTCCCTGATTATTCCAGGAGGAAAGAAGTTCCCTGAGTTTGTTTGGATTTTGCCGGTTTTTCATATGCGTAACAACCCTGTTGGAGCAAACAACATACAATAATTAGGCTACTGTGGAAATTGTAAAAAAATCGTTGGTCGCTTGACGCAACTCGAATTGAAGAGGAAGGTCCACCATATGGCGCAGGAATCGCAGAGTGAAGGTAAACTTATGATTACAACCATACAACTGCTGGTAAAACTTTAAATTCGTTTTTCACGATCATATGTTGTTTAAAACGGTGTACAAGATTTCCTGACATCTATTCAGGATCACACATCTAAAAATGAATATACATAAACACGTATAACTGTATATTAATTGATCATATACAATTGTATACAAAAGTTGGCCCGACAGAATTTTATATATTTGTATATAAACGTATACAATTGTATATACTAATATACCGTTATGTACGATAGTAGATGCATTCATATACTATCGTACATAACTGTATATTAATATATACAATTGTATATGCTTATATACAAATATATAAAATTCTATCGGGCCAATGTTTGTATACAATTGTATATGATCAATTAATATACAATTACATATGTTTATATATATTCATTTTTACTCGGGTATATGGATCAAACCGTTTTTTCTTTTCATTTGAAAATACTTTATATTTTATAATTCAACGTTTCAATGTAAAATACGTTGATACGTTTGGTCATGTAGGGAAAAAAGCTATTATGACACATATTATACTAGTCGAAGAAAGCGATGACATTTTGTTAGTAAAATATCAAGAAAAAACTAATATTAATCAGCTGATCAGAATTTGAAATTATCTCTGTAAGAAATCCAATAATTGTAATCAAATTTGGTAAATATATTGCATCAATACATAATTTGTTAACTTTTAATAAACAATATTTTGATTAACCTGCTTCCATACGCGAATAAAACCCAAGAAAACCGTTTCTAAATCTAATCATATATGAAGCCATATAAAGATATATACAATTATATGTATTTCAAAAGAAAATAAAAGTACTCATATACAGTCATATACAATTTTATATACTGTAAATAAAATGTTCACGTATATATATAATTCTATACAACACTATATTGAATTATATATAACTGTGTATGATATTATATCTAATTATATAAACTCCCTATAAAAATAGTATCTCCATATATCATTATATGCAGAACTATGTATAATTTTGTCAAATCAAATTTGATGGAAATACATTTATATCGGATTATATATACGAATGTATAGAGTTATATACAATTATATATAAACCTATATATAAATATATATGATTGTATATCATTTTTATATAATTGTATCTGAGTATATACAATCATTTTTATTCGGGTATCTATAGTGACTAGCTCTATCTCCATCTAATAAAGTGGTTGACTTAAAATTTGGTACATTCATTCGGTGTAATAGTGATGCAATCTTGACCGACGTTTTTCTTCTCAATTTTTTATCATTACTTACTAACAATAATGGTGTCACTTTCCTCGAAAAATCGTTTAAAAAAAATAATTTTTTTATTCGAAACACGATGACGAAAAAAACTCGGTCGAGTCTTAGCAAATATTGTCTATTTCAAGAGAAAACTCATTTTTTGGTTCAAGATCAATCCGGTGACAAAAATCAAGTACACGGTTGAGCCCCTCAAGTTCGACGTTATAAACAATCAATATTGATATTTTTTGAATATAATTTCGGACACAACCTTGTCAATGCACATACAAATTAATGTCGAAACGATTTTTCAATTATCTTATTCGTTCAAAATAATTTTTTTTGTGTAAAATTTTCAAAAAATCGATTTTTTTTGCATTTTCCGATAGTATAGACGGTTATAAACATGCTGTTTATATACTTACATAAACGTAAGTGGACAGTTTATATGAAAATTCCGCACTGGAAACTTTAACCGCGTTTTTCTCAAAATGTTTTTCGAAACGGAGTACTCTATCAACGGAGGAGTTTTCAAATTATCCGTCTTAAATTTTAACACAACATTCTTCACGCCATTGTTCATTTCGCTATGGAAGCTTTTTTGTTTGAAATCGTCGCATTTTTTTTTAACGAAAAATTGTCGAAAAAAGGCCTTATTCGATACTTTCTTTCAGACCGCCGACATTTTGTCAATGTTGATTTTTGAAAAACCTACATAGCAAGATAGCGGCTTTCATATTGGTTAATAATTTTTTTACATATTAAGTTTCAGATAATATTTACGTTCGCAACGGTGTACACCGTAAGGACTCCTTTTCGAAGACATTGTCAATCGTTAAAAAAAACGTACAATAAAAGTTTCGAAAGGTATTTTCTGTTCTTCGCGAGTGCTTCGTTTTGACATTAAAACATCTGACTGAAGGCCGTATTTTAACTATGGAAAAAAATGTCGAAGATCGGCTATTTTTTGACCTGTTACATTGTGAAGATCCCTTAAGGAACTTGTCTCCTAATGAAATCTTTTTAGTTTCTTTATTTCTTTACCGTCAATGGCTCATTTCCGCATAATTATTGATGAAAATTTTACAGAATATTCTTCAAATGTCCTTTTATTATATACTCATTACATAGATAAATATATATTAACTGTGTTGTCAAAAAAAATATCGTAAATATGCTTTTTATAGCGAAATAACCTTACCCCCCCCCCCCCTCTTATTAACCGGGAATCGCGCCCAAAATACGTAACTCACCCGAAACTTGATGGAAACTTGTGGCAAGGTTGAAGCCTTCAGGATTCTGGCAGCAAATGTGGAATCGTTAAGTCGAGCGACGACCAGTCTTTTGTGGACTCTGTGCGCGACGAGTTGACCACCGGCACTCTCGTAAGCGATCTTACCTTCGGCATCCATGTGCGAGCGAAGTTCGTTCACGATTATCACCTTGGGCAAGCAACGACAAATCTCACTTACGAAGTAAACGAAAAAACATCTCGAGTCCAGCGTCTCAAGGAATACGATAGTTCACTCACGGCGACGCTGTTGCGATCGGCGATCTTCTGCAACTCGTCGATTATTCGAAAGTAGAACTGTGTACGTTGCCATCCATCAGCAAAGGTGCATTGCACCGGAAGGGACAAACTATCGAGTATCACGAGCCGTATCTAAACATGATCGCGAATACTCACAAACGTTAAAAACTTGATAGCGTCAAACGGCAAAATGCACTTTTTATCAATCGCTGATGGATTTTTGACGTTCTATGAATTTTCGCTCGAAACGAAAAATTGAACATGCGGCAGCCGGAAAAAACACGGAGGCATGTTCAGAGTACTATTCGAAAATGAAACAAGCTTTGCTTTGCTTTCTTTCTCGCGTTGTACTAACTTTTTACATTCCGAGTAACGTTGAACATGGTTGTTTTTCATTGTTATTTTTCTACTCTGGTGGGCTTCTGTGTGATTGTTTGAAAAAGGCAATAGGGACTGGCGAGCACTAAGATGTTCAATTCGACACTACATAATTTTATCTTCTGACTTTCCCCAAAGATTATTCAGCCTCTGGCAAAACGGAAATAAAGTTTGGTTTCCAAAAAATGTGCAGTAACTCGCGGATTGTACGTGATATGAAAGTTATGGATGGAAAAAGTGTGATTAAAAAAAAAGTAAGCAGATTGAACCGACAGAGGTGGGCGCGCGGTCGGTGTGCGGGCTCGGCGGTCACTGAAGTTAAGCAGCATTGGAGGCTGCCAATACTTGGAGCGGTGACCGCTTGCCCGTGCACTGGTTTGCGCATCAACCTTTGAGCGGGAGGCAATTTGTCTGAGTTTCTGATGTTTTAATACAACTGAAACTCAGCCAAGTATAGCCGCCTGTATCGGCCCAGGTTTTCCGCAGTTTCCCTGGGCCCTCGTGCAAATGCGATACAGTAGTGCATTAGGAAAGAGTAGCTAAGGTCAACACTCTGCGGGGGAACTCTGGAAGGAAAATGTAGATCAGAGAATCCTCTGGAACCCTCTGGAAGGATTGTGAATGTCGGAAGGAATGGAAGGAATAAAAAGGAGAGGATGGTAAAAGGGGAAGGACCCCGTACCTCTGAGGATTACATATATAAAAAAAAAAAAAAAAAAAAAAAGTAATCAGATTGATGTTTGGAACAACAATTTTTCAGGATTTTATTATTGAGAATGCTCCTGGTCAAGAAATCGCGAACGGTGTGTCGATGCTCTCAACCGATGGTCTATGTGCTATTATATATCACCGGCCAAAAGTTTCCGGACATTTCAGATAATTGCAAAACTTTCGATCACATTTGGATAATTGCAAAATTATATTAAAATAACAGAATTGACTACACAGAGCTATATAATATCTTCGTAAAATAATCAATGAAATTAACTATATTGTTTCAACATTATTCGGCAATTATCCAGTGATCGAAAGTTTAGCAATTATCTAAAGTGTCCGGAAACTGTTGGCCGTACGTCTATATACCAATATATATGTACTATATATATTGCTATATAATATATATAAATACTATGTGTGTGTGTGTGTGTGTGTGTGTGTGTGTGTGTGTGTGTGTGTGTGTGTGTGTGTGTGTGTGTGTGTGTGTGTGTGTACTAAACACCATTTTGCAAGAATGTAAATCCTACTTTACGTCAGCATGAAAACACTCTATGTATCCTATATATTATTGCATTTTATATATAGAATTAGCCTAAATCTCTGACATTGGATCTACCCCTAAAGAAGAACATAAAACAATAATCTCCATTCCAAACAAATATCAATGAGCGATTAAAATGAAACAGCTCATATATGGGTAAACTTGGTTTAGTTCCGAGCCACGTTACAAAGGTAGCAAAACCGTTTTTAATAGATTTTCTCTTTTTTGCTCACACGGACGTTGCATCAAAGATTGTGCGAATAATCAGAAAATAGTTTACTAACGTCCCTTCCTGCTTGTTTAAGGGGCTTTCTGTAGAGTTACGCCCTTGTGACACTTAAAAGACGATTGGGGCATTTATAGATATATACTTCTGGTCAAATGTTTCCGGACACTTCAGATAATTGCAATATTATGTTAGAATAACATTATCCATTATATAGAGGTATATAGTATCGTCGTAAAATGATAAATGAAATGGATTATATTATTTTAATATTATTTGGCTATATTTCGACCCAGTGATCGAAAGTTTTGCAATTATCTGAAGTGTCCGAAAACTTTTAGCCGCCAGTGTACACTCAAGGGTGAAAAAGACCATCACCCATTGATGTCAGCCGCACTTTATTTACGCTCAAAGGCACTCAATTTTGCGTATATTCGAACTTTCACATACATCTAATAGTGGATAATTTTTGTCACGACAACCGTAAAAGCTTAAATTTCGACACAAAAATATTCATCAAAATATTGCAAGGGACGAAAGTGATTCGGCAAGAATTATGGAAAGGGACGAATTTGCACCAATTGATGATTTAATAATTATTTGTTAACGTGAATATAAAAATAATCTCAATAATGCATTTTCGTAGTTAAATTGCCACTCAATATTTGAGGGCCTACAACAAAAAGGATAACTTCAATGTAAAAACCTCGACGTACCTTTGACCCGATGCGAAGACGTTTTTTCAAGTTGTGAACAATCAGAAGCAAGTCTTCCAAGTTTTGAGGTGACGAAACCTTAATCCCTTTCATTAGCTCGTGCTCGTTTAAATCTACGCCTGGAAACCGTTTTTGGCATGCTCTGATCATGTCTGAAAAATAACGTTGACGTACCAATGATTCGACTGTGAGTGTTGCAGGGAAATAGATGCGATTCGTTACGAGAGCTTTTTGTCTGACACTTTTGTATTAAGGGAGTGCATACCCCCAGCATTGAAAGAAGGAGGGTTTTTCTCTTGCGAATCATTACTTTTGTATACTTCTATATTCTATTTATAGGCTTTTAGGTGGCTGAAGGCGTAACCCCCTTATAGCGCAAAAAAGGCCTTTTTTATGAATTTTTTTAAAGAAAACTACAAAACTTTTTTAATCGATCAATATACCATCTTAAAGAACACAGCTTGAAGAACTTTCGGAATTTTTTTCATTGAAAAATATTACATTGTCTAGTGGCAAATGGCCGTCAATGAAATAATGTTTTTATATACACGGTTTGCAGTGACCAACATTGCGGCGAAGTGGATCATCTGAAAAAAAAATGCGGATGGATTTAGTCAAATATAAGTATAAACTAGTCTTTAATCGAAGGATTTTAAAAAATATTCATTTTTCACAAAATGGCGGACAGTCAACGTTAATGGTTCGATTTTAACGAAAAAAACGGCCGTTTTTTGGCTATAAAACGGCCATTTTTTTCGAAAAAAAAATCGAACGATTAAAGACTACAATTTTATGTATTAAATAAGCCTGCGAAATTTCAAGAAGATCGGTTCATTAGTGTTCGAGTAATCTTGGTCACCGACTTCAGAAATGCCATGTTGAGAAAAACGCGCGCTAGACGGCAGACTAGCCGGTCGTTTACACAACGGATTCTTCTCTTTCAACGCTCATATCTCAGTCAATTTTGTGCGGATCGACTTGAAATTTTCAGGACATATTCTCAGATACTTATACTTCAAAAAAATGCAATAAAAAAATCGATTTTTTTCAAAATCGCAAGTGGGGGTAACCCCTTAACGGGCGACATCTATCTAGGTGGGTAAAAAAATGCATTTCCAGAGATATTATTTTTTTATTTGTTCGATAGTATCACCTTTTTACTATATCCCCTAAAATGTTCATTAAAACCTTCCTGAAATTGAATGAGCTTCATCTTCGAACAGTCGGCCGAGCGAGCGGTAGCGGTACTATTCTTGAAACTTCAAACGCGTTTTTCTCGAAACGCTGCTTTCAATGTCGGTGGACATGATATCTCGAGAACCACTTGATGGATTGTGTCCAAATTTACAGGAGATGCGATGAGAAACATTAAAAGGCCGTTGACGATCTCACTTTTCCCAAATCGATCTTCATTTTCTAACAGTTACGTAAAAATAACCACTTTTTTCGTAGATTTTGTATGCTCGAGATTCAATTCGTCGCTACGTTGGAAAAAAAATCATTTAAAAAATCGACGATCGTCAACGACGCGTATTTATTGTGAAATACGAGTAAAACAAATTGGAGAGTTTGTCGTTACGTAATTTGTGTACAACCCCTAACTTGTTTTTTGTTGGGCATTCGCAAACGTGGCCCGACAGAACATAACATTAATTTATATAAATCTTTTCGGATTCATCAACCGGCGGTGCAGCTACCATGGAAACCACGAGAACATGCATTCTTGACACAGGCTTTAATAACGTTGTTGAACATTAACCATTTTGGGCTATATATACATACATTATATATTTTTCTGCACATCATGTAGACAAAGTCCAAAAAATAGTTCATGATACATTTCTTTCTCGGACTTGTGACGATATACTCTTTGAAAAGAAATCCCGCAAAAGGTCGATTTTCTGCTCGGCTCAAGGTACGTAACGCGTTGAGGGGTCTGCATAAGCGTGAAATTCCGAAAATAGTATTTTTTATTGCACATTATGATAGCCCAGGGTCTTAACTTTAATTTGCAACAGATTTGGTAAACATTTCACAAATTCAGCGAGTTATGACGATCTTTGTGAAGCGTCAGATCGCCCACTGCGCTATCGCAAACCAGTCGGCGACGATTTACCCTTTTCTTTTGGGTTTTTCTCGAAACGGTGTAGTTTGTATCTTAAAATTTATTCGTCGGATTTGCTTTAAATTTCCACGAAGCACAATTTTTATCGTTTTCTTTCGTTTAACCGGAAAATTGTTTAAGTATGTTTATCCATTGGTCAAGAACAAAGTGTTGTTATTTGTTCAAAAATCGAACTTTTTTTTCGCTACGTGCCATTTCCGTAATTTTCCAAATGTTTTGATAGTATTCAATCATACGGAAAGTTTGGTTATAATACTGAAAGAACATTTTATTTCAGATCACCTTAGTGGCCAGAACCACCTACACCCAGCAATGGCGGCACGTTGTTTGAATAATAATAACTATCGTTAAGTCTATCTATTCATATGTGTAAAATACCGAGGTCGTCCTCCCAATACTCTCATCACAGAAAAACATATTGAAAACCGATCAGTGTTTGGGGCTCAAGACCGTTGAAAAGGCTCTAAGAAAAATAAAAAGTGTGCTGCCTGTGTGCGCGGATCTATACGAATTTATAAGCTAGTCATGGAAACGCAACAGACGCGAACACGATTATGAAACAAAAAACAGCAATAACATTGAACAAGCAAGTAAATTCGTCAAGTACAGATTTACATGATAAGTAATCGGATCCATACGGCTGAGAAATAACTACACTCCTTTTTATGGCAAACAAACTTGAAGTTGCAGAAATATTAACACCTAGAAGTGCACTTAAATAGTAGTACCAATATTGTATTGTACACTAATATTACATTAAGGGGTTACCACCACTTGCGATTTTGAAAAAATCGATTTTTTTTATTGCATTTTTTTGAAGTATAAGTATCTGAGAATATGTCCTGAAAATTTCAAGTCGATCGGAACAAAATTGACTGAGATATGAGCGTTGAAAGAGAAGAATCCGTGAATTGAAGAACTGAAATTGAAACTTTAAACGCGTTTTTCTCAAAATGGCATTTCTGAAGTCGGTGACCAAGATTACTCGAACACTAATGAACCGATCTTCTTGAAATTTTGCAGGCTTATTTAATACATAAAAATGTAGTCTTTAATCGTTCGATTTTTTTTTTCTAAAAAAAATGGCCGTTTTATAGCCAAAAAACGGCCGTTTTTTTCGTTACAATGGAACCGTTAACTTTGACTGTCCGCCATTTTGTGAAAAATGAATATTTTTTAAAATCCTTCGATTAAAGACTAGTTTATACTTATATTTGACTAAATCCATTCGCATTTTTTTTCAGATGATCCACTTCGCCGCAATGTTGGTCACCGCAAACCGTGTATATAAAAACATTATTTCATTGACGGCCATTTGCCACTAAACAGTGTAATATTTTGCAATAAAAAAATGACTGAAAGTTCTTCAAGATGTGTTCTTTAAGATGGTATATTGATCGATTAAAAAAGTTTTGTGGTTTTCTTTAAAAAAATTCATGAAAAAGGCCTGTTTTTGCGCTACAAGTGGGGGTAACGCCTTAATACACTAGTTCCGAATTAACGGTATTATCTTAATATTCGTAGTACGATATGACGTACGCCTCAGAGCAGAGCATACACAATTTTTTGGCTAAACTCCAACTGTGGCATAATTTCTCTAATCACAAGGAAAATTAGCTCACAATGCGAGTTCGTAATAATGCCAAAATCAATCGAAAGTAGAATAACCAACATTGCTTCAATAAAAATTCATTGACTTTTGAGGGCTACGCGTTTTTGCGCGACGTTGATTCGAAGTTTCGGAAACAACCGGTAACCGTTCGTTTTATATCTTATTAACAAGGGCAGGACTGCCAACAAGGACTGCCGTACGGCAGTCGGATTTTTGTAATTTTTCGTACTCATGGTACGTGAAGTTCAGAGCTCGAATATTAATATCCCAAAGCAGTTCAACGCCATATTCAGAAATTTTCGAGAAAATTGACTTTGAAGTTTTCAAGCGCACTCTTATCCCACAAAGATGCAACGATATTCGAACCGGGCTCGTGGCGTACCCGGTAGCGCTCGAGTCTAGTAATCGCGGGGGCGCTGGTTCGAGTCTCACTTCGAAATTTTTTTTTTTTTTTTCATTTTTTTTTAATTCGCATACCTCCGTCATTTAAATATCCCGATAAATGTTTGTGTATATAATCACATATTATTATATATAATTAATATAATATATCTATATAAGTTTATATGTGGACAAAATCCATATATAGTTATTTATGTACAAAATTCATTATAGTTATACATAATTATATATTTTCTCATATATGATCATATATTATTTATATATAACAATAGGTGATTATTTATAAAAAAATAAATAAATAATCCCGGGATAAAAATCATAAAATCTATGGTAATTCACATATATGTAATTATAATTGTCAATCATAAATGCAAGTCTTATTTTTGATTATCTCTTGCTTGAAATTGCGAATAGGCGACGTAAAAATATCCAGTAATAATATTTACATAAACTCCCTTGTAGATTAATAGGAATATAAATAGAAGAATAAATGTTGAAATATGTGAATATAACGCTTGCTTTGGGAACCGTCGATATTGTGAATAACAGTTCTGCGTACATCGTTCGCCCTTGTCCTGATCAACTACCTGCGAAGCGGGCACAGCTGCTTGTGCACAAAAGATTTCTGAGAATTCCAGAACGGGTGGAAGGGATACGGCGTCTTCCGCAAGGGATGCCTGTTTGAAGTAGCATTCGACCGTTGGTTTTCGGAGCAGCAAGTACTGTTTTTCGGCGTGGTGCACGATTTTGTAGAATATTCGATAAAAAAAGATCAAAATGACGGGCGTGGGAGACGACGAGGTGCCTGGGCCTTCGACGGCACAAGATGATATTGAATATTCTTTGTGCAGTGAAGTTTCAAAATTACGATTGAAGGACGCCCTCGTATATTACGAGCAAATTCTTACACAAAATAATCTTGTGGCACCAACACCATCGGAGGTAATTACTGAAGAGGGAATGTTACTAGCAGCAGACTTGTTTCATTATACAGTACAAACTTTACACGAAAAAAAGTTTGTAACGGATGAAGAACTAATTATGATTGATGAATTGGACGACGAATACGCTTTTGACGAACCTACATCTGACAACGAAGATTCTTCTGAAAATTATGAGCCAGAGGAGAAAAGGGCGAAATCGTACACGGACAATATTCCGCTGGATTATAAAAGGAAAGTTATCAATATAGTTCGAGCACATCCGACATGGAGCCTAAAAGTTCTGCAAAAAAACGGGTGCAGCCGCTCAAAGCGCATGGAGGAATTGCCAAAATGGGAAAAACATGTAAAAAGCGGAGGAACCATGACAGACAAATACGCGACCATCGATTCGTGGACTTACGATCGCTTTGAGGAAGCGCGACTGAACAACCAACAAGTTACAACCCGGAACTTGCAGCAGTGGGCTTTATCGGCTGCGAGTCAATTTGAAAATTTTGATTTCAAAGCTTCCGATAGGTGAGTTGTGAAATTTAAACGGAGACATCGAATTCGCCAAAGAAAAATCACGAAGTTTGTAACGGAAAAAGAAACCGCAACGCGGGATGATATCCTGGCTGCTGCAGAAGATTTTCGTATCCAGGCTCGTGATGTCATACCAAACTTTGGTCCCAATTTCGTCATTAATACAGACCAAACAGGTATTCAAAATTTGTTCTCATTTTCCATAATAAATTAATGTAGACTTTCGTATATAGTATTTTCAGTTTATTCCTTTTCTATTTTTTTCAGCATGCCAATACCAGTCGACGTTCGACAGAACTCGGGCGACCAAAGGATCAAAAGTAGTGCTGGTAAAGCGGCAGAATATGAATAAAGTCACCCATTCCTATACTGCGCAGTACTCTGTCACCCTATCAGGAAAATTGTTGCCCCTGGTGTTCGTATGCCTACAAGAAACAACAGGTTCATTTGGTCCCAGAGTTCAAAAATCGGTCGACGAGTACCTAAAAAAATACGGAAACGTCGTAGTCATGTCATCGAAATCGGGAAAATTGACTACAAAGTTATACAAAGATTTTTTAATCAACGTTTTGAAACCCTACGTAAAAAAAGAAAAGTTTTTCTTAATTATCGATTCCTGGGGAGGCCAAACCGATACCGTGATGTACAATGAGGTGTTTCGAAATGACAGGCGTCTGCCTACTTGCACGGTGCAGGTAATTCCACCAAAATGCACTCCATTAGTGCAACCATGTGACGTGTATTTTTACCGCCAAGTAAAAAATTTCATAAAGCGTCTGCAGAACTGCGCCTATCTGATTGAACAAGGACGTGAAATTAATGATAGAGAAGATTGCATAAAAATTCATTCTATTGTTCATCATCAGTTGTCTTCTCCGGTCTTCAATAACAAGATCAGATATGCGTGGTTTGCTTCGAAACTTTGCGATCAAAGAGAAATCTTCATGAACGTGAATGAAGTTTGTTTTCCGATCGATGTATTGAAAAAAAATTGCCAATGTAACAATGCAGCGTTTGTACGGTGTGCGAGATGCCGTGAAAATTACTGTTTTCCTCGTTTTTACGATGGTTATCACTCTGGCTCGTGTAACATTACACCCGATGTATAAAACAAACGAATACAGACCGAATAATAAAGTATTCAATTCTTTACCCGACGTTTTTCATTTTCATCCTAAAAATGTTGTTGGTTATAAATATTGATACTTGAAAATGTATGTTTATAATCAAGAGATAATTAAAAATATGACTTGCGTTTTTTCATTTAAAAAAAATGAAAAAAAAAAAAAAAATTCGCAGTGAGACTCGAACCAGCGACCCCGCGATTACTAGACTCGAGCGCTACCGGGTACGCCACGAGCCCGGTTCGAATATCGTTGCATCTTTGTGGGATAAGAGTGCACTCGAAAACTTCAGTCAATTTTCTCGAAAATTTCTGAATATGGCGTCGAACTGCTTTGGGATATTAATATTCGAGCTCTGAACTTCGCGTACCATGAGTACGAAAAATTACAAAAATCCGACTGCCGTACTGACCCCTTGTAAGAGTATGTGGCAACTTCTATTTGCATTACTTGGCGTCAGGCCGTATTCTCTGATGTTATCAGTGAATCATATGAAAGGCATACTTACTCTCTGTAAAATATGCGGTCTTCGGTACATCAAATTTTTCTTTTTAGTGATCCTATACAAAATTTTTAAATCGCCAATTGAAGCCATCCAAAAGAGAACAACTTTATTTCTCTCGTAGCAAAAATGTTGAGTTTCCAAAATATTTTGGGAAACTCGGGATTGGCGGAAAAAGACTTTAGAGTGGTCACGTCAAATGGTCCACCCTGTATGTATGTACGTATGGATATTAATATACGTCGGCAGCATCGAAAAAACGTCCGCGTTAGATTTTCCCGTCGTATCGTGTCGAATAATATAATCGAATTTAAAGTTTGTTTAACGATTAATTCATTGACGGTTAATTAATTGAAATTTTCGAATTCATTAGAGTTCATTTTATTTTTTATTTTTTGAAGAAGAAAATGGGTCGTCGACCCAATTTAAGCATCAAAAAGCGTGCATCAATCTTTGCACTTCGCAATGAAGGGTGAAAAATTCGCTTCATTGCGAAGCGATTGAAAATAGCAAAACTATCCGGCGGAAATGCTATAAAACGCTTTAGAGGGACACAATCCAACAAAGATGAAGTGTTCCGGGAGGCCTAGTGTTACTTATAAAGCGGAAGATCAGTCGATAATTGTGATCTCCAAAATGAATCGAGAAAATATGGCGGCAAACATCCAATCGCAGTGTATCGAAAGTCATAAAAAACAGTCTTAATGACGACGATTAAACGCTTGCGCAGCGCCCAATGAACGGCTGCGGAGATATTCGGAGAAAAGTTATAGATGAAAAAAAATGAGATTTTCGTAAAAAAAACTCATTACATTTTTTATCCCTCATAATTCTGAGAAATAATGAATTTCCGAATTTTTTGCAAACATTATTTTCCTTAATGGGTAACACCACTGTAACAGCCTGCTACGAAGCGTTTTAGACAAATAATACTTAGAGCAGTTATTAAGCATATATTGAAGTATATTGGAATAAAAATTTATGGGAAAATATTACTAAATGGCGACACTGCAGCAAATTCTTCCGAGGCATGTTGAACTTAAGGTGCTCTGCGGCACGCAGGATAACTTGTCCCAATTTTAATCTGGATAAAATAATTTTTTTAAAAATTAATCTCGATGAGTGTAGCTAGTGAACCACGTAGGGGATTTTGGAAATATTGATTTTTGAGTAATTGCCGAGTATTTGACTAAAAATGTTCAATTTTTTTAAGACAGTTATTTGTTAATAAATATTGTTTAAATTAACTTATCGAAAATTCCCTACGTGGTTCAGTAGCTACACTCATGTAGACTTAATAAAACAAAATTCTTTTTTGTAGATTATAATTGGCAGTTATACTGCGTGCCGCACAGGTTCGACATGCTTCGGAAGAATTGCTGCAGTGTCGCCATTTTGTAATATTTTCGGATAAAAATTTATAGCAATATACTTGCTATAAATACCGCAAGTATTCTATGGTTATCGCATTTTCTTCCGTCAAAAAAAATACCAAAAAATACGCTTCCTGTAAGGCAGTTACAGTGGTGTTACCTCTTAGTCTTCGTTTTTTGAAACTCGTTGGCCAGAATATTTATAAAAAATGCAGTGATATAATAATAAATGCAGATTCTAAAGTACGATTATTTTTATCTATATTTTTATTTCATATAATTTCCGAGGTTTTCTCGTGATCGTAATCAAAATGATGAAATATTCGGAAAAATTCGGAAAAATTCGATCAAATTCGGATGTTGGCGTCAAAATAATTGTCCAC
Organism: Ophion costatus; assembly: GCA_951751655.1. Classification (NCBI taxonomy): domain Eukaryota; kingdom Metazoa; phylum Arthropoda; class Insecta; order Hymenoptera; family Ichneumonidae; genus Ophion; species Ophion costatus. Next base: position 4,724,134 of record OX632362.1, on the reverse strand, counting down.
AAATCTCCGAATTCTTCATATTTGTTCCAATTCATAAAAAAATTTATACAAAAAAAAATTTTTTTTTACTGCAAACGGGGTCCACTCAAAAAGGAACAAAAAACGACCAAGAATGGTCGTTTTCAGGACCGGGTGCTAATTGTAAAAAAAAATTATAATTTTTTTTTTAAGCTAAAATAAACGTAAATCCCACTTCTTTAAAATTCCGTTTAATGAATTGGCCGAGGTCAAATATCGGTAAAATGGCTTAGAAAGCCGTTCTGACACTCTATTAAACTTTTGTCCGGAAACTTTTCGCCGGCAGTGTATACACGTGTGTTTGTGTTTTAATAGTCTTTCCTTTGTCCTTTCGGGTTTGTGTGATCCCATTCCGTGCACTTTTTACTGCACAATTGTCACTTCTTTGTCAGTTTTGTGTTTTAAAGGCAACGGCGTCGCCAAGGGGAGGCAGAGGGAGGGCAGCCCCCCCCCCCCCCCCCCGACAATCATAAAATGTATACAAGGGTCTGAAATATCTAAAACTCATATCTCCCCCCGCCTATTAGCTGGCGACGATCTTGCTTAGTGTCTGCAAAAACTTAAAAAATGGTGTAATTGTGATACTCGGTCCAAACTACACTGCAATAGATGAGTAACCAGTTACTCTACTAATATTCATAGCTAAGTTTACAACAGTGGTCGAGTAAACGCTCGAAATATATTTCAATAGAAAACTATTGTTTTATTATATACAATAGAGAATCACACGTTTAACGTATAGTCGGGGTATCAGAAAAATAACTTCAGGGGTTACATACCTACAGCAATACAAAAAATATATTTTGTAAATGTTAATTATCATTGTGTATGTGGTCTGCACCATAGCTTTTGATATTAAACAGTTTTTGATATTTTTCAATGCAGTTTTTTTTCATAATCTTCGATAATACCTTCGCTATTGCCGATCGACCCATTTAAACATTTTTTTAATTTAAAATACTTTTTGCACATATTTGAGGCACGAAATTCGACGCAAAAAATAAGTTTTTACTTGTTTGCTTTTTCCTCGGTAATCCACAAGGCGCCGAGAGGCTCGAGCAACGGATATGAACGTGAATGATTTGTTATCAAATGAATGAAAAATTACACGTAAAGTACCGATAAATAACGTTTGGATAAAGAGGATTATTCGAAGATTAATTCTTCAACAGAATTCCCGAAGAGCAGCGGATTTCGGCCCAGCTGAAGGTACATGATCGATCAATCCATCTCGTACAGTATGAATTAACAACAATTACGCCAAAACGGCAAGAGCCGAATATGGATTTTGAGGATCCACGAATACCGAACAAATATCAGATTCTTCGATATTCGCCTCATGGACAAAATCCTCAGCATCATCTTCGACGTCCATCTTTTTTTTCTTCTTGTTGCGACGTCTTTTTTTGCTGCCTCCGGGCCCGCCGTTACCTATCGCGACGACAATTTTTTCCAGAGCCCTCTTCACCATGTCGATTAGTAATTTCATAACATTCAAGAGACTCGGCGCTTTTTCAAGTGTCACTGATACGTAAGCTTCGACGTCCGAGCGTTTCGCGAATTTCCTGTAAAGATTGTAGAGCATCGTGCCGTTGTACAATTCGGCGAGGTTCGGCTCATCGTAAGGGCAGCCCAAGAGCGCGTTCAAATGTGTCGCCGTTACCAGGCAAGCCTGAAACTGCGAGAATACGTGAACGATCGTGACGTTGTATTTTCGCGGACACGCGACCAATTGTGGATCCATCGTGCCAATGGAAACGAAGAAAGGAACGACGCGTATGCAATCGTCCTTCGTTACGGCATCAAGGGCTTCGATTATGGACTGCCCTGGAGTGCTCGATGAACCTTCGGGTCGAGAGCTTTTCTCCTGCTCCGACGCTACTTGGTACGAAGCACCAGCCTGCAGTTTTCCCAAGCTGGGCAGCGATCGGTGATACCCAATCTTTTTGTCGATCACACCGAAGAGCATCGTAAAGAGAAGAGCGTGCAAATGACAGGAATCACGCGGTGGTTCGTCCGATCTGGTCATCCAGTACAATATCGTTGCAACGTACAATCTCCATTGTGGAGGGATTTCCTCCAATAGTTCTTCCTTTCCGGTTACCTCCAGAGTATCGTCGATGATACCCTTCCTCGTTTCCAGTTTCGTATCTCGGAGATAGCGAAGCGCTGGAAACGTGGTAGAGCAGGTACCACGAACCGGCTTGCTCAGATGACGCTTGACTAATTGTGTACCGTCTCGCGTGAAGTGCGTCAAATCGGAGACTTGTCGACCCGCAATCAGCAGACCCTCCATCACTCGAAGAATTTGCAAACTCATGTCGGACGCGCTTGGATATTTGTGGTCTTCTATCTGAATCGGAATCGTGAAAACCCTCATGCCCATCAGGTTGACAAAGCAAGGTGGAAAATCTCCCCTGGTGTACTGCTCCAGGAACCAAGGAGGAAAATCAACCTGCCCAGGCTCCTTCGGATCCTCCTCCTCCTCGCTCTTTGCAACGACTTCGAAGAACTCCTCTTCGGAATCCGTGTCAGGGCTGGAATCGTCGGATCTCACGTCATCCCTCCACAATTGTTTTGACTCCAGCGTGTCGACGTTTCCTCGGAACACGAACGTCCTCCGGTTGCTTCGCCTTCTACTCATCTCAGCGACGTATTGCTCCTCGAATCCCAGAGATGCGAGCGCCTCGCATGGCAGGTCGCGATAGTAGTTCACTATGTTCTCTATGACTCGGAGTACGCCGCGACGACGCTTCCGTGGTAATTTGCTTAGAATAGCAGTGACGGCATCTTCGAGATTGTAATTCCTCAACCATCTCAGTACGGTATGAATCCTCGCCTGGTTTTGACTGTACAGTCTGCTGTTCTGCTGCGACAGTTTCAGACATTGGAAGAAGTTCTGGAATGTCTTGCTCTGCACATAATCATTACCGAGAAGAATGGAAGCTAGCGGTAGAACGGACTCGTCCAGGCCAGGCAAACGGCGGTAAAAATTCTCCGGTCTGAAAAGTTTGCAGCGTTTTGCGTAACAGCCTGGACTCGTTTTTACCGGGTATGGCATAAGAGTACTTATCGGTATGTACGCCACGCCAAAGATGTAGAAATCAGAGTCGTAACTGAGCACCGGACAGCGCAGGACCTTGGCTACTCCTGCTACCATTGCATCGGCCTCATGCATGCAATGAAACGTCTTGAGTCCTTTTTGCTTCAGGACTGCCTCAAAAACAAGCATCAACCCCACCGGCGTGAATGTTCCTCGCGCTTGGGAGGCCGGATTGTAACACGCCGCTGATTTCAACTTTTCCGTCATTCTCTGAAGCGCAGTCTTCATTTTTTTTTCCTCCTTACCACCGTCCATTATGAGTAGCGGTACGACCTCGCACTTGATAATGTCGTCAAAGAATTCAGCTACGGCGCGAGCGTACACGTCGTAATCGCCACCGAACGAACAGTTGCATCTCGACGACATGTATATCTGGGATGCGAGACTGTGCCCGTCGATTACGAGATAACCTCCGTGCAATTCGTAAAGCTCGTGATATGCCGGATTCTGCTTCATATATGTCATTAAGCCACGAATACCCATTTTTGCCAGTTATCTATATGTATTGTTTCGTATCCACGTGTTTTCTATACGAATATCAAGAAGACTAGAGGCAACGAATTCAGACGTGAATTCTTTCTTGCTTCCTTTATTTCTTTTGGGCTGGCTCCGGTCTACGCTCTAGAGCGATTTGACCATACGGCCATGTCATTGGCGGGTAGATGGTGGCCAAGTATGGATGAATAAATCTGAAAAGTGGTATAGAAACGGGCCTGCAAGCCCGACGCGTGCGCCCCCCGCCGTGGTAGCGGTGGCTGAGCGGGAAGCGCGCGCGTCGTGCCATCCTTTTTAACTGTGAGGTGGCGACATGCGCCGGGGCGTGAACTGGTATATGTTAAATTCGGAAGATGTGGAACCATATGGACATTTTTGTGGAGTTAATGAATTACATGATGGCAGTGATAATTCGTGAGCTGGGGGTTGCTACTAGAGAGTCAATATTGAATGGAGGAAAAATTTTTGCTTTGGCTAGAGAATGAATGATAGAACGATGTAGATGATGCTCAGAGCAGGTCCAGAAAACGTGGTTTGAGTCCTGTGATTCGTAACCGCATGAGCAGACCGAAGACTGAGAGAGGCGTTTTCTAAACAGGCTGGCTTAAAGGCTGTAATGATTCGATCTCATTCTCGAGAGTGTTACGATGGATTTTCGATTTAAACGTTTGAATTTAGTAAACCACGATTTAGAAAAGACTGTGTAGTAATTTTGGAAGTAGGGGTTGCCCTTGTAGGTACCCTCGAATCGTAAACGATGGTCGGTAGAGTCAAGGCACTTTTTCCGTGCAATGGGGAAAAGATCTGAGGGCGGAAGAGAGGTGAAAAAGGATTCGCCGACCGAGATGGCTGATTTTGCAAGGGAATCCGCGACTTCGTTGCCCGGAATTCCGTGGTGGCCTGGGATCCAAACTAGGTTGATGCGTATACTCTGATTGATTGCTTCGAGAAGAGGGCTTTGAGGATGGCGATAATGAATGGGCAACAAGTTCGCGAAGTCGAGAAGGAGCAGAGACATTGAAGACAACTGAGAGAGTCCGTGAATATGAATGCACTAGGAATGTTGTTGGTCATGATTAATTTGATAGTGTGGAGAATAGCGAGAGCTTCGGCTGAGAAGATTGAGGCAAAAGACGATATCCGGTATTTAAGGGATATAGTGAGGGAAGGACAGTAGACTGCCAGAACAACGTAGGTGCCTGGGTCAGATTTAGAGCCGTCTGTGTAGAAGAATGGGGTCTCATTCGCGTTGTCGAAATGTGCTAAGAATTCAGATTTGGGGTCAACCGATGCTTGTATCAGGAAACCTGTTTTAATATCATTCGAAAGGTCAGATAAGTCAGTGGAGGGAGAGATGTCGTAGTATGGAGGGAAATGATGGGGTTCTATGAGGCCTTTGTGGTGTACATGATTGTTGTAGGCTTTGAGCAAGGGAGTCTGGAAAAGTGTCTGGTGAGTGTTAGAGAATCTGAGTGAAAGTGAAAGTGTAGGTAAAGAGGTAAGAAGAGGGTGATCAGAGGATGAAAAGGTTTTGAGAATAAATTTGTCACTGAGGAATTGAATACGAGAGAGAAGAAGAGGTTCGCGCGGTTCCGCGAGAACCACGTTGTTTGGGGTAGAGGTGCGAAGGCCGAGGGCGAGTCTCAAAGCTTTCCGCTGGATTATTTCTATTTTGTTAAGTGAAGGGTGATGTTTGAAAGGCATAACCAACGAACCGTATTCAATTATGCAACGTAAGAGAGCTCTGTAGATGTGGATGAGGGAAGAAGGATCAGCACCCCACCAGGTGGAGCGAAGGCATTTAATAATGTTTAATAGGTTGTTGCATTTTGAGATAAGTTGGTTAAAGTGTTGGTTCCATGATAAGCGGTTGTCAAGGATAAGTCCGAGGAATTTGGCTTGAAGGCAGCCTGATACCGGAGAAGAATCTATAATAACCGAAGGTTGACGAGGGTCAAGTTTGTTGCGTGTGAAGACTACTAATTTAGATTTGGATGGTTCGATTGAGGCCTCTCGAGTTTAAGTATTCTGAGACTTGGTCCAGAGAGGGTTGTAGAGAAGAGGTGGAGTTGACGAGCTGACGAGATGTAGAAAAGATCGCTATATCATCTGCAAATTGAAGGCAAGTGCTTTGCGGGTGAAGGTGTTGTTCTAATTGACTTGTATATAGAATATATAGCAAAGGGCTTAGAATGCAGCCTTGAGGAACACCTTTAAGGGTTTGGAAAGGACCGTGAGTAACACCAGCTACCTTAAAGTGGAGAGAACGAGAAGAAGTGAGATTGTAGATGAATCTACAGTAGGACCGTGGGAGGCCGATGTATTTGAGGTAGTCGGTTAGAAAACCCGGGTCGACATTGTCAAAGGCATTGGACACGTCCAAAAAAATACATGCAGTAAAGCTGCGGGTCGAGAAACTTTTGTAGATCTCGGTTGTGAGAATGGAGAGATTGTCGAGACCGGATTTAGATTTACGAAATCCAAATTGCGATGAGGATAACAAGAGGTTGCGCTCTAGCCATTGTATAAGACGAGAATGGAGGAGTCTTTCCGTAAGCTTAAGAAAGCAAGAGGCTAGGGAGATGGGACGAAATTTGCTGGGTGTAGATTTGGGGATGACGAAAACGAGGAAGTCGTGCCATGATTCCGGGAACAGATGAGATCGAAGGAGGTTGTTGAAGGTGTCAAGAAGAATTACGAGAATAGAGTGGGGTAATTTGGAGATGATATGGAAATCAATTTTGTCTAAGCCTGGAGCGGATTTGGTGTTACACATTGAAATTGCTGAATCGAGTTCTTTAAGCGAGAAGCGGGCATCGAGAATTGGGTTTTCTAAAAAAGGGCTATCCTCTGTTGGGAAGTTGGGATAGAAACAAGAAGGTTGACAGATAGAAGGGATGCGGGACAGCATTTTTTCTTGGGCCGTGATGTTGGAAGGGAAAGAATTGGGATCGAAAAGGTTCTTGTTTCGGAGGCTCTTAACTTTAGCCCAGACTTTGTTAGCTGGAACGCGAAAATCAATAGTTTGGGTACATTCTTTCCACGAGTTTTTTTAAGCTTTTTTAAAGGTTTTTTTGGCTATGGCATCTAGTTTTTTTGCTTGAATGAGGTTATCCAAGTTACCTAGGCGCCTGAAGGAGGCCCAGGCCTGTTTGCGTGCGGCATTGGAGGCATTACATTCCGAATTCCACCATATGGCGGGTCGGGACTTGAATGTGGGAGCTCTGTCATCTGTTGGTAAACTCGAACAAGAGTGGAGGATGGAATGATTTATGGCTTGCGTTACTTTGTTGTATTGAATTAATAGAGAAGGGTCGGCAATAGTGGGAGCCACCGAATTCAGGGATTCCTTAAAAAGGGACCAATCAATTTTTTTAATAGGGTGGCGGTGAGAGGAGAATTTGTAGGCCGGTAAAGAGATACCGATTGTGATAGTGATAGGAAGGTGGTCGCTGAGGAGCGAGTCTTCTTCGACTTGCCATTCGCAGAAGGGGAGGAGGTTGGGGGAGACTAGGGAGAGATCGATGGCTGACGCGGCGTTATTGAGATTAGAAGGATTTGTAGTGAGAGATCCATTGTTAAGCAGAGAGACGTTATTGTCGATAAGAGAGTGTAATAGGGAGGAGCCGGAAGGGCTGTTAGCTGCACAAACCCACAGGGTGTGGTCGCAGTTGAAGTCACCAGCGAGAAGGACGTTCCCATTTGGAGGGAGGGAATCGAAGAGGTTTTGCCATACATTAATGCTTGTGCGAGCAGTTGGGGCGCGATAGAGAGATACAATGGTGAGCGGACCCAGAGAGGTCGAGATGGAGATCGCTAGGGTGTCTAGTTGGTCTGTAATATTGAGAGTGTTATTGATTTGTTTAAAAGGAATGTCTTTTTTGAGAGCGATGGCCAGGCTGCCGGCTCTTTGGTTAGATCTGTTTTTGGTGAGAAGGTGAAAACCCTTAAGTTTAGGGATAGAAGAGTCAGTGAGCCAAGTTTCACATAGAAGAATGATGTCATATGAATGGGCGATGTTCAGTAAGAGACCGATTTTATTGAGAAGACTACGGCAGTTCCATTGCAAGATTTTTAGCTTATTGTTGGGAGCCATGTTGAGATTGCGAAGAAAGGGAAGCGAGAGAACTAAGGAGTGTTGCGAAAAAGGGAGATACCGTATCCATTAAGCCCAGAGAAATCAGCGTCAGGATGAGCTGTTCCGTGATGATGTTGATAAGGGTAGAGATTAAGTTGCTGTTCTGCGCGGTCTGAGAGGGCTCGATTGATGCGGAAGATGGGTGGGATGGCCCGGGAATTGGATCAGGATGGGGAGGGTGTTTGGCGCTTTGTTGAAGGGCGAATCCGTTTTGAGAGCAGGGTTCAAGGCGTCCGTTTAGAGCCATGAGAAGGTTGGTGCGGGCTGTACGTGTGGCAAGCGTCGATTGATGAGCGACGTTCCGATTGTTGAGCGTTTTTCGCTGAGGGGCTGCGCGAAGCGAAGCAATATTTGCATTAGATGTCCATTCGGCGGATGGTGAGGATGGGGGGTGTTGCAGCGGTTGAGGTGGGCGTGAAGCGACCTCACCGTACGAAATCACTGGTAGCTTGAGATGGGTCGGCGAAGGTGGGACGAGGGAGTGTGCCGAGGAGAGAGACGGTAAGTGCGCGGATGAACGCATAACCGGTTCGCGAGACGCGGTGGATCGGCCCCCAAGAAGCTGTCTGGCCTCGATCAGAGGGATGCCTCTCTCTGCCGCCGTTATTTTTATATTTTTTTTGATGAAGAAAGGCAGGACATTGCCTGCTGATGGAAAGATGATTTCCTTTACAATTGGCGCAGGAAAGCGAACCATCCCTATTCGGGCACTCTTCACCCCCCTCGTGCTTCCGGCAGCCGCAGCGAATGCATTTGGGGCGACTCTTGCACTGTTGAGAGACGTGGTTGAACTGGAAGCATGAGAAGCAAATCTTCACCGGAGAATGCCAAGGATCCACCGCGTGATGCGCCTGAAAGAATGAGACGTGATCGGGGCGGGAGCGGCCCTCGAATTTCAGGTAAACGGATTGCGTAGGGAGAAGCTTGGATTCGTTGTTGATGGTGACTTTACGGTTTTGCCTACGAGCATCTATGACTGTGACGGATAAGTCGATGTTTTCGAGGAGCTCCTCTCTCGAGATGTCCAGGGGGACACCCCGGATGAGACCCTCGCAGTTTATGAAGGAGTCTGGGATAAAGGCAACCAGGTTTGCGGATGCGAGTATGGAGTGCGAGAGGATGCTGTTAGCCGCCTGAGCGTCTGAGAATACGACTGAGCATTGTTGTCGGCCGGAATTGAAGACGTCCAATATTTGCCGTTTGGATAGCACGCTAAGGAGGATTCTGCCTACCTTAGTTACGTTCAGTCGAGGTGATTTAGGATCGATTGACTTGTCTTGGATCAGGACAACAAAAGGGCCGGAACTCTTAGCGCCATACTTATTCGCTTGAAAATGGTTCGGGACGGAGGATGCTTCGGCAGCTTGCGTTGAACGCGCTTGCGTTATATTATTATTCTTCCGGGACTCTGCATCAGGCGCGAGGTGTTTCGGCTTGACGTTTTTTTCCCCTGACTGCTCATCGGTCGGCTCATGCGGGCGTTTCCGTGAATCTGGAAATGATTCGTTATGCAGTTCCTCGATTTGTTTTTGAAGGTTAGGTGGATGAGTGGAGTCAAAATCACAGTATTCGTCCATAGGGTCCTCGCCCTGGGTAGTAAAAGAGTCAGCCATGTCTCACCCGAAGGAGAGACAGGCGAGCGTGAAGGAGACAGCGGTTAGAGAGAGGATAGGAGAGATGGTGATAGGTTAATGAAAGTATGTACGGTGAAAATGGCGGAGATAGTGTCGAACAGTGCAGCCAGATCGCGCGCGAAAGTTACCCTCTCTCTAGTCCCTCGCGTGCCCATCACACAATCATAGTAGCGCGTGTCCGTGAGCGAGCGACGCTCGGACATCTTCGGAAAGAGCCGAGTGCCGTCGAACTGTCCCGACCGCGCCTTCGGCAGCTACACCAACACATAGACACGCTGAGCACGTTCATGTGCGGCCAAACCGAACGAAGGCTTCGAGGGAAAAAGCAACCTGAGCACGGCCCGCGCGTGACGTCACGCGACGGCCCGCGCGAGGCTTTTAGATGATTTCATTGCTTATTTAGCTCTTGATTCTCTGCGTTATTAATGTATACAAAAAAATGTATCGCGCACTCTGAACGCTTATTTTTTTAGTTTATACGTTACTTTAAATATAATAATAAATTTAAATTACAATTTATTTATCTTCTAAAAAATTGTTTACGCTTTACTCACACCCGTCCTTATGCCAAATAAATTATAATTCAGAAAAGTAAGTGAAAATATATTTATATTCGTATTATTATATTAATTCTCATACTTTCATCAAGCGATAAAGTATTATCTCCAAAAACAAGTCAATCATCAATCCGGCCGCCAATCGTAAGTGCCAGAAAATGCATCTTTAACACAAGCGATAAGATGGTCCTGTTGGTAGCGTTCCTGGCTTCGGTCCGTAGGGGCGCGGGATCGTTCCTCACGCTCAGCGCTTTTTTTTTTAATCATGGTTACTATTAATTTTTATTTGATTAGTTATTTTTATTAGTTATCATATTTATTTTAATTAGTTATCTTTTAGTACCGAAAAATTTATCGCGCACTCTGACCGCTTATTTTATTAGTTTTGACGTTAATTTAAATATAATAAATCTAAAATACAACTTATTTATCTTCTAGCAAAATGTTTGCGCTTCACTCACACCCGACCCTGTGCCAAATAAATTGTAATTTATAAAAGTAAGCGGAAACATATTTATCTTCGTATTATTATATTCATTCTCATATACTTTCATCAAGCAAAAAAGTATTATCCCCAAAAACAACCATCCATCCGACCGCGAATCGTAAGTACCAGAAAGTGAACATACATTGACACAACAAATTAAAGGAGCAAGAAAAGTTGAACTTCGTCAAAAGTGGTCGTACAAAGAAAAAGGATGTTAAAGCTTCAAGTTTCTAGTTTTAGTTCCGACAATGATTTTTTTTGAGAATCACTGATTGCGCGGTAGGAAGAAATATCACGGCAAAAAAAATTTTGCAAATTTTTACGTTTTTCAAAGTTCTGCACGTGTTTTGGAGATTTTTTTCGGACTTGACCAATATCAAGGTCATTGAGCCCATTCAATTCAGTTCAATTTGCTTCTTTTTTTATCTCCTTACGACCATTTTTCGCTGAGATATCGGCCTCCTCGTCGGCCTCTGAATGAAAAAACGTCCTTTTGTCTTCAGTCATAGATATCTCGGGAACTAATGGTCGTACGGGAATTCGACCGGCAATTTTGGAAACGTGAATACATACTCTACAAGCTCTGATTATTATTGTAGGTTTAAAAAAAATTATTTTTGCCATCAGTTTTAAAAAAGTACAAAAAATCGATGTTTTCTTGTTTTTTTATAAAATCCACCGCTACTTTGCAAATATTGCGATAAACACTATTGTTTATGGACGGTCATTCGGCTCAATATGTCCCCAAGAGATATGCAAAATTCCACATTGATCCGTTCATCGGTCTTTCTTGCCCGATTGACCAAAATATGAAAAAAAAATTAAAGGAACAAGTTTCCTCCTTCTCAGACATCATTTCATGATTATTAAGAGGAAAAACAACTTTTCACTACTTTTCGTACAATTGGGTATTGAGTACGCATTAAATGTTGGAAAAGAACCCTGAAAATCATATTGACTAAAAATTTTCGATTTTTTTTTTTTTAATAACAAAAATGTTGAAACTTTTTTGTTTATAAAAAAATCTATTTCGATTTTTTAAATTTTTTTAATGTTGACATTTTTTTTCGATTCAACATTGTACCGCCAGCATTAGAATTACCCAAAGTGTACGTAGAATTACCCAAAGCGTACCTCCCCGTGGTATGCTTTGGGCAATTCTAATGCTGGCGGTACAATGTTGATTTGAAAAAAATTTCAACATTAAAAAAAAAATCAAAACTGATTTTTTTATAAAAAAAAAATTTTCAATATTTTTTTTATGAAAAAATTTTTTTTTCGAAAATTTTTAATCAATATGATTTTCACGGTTTTTTTCCAACATTCAATGCGTACTCAATACCCAATTGTACGAAAAGTAATGAAAAGTTTTTTTTCGTCATGAAATGATGTCGGAAAAGGAGGAAACTTGGTCCTTTAATTTTTTTTCAAATTTTGGTTAATCGGGCAAGAAAGACCGACAATCAGATCAACTTGGAATTTTGCATGGCTCTTGAGGACATATTGAGCTGAATGACCATCCATAAACATTAGTCTTTATCGCAATATTTGCAAAGTAGCGGTGGATTTCATAAAAACCAAGAAGCCATCGTTTTTTTGTACTTTTCTAAAACTAATGGCAAAAATAAAAAATAAAAGTTTCACTACAATAATAATCGGAGCTTGTAGAGTATTCACGTTTCCAAAACTACCGATCGATCTCCCGTACGACCATTAGTTCCTGAGATATCTCAGCGAAAAATGGTCGTACGGAGAAAAAAAGCAAATTGAAGTGAATTGAGTGGGCTGAATGACCTTCATATTGGTCAAGTCAGAAAAAAATCTCCAAAACACGTGCAGAACTTTGAAAAACGTAAAAATTTGCAAAATTTTTTTTGCCGTGATATTTCTTCCGACCGCGCAATCAGTGATTCTCAAAAAAAAAATCATTGTCGGATCTGAAACTAGAAACTTGAAGCTTTAAAATCCTTTTTTTTTGTACGACCATTTTTGACAAAGTTCAACTTTTCTTGCTCCTTTAATTTTTTGTGTCAATGTATGTTCACTTTCTGGTACTGACGATTCGCGATCGGATGGATGATTGTTTTTGGAGATAATACTTTATCGCTTGATGAAAGTATATGAGAATGAATATAATAATATGAAGATAAATATATTTCCGCTTACTTTTATGAATTACAATTTATTTGGCATAGGGTCGGGTGTGAGTAAAGCGCAAACATTTTGCTAGAAGATAAATAAGTTGTATTTTAGATTTATTATATTTAAATTAACGTCAAAACTAATAAAATAGGCGGTCAGAGTGCGCGATGAATTTTTCGGTACTAAAAGATAACTAATTAAAATAAATATAACTAATAAAAATAACTAATCAAATAAGAATTAAGGATGTTGGGTCCCAAATCGCAAATGATGATAAAATTCTGAAAATTTGGTATGTTTTTGTATGAAGTATTTCAGAGGTCGTGTAAAAATTACACGACAATTAGGAAACTCGTTATTGAACAATTAACATTCACAAATTAAATGCTGTCTTATGAAAACTGATGTAACTTTGCAATAAGTTTTTCTTTTGACCTCTCAATTTTGTAATATCTACAATATACTGATAGCAACGGAAACAAAACGAAGTTTATTGATAAATTTTTTTTTATTTCTTTTAAAAATTGTTCTTAACAAAATGATAATTTTTAATAAGGAGCTTCCTAATCGTCGTGAAATTTTAACACGACCTCTTAAATACTTCATACAAAAACATACCAAATTTTCAGAATTTTCTCATCATTTTTTATTTCAACCCTTAAGGAGGTTGAAGAAATGATGATAGAATTCTGAAAATTTTGTATGTTTTTACATGAAGTATTCAGGACGTCGTATAAAAATTTCATGACGATTAAGAAGCTATTTATTGAACAATTAACATTAACATGTTTTATAGGGACTCAACATCCTTAATAGTAACCATGATTAAAAAAAAAAAGCGCTGAGCGTGAGAAATGATCCTGCGCCCCTACGGACCGAAGCCAGGAACGCTACCAACGGGACCATCCTATCGCTTGTGTTAAAGATGCATTTCCTGGTACTTACGATTGGCGGCCGGATTGATGATTGACTTGTTTTTGAAGATAATATTTTATCGCTTGATGACAGTATAAGAATTAATATAATAATACGAATATAAATATATTTTCACTTACTTTTCTGAATTATAATTTATTTGGCATAAGGACGGGTGTGAGTAAAGCGTAAACAATTTTTTAGAAGATAAATAAGTTGTAATTTAGATTGATTATTATATTTAAATTAACGTATAAACTAAAAAAAATAAGCGCTCAGAGTGCGCGATTCATTTTTTTGTATACATTAATAACGCAGAGAATCAAGAGCTAAATAAGCATTGAAATAATCTAAAAGCCTCGCGCGTGCCGTCGCGTGACGTCACGCGCGGGCCGTGCTCAGATTGCTTTTTCCCTCGAAGCCTTCGTTCGGCTTGGCCGCACATGAACGTGCTCAGCGTGTCTATGTGTTGGTGTAGCTGCCGAAGGCGCGGTCGGGACAGTTCGACGGCACTCGGCTCTTTCCGAAGATGTCCGAGCGTCGCTCGCTCACGGACACGCGCTACTATGATTGTGTGATGGGCGCGCGAGGGACTAGAGAGAGGGTAACTTTCGCGCGCGATCTGGCTGCACCGGTGTCGAATGAGATGCGGAGAGTCGAACGCGAACCATCGTCGTGATAGCACCTGCGAACCCTCGGAGTTTAACGTTTCGATACATTTAAGAGTGAAAACCGGGAATTTGGAGTTTCTCTCACGGTCTATGCTCCTAATTCTTTTAGAGCCCACGCATCTCATTCGACACTATCTCTCGCCATTTTTCACCTTACATACTTTCATTAACCTTTCACAATCTCTCCTAACCTCTCTCTAACCGCTGTCTCCTTCACGCTCGCCTGTCTCTCCTTCGGGTAAGACATGGCTGACTCTTTTACTACCCAGGGCGAGGACCCTATGGACGAGTACTCTGATTTTGACTCCACTCATCCACCTAACCTTCAAAAACAAGTCGAGGACCTGCATAACGAATCATTTCCAGATTCACGGAAACGCCCGCATGAGCCGACCGATGACCAGCCAGGGAAAAAAAACGTCAAGCCGAAACACCTCGCGCCTGACGCAGAGTCCGGGAAGAATAATAATATAACGCAAGCTGCCGAAGCATCCTCCGTCCCGAACCATCTTCGAGCGAATAAGTATGGCGCTAAGAGTTCCGGCCCTTTTGTTGTCCTGATCCAAGACAAGTCAATCGATCCTAAATCACCTCGACTGAACGCAACTAAGGTAGGCAGAATCCTCCTCAGCGTGCTATCCAAACGGCAAATATTGGACGTCTTCAATGCCGGCCGACAACACTGCTCAGTCGTATTCTCGGACGCTCAGGCGGCTAACAGCATCCTCTCGCACTCCAGTCTCGCATCCGCATACCTGGTTACCTTTATCCCAGACTCCTTCATAAACTGCGAGGGTGTCATCCGGGGTGTCCCCCTGGACATCTCGAGAGAGGAGCTCCTCGAAAACATCGACTGTTCCGTCACAGTCATAGATGCTCGTAGGCAAAACCGTAAAGTCACCATCAACAACGAATCCAAGCGTCTCCCTACTCAATCCTTTTACCTGAAATTCGAGGGCCGCTCTCGCCCCGATCACGTCTCACTCTTTCAGGCGCGTCACGCGGTGGATCCTTGGCATTCTCCGGTGAAGATTTGCTTCTCATGCTTCCAGTTCAACCACGTCTCGCAACAGTGCAAGAGTCGCCCCAAATGCATTCGCTGCGGCTGCCGGAAGCACGAGGGGGATGAAGAGTGCCCGAATAGGGACGATCCGCCTTCCTGCGCCAGTCGTAAAGGAAATCATCTTCCCATCAGCAGGCAATGCCCTGCCTTTCTCCATAAAAAAAATATAAAAATAACGGCGGCAGAGAGAGGCATCCCTCTGTTCGAGGCCAGACAGCTTCTTGGGGGCCGATCCACCGCGTCTCGCGAACCGGTTATGCGTTCATCCGCGCACTTCCCGTCTCTCTCCTCGGCACACTCTCTCGTGCCACCTTCGCCGGCCCATCTCAAGCTACCAGTGATTTCGTACGGTGAGGTCGCTTCACGCCCATCTCAACCGCTGCAACACCCCCCATCCTCACCATCCGCCAAACGGACATCTAATGCAAATATTGCTTCGCTTCGCGCAGCCCCTCAGCGAAAAACGCTCAATAATCGGAACGTCGCTCATCAATCGACGCTTGCCACACGTACAGCCCGCAACAACCTTCTCATAGCTCCAAACGGACGCCTTGACTCCTTCTCTCAAAACGGATTCGCCCTTCAATAAAGCGCCAAACACCCTCCCCATCCTGATCCAACTCCGGGCCATGCCACCCTTCTTCTGCATCAATCGAGCCCTCTCAGACGGCGCAGAACAGCGACTTAATCTCTACCCTTGTTAACATCATCACGCAACAGCTCATCCCGACGCTGATTTCTCTGGGCTTAATGGATACGGTATCTCCCTTCTTCGCAACACTCCTTAGTTCTCTCGCTTCCCTTTCTCCGCAACCTCAACATGGCTCCCAATAATAAGCTAAAAATCTTGCAATGGAACTGCCGTAGTCTTCTCAATAAAATCGGTCTCTTACTGAACATCGTCCATTCATATGACATCATTATCCTATGTGAAACTTGGCTCACTGACTCTTCAATCCCTAAACTTAAGGGTTTCCACCTTCTCACCAAAAACAGATCTAACCAAAGAGGCGGCGGCCTGGCCATCGCCCTTAAAAAAGACAATCCTTTTAAACAAATCAATAACACTCTCAACATTACAGACCAACTAGACACCCTAGCGATCTCCATCTCGACCTCTCTGGGTCCGCTCACCATTGTATCTCTTTATCGCGCCCCAACTGCTTGCACAAGCACTAATGTATGGCAAAACCTCTTCGATTCCCTCCCTCCCAATAGGAACGTTCTTCTCGCTGGCGACTTCAACTGCCACCACACCGCATGGGGTTGTGCAGATAACAGCCCTTCCGGCTCCTCCCTATTACACTCTCTTATCGACAATAACGTCTCTCTGCTTAACAATGGATCTCTCACTACAAATCCTTCTAATCTCAATAATGCCGCGTCAGCCATCGATCTCTCTCTAGTCTCCCCCAACCTGCTCCCCTTCTGCGAATGGCAAGTCGAAGAAGACTCGCTCCTTAGCGACCACCTTCCTATCACTATCACAATCGGTATCTCTTTACCGACCTACAAATTCTCCTCTCACCGCCACTCTATTAAAAAAATTGATTGGTCCCTTTTTAAGGAATCCCTGAATTCGGTGGCTCCCACTATTGCCGACCCTTCTCCATTAATCCAATACAACAAAGTAACGCAAGCCATAAATCATTCCATTCTCCACTCTTGTTCGAGTTTACCAACAGCTGATAGAGCTCCCACATTCAAGTCCCGACCCGCCATATGGTGAAATTCGGAATGTGACGCCTCCAACGCCGCACGCAAACAGGCCTGGGCCTCCTTCAGGCGCCTAGGTAACTTGGATAACCTCATTCAAGCAAAAAAACTAGATGCCATAGCCAAAAAAACCTTTAAAAAAGCTAAGAAAAACTCGTGGACAGAATTTACCCAAACTATTGATTTTCGCGTTCCAGCTAACAAAGTCTGGGCTAAAGTTAAGAGCCTCCGAAACACGAACCTTTTCGATCCCAATTCTGTCCCTTCCAACATCACGGCCTAAGAAAAAATTCTGTCCCTCATCCCTTCTATCTGTCAACCTTCTTGTTTCTATCCCAACTTCACAACTGAGGATAGCCCTTTTTTAGAAAACCGAATTCTCGATTCCCTCTTCTCGCTTAAAGAACTCGATTCAGCAATTTCAATGTGTAGCACCAAATCCGCTCCAGGTTTAGACAAAATTGATTTCCATATCATCTCCAAATTACCCCACTCTATTCTCGTAATTCTTCTTGCCACCTACAGCAAACTCCTGCGATCTCATCTGTTCCCGGAATCATGGCACGACTTCCTCGTTTTCTTCATCCCCAAATCTACACCCGGCAAATTTCGTCCCATCTCCCTAGCCTCTTGCTTTCTTAAGCTTATGGAAAGACTCCTCCATTCTCGTCTTATACAATGGCTAGAGAGCAACCTCTTGCTATCCTCATAGCAATTTGGATTTCGTAAATCTAAATCCTGTCTCGACAATCTCTCCATTCTCACAACCGAGATCTACAAAAGTTTCTCGACCCGCAGCTTTACGGCATGCATTTTTTTGGACGTGTCCAATGCCTTTGACAATGTCGACCCGGGTATTCTAACCGACTATCTCAAACACATCGGCCTCCCACGGTCCTACTGTAGATTCATCTACAATCTCACTTCTTCTCGTTCTCTCCACTTTAAGGTAGCTGGCGTTACTCACGGTCCTTTCCAAACCCTTAAAGGTGTTCCTCAAGGCTGCATTCTAAGCCCTTTCTATATACAAACCAATTAGAACAACACCTTCACCCGCAAAGCTCCTGCCTTCAATTTGCCGATGACATAGCCATCTTTTCTACATCTCGTCAGCTCGTCAACTCCACCTCTTCTCTACAAACCTCTCTGGACCAAGTCTCAAAATACTTAAACTCGAGAGGCCTCTCAATCGAACCATCCAAATCTAAATTAGTAGTTTTCACACGCAACAAACTTGACCCTCTTCAACCCTCGGTTATTATAGATTCTTCTCCGGTATCAGGCTGCCTTCAAGCCAAATTCCTCGGACTTATCCTTGACAACCGCTTATCATGGAACCCACACTTTACCCAACTTATCTCAAAATGCAACAACCTATTAAACATTATTAAATGCCTTCGCTCCACCTGGTGGGGTGCTGATCCTTCTTCCCTCGTCCACATCTACAGAGCTCTCTTACGTAGCATAATTGAATACGGTTCGTTGGTTATACCGTTCAAACATCACCCTTCACTTAACAAAATAGAAATAATCCAGCGGAAAGCCTTGAGACTCGCCCTCGGCCTTCGCACCTCTACCCCAAACAACGTGGTTCTCGCGGAAACGCGCGAACCTCTTCTTCTCTCTCGTATTCAATTCCTCAGTGACAAATTTATTCTCGAAACCTTTTCATCCTCTGATCACCCTCTTCTTACCTCTTTACCTACACTCTCACTTTCACTCAGATCCTCTAACACTCACCAGACACTTTTCCAGATTCCCTTGCTCAAAGCCTACAACAAGCATGTACACCACAAAGGCCTCATAGAACCCCATCATTTCCCTCCATACTACGACATCTCTCCCTCCACTGATTTATCTGACCTTTCGATTGACATTAAAACAGGTTTCCTGATACAAGCATCGGTTGACCCCAAATCTGAATTCTTAGCACATTTCAGCGACGCGAATGAGACCCCATTCTTCTACACAGACGGCTCTAAATCTGACCCAGGCACCTACGTTGGTCTGGCAGTCTACTGTCCTTCCCTCTCTATATCCCTTAAATACCGGATATCGTCTTTTGCCTCAATCTTCTCAGCCGAAGCTCTCGCTATTCTCCACACTATCAAATTAATTATGACCAACAACATTCCTAGTGCATTCATATTCACGGACTCTCTCAGTTGTCTTCAATGTCTCCGCTTCTTCTCGACTTCGCGAACTTGTTGCCCATTCACCATCGCCATCCTCAAAGCCCTTCTCGAAGCAATCAATCAGAGTATACGCATCAACCTGGTTTGGATCCCAGACCATCACGGAATTCCGGGCAACGAAGTCGCGGATTCCCTTGCAAAATCAGCCATTTCGGTCGGCGAAACCTTTTTCACCTCTCTTCCGCCCTCAGATCTTTTCCCCATTGCACGGAAAAAGTGCCTTGACTCTACCGACCGTCGTTTACGATTCGAGGGTACCTACAAGGACACCCCCTACTTCCAAAATTACTACACAGCCTCTTCTAAAACGTGGTTTACTAAATTCAAACGTTTAAATCGAAAATCTATCGTAACACTCTCCAGAATGAGATCGAATCATTACAGCCTTCAAGCCAGCCTCTTTAGAAAACGCCTCTCTCAGTCTTCGGTCTGCTCATGCGGTTACGAATCACAGGACTTAAACCACGTTTTCTGGACCTGCCCTGAGCATCACCTACATCGTTCTATCCTCATTCATTCTCTAGCCAAAGCAAACATTTTTCCTCCATTCAACATTGACTCTCTAGTAGCAACCCCCAGCTCACGAATTATCACTGCCATTATGAAATTCATCAACTCCATAAAATTGTCCATATGATTCCACATCTTCCGCAGTTAACATATACCAGTTCACGCCCCGGCGCATGTCGCCACCTCACAGTTAAAAAGGATGGCACGACGCGCGCGCTTCCCGCTCAGCCGCCGCTGCCACGGCGGGGGTCGCGCGCGTCGGGCTTGCAGGCCCGTTTCTATATCACTTTTCAGATTTATTCACCCATACTTCGCCACCATCTACCCGTCAATGACATGGCCGTATGGACAAATCGCTCTAGAGCGTAGACCGAAGCCAGCCCAAAGGAAATAAAGAAAGAAAAGAAGAATGAGATGCGTGGGCTCTAAAAGAATTAGGAGCATAGCCCGTGAGAGAAACTCCGAATGTCCGGTTTGCACTCTTAAATGTATCGAAACGTTAAACTCCGAGGGTTCGCAGGTGCTATCACGACGATGGTTCGCGTTCGACTCTCCGTTCATAGGGTCCTCGCCCTGAGTAGTAGAAGAGTCAGCCATGTCTCACCCGAAGGAGACACAGGCGAGCGTGAGAGAGACAGCGGTTAGAGAGAGGTTAGGAGAGATGGTGATAGGTTAATGAAAGTATGTAAGGTGAAAATGGCGAGAGATAGTGTCGAATGAGATGCGTGGGCTCTAAAAGAATTAGGAGCATAGACAGTGCGAGAAACTCCGAATGTCCGGTTTTCACTCTTAACTGTATCGAAACGTTAAACTCCGAGGGTTCGCAGGTGCTATCACGACGATGGTTCGCGTTCGACTCCCGCGATCACGATCCAAAGGGTCCACGAAAATCCAGTTATTAGTAGTTGGTGGTTTCACCGCGCGCATCGCTGGTACATCACCGAACCGAAATGAACTGAGTGACAAGAACGCGACCGTGCGAACTAACAAATTTCGCGAATTGTGTTAGATTTAATAAAAAAAAAATAGTTGTGTCTTAGTATAAAATATATTTATCGTGATCTGCAGCGAAAACCGTTAACCGAGTGTTATGTATTTTCTCGTGTTTATAAATAAATTTTGTTTGTTATTGCTTCCGCAATGGTAAGTAAACATTGACTTAATTTCTGTATTTCGTTATTATTATTTATCTGTACAGCTTATTATAATGTGTGAATATAATGTGTGATCATTTGTAAAAGTTTTGTCCGGATTCAAAATTCTCATGAATTTGTGTGTACCTAGAAATAAATTTTGTTTAGTACTGCTTCCGCAACGAAAAAAACATTGACTCAATTTTTGTATTTCATTATTATTCTTTATCTGTACAGCGTATGATAATGTGTGGTAATTTGTATAAGTCTTGTCTCGATTCAAAATTATGAATTTTCTTGTATCAATAAATAAATTTTGTTTGTTACTTCCTCCGCAACGAAAAAAAAAAACATATTGACTGAATTTCCGTATTTCGTTATTATTTTCCAAACCAAGCTATTTTATCTATATAAGAATTCTATCTATCTATTATATATAAAAATTTCCTTCACCAACTGGTTTCTCAGTTCATTTGATCAAATTACCGCTCCATATGAAGAAGCAACGGGTGCTTTTCGTATATCGTACGGCATTGGTTTTAGTAGAAGCAGGAAAGGGTGCTTTCTGCATATTGTACGGCACTGGTTTGTTGCTTACTTCTATTCGGTTCGGTTGGAGAGCAGCGCACCTCTCTCATCTGCTTTTCCGTGGTCATTTCTTTAATACTGCGTTCGGACTCCTTACATCTAGTCATCTTGCTACTTGTCAAGGAGACTAGAGTAAAGAAGTCCAAACTCCCTATCCTAGCTTGTATGTACGAAGTTCTTTCAAGCGGTCGCAGAGGTGTAGAGGTCAGTTCCGCCGCAGGCGTCGCTAGTGGTATTGGGAAACGATAATATATTGTAGGATCCCACTGTTGTCAAGGGATATTTTGAGTGTCCTGCCGAGGTCCGTTTGGACAAACTTGAATGTGCCGCGTCCGGACTCGAGGAGGGAACCACGGATGGCGGAAATAGAGAGCGTAAGAGGACGGTCGAAGGCGGGCCTCGGGGAAAAGCGTGGCCCGAGGAGGAAAACAGGCTCTCCGGCTCCCGACCAGCGATCGGTAAGGGCGCGCCATCTTGTCTTCTCCTCGTGTTTCGGAGTTGGCAAAACGGAGATCGGGGGAACTTCATCCGTTCATAGAAGAGGTGTCGTGCTTCGATCCAACGCGAAAAAAGGTCGATCGCACACGAACGCGCCAAAGCCGTCGGATCGGGGAATATTTCGACCTAGATTCCCCCAGCGTCAGCAAATCACCGACCACAAAAAGGGACCGAAACGGGTATTGCCACGTGGACAAAACCAAGGCACGCAGTCGCCAAGTTCGTCGAAAGTGCCATTATAATCCTCCGTAAACGATACCCCCAATTCATTGATCACGGTGGACCCGCGGGCTAACGGGGGCAGCATCGGGAAATACGACAACGGTTTCCTCGTCATCGAAGGGTCCAGCGAGGGATTTGGCGCTGAGGAACACGGCTGGCAACTATGGACTTGTGCCCCAAAGAAACGGGGAAGTGGGAACTGTAAAATATATAAAAATGCCCACCAAAAGAAAACAAAAAAAAAACGGGAAAATTGTAAGTACCGTTATTCGCTAAAATAAAAGGAGTAGGGAGACGGCGTACCGCTCAGTGGCCATCGAGAAAAAATTAATAAAACAGGTGCTAAAGCAACAGAGACAATCAAGGACAGTCGTGTCAAATAAATAGAAAACCTCATTGGCGGTGATCTAAAACATAAAGGAATAAAGGATAGGTTACTGTAAATGCCGGACGGCATACCGAGATTTGTATGCGAGTCAATGTGATATGGAAACTCAGCGTAACGGAGATCGCTGAAATGCAGAATTTCTTCTATGTTCAGGGACGGCTGTTCCCTTATTGTGTGACAGAAACTAAATGTAACAGCAATCGCTGCAATTAAGAGTATTTTGTATGTCCAGGGACGAATGTTCCTTTATTGAGTGATGGGAACTACGCGTAACCGAATCTGCTGATTGCTGATTGCGATCTCAGATACCGGCGGAAGGAAATGTGACCAAAAAGAAAAGAAAAGAAAATGAAACTCTACTTGTCACATATTAAAATTATGTAATAAAAGGACTCAAGTGTCAGGAAAAGAACCTAAAGGAAGTGCGGAGTAATTTACATTCCGTTACAATATAGTAATACAAAACTGCATAAGGTCCGAGCTCCGCCTCAACGACCAATCACAAAACTGCGGCGTTCGTGTTTCTCTCTTGTACTCACTTGGTGCGTTCGCACCAGTCATGGTGCGTTCTCTCTCGCACACCCCAACGATAATACACTCAAGTGGGGATTCCTTCCATTATAATATATAATAATATTGTGTACATATATATAATAAATAAAATATAAATAATATTAATAAAGCACATATTAATCAAACAACTCATGATGTTTTATTCACATGGGCTTATTATATAATAATCATATCAGATATAATAATTATATAATAAGTACAGCACGAGTAATTTAACAGTAAATTTTGAAATACTCCCTACTCCTTCTTTGCCGTTGTCGTCGCAAATAAATAATTAAATTCGCTGAAAAAGAATTCGCTCGCGAAGGTTTTATATAGCTGCTGTGCTGGTGTACACAACAGATGCATTTGTGTTTGACAGGCGCAAACAATTTTGCCGCCATAACACGGTCAGTTTCACCTTATGCAGTTTTGTATTACTATATATTACCGGTTCCCGAAAACACTAGCGACGCCTGCGGCGGAACTAAGCACTACACCTCTGCGACCGATTGAAAGAACTGTTTGAGTAGGGAGGGTCGACTCCTTCTCTCTAGTCTCCTTGCTACTTCTATTCAATTCGAATATATTCATTTGAATCGCTCGTTGGTGCATGGTTGCCACCCTGGCCACTGGTAAATTTCTGCGCGTGCCGTCGGTTAACCGGTGGCCAACTTCAGTCGGGTCAAGATGAGTGCAGGCCAGTGCCGGGATTCTCTAACGCTTTAGCGACAGATTTCGTTATCGTTAGCTTGCGACAGCCAATCGCATGGAGAATTACAGACGAAGAGGCGCCTCTCATTGACTGTCGCTAGCTAACGATAGCAAAAACTGTCGCTAAGAGGTTAGAGAATTCCGGTACAGGGGGCTGACACTGGTAGATAAATGCTGTTTGCAAAATGTTATTGCCGCACTGCGGCGCTTGTAGTCATGTGAGCGGCATGCATATATATGTTGATTGCACCAGTGTTTCAAATATTTTACATAAATGAAAGTCTGTTGTACATAACTATTTTTAAATCATCATTCGCGTGTATGATGGATTTGAATGATACTTTCTGTGCGTTTCACATTGATTTTCCATTGTTTGTCAGTATCCAATCGTTCAGCTGATCGGAGCATTTAGAGCCGGTGGCGGTCACGTAACAGCCAACGCTAGGCAGTGGCGATTTCAAGAACTAAACAGCCGGTACAAAACGCGTTTTCGTTTATCCTATAGGAATAGTAGGCCAGAGTCAGCCCCCTGGTCTCCCTGAATCAAAGCATGTCCGAATAGCTGTGCTATGGAGCAGATTTTTCGAAAATTGCCGTATATCTATGCCTAGAAAACCTCTTCATGACAGCGCTTCCAGTGGATAGATGAAAAACTATATTTTTGCCTCACTAACGATGACACTTTCAACCATACAAAAACACCGGAGTTTCCAAAGCTGCATGTAAGACCGTATGGGAGAAGCCTTTGTGAACACAAAATGGTAGCGGTGATGAGGTCGCGCGGGACGTCGTAAATACTTCTGTACGCGTACACAGCGCCAAGTCGAACGACACAATCAATGCTCACAAATGCTGAAAGCGTGTAAGCGCTCCAGTCGAGCGCACCATGTATGTCAGTAGCGAAATTCTGCAACGAAGTAGCAACAGTTTTCGATAAAGTTAGCGGGCGACAGTCAACGAGAGACTCCCCTTTTTCTATGATCGTGCATGCGATTGGGTGTCGCTAGCTAACGATAACGAAAACTGTAGCTACCGAGTTACAGAATCTCACTACTCGGATAAGCTAACGCGACGCTAGTGACATCTTACGATTGGGGCGAAAGCTTGTCCTCATACTGAAACTGCCCAAAAGCCGTGCACTTCTATGAGACTCGATTTTCATTGGCCTAAGCTTAAGAAGATAACAATTCCATATTCAAATATGATAGGAATATCTACGCATTGATAACCGATACGAAAGCCACACCGGGAATCGAAATTCCGCTCAATGTACTCGTTTCGTGGATAAAAATGCGCCAACTACCGTCAACGAACACTACCAAAGACACCAACGATACGGACCATTGTTGGTCAAACTTGCGATTCTATTCGAACTCCTGTCACGTTTGTCGAGCTTACGGCAAAAAAGTCGAATTGAAGAGATGTTCGAGTTGCAAAATGATTGCGTATTGCAGTCGCGAACATCAGCGAGAAGATTGGCCACGTCACAAGGATCTGTGCTCGATTCTCGGAGACGTTGTACATAAAGCCGGTTCGGTCTTTCCCTCTCCGGGTCAAGTCCAATACAGCGACCAATCGTGGAAAAGAGCCAAAGCGAATCTCGTTCTTCTGATCCAAATTAAGTTGGGCCGTAGTCTTCTTCCCTGCGAACTGTCGATGTTACAATTTCCAAGATCTTGCACCGTTTGTCACGAAACGGATGCCAGCAACCTTGTTGATTGTACCGATTGTCCGTTCACCAGTTTTTGCCTGAAGCATGGAAGCGACAACGAGCATACCGCAGTATGTGCAACTTCCAGACTATGTTTCTACACGGATACGTACCAGATGAGAGTACCGGAGCCAAGTGTGCTAAGAGACGTCTGTGGGAACATTCCTGATTCGATGCAAAAAACCGTACGCCTCTACACGCCGCCGCACGATCTCGCAGGAAAGATCGAGTCGACGATGCCCGTGTTGGAGGTCTGGGAGGCACTAACTTCCGAGCATCTCACCAGGGCCTACACCTTCATGTACGCGGCTAGGAAAGCAAAACTTCCGAGACCGAGCGACATCACTGTTCACATCGTTGGGGCTGACGAAGTCGAGCTGAAGAATGTAGGCTTTTGGGAAACGTTACTGCATCACGGCAAACCAACGGAGCGGCTGACGCTCGTCTTGGTCGGACCCAAACTTATATACGACACGGTCGACTTGGAACTTTGTGAATTCTGCACCACCAAAGAATACAAACTGGTAGTGCATACAGCAGGCGATTTGTACGCGGATTACTGTGATGACGAACGATTTTTGAAACCGGATTACATCGTCGGTTTCAATCTGGGAATTCACGAGGCTCAAGACAAGAGGAACGACACGTGGGCACCCTCCATCCCACCATTGGCCCAACAGTCTTGTCCGTTCTTCATGACTTCCTACACTCTGCAAGAGTCCACAGAGGAACGCGAGAGACTCAACACCGTACTCGACAGAGACGTACAATTTTTTTACACTGGCAAAAATCCATTCTCCAGTTTAAGACCCTACAGAGATTTCGAAAGCGAAGATTTCTTTTACGAAAACCAGTACCTGACGATTTACGAAAAACTTTGCTGAGGAGCTAAGGATTTACTCTCCTCGTCGTCTTTCTACTTTGAACTTTACACTCGGCGATAATTTTTTTCCCCGTGCACTGGAGAAAGTCTTACACAAATTTTACATTGATAAAACGTTTTTTGTTTGTTTGTAAGAGTTATGAACTTGCATTTTGTATGAAACTTATCCAACGGTTCGTACCTTGAATTCTGCGTGGGCTAAATCCGTTTCTCGTGTCGATGTAAAGAGTCTCGGCATTCGAACCTCCACATTCCTCGGGCAATTGGGAAGTTACGCTCGTTTGCAAGCTTAAACAAGTGTTTTGATACTACCGATCATGTTTTTTTGTACTTCGAGGACTTTGTAATACTTGCTACACCACCAAAATTTGTAATACTTTTATAAGAAAAAGGAAGTGGCGCAGCATTGGAAACGCTCAATGTTGTAATAAACGTGTATATATTCGAAACCGGAAGCATGAATAAATTAATTTTCCAGTTACCTTGGAGAAAATGCATGATGGGAAAGCAAAAGGATTTCTACTTTATCCACTTCGAGCGAAAGGTACGGATACACTTTTCGAATTTTTTTATTGCAAGTTACGGACCTTGATTTCAAAAAGGCGCAATGTTTGAGGTGTTTGAAAGATCAAAACAGGGTCCAATGTGTTTGTTTTCTTTCTGCGCTACTCGTTGTACACGGTATGTGACCTTGCACATTCTTTTCTGTAATTCTCCTACTCATGAACACGCGTGTCAATTTTTTCAGCAAATGGCCCTAGCAGTTTATTCTTGGAGTTTTGCTTCTAAATCATTCTTTTTCTGATTAGTCATAGAGTAGTTTGTAGTAGTGTAGTTGTGGGTGTACAATAGAGTTAGAGTTGTATGGGGTGTATAATAGAACGTCTTCTAAATTTTGTTCTTAGAAACTGCTTCTAGTCGAAAAAAACGTGAAAAGTGAATCTGAACTTTTCCTCGGTTGTGTATATCACTTACGGCGGTTTCGGATGCAATTGAGAAATTGTACTTTTCATTTTCTACCATACTCACCAGATTTGCGTTTTACCCGATCCGTAAGCGCCACAAATTTCTATAATGGAGCCGCAACATACACCACCGTCGAGAATACTATCTAGGTCTTCGCACAATGTTGTAAAGCTGTCTTGTTGTACCTCATCCTGCGAAACATCGAAATCGCGAATGACAACGACTTTAGGATTAATTTCGGTCGCATAACCATTACTTTTAATGTGATTGCCCTTACCTGCAGTAAATCGAGGGCCGATATAGTTGGTGGCAACGGGTTCAACACGTTTTCGTCATATTTGTGTGCCCAATCTGAAAGTGTTGATAATCCAAAAGATTAATGGCGAGTCGAAATCTAATATGCTATCGAAAATGTTTTTCGTTTGTTCAGGTCAGATGGAAACCAGATTGAAGGGGTCAGGCTACTATGAAAATGACGAACAGTCGTTTGTCGCTAGAGGCAATTCAAATTGAAGAGAAATGTTGTTTTTCAAAACAGTGCACACGATTTCTCGACATCTAACATACCGACTGATGTGGAATTTAGTACACTTATTCAGTATAACAGTAGTTTAGTCTTGACCTGATTCTGTATAACAGTAGTTTAGTCTTGAACATTATTTTTCCATGATTTATTATAATTTTATAACAAAAATCAAAGAAACAAGAATTAAACCCTTTTTTTTCTTATTGAACTCGGTAACAAAAAACGCCCGCTCAAGTCTTACATTAGCCAATATTATCTATTTTAATTTAAAAAATCTTTTATTTCCTTTTGTTTGCGATCAACCAGGTGGCTAAATCAAATACACAGTTGAGCCCCTCTAGATTGAAGGTCCTTTACCTTTAAGATTATTGATATTTTTTTAATGACATTTGGTACGCACCTTTGTTAATGTACATAAAAATAAATATACAAACCATTTCTTAATCATCTTGTTTATTCAAAATTAATTATTTTAAATAACCCTGACTATCACCACAGTAGCCTAACCCCTTAAAAACTTGTTGTGCAAGACGGCTTGCTGTACTCATACTACGGGATATTGTTCATTGAAAAAATGATTGTCTCTTTTTGAAAGTATATTTATTAATAGGACAGCTTTTTTTTAATCTCCCTTTTTGAAACATTTGAAGCATCAATGTTCAACTAATAACCAGCTATTATTATGTGTGTTGCATAGAAATCTTTATTGCATACTAATTTCGACTACAATTGAAAATCAGGAATGACAATTGTCCAGTATTACAGGTGGGGTGAAGAATGATGACTTGAGGGGGCCGCACATAATGCAGTGCGGTCTTTTTATGGACTTTCTAAAAAGTCAACTGAGCGATAATTGATTGTCCATATGTCCTGAATTTGTTGATGTAAGTTAATCGAAATAATTTTGATTCGAAGTTCCAACCCAATGCTAGTAGCTAGAATTTTCCCGAGTTTTCCAAATTGAACAACTCAAGGGGACATCAAAAAACACATTGGATATCATTTTAGAGCTTGATATTTCGCAAACGGGGCCGAAAATTGGTAAACGGGACCTTAATTTTTATTTTGAAAGACCTTTTCACTGATACCCCACTGGATGGGCTAAGTGAAAGAAAATCGTCCCCGTTTTACGGATACAAGCAACACCGTACTTTTTTCACGATTCTGCTGCGTTTTATTCAAGATTTCCATCTGGAGTATCCAGTAGCAAAACGTCATTCATATAGGTATAAAACTATAAAAACTCCGAGATTCTGACAGACGAACACGACGAAGTTATACATGTTTCATGTTTGACTACGGAATCCTACAAATGTTTATCATACATTTTTTCTAATGTTGCAAGTTTCCCTTTGTCACGTTGATAACTAGGCATGGCACCTTAAAAATGCCATTTCCCTTACGATAAGTAACGAGCTCATTTGATCGAAAAAGCGTTGTAGTTTTACGTTTTCTTGCCGAGGACACTACGTTTGTCCAGGGAGCATAGAGATTCGCATTATTCGCGGGCAAGCAAGATGGCCGTTTACGCGCATCACGTGAGTTCCGTCATGCACTCACCATCCGAATTTTTAATATCTTCCACGTAGTGACAGGCAGATTTGGCGAGTTCTAATATCGCACTTTTCGAGAGAGGAAGCGTCGACACTGGACGCAACATAGCTGTATTGATGTATATTATCTTTTTCGGTATTACGAAAACATAAGTGACACGCGTAACGCCGGGTCGCGAACTGTGCGAAAGCTCGCAAGAGACAGTGTCGATCAGCTGGTGACCGGAAGCGCTTAGGAACAGCTGTTTTCGTGGTTCACGCGTCTGACGCACGGGTGCGCCGCCGCGTTCCAGCAAAGCGCATCATTCGGTCCTCGTTGGCCTTAATCTCTCGTAAACTGCGAGCAATAATGTTTTATTAATATCGCGTTACTATCACCAATCGGATCTATTTTATTTTGCGTTCTCCTAATTTGCTATCTCGAGATGAGTTTCGATCCCGTTTTTATTTATATCTCGTGTACAGTACGTCCAAAACTTTGATGACGCACAGAATAGCAGCAGCTATTCGGTGTATTTTGAGGCGTAGTTTCATTCAAAATTCTTTTATCGATGTGAAGCTTAAAGAGTTGCTTTTTTAAAAAGTATATTAGTTTTTCTTCTATGCATTTTGGTTGACGCGTTTTTGCGATGGCTCCAAGTCGACTTGACGCCGTTTATCGGAGTATTTTGCTAACAAAGTTTTTCACCAAAGGCTGGGGAAATCCTGACAGTTTACGACGGTAACCTTCATGTCGACTTATCGTTCCGACTTCCCAACCATCGAGTATTATATCGCGATCCTCCCGCGTCATAAGTATCTTCAATAAATATCGCACACTTTCGAAAACACCTTCGTACTCGATATTTGCCACTTCCCGAATACGATTGAGAAAAATAACATAACCTCACTTTTTCGATCCTTTCGATAATCGCTCAGAACGCAATATTTTGTAATTACCACATTTCAAACGGCCATACATTTGATTTTGCTCACTAATATATTTTCAATTGGCTCATGCGTGTATGCCTTGTTATTGATATATTTTGCTCCCTTTGTGTGTGCCTCGTAGAGTATTTTCATCCAATTTCGAAATTCGATAGAACTCCGATAAACATTTTTCTCATGCAACTGCGCGTTCTTTCACAAAATTCCCAGATATTCAAACGACTGACTAAATTGTATAGAAGATATTACATACACAGAAAAATGTGACCGAAACAATCACCATTGCCGTTACAAATATGTTGCAGGATATTTGAATTTAGAAAAGTCGTCGCCAATAGGGAAGCATGCTACAATCTCATACCCCGCGACTATCCAATAAATATCACCAAGGTAACACTCGCTAAAACGCCAGAAGCAAACACTGATACAAATATAATATACAATGCGCAGAACTTGTGACGTTGAAGATTGCACTGTTGAAATGCAACAACTTTTGACTCGCATTTTCTAAATTTCCCCTAAAGATTCAAGTCTGGAAATTCACACGAACGTTTTTTGGGATCTTGGTCAGGGTCCTAAATCCTAATACTAGGTGAAAAAATTTTGAATAATAATAATAAAAATGCGGTAGACCAGAAATTGTTGTGTTCTAACTATGCGAATTTCAACGGGATTGACGTTCACTGCGAGGTGCTTGCAAGGAGGCATTCTCACACGGCCTACTCGCACGTTTATTAGGACGAAGAATGGTCAGACTGTCACATCGTGGAAGGTTGCTTCCAGAGTCCCTTCGAGCGTAACTTGCCCAACATCATGCCGGAGGAGACCAAGACTTGTTACTTTCAGCTGATTTTACCGCTGCACTGGAGTTCCGAAAAGATCAAACCGGTATGCCTGCATTTGGCAGGCACAGGCGATCACGTAAATTCATTATCAAATATATATATTAATCTTTTGCAATATTTTATACGAGTATAAATATTTTTTATTTCTGTTCGACCCATCACCTACCATTGCTTGTCTCTCCGATTCCATTCCGTGAATTTTGCCCTATACTTGTCGCTTCACTACTTCCAGTTAGTTAGAAACATCACAGAGTATTTCCCAAAGCTGTTTTTTCAAAATTCACAACTATTATACAGCAGGAGAACATGTGGAAACATGCGCCCACATAGCCGGCTGTATTATTGCTAAGTTTCGTGTATGTTCACCATTGGAACGTCAGTAAAAGTGCCTTTGGCTTGGCAGCTGTTCCATTTTTCACACACCACTCCTTATATTATTGTTCGACTATACTGTATACCTTTTTGTTTTCTTATATACAAATGCAAAGGACTGCTCTTCTCTTGTCACACCCTTCAAATTTATTTGCTCGCAGTATTTCTGGAGAAGGAGGAACTTAATTGCGAAGCCGTTGCTCAAGGAGTCAGGTATTGGTTCGTTGCTTGTGGAAAATCCTTTTTACGGCTTGAGAAAACCGAAGGATCAAATGTAAGTTGACATCGCCGGCTCAGAGATTGCCGAACGTAAGATTAACAAGAGCAAGTTCACGAAGGAATATAAGATTGCGATTCATACACAATGTATTCGATACGAACAGACGATCGAATTTGCACAACGTGGCTGACATATTCATTATGGGCGGATGTCTCATAATGGAGTCCATTGTGCTGTTGAATTGGTGCGAACAACAAGGATTCGGACCACTGGGCCTCACAGGATTATCGATGGGTGGTCACGTTAGTTCTTCTACAGTTCTTTCACGAAACTAATCGATTTATTCTCGGACGGAGTCAAATTTTCCAATTGATATTCAAAGCTGAACATGCTATTTTATCTGCAGGACAATTTCTTCAATCGTCGAATTACGCGGCATTGATGCAAAAGATTGAATATCTTCCTACAAATGTATACAATCCCATACCAGTTGGCCCTTATCGATTGATTCGAAGTTTTCAATCTAGGAAGCTTCGAATAGAGAAATAAAACCTCAGATAAATTGATCTATGAGTAAACTTTAACAGGCGTTAAAAAGAAAATTCTACAGGGAACCTATTACATAATAAAATAATATATTGTCCACTCATTAAACTCATTACTGAGGACAAATTTATAACTGCACATACAAATTATTTAGATTATCGTCATCGAGCATAAGCTGATATACAAAGAGATTGAAATAAATAATGGAACAAGTACTAAATGCTAAACAAACGAGGCAAACGAACACGCAAATAAGTGACGATGTGATGAACTTGAAGTTTGCATCGTTTGGAATGCAACGATCGTTTTTCTTAATTTTTCATTTCTGTATTTTTATCATCATCCAAAACCTCTTTTTTGCGAACTGAGGTAATAAATTTCTGATAAAAATATGTGAAAGCGTTTGAATGATTTTCACAGCCTAAAAGAATTAAAAGGAATTAATTTTCGATACATTCCGACGATGTAAACTTCAACGTCATGCAATGAGTCATAAGACTCTCAGTTCGGAACACGTATGGTTCCTTTCTACAGTCGATCCAGTAATATAAATTTACGATGATAAATAACAGACGTATTATTTATCAAAGATAAACCAAAATGTTTCACTAAGTGAGGAATAACATTTCGCATGCTAAAAATGACCAAAGCTCAAGGCTTATTGGGTTGATATTGACCAAGATAAAAATATTGAACGGTCGAACCTTTCAGGATCTGTTTCTGAGGTTTAAGGGGGATTGGAGGTTTGAAAGCTTAAAACATTCGCTCGCTTTTAGTTGTTTATGGAAAGGCCGCGAATAAATATGGAACTTTTTTCGTCTTAGGGGTACTTATTATAACATTATAAATGCAGGACATTTTCCGAGATTCATAGCCAGATCGATAATATCGGCGCTTCAATGTATTGCAACAAACTGTGTAAAATCTGGTTTAACCACGAATCCAGTTGTTCTTACTGCTTGTAACCTAAACAATAAGAAATGGAAACAAAATTGAAAGATTCCGTCCAGAATGAGGAGTTTGGAAAAATTAGAGTTATTTGCAATCAAAGAATTGTGAGATCATTCTTTTCAATCAGATGTCAAAAATAATTTTCTCGTATTATTTTACAACTCCTGTATAAATTTCGATTTCATTGAGCGGTTTTTAAGATATCGTGGCAAAACCAGATTTGACATAGTTTGCCCCATTACACGGAGCACCGATAATTTTATAATGTTACATCAAGTATGCCTAAAAGGAATAAAAAAAAAACAAACAAATTAGCACCCTTGTCATAGACAATTTGACCACAAGCGAATTTATGAAATTTCAAACCTCACCAGCCCCTCGATTAAACATGCTCAATTTTTTCAGGTCAAAGTCATCGGGAACTACCAAAACTCGCTTCTATAAGGATATTGATCACGGTAACATGATCATTTTTGTTCAAGAGTTCCTTTGAAAAATTTGATTTTGCACATCCGTCCTAGAAAATACATGTTTATTTTCTTATTTTTGTGTTACGCGTTATGCATGGCAGTGTAAAATTGTTTTACAGATGGCTTCTTTAGCGGCAACAAACTGGCCAAAGCCGATACCTCTAGTGCCTTGCTTGTCCTGGTCAACGGCTTCCCCCGTTTTCACCGAGGGCGTCATGAGCGCCTCGATAAATTGGCAATTATTGGAATCTCAGTATTTCTCTAACGAGGTCTATCAAAACGACCTTGCGAAAATGGTGAAAATAATTGATCAAGACGTAAGCACAAACATCTTTGAAAAAGTTTCCTTGTCTCGGTTATTAACGACAAACAAGGTGCGCATTTTTCAATATTAAGGGGCTACATCTACCTAGAGGGACGAAAAAATGCCGAATTCTGATTTTTTAAAACACAAAGGTACATATATTTAGAGGCTTTAAAAAAATCACCAAAAATATACACAAGCTTAAACAAGGTTGACACTAGCTTAAACGGTCCATCTGAAATCTAAAAACCAAACGGGTTATTTAAATTAACAATAAAGACGTCGATGATCGTCGATTTTTTAAATCATTTTTTTACACAACGTGGCGACGAATTAAGTAACTATTAAAAAATGAAGATCGATGTTGAAAAAGTGAGATCGTCAACGACCTTGAAAATATTTTTGGAAAATGCCATTTTTTGACCCACCTAGGTAGATGTAGCCCGTTAACGAAACGAAAGCAATAAAAGAACCATTCGCACGCACGGTTTGCAGTGTTCTCGGCTACAACCATCATACGCAAATATACGATTTTCTTCGAATCTCAAAACCATACACATACGGCTGATACGCATTGATTGCTCATTCGATTGTTCGAACGATTGCAGGATGCGTTCCTAGCTGGCCAACACTTCGCCAAGCATTATCCCGCGAGTTTAAAGCGAATGGACAAGTTGATAAGGGAGTCGAAAAATTCGGATGTCAGTAAGCCAATGGAAATAAGCAATGTGGACGCGAATGGAAACGACATTAATATGAAAGATCGCGTAGACGAAGAGAAGGCCGCGGCTAGAATGTTTCCTCTCAATCTTATCTATGACAGATTCAAGTCCACCGAGCCGGATACACTCAAAGGTACACGAATTTTTCGCCTAACAGCTATCTTGCTTTATTCAAGGGGGGAAATACATATAAATGGTCGAAAATGACGAAAAATTTCGGGATTTTTTTCAAACGCAAGTACTGGACCAATCGTTTTGGAATTTGTAAGGTATTTTATTGTACATTAGAAGACACGAAAAAACATTTTTGTTAATCGACTATAAGTGCTCATCTGTAACCTGCAGCCTATTGTTGCTGAACGAATTTTCGAAATTTGCGGCAGCGATAAAAAAAACTATTCATCCGATTCATGTCAACCAAAGGTTTTTAGACACATCATTGCGAACCCTCGTAGATAAACCTCCCTATTCAATAGAACATTTAATTAAACGATCATTTTTTTCATTAAAAAACGCAAATTTTCGGTGAAAATTCGATCTTTTTTTTCAGAGCGCCGCCATTATTACAATATTCAACTTTTTCACCTTTTTCTTGGTTTATCGACAGCGTACTTTCATATAGAATGTAATGGTTTTTTAATTTGTTCGTGGGGAAAATTCGTTCAGCAACCATTGGTTGCAGGCTGCTGATGAACACTTATTGTCGATTAAAAAAAAAATGTTTTTCATGTCTTCCAATGTACAATAAAATACCCAACGAATTTCAAAACGATTGGTCCAGTAGTTGCGTTGGAAAAAAATCCCGAAAATTTCCGTTATCTTTGACCATTCATATGTATTTCCCCCCTTAAAGTAAAAATAAAACGGACGGCGTATCTTCGTGTCTGCTCTACCGAAAAAACAATCATGAGATTTCGGGAATTTTTTGAAAAGTGTATTGTAAAAAAATCCGTTCAAATGTACACCAAATATTATTGATTGGCACTTTGACTACATGGAATTTGCTTATTTATTGATTTAACAATAAATTATTCTTTTTCATGCATGTTGTTCCATGGCCGGCATGAACTGCCCCATAAGTTGAAGGATCTGAAAAATCCAAGAAAATTCTTGTTGAAGTCGCGAATTTTCGGCATGACAGATTTTCCAGTTTTCGACGAGAAAAAAGTAATCACCTTTCGAAGCCGATACTTGTACGTATTACATATCGCGCTTTGAATGATTATGAACATTTAATAAAAAATCGATAGAAGCGTCGACATACTGTAGAAAATCTATTTCCAAAGAAAAGGACACTTTATGAAATAATATATAAAAGTGTTCAATTTTTTAAAACTGCTATCGTGTAAAATATCCCTTATAATTCCGTCACCAGTTGGGTTTCAGATCTTTCAAGCGGTCCGAAAATACTGAGAACATTAAGGGGGAGATACAGAGGTATTCCCTCCACCGTCTTAATGTTCTCAGTACTTTTGCATACTACCTAAAGAGGTAACGAAAAAATAGCTGATTTTTATGATTTTATCTAGAAGGAAATATTTCTTTCCCATTTTTGCAACATAGGATATGTTTCATTACTACTTTTGGCTGTTACATGGTGTTTTATTTTCTAAATTTATTAATCGTTAAAAATGGCGGAGGTATGGCACGGTCTTCTAAACGTGTTGCGACGAATGTTGTCAGACGACGGGAAAGGCTCAGCGGGATTAATCTAAAAAAAACCAACCAAGATTTTTCTTTCGTTAACACTCACACGCAGAATATGAACCGAAAAAAAATGAGAAATGTTGATAATCTATGAAATTGTACGCTTTGAAACAAAAGCGTTGAATTTTTCGTAAAATGGTTACATTTTGCAATTCTTCTTTCATTTTCTTACTTCCAAATCATTTAAGTTTAATTCACTGATTTAGGTTGAGATTTTATAAAATAAGGTTAGAAAGATTCATACCAAATTACATCAGAATCGGTCGATTACTTTGCCATACCTCCGCTATTTTTAACGGATAATAACAAAAAATACCATGTAACACTGAAAAGTAGTAATAAAACATCACCCAAAGTCCCGAAGATTGTGAAAAGATCTTTCGTTTTAAAAAATCATGAAAATCAGCAAGTTTTTCCTCGCCTAAGGTACCTTTGACGGAATATAAAAAATCGACTTTCACAAAAAGTTGGAGGAATGTAACCTGTTAATCGTGATGGATAAATGACAATTGCCGGAATGAACTGATGAATCGAGTTCCTCTGTCAGAAGTGTGCGTACTGCCGTCCTCGAAGGATCCACTGCGGCTGGACAGTAAATATCGCGAACGCGAGGCTTTTCAGTTCATGCGGGGTGTAATGGACGAGTGCACGCATCTTCGTAATTTCGAGGTACCCGTTGACACCTCCCTGATAATCGCCGTATGCGCCAAGGACGACGCTTACGTGCCCCGAGACCGATGCATGAGTTTGGAAGAAATTTGGCCCGGGGCGGAAATTCGGTACATCGACGCGGGCCACGTCACCGGATACTTGCTGCATCAGAAACTCTTTCGGTACGCGCGATTCTCCTTTCGCATCTAAATTTACGTCGAGACTACATTGTAATGACGATAACCTGTGCATTCTTCGATCTTTTTGCCTTGATTATTCTACACGATAATTGTTCATAATTTGTTACTTGTCTCTTAAGTTCCCTCGATTATTGTCCTAATCGCGTTGATTTTTGCGTTCTCCAAAAAGTATCGAAAACCATTCCCCGCTTGGGATTATCGTCTAGGTTAAAACTTAAGACGGAATATACATTCAAACAGGAGAAAATTAATCAATTATGGGGGATTTTTTAAACTAAGAAATAATTATTCTATATTCATCAAACTGTAGCTATACTTTAATAGTATATTTAAGTATACGGAACAATTTTTTATCTTCATTTATCAACAAAATGGCGAAGCTGTGGTAGAGTGTTTCAGTAAGGTTGGTGCGAATCGGCGTGCAGCCTTGCTTCCCGTACACTTTCATTTACAAAAAAATCAAACATTTTTTTCACTTAGAACGTGAACAGTTTCTATTCGACAGTGATTGAAATGAATAAAATGCAATTCTAAGAGAATGGCACGCATTTACAAAAAAATCAACGTTTCACGCAAAATTTGCGTAAAATTTGGATTAAAAAGTAGTTTTTGTTTTGCAATTCTTCAAAAACAATTCTTGTCAAGTAGAATCTAAATATTTCTATTTGTAAATAGAGATTTATAATAATCTCTATCGGGATTTATAATAATCTCTGTTTATAAATAGAGATTTATAAATAAAAATATAAATATTTTTATCAAGTCTTAACTCAGCCGGCTTAATAGTTTTTGAGTCTGTGCGAGCCAATTTTGAAAATGCAGCTTTGATAAAACGCGTTTGAAGCTTACGTAGAATTTGAATTAAATTGCACTTAGTCCTTGTGGTAACTAATTACTTGAGTAATTCAATTATCGATCACAGTAGTAATTGTAATTCTTAGTTGATTCATTTAATGACTTTTTGCCCATCGCTGCTTTCGCTTGTACCTGCGGCGCGCGCTCCGAATTTGAGCGGTGAGGCAGTGCATTGACGGAACATTTGAAGTTTTTCGAATTTCGCTTTGAAACTGGGAAAATATTCTACATACACAGTTTTAGCGTTGAAAAAAATCGATTTTTTTATCATTGTAAATGCACATCCCGCCTAAATGATGTCATCGCCATGAAAATGAAAAATGCTCATTCTCGTTGTGCTTCTCAGATCCATGATAGCCGAATCCTTTGGGCGTTCGTTGAAGAAATATCCGATGAACGAACGTAGTTGACAACGATAATGGTCGTCATCACCCATGGATTCACGATTACTGATAAAACTGACGAATCGCTCAGTTCGCGGAAAGATATCACTGTCGAAACAACGAATATTCTCGAACTCATGATTTCGTTACCCAAACGAAGGAGATCGAAGTACAAAACACTTTATACACAGTTATAGGGGTTATAAAATGCAACACGCAACGTTTGGACTTTTCGCCGGCGCGACACTGTCACGGATTCAAGAAGGATATAATGTATCGTGCTATACACACTTGTACAAATTTATGTATAGATAGGGGTCGAAAAATTGACTTTCGTTATTGTATTCGGATATCTATATATGTATGTCTGTATTTACTTCCGTTAACGTTTGAAATATTTTACATTTGTACGCGTATACACTTGTCTAGAGAGCAATCGATGAGTACGCGTTTCATTCAATTATACAGCTCAATTAGCATCGCAATTATATACGCCAACGGGGAAAAAAATTGTTTCAACGAAATTTGATCCGACATGCGCGCTGTATCGTTTTGTCGCAATATTTGATGGACCACTGGTACATTAGCGGAATTTCGCGAGATAATTTTGATTCCCGTGTCTTTTGTTTTTGTTCCTGTAAGTTCGCAGCACCGATCGCGCGCTCGCGATTGTGCAGAAAAAAGGATGCGATCGTGAAACGTGTTATCGCATTTTCGAATTTCCGGAAGTCCAAGTAGCGCTGCGTTCGTGTTGCGTGTCGAGGCGGCCGTTCGGCGAACTTTCGTCCAACCGGAATTCCTCCGGCTTTTGCGGCTCTCCGCGGGGCCGCTGCTGCCTCTCGTTATCGCTCTCCGCGCGGCTCAGAGGCCAAGAACTTCGGTGTTGGGCCACATGTGTTTGCCGATCGTTATTTTTTTCCCGTAAGCAACGCATATAGTGAGAGAGAGACGAAGAAAAAAAAAGCGGCGAAATGCAGGGGGTGTTTACGTAATCCGCGAAAATCGCTACGATGTTTTTCAAAGTGTGTGTCCGATCGCGGAGAAGTGTGACATTTCTTCGTGATAACGAGTCAAATTCACGATAGTTCGAGACGAAGGACAGAAAAAAAGACGATAAAAATTCTACTTGTCGGCGTGCGAGAATATCACGGTGCTGCTGCTGTCTGCTAGGAATGCCCTGATTCTGAACGTAGAATACACGCGACACACACACACACACACGTGCGGATGCTCGTAGTGGCCTCGTGGGCAGTAGAACGGGTACATAAAATTGACTTTCGCGACCAAATATTATCGCAAAAGTATACGCGGCACGACGAAAATCACTCTTACGAAATTCGTGATTGTCCGTGACGAATCTCGTCCACGATTTGGACATAAAACGCATTTAGCTAAATTGCCGAGTCAGCGTGCTTTTGCGCGGTACACGGAGTTTTTTTGTGCGGAACCTCGTGTGCGCCACAGTTCGCGTCCAGAATCGTCCGCGAATAATCAATTTTTACATTCATTTTTTTTTCCATGTACGGTCATAAGTTCCCGTGCGACAAAAAAATCCGTATTTTCGGATATTTGTCTCCGATCGAGAGTTCGTCGAAGGAGCAAAACGAGTGTTTATAGCAAAAGTTATTTTTTTTTTTTACATCGGCGCACGCGGTCGCTCCGGCAATATAGTGCGCGCGTGTGTGCGTGTACGATAGAGAAGGAGAGAAGCATCGCTCCGTTGAATTAGTTGGGCGGAACGTCGCGCGGTTCACGTAGCGCTGCCGCCGCTGCTGCTGCTGCGGAGACCGTGCCTCGTTGCGCGTAGAGCAATTTTTTTTGTAATTTTCTCGGGACAAAGAATAAAACGGGCAGGCAAAAGTTTTTCATGATTACGTAAATAGAGTCGGTGGGATAGCGCGGGAGTAGTGGACAGAGATAAAGTTCGTTGCAAAACGCAAGTTGCTCGTGTGTTACGACGCGCGAGTTGACGATAAAATTCCCGGTGTGTGGGGCCATGCGTTCGGCGGCCTAATAGGCCAGCATGGAAGGCTCGTCTCACTGAGAGAGTCCCGGCGGGTCTCTCAGCCTCGTGGCCGCTCAAATCGGTACGCGGCTCGCGAGACGTTCTTTTATACGTATATATATATATATTATTTTTAATTTCGTCACCTCGGCGCGCAACGTCAACCGTGGAAAAAGCTGGAAGGTCGGAGGGAAAATCCGAGCGAATAAAGGAGCGATCAAGTAAGTGTTGAGTAATAGGAAAATTATCGAAGAATCAAGAAAATCCCAGTGGCGCGATACCGCTAGAGTTCGCGTCTTTGGCGCAGTCTCATCTCGACGAATAATTCGTCATTCCTTTTACCGCATTTTCCTTCCGTCGCAATACCAATGTCCCCGCGATCATTCGTTCTCACCTTTCGCTTTCCCGAGATATCGCGTCACGCCAAGTGTGCCTTAAAAAGCGTTCGAGAAATTCGATAATTCAATGATTATCTCGTGGCGCGCAGGCAAGTGATTTCAGCGGCGGCGGCGGTGGTGGTGGCGGCGGAGAGGGGGAGGACACCTCGTGTTTTTGTCCTCTTCGATACGAATCCAAGATGGCGGCGACGAAAGTGGCCAGCAGCGCTCTTCAGGGCGGCAGCGAGAGGGACGAGGGCCCCGGTGTTTCTTACGCCAGTGTGTTGAATCCGTCTAGGGCCGCCGCCAGCAGCGAAACATCTGTTCCGCCGAGATCCTCAGCGGCCAAGGACAACAACAAGGAGAATATAGGGCAGGAGGGGCCGTCGCGCGTAGCAGCGACCAGTGCCAAAGAGCGCATCGCGTCCGCTACTCGAAGCGCCGTTCCACGGAGCAAACCTTATCAAAAGAGCGGCAGACGATTCAACTCCTATGCTCCTCAATCCAAGAACGAGAGACGTTCCTATCACTCGACGTCGTACGCCGATCAGCGAGACTTTCCCGCCAGAGCGACCAACGCGCACAACAACAATTCCGACACGTCGCTCAGGCCCAGGGACCAATCGTCGAGGAACGTCGGCGACACAGACCACCCCGGCACGGAGCATCACAACGGAGATGTCGGCAGTGACGGCGAATTTCAAACCGTGGCGCCAAAGTCGGCGCGACGCAAGGAGAAGCTCCATCGTGATCACAGGGATCATCATGCTCACAGAGCAGATCGTCACAGCAGGCATCACGAGAGGCACGCGCAGCCGCCAAGAGGTCACAGCGCCGGAGCCACCAGCAAGGACAGACAGCACAGAGCCGACAGGTACTCGTCAGAGTACTCGGCGGCCAACAAAGACGCCACCTGCGCCGACAGGGAAGAAGGCCCTGGCGATGCCGATGCCGACTGTCAACAGCCCGTCAAGTACGTCGAGGCGCCCATACCCGCTGTCAATCCTTGGATGAAGAGCAAACAGCCTGTCATCCAACCCAAACAAATCCAACAAACTCAGACGGCGCAAATGCAGCCGGTTCATACACAACCCGCTCGGAGGGAGCCTGCTCAAATCCAGCCTCCTCATACGCAACCCCCCCAGCAGAAAACCGCCCTGAACATTGTCGTAGCACCTGTCGCCGTTCAAACCGGACAGACCAATCCGGTTCTTCAAAATCTAACAGTTCCTCAAAAAGTGCCTCAGGGCCCTCCGCAGCAGACTCCTCAAGCTACGCCCGTTCAGTCCGCACCCAGACTCGAGAAGACCGTTCAGAACGAGAGGGAGAAGAGAGTGCTGCAGCCTCAGCAACAACAAGGCAAAATTGGTGAGCTTTCTTGTTTTTTCCTTCGGTGCGGTAATCGTTACGCAGTCACGGAGAATCTCCTTGGGAATCTCACGTCGTGAATTAATCCAACGGTAACGAGTAAGACGATTTATCGTTCTGGATTGGGTTTAGAGTTTCCGAACGTTTGGTTGGATTTGCAACTTTTCAATGAGATATTGCATTATCGGTAGATTTTTCGTTATTGGAAAAATAATTGTACATGAGCCTATGGGGATACTGGAGGCCCGAAAAAAAATGACCAAATTCCGATTTTTTTTTCTGAGAAACGAAGGTTGAACAGGAAATTGTTATTTTTTGAACACAAAGGTACATATATTGAGAACCTAAAAAAATTAACAAAAAAACAATGACGTTGAAATTTGCATCGTTGGAACGCAACGATTTTTCTTTTCTTAGTTCATTCTTATTATTATTCGAAATTATATTTTTTTATTTGAATTTGCGGTAAACTTTCAATAAAAATAGGTTACAACGTCCGAATGATTTGATAGCCTAAATCGGTCAAACAGAAATATTACGAATGAAAAAGAATGAATTTTCGTTGCCTGCCAACGACACAAACTCCAAGATCATGAGACACAACAAAAACACCGCCGCTGGCAGGTGATTTAAATTTTTTCGCGACGTTTGGCGGTCGACGGCTTAAAGAGTCCATCCGGAATCTAAACACCAAACAGTTTATTCAAGTTAACGATAAATAGGAGTCGTTGATGATAGTCGATTTTTAAAAATCAATTGATTTGAACTATGTGGCGACGAACTGAAACTACTTATCTACTGAATTTTCTAAATCTACTGATCTACTAAA
Source organism: Ophion costatus (assembly GCA_951751655.1). Classification (NCBI taxonomy): domain Eukaryota; kingdom Metazoa; phylum Arthropoda; class Insecta; order Hymenoptera; family Ichneumonidae; genus Ophion; species Ophion costatus. The sequence continues at coordinate 4,681,024 of OX632362.1, read as the reverse complement.
AGAGACTATGGACAAAAATATGTTTGGAAAATGCAATTTTTTACCCACTTAGGTAGATACAGCGTTCTACTGTCATTTATTTACCATTGTGATTATTATCTTTATTATTATTATTTCCATAATCGAAAATAATACGAATATATCAAATAATGCGAGTGCTCCACTACTCAAGAAGTTGGTAAAAATACGAACGAAAATGAAACACCTTGCAACTACATACTTGTTTACACATCGAGGCAAACGATTAAATAGCGCAAGATAAATCCGCCAGGTCAGTCGCGCTGCCATTCTGGAAAGTCACGATTACGTCCTCGCTAGAATTCTTTTTTCCAATAAGATATCGAAGATATCGAGTTTTTCTGCGAAAGAAATGCCACGTAAAGAAACATTATTACTGCGGGATAAATAACAGTTCGCGATGTTTCCGATAAAACAATAAATCAAGAAAAATGATCGTTGCAATCGTGCCAATTGAGGTGCGAGGAGATATCAAACGAATGAATTGTTTGGTGTGATGAATGTGAGAATGGAATAAAGCGGAAGTAACAGCCGAGATTCACGTTGCTCGCGCGATTAACGCGCACACATTTGTACTTTTCGCCAATTACGCAACTGTACGTTTTTCCCGTCGGCTTATCAAAGTTTCGAGTCGAACATACGTGTGCATCGTCACGCCTGTTCGTCGTCGTCGTTGCCGGCGTCGTGTCGCCGCTCGATCCTTCGCGTTTTCGCCGCTGCTACGTTGGCGATTCAAACGCGAGCGCGCGCATACACACGTAGAATCCGGCAACGAAGAATGGCGACGAGATGATAAAACGCGCGCGGTGGGGAGGATTTTTCGGTGGTACCTCCAGGGCCGTAAGCGTTTCGCCGTTGCCCGACGACAAAATAACAAAATAGAACAGTTTTGCGGCCACGTGGGGACAACATTTTGTCGCCACGGATCTCGCAACTTTGGTCTCCGTTGAAAGCAAAACATGGCGCTTTATTCGTTAGAAAGAAAATACGAAGACATTAGCGTTTAGCGATTCGATCAGAGTATATCGATTGAACGAGTTTGTTTTTCCAAATTTAAAATAAGTGATACGTACGCTTTCCTTTTTCTCTCCCTCGATTATCTTAATGACTTAATGATCTGTACAAAAGCTATTACGAGATAAAAAAAAAATGGCCAAGTTTTTTATCATCTCGGACCACTACGAATTAGTTGGTGATTTCACTTTTATCTTAATTATTTTTTCCATAAGCATTAATCAGGGTCTTGCAGCGAAGGTCAATGGTCCAACTTTTGAGAATTCGGCGTAAGTTTTTTACGACGGCGATATTGTCGACGAGAAAAGTGAAAGATTTTTCGATTTCCGAACTGGACGAAAGGTTACAGATTTCGACCGAAGAAAGGCACGAGGTCGTGTATTCGAGGTATAGTATTTCGAAATCAAGAAGATTTTTTTTATGAGGTCAGGCTATTGTCGCGACTCGAAAAACAGGGTTATTAAAATAAATCATATTGAAGGTATAAGTAAGATTGAAAAATCGTCAACTTTTTAAATGTATATTGACAAAATTGTGGACAAACTTTTATTAAAAAATATTAATAACTAAAGAAGTTGTAAACGATCTCCCGAAGGATCTTTGTATGCAAGGACATCAATTGTACTTGATTTTGGCGAAAAACTATTTTAAGAAAAAAAATAAGTTTTTTTAATATTGAGAAAAAATTAGGAAAAAATAAACGAGTTTTTTTTCGTAAAATATCAAGAAAGAATTAAGGAGGTTTTTTTTTAATATTAAAAAAAACGAGTTTTTTTCTTTAAAAAATCAGGGAAAACAAGTTTTTTTTTCTTACAATATTAAGAAAGAGTTTTTCTTGTTAAAAATGTTAAGAAAAAATGAAGGGCAGAAACGAGTTTTTCTTAAAATATTAAGAGAAAATTAAGGGAAACGGGTTTTTTTAAAAAATATTGAGAAAGAATTAAGCGGAAAAACGAGTTTTTATTCTTCTTAAAAATGATAGTACAGGCTAAGACTTCATCAAGCTTTTTGTTATCATGGTTCAATCGGTAAAAAGGGTTAAACTTTTTTTCGATCGTTTGTGGAAAAATTGCTTTATTATTGTTAATAATTAACGCAAACAAATGTTAAGAAATGTTGGTCAAGACTAAACTACTATTAGCCTGAATAAGTGTCAAATTCAGTTAATTAGATGTCGAAAAATCGTGTTCATCGTTTTGAAAAGCAGTTTCGAGAAAAACGCCTTTAAAGTTTTACTAGCAGTTCAGTCGTTTTCACAGTGGTCAAACCCTTACCGTCTACTAACTTTACCTACTAGGTCGATTTCCAGATAGTTTTTTTTTGCGCTGCTTCTACTCTGGTAAACCAGCGTTTTATTTTTTTGGAAAATGACAATAGGAATTGTGTCTGAGAGGGTCCGCGAGGGTCGAGATCTACCTCCAATTTCCGTCTAGACTTGTCTTTGTAATTTTTTCTCCCAGGCAGTTGTGGAAAATTCGTTGTAACGCGAGATCAATGCAGCTTAAGGCGTTACCCCCACTTGTAGCGCAAAAAAGGCCTTTTTCATGAATTTTTGTAAAGAAAACTACTAAACTTTTTTAATCGATCAATATACCATCTTAAAGAACACATCTTGAAGAACTTTCAGTAATTTTTTTATTGAAAAATATTACATTGTTTAGTGGCAAATGGCCGTCAATGAAATAATGTTTTTATATACACGGTTTGCGGTGACCAACATTGCGGCGAAGTGGATCATCTGAAAAAAAAATGCGGATGGATTTAGTCAAATATAAGTATAAACTAGTCTTTAATCGAAGGATTTTAAAAAATATTCATTTTTCACAAAATGGCGGACAGTCAAAGTTAATGGTTCGATTTTAACGAAAAAACGGCCGTTTTTTGGCTATAAAACGGCCAATTTTTTCGAAAAAAAAATCGAACGATTAAAGACTACATTTTTATGTATTAAATAAGCATGCAAAATTTCAAGAAGATCGGTTCATTAGTGTTCGAGTAATCGTGGTCACCGACTTCAGAAATGCCATTTTGAGAAAAACGCGTTTAAAGTTTCATTTTCAGTTCTTCTCTTTCAACGCTCATATCTCAGTCAATTTTGTTCGGATCGACTTGAAATTTTCAGGACATATTCTCAGATACTTATACTTCAAAAAAATGCAATAAAAAAATCGATTTTTTCAAAATCGCACGTGGGGGTAGCCCCTTAAAATCAAACGTCCATGGGAACAAACTGGAATTAAATAAGAATCCGAACGATCAGAGTGTACGAAAAGCGAAAAAAACAATTTGGGACACAGTTTTTCACTGCTTCCAGTTGAGTAAAGTATTTTCAGGCTTTCCGCCAATACTGATTACGTAAATATTCCACGTACTAGTACACGATACCTACAATTGGGCCCTCGTATGTTTATAATAAATGGTGTCACCGAAACGACGCTTCAGCTTGTTACAAATTCACCTCCAATTGTTTACCGCGATAATGTCGTACAAATGGTACACATTTTGACCGATTCGTACGATTTCGAGCAAAACCACCCAATCGCAATTCCATAGACTCTACAATTTTAAACTTCCACGTACTCGAAGAATTCATTTCGATCGTCGAATTCTCCATACGACGAGTCGAGAAATTCTCTGTGAAAAAAACAGTTCTTCGTTCGAGTATTCCAGATCTTTTTCACGACGAGTGTCTCCCATATCTATTCGGGCTGTTGCGGAATTGTGCGTGAAACTATATCAGGGAAGACGTCCTCAGAAATAGAAAAATTCGCTCTTTGAGCGTGACGTCGCGAGACGCACGATACAACGCGTAGGAAAGTTTCGATTATCAGCTGTGAGTAGGGTTGCCAACCGGCCGGTATTCCGCCGGCCTAGCCGGTAATTTTGGTCAAAGGCCGGCGTCGTCATTTTTGGCACAAGGCCGGCAAAAATCAATCGACCAGGAATTTTACATTTTTTTTCAAATGACATCGATAAAAATTAGAAAAAAAATTATTTTCAACGAGCAGTGGCAGTGAATGCTGATTTTTTTTTCTCGACCCGTCTGTTACAGTCACAGCTTACAGCCACTTTTTACTGGCGCCATCTGCATGTAGCGCTATGAGGCTTCAAGTACAAGAGTACAAGTACAAGAGTACAAAACCCAAGTGTCCAGATGGCGTTGCAGTCATCGTGCCTATTGCTGTATTCACGTTATTTACATTCGTGAAAATTGTGACGAAGCATGCATAGCAGTTAGCAGTCTTAGCACTAGCAGTAGGTTTGTTCGCGCTAGCTACACTTTCTACACTTTGACCAGATGCAGTAATAGAAAGTCCACTGGAGGTGTAAGAAGTGTAGAAAAGTGTAGCTAAAACGAACAGACCCAGTGTCAAGTGTTTAGTGTAGCTGAAAAAATAAACCGTTTTTTAATTCTGCCGTGCGAGCGAGTGATATAATTGAAGAGATGGAGAATAGTGAGAGTGACGTTTAGAAGGGTTCGCCGAGTAGAAGTCAAAATATTCATTGATGAAAATATAACCTTTAGCATGGGCTCTTATGAGAGATTACCGAAAATTGTGATTTTTACCAATAAATATCTGAGTTTTCGTTCAAAAATTCATTACAACCGTGCATATGAAATCAAAGAAGATTTATCCAAATTTTCAACAAAATCTTACGAAAACGATAGAACGATAGAACTACCTTAATCTGTAATTCTTCACGGGTATATAGCCCGCCTTCCCCCACCTTTCCGACCGGCCGGCAAAACATATTCTGAATGTTGGCAACCCTAGCTGTGAGAGTTTGCGAGAGTCGAAAATTAGCCTATACACGACACCGTTTCGAATGGGACAGATAAAAGAGAGGGAAGGTGCTCGAGGTCGGCAGGGGCGGGGAAGAGAAGGGGGGGCTGGCCACACGTGTTCATCGGGGATCTCATCACAACTTTGTACAAAATCGCAGATTACATCGCTTTTCTGTTCTTTTGACACTGGGAGTGCATGTAAAATTTGTGTTGATTTCTTCACAATCAAAACGAATTTGTGAATTTCAATATGAATTCGTAAATTTTGAAATGAATGTTTGAGATTCCAAATGTGTTTGATGAATTCAACATGAATTTGTTAAATGTGAAATGCTTTTGTTAAATTCGAAATGAATGTGACATGTTCAAGAATTTCTTAAATTCGAAATGAATTTGATAAATTCAACGAGAAATTCTTAAATTCAAAATGAATTTGATAAATTCAACAAGAATTTCCTAAATTCAAAATCAATTTGATAAACTCAACAACCATTTGACAAACTCACCACGAATCTCTTAAGCTAGAAATGAACTTGTTCGATTTTAATTGTAAATATTTGTCAAATTTCGAATAAAATTGTGAATCACAAAATATTTTTTTATAGACAAAGGATTTTTCTAATACAAACATATTTGTGAATTTCAAATTGCATTTGTAAATTTTGCAATGAATGTTTAAGATTTAAAATGAATTCGATATGTTCAACGAGAATTTCTTAAAATCAAAATGTATTTGATAAATTGATCAAGAGTTTCTCAAATTCAACAAGAATTTCTTAAATGCGAAATGAATTTGTTGAATTTTGAATGCATTTGTTAAATTCAAAATAAATATGTGGATTTTAAAGTACTTTTTTGAAAATAAAAAATGAATTTTTGGAAATCGAAATAAATGTGACAAATTCCAAAGGATTCCGTTGAATTTTTATTTTTTTTGTCTAATTGATAGTGGGTTTGTTGATTTTTTTTTAATTGGCAAGAGCCTCAAGATGATTGTCTTCACTTTTACCGTAATAATTATTTTGGCGTTGGGGCTAAAAAATCCTGTAGCAAATTGACACACACACGCACACGCACACGCACGCCAAAAGTGTCGTTTACGTGATTTATGGTTGATATGATTTAATAAATTGAAGACTGCATTTATCGCAAGATTCCGAGGCAGATACCTGAGAGAGAGTGTGTGTGTATATATACGAGCCTCCTGAAACAAATTTACACGTCCCGATCGCGCCGAAATGCATCCCCGACTTCGCAATGCCGAGATCCCACGTCTCGGGTCATCAACATCCGTACGGAATTTTACGAAATTGACCTCGGAATCCGACCCATGAGTCGGTTACGTTCATGCCATTCAAGCGCAACGTGCTCACGTGCATGCGAATTTTAACACAAATTTTTATATAAAAAAGTGCATTTTCAGATACGATAAAGATGTTGCCATGAAGTTAAGAGTCCAAGCAAGAACCACACTTGTGCTCTTTAGGGGTGCGAAAAACCAAACTAGGGTTCTCGAGTCAACGGACATTACGTATCTTCCGCCGGACTGGCGTTTTTCGGGATATCTTTGAAAGGCCAAAGCCGAGTGTTCCTTCGTCACTCAATGCAGGAATTGCTCAAAATGACGAACTCTGGCGGTGACGGAAGCGTTCCGCCCCATCCTAGCAGTCAGCAGCCGGCCAGTGTTCTCGAGCGATTTCGTCCACTGCACTTACGACTCGAGCTCCTCTCTGCTGTTGATTAATTATGGCTTTGAAGTTTTCATCGACGGAGTCTAACAAAAATTCGTTTTTATATCTTCATAATTTTATCAAATATTTTTCGGCAGATTTCAATTGTAGTTCCCCTAATAAACTTTAACAATCGTTGAGAAATTTTTATATCTATAATCTGCAAAAAGAAATTTGAGCAACATGAAAAGATGAATTTTTATTGCATTCGAACGATGCAAACTTCGATCTCGTGATAATTAACACTCAATGAACCTTTTTTCTAGCCAAGAAGAAGGTCTTTTCGGTCTCTGCAGGCTCCGTAGAGAAATGTCGCGCGTGTTGAAGCCGGTGACCTTGGAGAGCAAGATACAGGTCCACCACTTCCTAAATTCGACTCCAAAGTAACAGGATTTAAGACAGTTGGATGTTTTTTTTTGCTACGGAGAACACTGAGGTTTCTTCAGTGACAAGTGATACCATGGAGCAACTCGGAGCTCTGAACATTGCTGCACTGCACATAACCGCTCAACAGTAGCTGGCTGCAACGCAAGCTGTAAGAATAACAGGCAATCACGTCCAAAGGACAGAGAGAGAGAGAGAGGGGGGGGGGGGGTTCAGTTACTCTTCTCTTTGTTGTGATTTTCTTGCAAACAACCCTCTGAACAAGCCACCCTGAGCATGGCTTTTTGAATTCGTCAACGGGATCGCCAGGGCCTGCTAAAGGGTTGACATTTAATTCCAGGACATCCCATATATCGTGAATACAATGCTGGACAAAATGGAATACCCTCAAGGCAATGCGAAGACATAGGCAAAGTGCGTTCTTTGTTTTGTCCAGTGTAGTGAGTACTTGTGTATATAAAGGGAGTAACAGTTTACAGTTAACAGGGAGTACAGGGAGTAACAACTGGCATCAGGAAGGACTGATGCCAGTTGTCATGGAGAATTACACGATCGAGCAAAGCATAGAAATTGTTATTTGCTGCATTGGTACTGCATAGTTGGTACAGACAAAGTTTCATGGTCGTGTTATCTCGCGCCGCGGCGATGTGAGCTTGCCACCAAGATCGTGCGATTTGACGCCATTGGACGAGTGGGGGTCAAAAGTTTGAACAATCAATGTTCAGAACGGCCGAAATTTCGAATGCAGTAGTGACGAACGTTTGAATATTAGACGGATCAATCTTATGATAGTCTGTAAAATCGTTTAATTAAAATTGTCAATAAAAATGTTTCGAATTTAATTTACAATGAAAACAAATATCAGATTTAACACAATAACGAACGATATAATATCGAATTGCCTGCATAAATACACGAAACAAATCGAGACGTCGAGTTACCGAATTGTAAATATGACGAAAGTTTCCAATTTCGAATTCATTTAAACCGAAGGGCCAAAACGACGATCGGTTAAAACAACGATGGGCCAAAATGTCGAACGGTCCGGATAACGAACACTTGGGATCGAGTAATACGTTGCTTGCGCTTTAGAGGGAAGCTGACAGATGGCGCTAGTGATCAGTCGGGTAAGGCATAGTGGTTAGTCGGGTAAGGCAGTCATCCCATGTTCGTTATTTGGGCATTCGTTATTTCGGACCATCGGTCATTTGTCTTTCTAAGATCTGCACATTCGAAGTTTGTACTCTCGATATATGGATTTTCGTTGAAGGCGTCATTAGGAATATTAGATACTCAGTGTTTTCTATTTCGGAGGTATGAATGCTCTAGACTTTTCGAATCTCTATTTGTTTGACTCAAACTATAAACGATCTGAATATATATTCTCGAATAAATGAGCTCTTGAATAAATAATCCTACGTTGTAATGGTTATTCGATTTCGTCATCGATCGAAGGATAAAATTTCGAATAATTTACCCTTCGTTATTTTGAGAGTTCATAATTTCGTCCTTTCGAAATATTTGCCGTTCTACACTTGGCCATTCGTTATTTTGACCCCCACCCCATTGGACTTCTTGCTTTGGGATTTTCTCAGAGGTAAAGTGTACAGTGCTAATGATCCGCAGACCACTCCGGAGGTTAGAGAAGCAATTGGACGCACCATTAATGAAATTAGTCCGCAATTATGCCAAAATGTTATTGAAAACTTCGTCAAAAGAGTAAACGTTTGCAAACAGGGCTACGAGGCGGATATTTTTCGAATATTGTGTTCCACACATAACCTCCATGTTTGTACCTTATATTGAAATGAAAATTTTCGTACTTTTCACATAAATAATATGTTTTATTAATAATACGTTTTATTAAAATGTCACATTATTTTGAGATACCCTATATTTAACAAAAAACGGTTCTATTTTCTTCTGGTCCGCTTGAAGATTAAAGGAGATTTCACATATATATATATATATATATATATATATATATATATATATATATATATATATATATATATATATATATATATATATGGCTCTACAATTCCCCGTAATTATTTCGCGGTAGTTTAAAAACACTAGCTATATACATACATACATATATATATATGTATATATATACATAGTGTTTTTAAACTACCGCGAAATAATTACGGAGAATTGTAGAGCCTCTCTCTCTCTCTTCCTCCCTCTCTTCAGGAATCAGTTGTATTTTCTTGTTCATGCACGGAAGCACCCACATATAGTTACGTGAATATCGACTAGATACGTTCGCTCCATTCTCTGACGGTCGAGAACGACTTGAAATTCTTAACAAGATTTTTTCCCTTTCAAATATTTCTCTAGTCTCATTATTTTTTTTACAGTACACACAACGTTTGTTGTTTAAGTGGTTAGGCTACTGTGACGACCCGAAAATACGGGTTATTTGAAAAATAATTTTGAAGGAATAAGTGAGATGATCGAAAAATCATTTGGACATTCATTTGTATGTACATTAACAAAGGTGCCTATCAAATTTCGATAAAAAAGAATAATTAACGAAGTTGGTAAAAATCTTGTACCCGACTGTTGAACGTGGGGCGCTCAACGTGGTTTTTGGTTTTGGCCAGTCGGTTGATCTTAAACAAACAAAAACGAGTATTTTTTTTTTTCTAAAAATCGGTCATGTTGGCTAAGATTTGATCGGGGTTTTTTTGTTATAGTGTTTCAATCATCGAAGAAAAATTGATTTGTTTCGATTTTTCGAGGAAAAATTACATTATTGTTAACAACTAGTAAGTTTACCTTCAGTCGGCGATTTCTGCACCATGCACTGAGAAAAAACTCCATGGTATTTACAACAAACGCCCATGGTAAAGGAGGGGATTGGAAAATTGGTTATAGTTTATTGACACCGCAATTCGAAAACAATCATAGTCAAGTTTACTTATAGCAAAGACGCTATAAGTAAATTCGATGCATTTGCCGTTCGAGCAACCGCAGCTTAATAGTTTCACGAACTACGTGTGCCTCACAAACTGTTACATAGTATGTTTGTTGCATTGCAAAAATAGGATATCAGTTCAACACTTCTCGTGCTCACCTTCTGTTCTGGTAGGACACACATTACTATGCATTTAGCAGGTAGTGTCACGTAATATGGTCTAAGTCCGTATTAGATGGTACAGAACTATTGCGAAGCACCAAAAATCCACTTAATCAGTGACTTGTATTATTTAAAAAATATCTATGCAAAATTTCACGTAAGTCGCAGGTAACAGCTATTCGGAAGTACAGCCGGAATTACTTTTATCTCTTATGCCATATCTGTGCTCAAGATGCCAAAAGTATTCGGTAGCATAGTGGCACCGTGCGTAGGATAGGCAGAAGATCGACAGTTAGGTTCTAGGTTCGATTCCGGTGAGGCGAAATAGTTTCTTCGGAATAAATCATTACAGGAGGTCAGGGAATGGCGAATTATAATAAAAAATCATCGTGGTAGAACTTTCAGTTGCGTATTTTATTTTGTTTTGGAATTGTAAAATCTATGCATTTAGTAGACGGGCATTGACGACTCGTACCAACACTTGAATAACACATCAAATACGCATGTAGCAGGTCGTATCTTATAAAATAGCACAAATCGCTATACACATCGTCGCAAATCACAGGCAACATCTTTAATCAACGTGTATGTATATTTCAGTTCATTATTAGGGTCTTGGGGAAGTAAATTTTTGATAGTATCAGGGAATATCCATTTTATGAAAACCTACTATATTAAATAGCATTGAAGGATAAACGTATGGTTGTAAGATTGGTGGTCGCGGTTAAGGGCGGGGTAAAGTTGATTCGGCGAAAAAAAGGCATGTTTTTAAGATTTTTTTTGGCGTAACGAATAGTGTTCGTTTATTGAAAAATTTACATATAATAAAGTAACATTTGAACAACATTCTCCTAAATTTGCATTGCAAAATATTCAAAATTGAGCGAGTGAAAATTAAACCCCGGAGGCGCCTCGAAAAAAAGTTGGTTTGCGGTGTGCACCATAACTCGCAACAGAATCATCTGAAACAAAAAAATCAAAATGCATTTGTTAAAGGAGATGCTTCTCGAGGTAATGAGGGGAGGATTTTTTTTTTCTTTTTTTTCGTAGCATTTGGAAGCCAAAAACCCGATTTTCGCTAAAAAAATCGGCTAATTTGTTGTTGAAAAATGAGTAATTATTTAAAAAAACAAAAAAGCTCTCGACAATACCTGGTGAATTATGTGAAGAAGTACTGTGCAAAATTTCAAAGCGATTGGTCCAGTAGATTTTGAGTTATCGTGCACACGGACTTCAAATATGACAAGTCTCAGAAAAACGGTTCGAAAAACGCAGAAGAGTTTGGTCGCTTAGCGCTCATTGCACACAAGTTTGAGAACACTTCTCGATTGCATAAAAATCTGAGAAAATTCATGCATATTAAAGGTACTCAAAAGATTAATTTTGCATAATAATAATTCCAAAATGTTATTAACAAAATGATGAAAAAAAAAAAATTAGTCAAATTTCCCAGCAACCCAATTTTTTTTCGTGATTCGTTCATTTTTCTGAATACGTATGAATTTTTTCAGATTTTTCAATTATCTTTGAATTTTTAGAAATTCAAAATAAAACTCGATAATTTTCTTATACTCACTCAAAGTCGTCGATGCCAGGTCCGTAGAGCAAAAGGCTTCCATCAAGATGATCGAGAGCATCTTTTTGCGTTTGTAATGTCACATTAGTCTCTACCGATGTACAGGCTAATGTGTATACTAATATACACCATGCCTCGAATATACATAACGGGACCGGAACAGGCCCGTTTATCAAGAAATTTATTCGGGGTCGAAAAATACAATAGCGCGCCGCGCAGCTGCCGCCCAGGTATAAAACCCGGCATGGAGCAATAGACGCTCAAATACTCATAACTTCGTCAATTTTACTCCGATCGACTTGAAATTTTAACACAATATTCTTGATATATCATGCATTCATTAAAAAAAAAAAAATTTAATGAAAATTTTTTTTTTTAATACTTTACCCCGCCCTTAACATGTGTGCGTAATTCATGCAACCGCTACAATATCAATAAGCAGCACCATACCTTTGGCAGTATCCATCGCTATAAAATATTATTGTCCCCTCAGGAAAATATAAAATATAGTTGAGAAATATGGTTGATAACATCATAGATTTCTCTCAGTGTGTGTTCGACCTTCCTTTTAATTTTCAGTTGCGTCAAGCAACGAACGGGTGTTCGTTATTTTTACAGTAGTCTAGCCCCTTAACGAAAGACAGAGCGAAGACAAGTTCGATTGTTTCTGTTTTAGATTCACACTGATGAGCTTACGTTCTTCTGGAACGTTGCGGAAGCTTGATTGTTAATTTTTTATTGGCAATTCCTTCGCGATTTATTATGAGTGCAATAATAAAAATAATACCAGTCGCGCCTTCCGACGTAACGTTACATCGTATAGTTACTCGATATAGGATGGTATAACGTAATGCAACATTGTATTATGAATTGCACTACCAGAAAAGACTATTAGAAAAAATGAAAATCGCCCGCGCCCGGTGACTTGCCTAGTTATCTTCTGCAAAAAAAAACTAGGTTCCCCCTTTTTGACGCGGTCACGATACGCGCATGTTGAATAGGTTTACGCTTATTTCGCGACGGGTCGCACGATTCTCGTGACGCAGGCTCGGCAACGCGAGAACGGAAAAGGGAGCGGAAATCTGTAGAACAAATAAAAAGAGCAAAAATAAGATTAGAGGCGACGCGAAGGAGTCAAATCGATAAGACATAAAAGAATGACGAAGAGAAAGAGAAAGAGAGAGAACGAGATTCTCGGTCTCGGTCTCGGACGCACTCTCGCGATATTGCGGAACGTGAGAATGCCTGGGAAAGACGCATTTGGCGTCTTGCCAAAGTCTCGAGCCAGCACAGTCCCTTCCAACAACGCGCTCACGCACATGCCCCGGTGCCTATATCTCTGCTACTTCCCAAATTTGTCGCCCTTTTTTTCGGGGCTGATCCGCTAGCCGGCAAAATTTTTTCCGAGGATTCCGTACTTTGTGTGGCCTTTTTGGGATGCTCGGCGGTGGTTGAAGATTTTTTTGAGTTTTAGGCGTTCAATTGGAATGACGTTGAAGTCAGCGTCGCTGGGATGCAACGATTATTTTTCCTCACTTATGCCATTGCTCGATACAGATCTCCAATGAGGATCCTGCAAGGTCGCGCGTAAGATTTTTCATAACCTAAATCGGCCAAAGAAAACTTAGGTTATAAAGTAGCACTTTCGTAGCGTTAGAACAGCGCAAACGTTGGCATCGTAAGCTGGGGAGCAATTTGGCGGGAAAATAGGAAAAGATTTGCACGCAATCGTGCTTTTGATTATAACCCTTTTGCTATACTTTTATGACGTTGGAGTACAAATATTGAGGAATAAACTTGCATTAATGCGGTATTATGTAAGAAAGACATATTATATTAAGGGTATTTGTGCCACCCTGCATTAGGGTGGCACACATGTAGTTTGTTTTTCAAACCATCTATCACTTGCTTATTCATTTTTTCTTTTATTTTTCTGCATTCAAGTATGTATTTCAAACTTTTTTTCTTCCTTCCCCCAACGCCGGCATAGAGTATGTGCGTATCGCTTTTTACCTCCTTTTCCTATATTTCCGCATTTTAACCTGACCCATGCTTCTTTACTTATTCCCTCTATGGCTATGGTGTTGAAGTTTGAATCGTTGAAACGCAACAATTTTTTTCTCCATTTTTCATTCCTATGTTTTCATCATTATCCAAAGTTTTTTTTGTTTTGGCAAATTGTAGTCGTAAGTATCCAATAAGATTCGTAAAATCATTTCAGTGACTTTCGCAGCCCAAATCGGCCAAAGAAATTGAAACATTTTTGAAAAATTAATTTTCGTCGCACTCCAACGATGCAAACTTCAACATCATCTATGGCCTTCCCTTTCCAATACTCTTCCATTTCTAAACGTTGTTTTAGATTTTTGTACTCCCTACAATTCGCCGAGTTCTCAATTTTGTTCGAGTCGTGCTGTATTGCCTAGTCGGTTATTATTCATCCAGCTCTTTCGATTATTTTTGTCACTCCTTCCATATCTTCGTCGCTGATCGTTTGCCATATTGCTCCCAGTTCTATCTCCTTCATGGCTCCCTTCGCTTTTAGTCCCCATTTTGATGGACTTGCATTTAATATCATTCTGGCTTCTTCTTCCGAACACGTTTTCGGCCACCAGTTTTCCGGAATTTCCATTATCTCGCGTGGCTTGCTGCAAAAACAGAGCGATAAAAAATAAGATATCTCGACGGAAAGCAACGAAAATTCTTTAGTATCGTTCTCTGTTATGTTTCTATTACTACCCACCAGGCAGATTTAGGTTGATTGCGGATAAGAATTCTAATAACCATCTGAATGGTTTTCCTAGCCGAAAACTCGAAAAGATGGAAAAGTTAAAACAGTTCGTTTCCATTGTATTCCAAGGATCGCGTCCTGCGATATTACTTTTTCTGGTGGAAAATGGAGTATGTTAAAAAACATATTACGTCTTGGTGGCTATTTTTATTCGATTGCGATTGTCTCCATGACAAGCGAAATGAAGCGTATTTACTTCGTTCTTACACAACAACGAAGCTGGTTTTTTCGTCGAAGAAGGGTCGTGCGACCACCTTTCTGCATACAGCCCGAGACGGCCCTCTTTTCTTCTTCAACGGGCGTTTCGTATACCGGAACTTGCAGCTCGCTTGCTTGGCGCTTTCTACGCACGCGAACGCGGCACTCGAAGGAATGGAAAATCGCCAGCTGTTTACCGTGCTCGTGTACGCGGGCTGCAAAACCGTTGCATCGTTCCATTGTCCACCCTAGTCATAGGAGTAACGATCCGTACATTCCGCGGTAAAGCGCGCACCGTTGCAACGCACCAAAACTGATTTTATTTCGATTGCTCGAGTTCTAAATGTGCAAAAACATCTTTTAGATGACAAGAATGGTGACGAAAACACTGAAAAGCATTCGTACGGCATTTTGGCACCGCAAATTTCATCACCATCATTCTTGTAGGCGTCCGGGATATTTTAGTTGTTGGTTCTTTTTGAAACAATAAGCCACTTTCAACAATTCGATTGTTAAATAATTGAAAGAAAGAAAAATGTCCAGATTTTAAATTATAACTTTTTGTAACAATAACGACTAATTGGATAAAAAATCCGAATTATTATTTGAGGCTTTACAAATAATGTTAGGCCATAAATCTGAGCGCATTGATTATTGATTCCAGTAAAGAAATTGAGAAAACACAATTTATTTCGGAAAACTGTTATTAAAAATTCAATAGAAATCGTTGAAGTTCTTTCGATGCTTTAAGTCTCGTTAAAATAATTATCTTCCACTTGTGAATGCTAATTAACATCCGATTGGCGATTTAAAAGATGGTTGAAGGAAAAAAATTCCGAGTAATGACACACAGAGAAATCGGCGCCGTTGACTACGATTAATTGTACTCGACAAACAAAGAAACAAACTCTATTTAGAAGATACTTCAAGGGGCGATACTACTGTGACGATGGAAAAATCAGGGTTAGTAAAAAAAATTGAAGGAATAAGATTATAAAATCGTTTGGACATTTATTTGTATGTGCATTAACAAAATTGTGTGCCAAATTTCATGAAAACAATATGAATAATTAAAGATGTTATAAACAATCTGGTGAAGGACCTTCGAACTCGAGGGACTCAACGGTGTACTTGATTTCGGCCATCCGGTTGATCCGAAAGAAGAAAAAAGAGTTTTTTTTTTAAATAGCGTATAAACACACATATAATAGATATCATTAATAACCATTGCCTAAAACTTGACCGCGCTTTTTTTTTTGTTATCGAGTTTCAGTCATCAAAAAAATTATTTTTTTTCAACACGAAGGTACGTATATTGAAAGCCTTAAAAAAATCACAAGAACATACAGGAACACAATAAAAACATAGCCGCCAGCAGCTCCATCTGAAATCTAAAACCCAATCGGGTTATTCAAGTTAACAATAAATACGAGTCATTGATGATCGTCGATTTTTTGAATAATTTTTTTCAACAACGTGGCGATGTATTGAAACCCGAGCATATAAAATGTATGAAAAAAGTCGTTATTTTTACGTAACTATAAAAAAATGAAGATCGATTTTACAAAAGTGAGGTCGTTGATGATCTTCAAATGTTTTTCATCGTATCTCCTGTCAATTTGGAAAGAATCCATCAAGTGGTTCTCGAGATATCATGTCCACCGACTTCGAAATCATTGTTTCGAAAAAACATAACGTGTTTAAAGTTTGAAGTACCGTGCTGCTGCCGCTCGCCTGGCCGACTGTTACAAGCTATAGCTCCTTCAATTTTGGGAATATTTCAATTCAAATTTCAGAGAATATAGCTAAACGGCGATACTTTTGAAGAATGCAATATTTTGATCCACCTAGGTAGATGTAGCCAGTTAAATTTCACTACCAGTTCTATCTTTGTAATCATAAGTTTATCTTTGATCTGCGATTCCGGCACCATACGTTAGGCTTCCCCCTTCGAGTTGCCTCAATCGAGTATCGATTTTTTCAATTTTCTTTATCGGAAAGTATTTAGTTTCTCAAAATAGCAATTATCAATATTTCTTCAATATCAATATTTCAATTATCCAAAGCATGTTCAGCGATCGTTCTGAATATTTATAATAATTGGAAAGGCCAAACCTTCCCATTGCTCTTTGCATCTCTCGGCCTCTCTCTATACGTCGTCCCTTGCACGAAAAGTCTCTCGCAAAGGTGCGTAGCGAAAAAGCCGGCACAAAATAAGATACGTGACGGTGTGCCCGAGCGAGGTCGTCCAAGAGCAGCTGCACTCGCCTCTCACGAGGAGAGCACTGCGCGAAACTTCCCTACGCTCTCGTTACAAATCATCGTATATATTGTAGTAGCCCACACGGGCTATTCTCCGATAAGTCGAGACCTACGCTCCGCTACCCCGATCGTGTGTTCGCCTTCGATATATACAGGGTGACATTATTACCGATTTTAAGACGAGTTCAGCGACCTACAACACAAGGTCATCGATCCAAAAAACATGGTTCCATTTAAAAAAGTGGAGTTGACCTTGACGTAGCTTCAGCACCTCCACCGATAAAAAAAATAGGGTGGTCCAGTATGGCGGCCTTCTCGAACACTGAAACTTTTGTCTGAAACACTTTTGGATATGATCAATAGTTTGAGAGCCATATCTCTGTAACACTTTATGTGCCTCACCCTGTATATCCACACACACACACACACGCGAGCACAGGAGAGCCAGCCTTCTAAATTTTCCTCTCTCTTTTTTCTCCGCGGTCGTTTCTGCACGCGAGTTGGCATTTCGACTCAGTTTGCCGTGGGCTCTCGGGCAGTCTCGGATGGTCTCGAGGACATAAGGTTTCTTCCCGAATCGAATCTGTTCGGCATTTTCTGTTTCTTTTTCCTGGTCTTGCTTCTCGTCACTTACTCTTAACTCGATTAATTGAACGAATTCGATCATTTTCGAATTCGTTAATAACGACGGGGGCAACGTCGTTAGCTCCGAAGAGTATGGTGTTGGAGTACGCATCTCCGGAATGCAACGACCTTTTTCTTTAACTTTACTTTCATCATTCAAAATCTCTACTCGCCGATATCGGTTTTGGATTGCTAACCGGTAGCCGAAAAAAACGGGCCAGCAATTTTCGCAGCTGAAATCTCTGTCGTATTTCAACGTTTTGGAGCTTAACGTTGTTGGAATATTGAAATCTCAACTGAAAAGCCGCGCGACAATAACGGGGTTTTGTTTCTTGGTACGGTTCGTTTTTTTTTTTTTTGTTCAGATGTGCACATTTGACGCTTCGGAATATTTGCGATAGAGAGGAGAGAGAGAGGTTCTCGAAATATTGGAATTAAAATTTTCCTGATACGAAGTGCGAGCGGGGTGCTCGATCGATCCAACAATCAATCGTCGTCGTCGTTCTCGAATCTGGCGAATTCTGAGAGTAGCACCCTGTCCCGTGCTCCAACGGATGATGCAACTGGTGGCAAGATTAAAATCAGCATGAAAATCGATGAGAATGAGAACGACGATTATCGGAGTGAGTCGAAAGCGCATAAATAATTCCTGATTCGTCGTAAACTTTACGTACGTCTTCGAACGAATTCGTTTTGAGATATTGAATTTTGCTTAGCGGGGTGTCCCTCTCTGGAAACCCAATTTGTCGGTCAGAATGATGCATTTTCTTCTAGTAACACATTAGCTGGCATAAATTAATTTTCTCCCAGCATGTTGTACACGTCATTGTGGTGACAATGTAATTTTTTCGGGAGAAAATCTTTCAAAGTGTTCGTGGCGCTGCAGTTCGCGTTGCAGTCCTCCAACGGCGAGGCCCGAAACAGCGCGATCTCTAACAGGCTCAAATGTAATCTGAAACGAGAACGAAAGTCTTTTTCTTCAAATATATCCAACTGGCTATGGGTTCACGATCCACTTTTCGAAAGTTTGAAAAATACGAACAATGACAGCTCCTCCAAAGAAAACCTCATTTTTCATTGTTATTAACAAATGGTTCATCCAATAAAAAAAATCAATCGTGAAGAGAAAATGACTACGGTTTAAACGCTAACTGTGCAAATTCAAGTCAATAGTGTGAATGTTACCCAAGACATCAATCCCGCCGGATCAATATATGTAGTTTCGAGGTAATCGCGTTCAAACTCTACGGATCGCGGTAATCCCGACGCACACTGTCCCACTAAAACAGGTGTAACTTCGTCAATTTTTAAAATTTCAGAGTTAGGATGTCTTGAAATATTCTTGAAAGTTCACACTATAACAACATGCAGGAAAAAACGATTTTTTAAGTTTCCAGAGTGGAATATCCCCTCAACTTTACATTCGCCTCAGCTTACTGTTCATTCTTTATGTGCCCTTTGTCATTATGCCTCTGCGATCTTTTCGGGCGGCAATTATATAAGAAGGAAAGCAATTACAGGGTTGTTACGCATATGGAAAACCGGGAAAACTCAGGTAATTTCTTTCCTCCTGGAATAATCAGGGAAAAGTCAGGGAATTTTGGAAATTCTCTGGAATTTTCTCACCATTTACTTTTTGAAAGAGATGTGAAAAATGAAACCGACTTGGCGAAAAAACAGTATAAAAATAAATATTTTTGTATATTTTTAATATTTATGTTATTCTTTATTATACACAAAATAAAGTTATGTCAGTGACCGACAGAGGTAGGCGCGCGGTCGGTGTGCGGGCTCGGCGGTCACTGAAGTTAAGCAGCATTGGAGGCTGCCAATACTTGGAGCGGTGACCGCTTGCCCGTGCACTGGTTTGCGCGTCAACCTTTGAGCGGGAGGCAGTTTGTCTGAGTTTCTGATGTTTAATACAACTGAAATTCAGCCAAATATAGCCGCCTGTATCGGCCCAGGTTTTCCGCAGTTTCCCTGGGCCCTCGTGCAAATGCGATACAGTAGTGCATTAGGAAAGAGTGGCTGCGGTCAACACTCTGCGGGGGAACTCTGGAAGGATTGTGAATGTCGGAAGGAATGGAAGGAATAAAAGGAGGGGATGGTAAAAAGGGGAAGGCCCCCCCGTACCTCTGAGGAATACATAATAATAAAAAATAAATAAAATAAAGTTATGTCAGTGCCAAACATTGAGAATTTACAAAACTGAAAACTAATTTACTGTAAAGCTACATTTGTAAATTAAAGTAAATTAAAAGTATAGCTACAAAAATACATTTGCATTCGACCTGTCGATACACAACCATATCATTATCATTATAGATAAGTATTTATATTTATTTTTTGTTTATTTTCACCGGCGTACAAACTTTTGTTTATATTGAAGAACAGGTTCTGTATTTGTTTTTACTGTATTTTTTTTACTTTATAATGTTTAATTATATTTCGAATTTCAGTTAAAAAAATAAATATCAATTTTATCAAATTTCCATAGATTTTGGTCTTAAAAAAATTATGTTATTCAGTTCAACATAATTCTTCAATAGAAGGATCGAGTTGAGAATTTCCTTTGTTTCTTCAAGCCGGTTGAAAATGTTATTTTTTTTCACAAAAATCAATCTGCTATTTTTACGTATATTATTTTTTCCGTATAGTTTGTAACGTTTACAAAGACCTAATATCTCTCTAACTCAAAAAATATATGTTTGATGAAAAGAAAATGTTCTTTATTTGGCCCTAATCTGGCTAATTTGCAAAACCTCTATGGAAAACCTGGAAAAGTCAGGGAATTTCTGAGTCAATAATGCTCAACAACCCTGAATTAGAAGTGGACAATGGAGGACGTTCGATGTTAAGTCCTGATCGAATTACGTATGTGGAATTGTGACGTACGAAAAATAACAACGAAGTT
The DNA here is from genome assembly GCA_951751655.1 of Ophion costatus. Taxonomy (NCBI): domain Eukaryota; kingdom Metazoa; phylum Arthropoda; class Insecta; order Hymenoptera; family Ichneumonidae; genus Ophion; species Ophion costatus. The sequence goes on along the minus strand of OX632362.1, from coordinate 4,660,641 downwards.
CATCTGTTGGGCCTGCTTGGCGCCCAATACGGTCGATATATCAATATTTCCTGCGATGAGAGTATTGGAATGACGAAGTCGAGATCTTATCCACACTTGATACACAGTTTTGCCAAGTTAGGGTTTTTTAAATTAAAAAATATTGATAAGCGATTAAGTTATGATTTGAACATAGTGCGGCTGTGGCTGCATGCCCAATTGGTGCAGATGATTTAGATAACTAGAGTCATCTGACATGAAAAACAAACAATGTACTTTCAGTATAATAATAAAAGTCGTATGACCGGGTACTTTTTGGACATTTTCCAAATTACGAAAATGGCAAGCTGTAGCAAAATAGTTCGTTTCCCGACGAAACGAAAAAAACACCTATAGCCGTGTGTCATTAATGGATGAAGACATCAAAAAACCATTCGGCCATACGATAGAAATGGTATTGTAGAAGTTTGCATCGTTGGAACGCAACGGAAATTCTTAATTTGTTTATTTCATTATTTTTATCAATACCTAAATTCTTTTCGGTGTATGTTTAGATTATGGGTCCCCAAGAAGGGTCTTCAAGAATATTTCAATGACATTTGTGCGAAAAAAATGTTTTGAGTGCAGTTCGGCGATCTGGATCGTCACCAAAATCGTCATAACTCGGTCAATTTTTTGAGTTTTTACAAAATCTTTGTTGCAAATTAAAGCTAAGACCCTAGACTATAAAAACTATGCAATATAGAAATCGCATTTCTGATATTGCAAACTCGGAACGCCCGGACGGGGGTGAACGACTTGCAGTAGTAATTTTTTAGGATAATATCGTCGCTGGTGTTTCTATACGGACATTGACGAACAAGAATGCTTTTTTTTATGTTTTCATTTTCCTTATATTATTATACGTAACTTTTTTCGCAGATTTATTGTGTAGATCTCTAAATAAGTAACTTACAAAATTAATTGAGGCATTTTTGCGGACAATATCTGCCAAAGAAGCTCACAAATAATTATATCCATCGCATTCTGTGCAAACTTCAATTTCCTTCGAAACAAGAACCCAAACACAAGTTCGCGCGCGCGTGAGTCTTTGTGTGTGTGTGTTGACTGTATAATTAAAATATCCTTAAGATAAAACTCGATATTTGAGTAATAAATACTCAAGTAATGAATAACATAAAATGACTTTAAAGTTTACATAAATAAAAAACAGCAACTTTTTTTGTTCATTTTTCATTCCTATTTTTTCATCATTATCCAGTCTTTTTTTTGACAAATCGAATTCGTAAATCTTCAATAAAATTCGTAAAATCATTTCAGTGGCTTTCACAGCCTGCATCAGCAAAAAAATGGAAATAATTTGAAAAACTAATTATCGCTGTACTCCAACGATGCAAACTTCAACATCATAATATACACGAGTAATAAACGATAATCAAGATCAAAAAAATTCTTTATGGTTGGCTAAAGTTAGAATTTACATAGTTAAAAAGCAGCGAATTTTTTTGATCATTTTTAATTCCTATTTTGTCATCATTATGCAGTCTTTTTTTGCGGATCGAAGTCGTAAATCTCCAATGAAACTCGTAAAATCATTTCAGTGGCTTTCACAGCCTAAATCAGCAAAAAATGGAAATAATTTAAAAAAACTAATTTTCGCTGCACACCAACGACGCAAACTTCAACGTCATAATATACACGAGTAATAAACTATACTCAAGATCAAATTCTTTACGGTTGGATAAAGTTAACGTGAGGACACCCCCTTCCCGCGCAAAGAAAACTCGTTACGATCGATCTTTCCTCCATTTCCGTACGTTCATACTTTCTTGCAAGTTCGCATGAATAAGATCGTCGACGGAAGGCAAGAACGAAGAAACAAAACTCGTTAATTATCGACAGGCAACGGTCTAGGTGAACCGAGAATACTCCGCGGGGTAGTGGCAACGGCGTACGCGTATTGACGACCCAGCTTAGCATCGAGTTTTATGGTTCTCGTGTAATGTAAAATGTCAAGAGCACCGATAACGTTCGCACGGGTAGGCCAACTTTAATCGAGAACTTGCTTCTCTACGTTTCTTCTTCCTTCGCCACCGTCGACGCCTCGAATTCTCTTACCCGCATTGCTTGCCGTTCTGTGTTTTATACACTCGTTATTTATTGCGCGCCGCCTCTTCATTACTCCTCCGAATCGACCACTCCGCGGCCTTCAACGGGACCGCGCGACTAATCGTTTTTCGCAGCGCCCGCTTATTAATCGAAGTCCCGAAGTGGCGGCGAGCCAATCGTAGTAACGACAGCACGAACAATCGCGTCGATTAAAAAAAGATTTGAAAAAATATACACTCGTTCATTTTGTATATTGAGGGGTTGGGTTACTGGGATGACAAAAAAATCGAGGTTATTTAAAAAAAAATGAATTTTGGAAGTCTTTGATTTTCATGAGGTTTAAAACAGAAAAGGTTTTCGACCATTTTTGAGCCTTAGGGTATGTTTTATTACTACTTTTGGCTGTTACATGGGTTATTTTTATTGATCTTCTAAAATGGGGTCGAAGTTTGCATATCGTTGCAATGCAACGAAAATTCTTTTTTATATTTATTTTCTCATTTTCATCATTCTACAAAATCTTCTGTGCAGATACAAGTCATCCGTTTTTAGATAAGCAATTTAAAGATTTGTCGGAGCATTTTCGTCGCTGATATATAACGAAAGAAATTTGATCAATTGAAAGAGAATCGTTTTCGTTGCGTTGCAACGATGCAAACTTCAATCTCATCTTCCAAAAAAAAAAGGAACCAACGAAGATTTTTCTTCTATCAATACTCGTGCACGGAACATGGACCAAGAAAAAGTGAAAGATGTTGAAAATCGATTAAGCTTTGAAACAAAAAGATTGAATTTTCCGAGATAAATTGCTACATTTCGCAATAAAAAATACTTTTTTCTCATTTTCAGGAGCATTGAGGGTCGCGTTTTAGACAATAATGTTAGAAAGATTTATGCCAAATTTCACCAGAATCGGTCGATTAGTACTTTAGATATACGTCACGCCAGTTTTGTAAATGCAGTTTAGAAGACCGTGCCATACCTCCGCCATTTTTAAAGATTGATAAGAAAAATACCATGTAACTGAGAAAAGTAGTAATAAAACATACCCCAAGTGTCAAAAATGGTAAAGAAATCGTTCCTGTGAAAAAAAAACAACGAAAATCAGCAAATTTTTCTCTTGCCTAAAGGTATCTCCCCCTTGACAAAGTTGGGTACCAAATGTCATTAAAAAAATATGAATAGTTCAAAAAGTTATAAACAATCGCGTGATGCACCTCTGACCTTGATTTTGGCCACCTAGTTGCCCTGAAACAAGAAGGGGTTTTTTCGTGGATTGGTTAATCAATAGTTAATATTAGCTACGACTTGACCGACCTTTTTTGTTATTGAGTGTCAAAATATTTAAAAAAATATATTTTTCCGATTTTCCTACGAATAGTGACATTATTGTTAATAACTAATGTTAAACAACACGTCCTCGGGCACTCAACTGCGATTACACTGAATAAGTGTACCAAATTTGAAGTCAATCCGTTCATTAGATGTTGAGAAATCGTGTACACCATTTTGAAAAACATATTTTTGAAGAAAAAAGCCTCGTTCAAAGTTTTACCAGCAGTTCGTCGTTGTAATCATAAGTTTACCTTTAAGGCGTTACCCCCACTTGTAGCGCAAAAAAAGGCCTTTTTCATGAATTTTTTTAAAGAAAACTACAAAACTTTTTTAATCCATCAATATACCATCTTAAAGAACACATCTTGAAGAACTTTCAGTAATTTTTTTATTGAAAAATATTACATTGTTTAGTGGCAAATGGCCGTCAATGAAATAATGTTTTTATATACACGGTTTGCGGTGACCAACATTGCGGCGAAGTGGATCATCTGAAAAAAAAATGCGGATGGATTTAGTCAAATATAAGTATAAACTAGTCTTTAATCGAAGGATTTTAAAAAATATTCATTTTTCACAAAATGGCGGACAGTCAAAGTTAATGGTTCGATTTTAACGAAAAAAAACGGCCGTTTTTCGGCTATAAAACGGCCATTTTTTTTTTCGAAAAAAAAATCGAACGATTAAAGACTACATTTTTATGTGTTAAATAAGCCTGCAAAATTTCAAGAAGATCGGTTCATTAGTGTTCGAGTAATCTTGGTCACCGACTTCAGAAATGCCATTTTGAGAAAAACGCGTTCAAAGTTTCAATTTCAGTTCTTCAATTCACGGATTCTTCTCTTTGAACGCTCATATCTCAGTCAATTTTGTTCGATCGACTTGAACTTTTCAGGACATATTCTCAGATACTTATACTTCAAAAAAATGCAATAAAAAAAATCGATTTTTTCAAAATCGCAAGTGGAGGTAACCCCTTAAGGATGTATTGCCCCTACATTCCCTACCGAAAGTGAGTTTCGGCGACAATTTTGAGTACTTTGCGATGAGATTAAAATTTTAAAAAATCAACCATTTTGAAGATTCTGAGAACATTAATTTCTGGTAATAATAATGCAAAAAAGATGTAAGTAAAAGGTTGAAAAAAAAAATTGTTCAACAAATGTTCGGTGCACTACTTTTTAAAATTATAAAATGAATTCGTAAATTTTTCTGAATACGTATGATTTTTTAAAGGTTTTTCTTTCTATTTTTTAATTATTTTAATTAAAAGAATGGATGAAGAGTCATAAATTTTCAACATGTTTTCGAAGCAATCTTCCATATTAAATCCAAGAATTGCCCGGGGTATTGAACGCACAGTGTCATAGGTACAGCCTCTGAAAAATTCCAAAAACGGGATTTTTGAAATAGAGAGTAAATTCTTTTGAAAATCATATGTATTCAGAAAAATATCGTAATTCATTTAATGTCACAAAAAATCAAGTTTACCGGCGATATTTGATCAAACTTTTGTTTAAACAATTTATATATAAATATTTGGCATTCTTATTATTCAAAACCAATGTTCTTAGCATCTGCAATACGATTTATTTTTTTCAGATTTTAATGTTATCGCAAAGTACTCAAAATTCTCACCGAAACTCACTTTTGGCAGGGAATGTACGGGCAATACATCGTTAATCTGCGACTCTTGCACCGTATATTGGACTTTCCTCATCAATGTGAGGTGCTCCAAGCGACGCACAATTTTTAGAAAGTTTGTACTGAGCATTTTTTTCATTTCTTTTTTGCTGTACGAATAATAATAATAACGGATTTTTCGCCAAAAGATTTTTTCCTCGTAATCTTTATTTGTTTTCATTTACCTGTTTAAACATTTTAAAAAAATTTTATTTAGACCTGTACAATTTTTTTGCCCAATATATGAGGAAAAAAATGTAAATTAATCTTTCGTGTGGCTATATACATACAAAAAAGTGATTTTGAAGGGTTCCCAACACACTCACATAAACACATAGAATAAGCAGATAAAGAGGCACATTTACGGAAATCGGTGGGCGCACGTGTACATACGTGGGGCAGTGTATTACGAAATTGCCATATGTCACGCTTACGTGTAAACTGTATCGGTCGTTCGATGCTATACGAGTTCTCAGGGGCACTGACTCTCCCTTCTTGCCGCAGTTACACCAGCAGATTATGTAAGCTAACAAGGAGAAAGAAAAAGACAGAGAAAGAGAGAGGGTCGGGGGGGGGGGATGAGACTGCGCGCGAGAGAGTCCGCGGGTCACGTGCTTGCACCTTGCAATCCGGTGCATCCATGCAGGCGTATCGTATACCCACGGCTGTCGAGACACTCGATCCAGTTGCCGTTTTTTCGTCAAATATTACGGATGGATGTGATAAAAAGGAGAATAGCGAAATATAAAAACTCCTATTTCCATTATTAATTAGTGTGAATGATGATTAGCGAGTCTTAATTAATTAGTCTGAATAATTAGTAACCGGTCTGAGAAAAGTGACATATTATTATTACGGTTTGAATTGAAGCACGGAGAAATGGTAACGCATTGTTCGTCGTAATAAAAATGATTTTCTCATCAGTGGTTGAGGAAAAACGTCTGTAGTCGAGCAGATTTATGGGCAGTTAGTGCGTGGGAAAATTGAAGAAATATTTTTCGAGAAATCGACGATTTTACGCATACATTGTTTTGAGAAACCGAGAGGCTTGAGGGTCAGTTGAAATGTTCGAGAAGGAAAAAAATCGGTACTCGATTGAAGAAATGACAAAAACTCGTTTTCGAGCCTCGACCTTTGCAGGCATGATCAGATGAAGTCGATGTAGAGGTTAAATTCTCATTCAGGCCCCGTTAGAGGCGAATAAATTGAGATTAAGGACGGAGCCTGAATTAGAAGGTCCAAAAAGGCGTTTTTTCGGAAATTTTTTTAGAAGGGACATTTTCGACATGGAAGGATAAGTGACTGCAGATTTATTGGCCTATTCCATGTGTGTCTTGCCACTGCAGGCCCCAATCGGCGGGAAAGATGCAGCTCGTAATTCTTGACTGGAACAAAAACTCAATAAAATGTCCAAATAATCATTGAGAAATTCTCTTTTGTCAGGTATGAAAAAAAATGTGTTAAAAAAACACTTTAACGCGCTATAATACATTATATAAAAATACTTTTTCAACGACTTGTGTAGTCCACTTAGAAGCTATTTTTATACTGAACAAAATAAACTTTGGCTTAATTTAATAGGACGTTTAGTTTTTTTTGCTATCACGCCCGCCGATTTGACAAAATCGTGAAATTTGGAAATATCAATCGCATCTCTACTTTTCGCCTTGTATCATCGAAAATATTTACAATTGGCCTCTGTAACTTTGTCAATATATTCTTGGATTAAATCGACACGGAGAAAACAGGGGTTCCGAACTTTAGAATTAATACTATGCTTCTAAAAAAAATATCATTAAATATCAAAAAGTATTGAATGGAAGATAAAAAGTGTAATTATCGTATAGTAATAATGAAGAAATTTAAATTTTAACGTACGATATGGCACGTAAACTGATACAAATAATACATTTCATTCGGCATATTGTGATTTTTTGTAGTATTCAAAAAATGTTTTGCCCACGTGATTGGAACAATTAGTTTCCAGTATTCTACAAAAAGTACGATATAAAGATTTAATTAATAACTTCGTAATATTTTTCGCCATACACCGAAGATTTATGCTATGCGTATAGTGAAATCTATACATACACGAAGATTCATGCTATACGTATAGTAAAATCCATATAAAAATATAGCGTGGAATAAAGGTTTGGTATTTTACAAAGCACGCATTATTTTTACTATACAGCATATAGGACTCGCGCCTATGCGAGAATAGTTTCAAATGTAATATGCACCCATCATTTTTACTGGACGGTGTGAGAATTATTTTTACACTTCTATAAAAACAAGTCTTAGAATTCCGAACTGGCAGTAAACTGCCATACTTTTCTAGCACTGGATATTAGAATTCTGGCAACCAGTGTTAGAATTTGAGGCCGTATTTTTCTCCGTGTTTCGATTTAAGCAATTAAAAAAAAATCTTCGGACCTTCTAGTTGAGGCTCCGGCCTTGAACAGATGCAAAAAATAAACCGTTCCTCAACTAATAAATTATTGAAAGTAAAGATATAAAAATATTGTAATTCGTGTCGAGTGACGAACGATTCCACATTCGTTTGAAAATGTCATCTGACGTACTCGGAAAGCTGATGTCGAGGATGCTTTTGTTACCAGGCGAGAAAATAAAATATCGAATACGAGTTTGACGGCGCGTGTATGGAAAGCGGAAAATAAAATTTCCTCATTGCCTCAACTCGGAATCGAATCTTACGTATCACTCGATAGCCAGCACGATTATCGAGCTATCGAGAGAAAAAAAAACAATTCAGACGAATAAATGTTGTTTTTACGGTGTCGGTGATATATTTTGCAAAAAATGTGTTTGTTTTTTGTAAAACTCGATAGGCGATAAGCAAGCAGCGCGAATACCAAGTCTATCCTCTGTACTGCCTCATAGAGCGATACTTTTAGAAAATTTTGTACACCAGCTGCTTCGGAGGCTTGCTCGCATATTTTACTTAGTCGGGTTTGTAAACCTATCGGTAGCAGTCGAACGTTCACGATAACTTGCCTGGCTTTTCCCCCTCGACAGCTCGACTCTCGATCAGCCAATTGTCGAAATATGTAGAAACTATACAGCACGGAATTAAACGGATTTCATTAAATAGAAGATAAAGTACACAAGTGAAAAAACCGAGTTCGACACAAGAAACGTTATCGTAATTTTCGTGTTTCCTCGTTGCGTTCGTACGTAAAATCGCTGATTCATTCGAGCGTGTATAAACGGCAAACGAGGGTCGCGTAGTTTGGTCGATTTCAGAAGTTTATTCGATCGAACGGTGTTCTCGTGACGTGGCTTCATTCTTAATTATCTTCCGTGGTGTGGCAGCTGCGACCTTTTCGTCACTTTGAGCGAAAAAAAAGAGTATCTTGGCAGTAATTGCTGATTAACATGTTCACGGACAAGGCGGACGATAATTACGGTGAATTTGCGGAGCCTGACGAACTTACGAGCCAAAATACTTAATTCATTTTCTTCCAACAGAATCTTAGACTAAAAAATATATCTCTGTATGGAAACTGAATTTACCGCAATCTCAAAAATGCTTGTCAATCTATCTTACGCCATCAACTCGTCGTTTCCAAGTTCGACCTTGAGTGACTTTAGTCGCTGAAGAATTAAGGGGTCTTCTCACTTCAGACACTAAAAAGAGCTATTTTTACGATTTTTTTCATAGGTTTATATTATAGATATCGATATAAAAGTTGTTACACTTAATAAGTACACTTTCCAAATAGATAAGAACATTTTTTAAAATGTATTTATGTAACCCAACGAACTTTAAACGCGTTTTTCTCGAAACAACGTTTTTCCACGGCTTGTTGATAAAATCTTCGAAACTACTGAACCGATTTTTATGAAATTTGAACCACACGTTGCAGATATTTACTAATTTTTTTGCCAAAAAAGTGAAAAAAAAACACGTTTTTTGTTGTTTCGAAAAATGTCCGCCATTTGGTTATTTTGGCATATATCAAAACTCGTATGATATGCGCTATAGCCATTAACATACTGAATCTAAAACCGTTCGATTTTTTTTGTTTCGGATGATCCATCTCCGAGATTTAATCAACAGCACAGACCTACAATTTTTTAGGACATTTTTTTAACTACCATTTTCGACTATAAATAGTGACTTAACGTAAATGAAACAATTTATTAAAATGTTTTTCGAAAGTGTTCCGATTAAGTGTAACAACTTTTACGTCAATATGTATAATATAAACATATTTAAAAAAATGCATGATCATAGCTTTTTTTGCGTCTAAAGTGAGAAGACCCCTTAAACCAAACACTCAGCAAAAAAGACTTGAAGTTTGCATCGTTAGAATAGAACGAAAATTCTTTCCAATTTCTTGTTTCCGTTATCGAAAATCATATTTTCCACATTTGTTGTAGCTTGCTAATTAAAAATCCTAAGAATGTTTGCGTGATTTTTCGTAGCTCAAATCTGCCCAAGGAAATTTGAGAAATGAAAAGAAAATTATTCTCGTTGCATTCTAACGATGCGAACTTCAACGTCATCTCGGAAAACGAATTATTTCGCAAGTTATTGACTTTTCGACCGATGAAAATTTCCATTTTTCGCATAGATGCATGAAGACACATTGCCTACCGGGGATTCTTAAATTGTCCGAATACTCAGTGCAATGTTTTTCGAATGAATTTCCCGGGACGGAAACTATTGTTAATCATTACGTGCACAATTCGCCGCGAGTGTGTTGGTTGTCAAGGCACGTTGCCTTAAGAGGCATCGTTAAACCCGATAAGGAGAATTTTAGCCTAGCATTCGTTCTGTCTTGATATTTTCCTGCGGCAACAGCATATTCACATAAATATTTCTTTTTTCGCCGAGCAATTTAGAAAAAAAACACCAATATGTTTTTTTTTTACTATTTTTTTTACTCCGTAGCTATAAGGCAAATCTAACGACTTCAAAGTTAAAACGAGCTTTTCTTTCTCTTGCAGAGAACGGCCCCACCGTTGGGGTTCAACCCACAATCGTCAAAGCACCAAAGGACAGGAGAAAATTTAATCAACGGGTAAGTTTGCCCTATATAAATTTCGAAAATGTTCAACGAACAACGAGTATTTCGCGAGCGCTTCGAAAGGGGAAAAAAGCCTCGAATTAATTTATTCCGATGCGATAAACGAATGACTTTCATTTTTTAGGCCAGCGACTTCACGGATATTGGAGACTGGCCGTCTTTGGGGGCTCAAGGCGAGGTAAGCCCGCTTCGATATTTATCTTCCTTTCGCTCCGTGCATATTTTTTCGCCTCTTTCCTCACTCTCATTTTCTCTCTCGCGAGATTCTTCACTTCTGCATTTTAGATAACGATGTGTTCGTACTAATTGCCCAATGGACTTTGAACTTGTGGATATGCAAAAACTAGAGCCCGCAGTGTTAAACCAAACGCATTACTGTGGGTGTAGAATTTTTGCCAAATTAATTGCAAACACGATGATGCTCGGACGTTGTATCAATTGCAGCGTCCTGCGATTGTGTTCGTACATTTTTGCCATCTCATTTTTCAACGAGGCTCGAGTGTCTGATCGTTGAATGTTAAAGGTCTATTGGTTTTTTTTTTAAACAGAATGTATCCTGTAAAAATTCACCTTTGTTGTACAGTTTTTCGTCCAAAATCCTGTACGGCGCTGACATTTCGAAATCAATAGGCACAAATATGTCTGCGCGTGGCATTAACAGTGGCTGAATGTACAATTTTTCATAAGAAGCGGCGATAGAGGTTCTAGGTTTTTTTTCTCGCAATAACGATGTAGAGAAAATTGTGGAAACTTGTAACTTGGATTTTCATTGGACGTATTTACGGTTAAAAAAATCAGTATGCTGTAACAGTCGTCGGTGAAACACTCGGACCTCCTTACAACTAATCATTAATTGTCTATAAAGACGTTTAATTAATTAGGTAGTTCTTTAGATGAGTGACTTTTCCGAAAAATTGTTGTTTCCAAACAAACCCAATGTCGGTGTCGAAATGTTCAAAAATGCTCCATTTTATCACATGTTTCCACGAACTTCAAAACCCCATAACTTTTTGTGGGAGGGGGCGGGGGTGAATTTCAGCTTCCCCCGACTGAATATCATAATTTATAACCGAATAACTGAGAAAATAGCAACAAAAAAAATAATTTTCGGTTCATTTTTCGGAAAAGTCCACTTATCTGATTTTATTATTTTGATAATTATTTATCAAATATGATAATTATTTTCAAAGTATATTATAATTATTTATTTTCAAAGTCTACAAAATGCAATATTTTTTAGCGTTATCTTAAACTTTTCGTAAACATTGTTCGATAGTAGGAACTATTGTGCAAATAAAAACTGTAGAATAAATATCCAACAAACATAGCATGCAAATACGAATTATTTAAAAAACGGCACGCAAAAACAATTGTTGGTAGAAATAACATTTGCTAATAGCTATTGGTTTAAGTGACACAGAAAATAAAATGCGCACAATTTTTTTGCAGTTTCTGCAGACCAGTGAATTAATGCCTATTGTTTGAATTGATTGTGACCAGAATAAAAAACCAGCGGCTCCAGCACCGAAGCAAAATGGCGTTGTCGAGCAGTGCAACTCGAGGGACACGAGTACACCGACGAACGTCGAAGTCAAGGGAAAGGAGAACAAAGAGCAAAATCACTGCCAGGATGATAGCGACGAACCTACGGATGGCACCGACAAAAGAAAGAAAGTTAACAAACAAAAATGGGTCCCCTTGGAAATCGATTTGGCCAAGAGCAGAGGAAAACGGGAACGTTCGCCCAAATATCACGGGCCCAGAGAGAAAAACGGAGAAAGTGAGAAATTAGCAATTACGTAGACACGTGTGTATGTATGGCTGTATGTATACATGTGTGTGTCGTGTCAATGGCAAAAGTGCATGTGCCCATGAAAGGAGATATAAAAAATCTACATCTGTTTTAACGAGCACTCGAACGGTTACAAATTTGACATTTCATAATCGACTATGTGTTTTATTATGTAACTCATAATTATACGGTGAAATTGATCAGTCGTATAGTTCTGAAGAAAAAAGCACGTGGAACGTACATTTTATAAAATGTGTGGAATATTTGAAAAGATTATACGACACACGCATCTATCCATATCTTGATGACAAAAACGAAATTCAAACAAAATGCCGCTTTTTTCACATCTCTAGGCACAAACGCCCTTTAGCTTTCGCAGGAGTCTAAACGAAAAAAAATGTCTAAACGAAATGATGAATATGTGTTTTTTGTCTTCTTTTCCCGACTGAGGAACCGTGAAGATTAACATAGTCTGACGTTATTTCATAGACTCTTTTTTCGATCACGCCGAAAGACATCGGCCGATTCTGAAAGATAGAAAATGTCGATGTTCGCTCATTTTGAGAACAAGCACGATTATGAACGCGTTCGAAATAGGGTATTTTACTCTGTCAGGAAAATACGAAGAATGTATAAATAAGTCAGTTTTCGCAATAAGCAATCGAATAATGTGGGTTTCAATTTATAAAAACACAAAATAAATGTTATAATTCATTTAAAAAAAAAAGACTTGTTCTGTCTGTTTAACAACACGCGAAACGGTAGCCGCCATAATGGATTCCGACGTGACGTCATTGACATAGCAAAACAAAAAAAGCGGTAGACGTATTACTCTAAACTGTGAAAGAAAGCGTCAACAACTATGTACTTTCGTTTGTCATAGTTGATTGCAAATTGTCAAATAGTTATGTGTACTTTAAAAAAGAACAAATGAGCTTTTTTCGGCTATGACTGGATCTCTATTCGCAAGTTTTAACCAAGTCTTCCTCATATTTATATCAATTGGCGTTTTAATCCACAACTTTCCTGGTGTTTTTACACTAGTATTCTTACATTTAGGAAGAACACACCAATGATAGGGATAGTAACTTACGATTAACCAAAAAAATGTACGTAATCACAATTGGCGGCGCAGTGTCAATGTTTACTATGCAAGTGACGTCACGAACCGAAGCTGCATGGCGGTTAACGTTTCCGCGTGGTAATTAAAAATTTAAATGCACTTTTATGGCACTTATCGATTGCATAAAATACAAATGAAAATTCTAGTAGTTTATTACCACTAAAGGATCAAATTGAGGAAACCTTTCAAAAAAGGGTGTAATACCCTATCAGTAAAATTCATACCACACGATTCAACAACGAATTGCTCTCCGATCTTTCAAATTTCTTCATTTTTAATATCGAGCAGAATTCTCGCGTACATATTTAGATTGCAGAGCACTGATGAGGATTGTACAAAACCTTGAAGTGTATTACTAAGCCTAAAGCTACCAAAAGAAATATATTGCTTCCCAACGATGCAAACGTTATGAAAAAAAACCGATTGCTGCGTGAATAAAAATTCCAACCAACAATTCGAACTCCGCTTGTCGGCAATGATTTTTCATTTTGAAAGTCAACATTTCTTCAGTTAGAATCTGTATTTTTCGTCTTTTGCACCTTTGCTTGCAACGTCGATTGACGGTCCATTCGTTATGATCCAGATGAGGAAAATTGGCGCGAAAGGGATTACGACAGACATAGCTATGGCACGAGAGGCCGTGGTGGTCGAGGTTTTCGAGGAAGGGGAGGACGAGGTCGTGGCGCGGCACGCGGTACCTTCCGGCACAGACACGATCTGGAATATCAGGATTATCCAGCGGACTTTACACCGGTAACGAATTTCCGAATACACGCGAAAATTCTATAATCGAACAGTGAAATAAACGTGATGACAAATCAAGGGTTTTTCGATAATACCATGAGGAAGCCAATAGAAAGTAGAACTGATGTGCAAAAAAACAGAACGAATCCTATGCAAATTAAACTTGAGAGCGAAATAAAAAAAAATCGATCAAACTTGTTTCAGATGAACAAATATGGACAAGCCGATTCGTCGTACATGATGCCTTATATGGGAACGTTTTATTACAACAATCAAAACTTCGTAAATCTCGACGCGATAACCCTGAAGGAGTACATCAAGAAGCAAATGTGAGTTTCGATCCCAGATTTTCGTCATTCAGTCAATTCTCATAAGAGCGATCTATTCTCGGAGAAAAGTTGATATCTTCGATAACAAAATAATGGCAAACATTTGATTGAGAATGTGCATTTTTGTGTGTTCTCAACAGAGAGTACTACTTCAGCGAGGAAAATCTTCTGCGTGATTTTTTTCTTCGTCGCAAAATGGACAACCAAGGCTTCTTGCCGATAACGCTAATCGCCTCGTTCCACCGAATTCAAGCGCTCACGACCGACGTCGGTCTGGTGATCGAGTCCATTTTGGAATCCGATAAATTGGAGATGGTCGATGGTTTCAAGGTCAGCTTCCACGAAAGATCGTTTTTGTTTCTCTTTTTCTTTTGATCCCTATTTGTGCTCTCGTTCGACGCACAATCGATTCGAGACGATTGATCGATGTTCGATTCGATCAAGCGCCAGAAAATGTGCAAAAGCAAATTATGAGGAGGATTCGCTAACGCCACTAGAGCTCTCAACGAGGCTCGATGTGTGGAGTTTGAAAGTAGGCCTTCTCACAATCACGTAGATTTTAAGAAACCCAGTATTAAGCATCCAGTTCACGGCGTTTCGAATTGAGGGGTCAGGCTACTGTGACGAGCCAAAAATCAGGATTATTCACCTTTCTCTACATTAAGGGATCTTCTCACTTTAGACGCTAAAAACGGTATTTTCATGAAGTTTTTGATAGGTTCATATTATAGACATTAATATAAAAGTTGTTACACTTAATAAATACACTTTTGAAATATATACATTTAAAAAAATGTATGTATGTAACCCGAACAAACTTTAAACGCGTTTTTTCTCGGAACAGCGTTTTTGGATGGCTTGTTGATGAAATCTTCGAAACTACTGAACCGATCCTTATGAAATTTTAACCACACATTCTTTACAGCTATAGCTATAGCGCATATCAAGGGTTTTTTTTTTTATTTTGACATTTACAATCTTGTTTTGCCAAAAACGGTGAAAGAACACGTTTGTTTGGCTTTTTCGAAAAATGTTCGCCACTTTGTTATTTTTGCATATACCAAAAATCGTATGATATGCGCTGTAGCCATTAAAATACTGAATCTAAAACCGTTAGTTTGTTTTGTTCCGGATGATCTATCTCCGAGATTTCATCAATAGCGCAGCCTACAATTTTTTTAGGACATTTTTTTAACTACCATTTTCGTCTATAAATAGTGACGTTAAGTAAATAATTTTTTTTTGGACTTGGAATTAATTCGTATCGTTGTCCAATGAACGAAAAAAAAATATTTTAAATGGAAATAAAAAAATACGTTAATGAAAGTATTGCCCATCGCTTTCTACTACTTTTGACCATCTTTCGGGCAGGGTACGAATACCGTTGTCGGAAGAACGCCTCGTCTTTAGATGCAATCCACGAATCGACCCATCTTTGACAATCTTCGTAAGAAGTGAACTTCTTACTGAACTCGAAAGACGCCTCTCATTGTCCCTTGGTTTCAATTCATATGGGACCCAATGTCCTTCCTTCTGGATTATGCCCAAAGTTTTAAGACGTTTTCCTACCGTCGATAAGTCAACTCCCAATGATGTAGACAATTCGTGAAATGTTTGAGATGAGTCTTCATTGAGCAATGCCTCCAACTCATTATCTTCAAATTTTTTCGGCTAGCCATGTCGCCCCTCGTCATCCAAGTCGAAACCACTAGCTTTAAAACGTGCAAACCACTTCCGACGCGTTTACTCAGCTAGAGCATGTTCACCATCCACTTCCACTAAAATACGATGGGCTTCAGCAGCGCTTTTGTTCATATTAAAGTAACGAAGTAAAACTCCCCGCAAAAACGCTTTATTCGGCACAAATGTTGACATATTCAATAAATTATAAAGTGTTGTTTTATTTACGATTTATAAAGAGGTTATGTACAGCAAATACCATTCAATGATAGCTGCTTCACGATGAATACATTACTGTCGGTAACAACGAAATACTGTACTACCTACGCCATCTCTTGTAAAACGCTACGAATTAATTCCAACGCCAATATTTCGAAAGTCTATGTATTAAGTGTAACGACTTTTATATCAATATCTATAATATTAACCTATCAAAAAATTCATGAACATACTCCTTTTTCGCGTCTAAAGTGAGAAGATCCCTTAAAGATATTTTGTACCAAGTTTTATATAAAAAATTATTTTGGTATCAACGTTTATTATTAACACATTCAATTTAAAGATTGAAATTAAACATTTTAATTAACAGATTATTAGATTAAAGAAGTTATAAAGAATCTGGTGAAGGACTTTCGAACGTAATACGCTCGACGGTGTACTTGATTTTGGCCACCTGGTTGATCTGAAACAGAAGGCGATTTTTTTTCTTCGATGGATAATGCGAGCCAAGATCTGAGCGAACTTTTTTTTACGTGTTTCCATAAAAAGAAATTCTTTTTTTCAATTTTTTGAGAGAAAATTGTTATTGTTGATAACTAATGAAAAAAAAATGATTAGAAGAAAAACGTCCGTGAAGACTAAACTACTATTACATTAAATAAGTACCAAATTCAATGTCAATCCGTTCATTAGATGTCGAGAAATCGTGTAAGTACACCATTTTGAAAAACGCGTTTGAAGTTTTACTACCAACTCTATCGTTGTAGTCATAAGTTTACCTTCAACCTTCATCGTCAGTTCGAGTTGCCTCAAGCGACGAACGATACATTGAAAATTTCACTGTAGCCTTACCCCTTAAGCGGACTGGGAGTGTTTCCAAAATTGCCTTGCGTTCAATTTCCCGTACCGAGGCCGCGGAAAAAATGTAATACTTTCTTTTTCATGAGTATTCATTATAACATAACAACATTTTTGGAGAGTTATTCCAAGGTCAATGATATCGAGGCTCCAAGGTAATGGGAGGAACTATGTCAAATCCGGTTTTTCCACGATTCCAGTCTAATGCATGAAGATTTTTGGTAAATTCCAGAGATAGTTCTCCTTAGGCTTCCCTCTATTGATTGTGTATACAAATTTGAAAATGGAAACAAAAGTAAGAAAATAGCGTAAAGATAGCGAACATTGTTGAGATATTCGAGTTATTTGTTATTGCAAAATTGTGACAAACATTTTCTTTATTTATTTTAAAACTTCTATTTATTTTAAATTCTTATTCTATTTATTTTAAAACAAACCTTCCGACATTTTCTTGGGTCATAATGTTACAATAAACGCGGGCAAGAAGAACAAAAAGCCTTATACGTATTCGTGTCCTTGTTACAAACAATGGAACATCTTCCGATTCTTGAACCTTCAAACCTCGATATTTCGTTTATTTGAAGGTATAGAGCTGACATTTTTAACACAATCGCGCTTAACGCCAAACATTTTGGTGTTGAATTTATCCAGGCTTTAATGAAGCGATCCGCGTTCTTTACATTATTCAATTTTTTTGCATTTCAATCCTTCATGGATACGATCGATATAACTTGCGTGAAATTACAACTATCGAGCCAGAGCTTGCCGCACAAAGATGCAGGACGCGGATATCATGACTATCGAGCCTCAACATGGCCGTTACGCATATGGAAAATCGAGAAAACTCAGGGAATTTCTTTCCTCCTGGAATAATCAGGAAAACGTCAGGAAATTTTGAAAACTCTCTGGAATTATTCCAGAAGTGACTTTTCAAAAATTACGAAAAATGGAACCAACTTGAAACAAAAAAAAAACTGAAAAGTACGAAAATAAATATTTTTGTACATTTTTGAGACTTTTATTATTCTTCATGATGTACAAAAAAAGTTAGTCAGTGCCAAACATCGAAAATTACAAAAAGTAAAAACGAATTCACTCTAAAGCTCTATAAATTTGCATTCGATTTGTCGACACACAACTACACAATTATTATTATACATGAGTGTTGATATTTATATTTTATTTATTGGCAACGATATAAAACGTTCTGTTTACAACAAAGAACACGTTCTGTATTCGCTTTTAATGTATTTTTAAAAACTACATTGTTTAACCCTCAATGGTCACACCGGGTGAAATATACCCCAGCCGTTTTTTGACCCGGAATACCTCCCACAAAATTCGGGAAAATGAGACATTTTTTTTGCATACTTACAATCACATTTTTTTTAAATAATCGGCGTGGACGTATAGAAAAGAGTTGTGAATACATTGCAGCATTTTTTTTCGAACTTTACAATAATTTATCACATTGTAAAATAATTGGGGTGAATTTCACCCACAATAACTTTTACGTGATTTTTTCCAAGTGTGACGGGCTAGGGTTCAATTACTTTTCGAAGTTCATTTATTCAAAAAGAAATGCATTTTAATATTTAACATTTTCATATATACGATCGTGAAAAAAAATTATGTTATCCAGTTAAGCATAATTTTCCAATATAAGAATCCAGTTGAGAAATATATTTCATGGAGACAAAGTATTCTTGATTTGACCCTATCATAGGATAATCTGGAATGTTTGCAAAACTTGGGCAAGTCAGAAAATTTCTGGGTCAATGATGCGCAACAATCATGCTCAAAAGAATCGGCAACGGTATTCAGATTCTACAGTCTTCCATTTTTATAAAAAAAAAAAAAGAACTAACGCGTAACTTGTCTCTTGTTCATTAGGTGAGAACCAAAGTCGATCCGTTGAAATGGCCGATACTTGTGGAAACTGCGAATCCCGTGTTCGAACAGTGCGAGCACATGCGCATTTCCGTTGGGCCGTCCGAGCTCAGTGCAGGAGTAGGACCAGCTGGAAAATTTGAATTTTGCCCAGCTGCACGTCCCCTGACGACGATTCCCATACCTCCGTTGCCGCGAATCTTTCAAACTGTGCCCGCAGCAATAATTCCGCAAGTCGTAAGTGGCGCAAGGCTCAGCGAGTCCGAGAGCGTATCTTCGTCGACGGGTGAGAGCCTGAATCCTGATGTGCCGGAATTTGTGCCTATCGTAATGGCATCGAGCAGACTTGCGAGCCAGTCGAGCCTCGACCACAAAGAGAATAATCGATCCACGGAAGAGGAGGACGACAAGAGTGGCGAGCAACGAAATGCGAACGAGGCAGCCTCGGATTCGAATAATTTTTCCTCGATCCCCGAGAAAGACTCGGAATCCACGATATCCGCTAACAAACGTAACAGCGTTCCGGCACAATCGACCGCACAGATCAACGGCGAAGTTGAACTCTCGGCCAACGACGTGTGGAAAGAGGTGGGTGGGTGGATGAAAAAACTCGCGCGATAAACACACACACACACACACACACAGAAAGTTAAAACCGAAAGAAAACACGACGATCGCGCTTGGCTTTGTCGTCGTTGGAGCTCGATTTAGAACTCTCGTGTCGTCTAATAATTCGATCGACATTCAACAGGTCAAACGAAGAGTCAAGCAGCCGCCCAAAGACAAATCCGAGGAACGTGGCAGATCCGACCACAAAGGTGAGGAGAGAGAAGAGCTCGACTTTCAGTTCGACGAGGAATTGGACACTCCGCCACCTACCGGCCGCCACAACGCCTTCTCCGAATGGTTTGTTATTTGCTTTTATAATTTTAGTCCTCTTTTTTCATACACGACGGTAAAGTTTGCGTCGTTGAAGTGTACCGGAATTCTTTTTTTCAATCGTTCAATAGGGTATTTTACTCTGTGTAAGAGGAATACTCAGAGTGTATAAATAAGGTAGTTTTCGCGATAAGCATTCGAATAATGTTGGTTTTTATTTATAAAATGCGAACATGCCAAACTGTAGCTGCCATAGTGGATTCCGACGTGACGTCATTGGCATAGTATACAAAGAAAGCGCTAGACGAATTACTCTTTGAGCTGTGAAAGACAGCGTCAACAACTATACATTCTCGTTTGTCATAGTTAACTGCAAATTTTCAAATAATTATCTGTATTGCAAAAAAGAAGAAATGATTTTTTCTCGGACTATGACTGGTTCTCTTCTCGCAAGTTTTAACCAAGTCTTCCTCATGTTTATATGAATTGGCTTTTGAATCCACAACTTTCCCGGTGTTTTTACACTAGTATTTTTACGTGTAGGAATGATAGGGATTGTAACTCACTTTTAACAAAAAAAATGTTCACAATTGGCGCAGCTTCGATGTTTACTATGCAAGTGACCCCATGAACCGAAGCAGCATGGCGTCTCGCGTTTTCGCGCGGAAATTTAAGGTGTAATATGTAAATTCCCTTTTATGGCACTTGTCGATTTCATAAAATAGAAATAAAGATTCTAGTAGTTTATTATCACCAAAGGATCAAATTGAGCCATTTTTCGAGAAACGGTGTTATACCCTATTATCGCGCAGCCGGAATTCGGCTATGAAAATCCGTGAATCGGTTTTTGGGATTATTGGAGATCTACAATGTGAAGGCTGCACGAAAATATTTTCGATACTGATGAAAATGAAGAAATGTGAGAATTAAAGATGTTGAGTCCCTATGAAACATGTTAATGTTAATTGTTCAATAAATTGCTTCTTAATCGTCATTAAATTTTTACACGACGTCCTCAATACTTCATGTAAAAACATACCAAATTTTCAGAATTCTATCATCATTACTTCAACCTCCTTAAGGGTTGAAATAAAAAATGATAAGAAAATTCTGAAAATTTGGTATGTTTTTGTATGAAGTATTTAAGAGGTCGTGTTAAAATTTCACGACGATTAGGAAGCTCGTTATTAAAAAATTAACATTTTGTTAAGAACAATTTTTAAAAGAAATAAAAAAAAATTTATCAGTAAACTTCGTTTTGTTTCCGTTGCTTTCAGTATATTGTAGATATTGTAAAATTGAGAGGTGAAAAAAAAACTTGTTGCAAAGTTACATCAGTTTCCATAAAACAACATTTAATTTGTGAATGTTAATTGTTCAATAACGAGCTTCCTAATTGTCGTGAAATTTTTACACGACCTCTGAAATACTTCATACAAAAACATACCAAATTTTCAGAATTTTATCATCATTTGCGATTTGGGACTCAACATCCTTAACACTGTGGGGTTCGTAACAGCCCACCCACTTTTTTCTTATCCGAAAATGTATTGATGTGTATTCTGCGGAAGTGTGGCAAGTGAGAGTTAGTTTTGATTTTTGGCTAAATAACTTGCATGGTATTTTAAATTGAACTCCTTAGATGATCTGACAACATTTTCAAGTAAAAATATTCAATAGTTTGTGTTTTACAACAATATTTGTTGCTGGGGTGTGAATTAACCCCAGTGTGGCAAGTACGTGAGCCTACAGAAGTCTGAGTAAGGGTTAATAAGTATTTTTGTTGCGTTCCAACGGAGCAAACTTTAACATGTTTATGTTTACGAAAAAACCTACTTTCGTTGACTAAATTATTTTTTGGAGGATGCCAATGGATTATTTATTTGAAGAAATGAAATATTAGGCTATTTTAAGAATTATTCTGTCGAACTAACGAATACTAGGAATAATTAACTATAGTTTTTCATCTTAATATTTCGTATACCTGTAAATGTAAGTTTTTGTTGATCCCAATTTATTTTTCATAGAAGATCGAAGACTTATAGATCTCTATAGAAAGATTTATCTTTTTCGAACTTTCGAAAATGAAACCGTCTTTTAAACCGTATACTTTTTCTTGTCCGTACCCTTTTTTTTAATCTTCCTAGGCATAAACTACAAAAAAAAACGGAATGCTTACTCGTATAACGGCGTTTCGACGATGCAAAAAAGAAAATTGTCCAAGCAAAATGATGAATATGTTTCTTTTGTCTTCTTTTCCCGACTGAGGAGCCGTGAAGATTAACATGATCTGAAGCTATTTTAAAGGCGTCTCGATTACTTCTACTTTTGACGGGTAGGAAATCGGTTGATTTTGAAAGACAGAACATTTTATTGTTCGCCAGGTCCGAAGACGACGACGACTATGAACTCTCCGACAGGGACATCAATAAATTGCTGATCGTGACGCAAACGAGTACGAACACGGGCACGACGTCCGCGGCGATACCGTCTAGGATACCGAAACACGAGGGACACGACCGCACGGGGGATTGGACGACGAGGGTAAAGATGACTCAGGACTTGGAACAGGCGATCAACGATGGTTTGTTCTATTACGAAGAAGATTTGTGGGACGAACACGGTTGTAGGGTAAGACGAGAAGAATATCATTTCACTTTGTACCCCACAAATATCGCCTCACCATTTATAGTTCCTGAGGAAATGAAATATGATTTATATTTTACAATACTATCGTTCCACTGGCGGCTTCGCCCGCGTAGACTACATGACTTGTTCACTTTTTTTTGCAATTATATTAGGAGTACGAATAAGACTGCTCCGTTTTTTTTAAATAAAAAATTAGGCACTCATCGCGAAAGAACGGTACTTTCGGTTTTATTCAAATTGAAATTGCTTGTTGAGTCACTCCTAATGTAAGGGCAAATTCTTCTTGCGTTTGGCACGAATCTTCCTCCTTCTAATTCAGCTTTTTCGTACACTTTCGGCCTTCCGCTACCTTCTCTGTCTTCGACGTCAAACCCACCGTTCTTAAGTTTTTTTAAACCCCTCACGACTACTTTTCTCACTTAAGGGGGGAAATACATATAAATGGTCAAAAATGGCGAAAAATTTCGGGATTTTATTCCAATGCAACTGCTGTACCAATCGTTTTGAAATTTGTAGGGTATTTTATTGTACATTGGAAGGCATGAAAAACATTTTTTTTAAATCGACAATAAGTGTTCATCAGCAGCCCGCAGCCAATTGTTGCTGAACGAATTTTCCCCGCGATGTCGGACTGCGGCGCTGTATTTTTTTTTTTAATTTGAAACAAACCATTCAAAAACCATTGCATTCTGTATGAAAGTACGCTGTCGATAAATCAAGAAAAAGTTGAATATTGTAATAATGGCGGCACTCAGAAAAAAAAAAGATTGAATTTTCGTGTTTCGTATGCAAAAAATGATTGTTTAATTAATTTTTTTGATATCATATGGAGGTTTATCGACAAGGGTTTGCTATTGTGTATCTAAAAATCTTTAGTCAATATGAATCGGATAAATAGTTTTTTTTATCGCTGCCGCAAATTTCGAAAATTCGATCAGCAACAATTGGCTGTAGTCTGCTGATGAACACTTATCGATTAAAGATAATGTTTTTATGTCGATTTGAGATAATGTTTTTATGTCTTCCAATACACAATGAAATTCCCTACAAATTTCAAATCGATTGGCCCAGTAGTTGCGTTGGAAGGAATCCCGAAATTTTTCATCATTTTCAACCATCTATACGTATTTCTCCCCATGAAGCAGCCTCAATATATGCTACATGCATATATTGAGGTTCTACAAGCAATTGCAAGGTTCTAAAAGCAATCGATGCACCTCAGCTGCAGATTTCTTCAAATTAAAGCAGTAAATCGAAAGTTCCCGCAAGTGACGCTTATTCGAATCAAAACACGACATTTTCGCACGAAAAAAATTACGTGATGGTGATACAAAATTGCTGATATTTCAAGGTTATGGTCTTGCCGGATGTCCAACCTTACGATACGACTTTTTACATCTGGAAATACTAAATACGTGTTTTATTAATTGTGTTGAAGGGCACTCTAAGCTCTCCTGAACATTCCAAGCATTGCTAAGATTCAAGTAAATATTCTGACGAGATTTTTCTTATTTTCCATACAAACTTTGTCACCCCATTCTCCCTTCAGGGGTTGAATTTCTAAAAACGCTGAAATATGTGTTTTATTAATTGTGTCAAGAAGCCCGAATACCAAATTTCAAGTAAATCCGACCAGATTAAAAAAAATTCTATACAAACTTTGCCACGCTTTTTCTCCCCTCAAGGGTTGAATATCGAAAAATCCTTTCTTAAATGGTGCCGACGTAATTAAATCATCATGCCCTCCGAATTGCACATTTCTATACTTAGCGGTTCAGGCTGCGTGATGATGAGTCAGCCAGGACTTAGCCTTTTATATATATGTAGATATTACTTTATGGTAGTCCAAATTCGAATCATTGAAAAATTCAGTATTTATCGATACACGATCTTACGGTACAATTCGGAAAATTTTTTTTGTTCTTCCTTGTTTTAGTACGGTTCCTCATCGTCGATCGGTAGTTACAAGACTGTTAATGTTATAAGTCAAGCGGCTTTTGAAAAAATGACGCCAAAAGCTCCCCGCAAAACGAATCCGGAAGTTCCGCCTCCGCCTCCTGCATCCTCCGAGGACGTGGAGATTTCGCAGTCCTTACCGACACAGGTAAACGTCGTTTGATACGATTTTTCGAAATTACCCCAATAAAGCAATATCTGAGAGATAAAAAATATTTTTTTAAACACGCTTTTGTTTAATGTACTGAAAAGTTGAAAATCGTTGCTTTTACCAAGTCACTTATATGTGACTATAAATAAAAGCTTGGGCCGCTCGACGCGTCATTAAACGTATTTAAATTGGCACAATAGTAATTCGAGAAATCATCATAACAGGTTCATACTCAGTTTCAGGATTTTTAGTTAAGGGGTCTTCTCACTTTAGATGCTAAAAAGGCTATTTCCATGAATTTTTTTGACAGGTTTATATTATAGATATTGATATAAAGTTGTTACACTTAATAAATACACTTTCCACATTAAAAATTTTTTCTATTATTTAAGTCACTATTTATAGACGAAAATGGCAGTTAAAAAATTTCCCAAAAAGAACTGTAGGCCTGCGCTGTTGATGAAATCTCGGAGATGGATCACCCGAAAGAAAAAAATCAAACGGTTTTAGATTCACTATGTCAATGGCTATAGCGAATATCATCTGATTTTTGATATATGCAAAAATAACAAAATGGCGGACATTTTTAGAAAAAAAACAACAAAAACGTTCTTTTCACCGTTTTTGGCAAAAAATAGTAAATATCAAAATTCAAGAAGAAATCCTTGATATGCGCTATAGTTACAGTTGTAAAGAATATGTGGTTAAAATTTCATAAGAATCGGTTCAGTAGTTTCGAAGATTTTATCAACAAGCCGTCGAAAAACGTTGTTTCGAGAAAAACGCGTTGAAAGTTTGCTCGGGTTACATAAATACATAAAAAAATACATTTTTTAAATGTAATTCGTATTTATTAAGTGTAACAACTTTTATAACAATATCTACAATATAAACCTTCCCAAAAATCCATGAAAATCGCCGTTTTTTCATCTAAAGTGAGAGGGACCTTTCAGAAATTTGAGGTTGTTTTACAGTAAATTAAATAGTAGTAAAGTACAGAAAAATAACTTTGCGCCCCAACATATAGGTGACGTGGAGAAAAAAATGATTTTCCACTTTTTAGTCCATTAAATAACAGCTTGTTTTTTAAGATATGTTTATTACACATCAATTATTTTTTACTTTTTAGTCTTCAATTGGTTTCATTAGTTGTTACTAGCAGTTCACTCGTTCACGAGTTTGTACGTTAGGAACATTGAAGGCTTGCAAAAAATAACAGAGACCGTAATTGCGATTGAACATACGACTAATTGCTGTATATAAACTTTTCACATACAAACACTATATATGGCTAATTTAACATGAAAAGTTGAACATTTGATGTATACATTTTTTTTCTAAGTTGAAGCATGCATTTTTCGAGATGCATGTTTGCAAAATTTCAGAGCTCTAAGTAGTCGGGAAGTGGGTAAAGTGTCGATTTTCCGTTTTGCATCTCACAGAAAGCCAGGTCAAATAAAAGCTTGTAACATAGATGAAATGTCGAAAGTCACGTATACCGAAGTTATTATTTTCGCTGGCGGTGTTAGTTGCCGAGCAGCGTTGAAGAGAAACGCGATCGGCGCGCCGAAAAGGCACGATGGAAGGAAGAGAGGACGAGAGGTGGCAGCCGACGAGGCGCCGTACCCCGTTTCTTCGCGGTCGTCAAGGACGAGCCGGCCGTTGATCCACGGACACCGAGAAAACGCAAAACTCGACACAGCAACAATCCTCCGGTCGAACATCACGTCGGTTGGATAATGGACGTTAGGGAGCATCGACCACGTACTTATTCCACGGGGTATGTTTCGCCGAATCGGAACTCAACTGTCATTTTCGTCAAACTCGTTTTTTGTTTTTTTTTTTTTTTTTTCAATTTATAATAAATGGTGGATTTGTAATTGTGAATCGTTGCGTTTCGGTATGGCAGAAGTAGCGCAGGTACGAGTCCGAACGAGGGTTATCTTGCTAGTAGCTACGGCAGCGCACCGCAGTCCTTGCCGACTTTCCAGCACCCCAGTCATGCATTGCTCAAGGAAAATGGCTTCACGCAACAAGTCTACCACAAATATCACTCGAGATGTTTAAAAGGTGGGTTCAACGAGCGAAAAAATAATATAATCATTCACTCAGTTGTTTTGAATTATCGTCGTTTTTTTGTAATATGGAACACACTGAGCACACACATATGGAGCATTCTGCCCAATCTCGGCGAGACAGTTATGCTTCGAGGACTGCGTAACATTTTTTCACGCATTGAGAAAACGCCCTTGAGGGGCTACATCTACCTAGAGACCCGAAAAAATGGCCGACGTTCGATTTTTTCAAGGTTTTTATATTCGGAGCCTTTAAAAAAATCACCGAAAAATATAGAAAATGAAGAAAAACATGGCGGCCGGCAGATGGTGAATTTATTTTTCGTACAATGGCGGTGGACACTCCAGCTTAAACGGTCCATCCGAAATCTAAATGCCAAACGGGTTATTCAAGTTACCAATAAATACGAGTCGTTGACGATCATCGATTTTGAAAATAATTTTTTCAACATCGTGGCGACTAGTAGGGTACTTTACTCTATGACGTCATTGACATAGTAAAACAAAGAAAGCGGTAGACGTATTACTCTAAACTGTGAAAGAAAGCGTCAACAACTATGTACTCTCGTTTGTCATAGTTAATTGCAAATTTTCAAATAGTTATCTGTACTTCAAAAAAGAACAAACGAGTTTTTTTTATCGGACTGTGACTTTGGATCTCTTCTCGCAAGTTTAACCAAGTCTTCCTCATATTTATATCAATTGACGTTTTAATCCACAACTTTTCCGGTGTCTTTACACTGGTACTCTTACATTCACGAACAACACACCAATTATAGGGATTGTAACTCACTTTCGACCAAAAAAATGTGCTTATTCACAATTGGCGCAGCGTCGATATTTACTTTGCAAGTGACGTCACGAACCGAAGCAGCATGGCGGCTAGCGTTTTCGCGCGGAGATTTGAAATGTTATATTTCAATGGATTTTTATGGCACTTATCGATTTCATCAAATAGAAATAAAAATTCTACTAGTTTATTACCACCAAAGGATCAAGTGGAGGCACTTTTCAAAAAGGGTGTAATGCCCTATTGAACCTTGAGCCTACAACGTCTATGATAAAAGTAGTCATTTTTACGTAACTGAAAAAAGTTAAGATCGATTTTTAAAAAATGTGGTAGTCAATGACTTTTAAATGTATCTCATCGTATCTCTTGTAAGTTTTGGAACAATCCATCGAGTGGTTCCCGAGATATAATCTCCACCGACTTTGAAAATTGTTTCGAGAAAAAGGTGTTTAATGCTTGAAATATGATGCTCTACCGCTCGCCCGGCCGACTGTTAGAAGCCGTAGCTCATGCAATTTTCGGAATATTCCAACGAAATTTTCAGGCAATATGGTTAAAAAGTGATACAGTTGAAGAAAAATATTTTCGGTAATGAAATTTTTCCATCCACCTAGGTACATGTACCCCCTCCGAGTTTTTTTTTAAATTTTAACTTTTTTCAATTTAATTTTCAACATAATATAATGTCATTTAAAGAAACAAAATGTTAGTAATGTTGTACAGTGTGATATTCTCGCAAGCAAGGATCTACGGAAAAGCGTAATCAAGTACAGTCCAATTCGTACTTCGAATTCTGCGTCAGAATTCATTTTCTAACTTCATTCGAATTTTACAAAGAGTTTCGGGCAACAAAGTTATCGTTTCTGGCCTACTAGACGCTGTTTCAGGCCTTATGTACCTTTGGATGGTCGAAAAGCAAGGCCTTTTGGGATTTTTTCTTTCAATACTAATAAAACAATCAAGAAGAGGTTTGGAGCGTTGACTTTACACATCTATAGGTGATTAAATCAATTTTTTATTTTTTTAAAAGATACAAAATAGCGATCCTGTGGCCGGTGGAAAAAAAACACCTCCTTTGTTAAACCGTCCACGGGCGGACTCGTTGGACTCCCACATGAGCACCTCGCACAAAAAATAATGGCTTTTCGCAATGTACATGAGTTCTGCTAGCGAACTACACACATTTATTACAAAATATTGATTTTTTGCAAATTTGAAACCACCGTGAACAAAGTCGCATTTCCGCCCCAAAAAACGGCCTTAATTTGTTTATAAAAACCGTAATTGTTAATTAATCGTGAAAATTGTTGTACTTCGCTAGAAAATCTAGAAATCTATCTAAGAAGCTACAATTGACATTTCGAGTTAATTGTTTGACAATTGTAGGAGCTACGAGTACGCCCGATTTTGAAAACATGGTTCCAAACAAAACGCGTTTTAGGTGTTAAAACCTATTTCTTCGGATCTTTTTTTCAACCGTATATGAGGCCATAATGTGCGTCGGAAACTTTTTCGAAAATTCACGCGGTGACCGCCAGCTTACGTTATTTAAGGCCAGACGCGTATATGCGTTTTCCGGAACGAACGGGTTAAAGGTGGATAGATGCAACAAAGGCTTTTTTTGTAAGTTTGAGCATTCACTTATATAACTAGAATCAAGGTATCAGTTGGTTTTTACAAAAATAAAATTGGAAATAATTTTTCTTTGAAAAATAAAAAGAAGAAAGAAAACTAGCTCTCAAGATACGTTTTATCAGCGACAAAAGTATTCTACGCAAAAATGATGCGACATTATCGTATACCAACTGAATTCAGCTTACCTTGATTTGAATAATGAATTGTTTTCTACAATATGCTTGTTCCTATATCGAAGGAACACACATTTTCATATTTGTTGGTTTTTGTTGTTGCTGAGAATAATCTTTAATTCGATGAGTCTAAATAACGTATTTGATAATTCTTTAGATAAATGACTTTTCCGCAAAATACGCCTAAATTGTTTTTTGCTATTTTCTTATTTATCGTGTTATAGATGATGATATTCAGTCGGAGGAAGCTGGAACCCCCCCTCATAAAAAGTCATGGGGGTTTGAAGTTCGCGGCAACGCGTGATAAACTAAGGAATTTTTGTACATTTCGACGCCGGTCGATGGTGCCGTCTATACTATAGGATAACGCAAAGAAATCGATTTTTGAAAATGTTGCACTGTGATGATCCCTTAAGAATTTTAGGGGTCTGCATAGGCTTGGGGCTCAAAAACCCAATTGATTTTCAATATCTTTGTCTGATAAGAGTATTAGGATGACGAGGTCGGGGTTTTACACACAATGCAGTGCTCTCAAGTTTGAGTATTTTTTTTAAGTGAAAGATATTGATAAACAATGAAGTTAACTTGCCAATCGGTGTAGGTTGTTCTGGCGATTATGGCGATCTGAAATGAAAAATAAAAAAATGTAGTTTCAGTATAGCAATAAATCTTTCGTATGGCTGGATACTTTTGTGAAGTTTCGAAGGATAGTACGAAGGAAAGCTGAAGAAAGCAAGTTTGATTTTTAACAAAAACAAAACAACTCAAATGTTTTGTTATTAAGAAGCAGATGAACATAAAAAGCCATAGGATAGAAAATGGCACACAGTGCTCTGCCCTAATGTGAATCGAATCTGACGAATAGATCTTAAACACCACTTACCCAGTTTTATGAAACAGTTTCGAGGAAAACGGGTAAATCGCAGCAAGGCGGTTAGCCGTAACGCCGCGAGCGATCGGGCCCTTTACAAAAATCGCTATAACTCGGACTGCTGTTGGAAGATTTACACAAATTTTGGTGCACATTGAGTTAAGACCCTAAGCTATAAAAGTATGTAATGAAAACAAATCTTTTTTAAATTGCAAGCTTATGCAGAGCCTTGGAACAACCCGATTGATCGCTACGAATTAATAATCTATCACCAATAAAATGACTCATCTTCGTCTGGCACTATTAATGCCTTTAATTAAGTATCACAATCTCCGGCAACAACGTAGCAAAAAAATGAAAAGATGTTTTGCCCTCGGCGTCCATTTTATCGAGCGCATCCATCGCGAAACTCTCAATTATTCGCGTGAATCGTTCAACATAGAAAACCTTTTTTCCGTTTGTCGTGGTCTAGAACGAAAGAGACTGGGAATCGGTCAGTCGCAAGAGATGAATACGCTGTTCCGCTTCTGGTCGTTCTTCCTTCGCGAGAACTTCAATCGCACGATGTACGAAGAGTTCCGAAGCGTGGCAAAGGAGGACGCGATCGAGGGCTATCGTTACGGTCTCGAATGCTTGTTCCGCTATTACAGTTATGGCCTCGAGAGAAAATTCAGGCCTCAGCTCTACAAAGATTTTCAGTTGGAGACGATGTGCGATTACGAGAGCGGTGAGTTCAGCCCCCCTCCCGTACTAAGCATTTATTTGCGACATGTCACGCACGCGATTGATTTTTCGTGGCTGCGACGTTCAGTTGTCACGGTCGAGTCAGTTTAACGGTGCTAAATAAAACTTGTGCGGTTTCGCTGACGCCATGAGACCCTTTCGGGTCGACGAGTGGAGTTTGAAAGTAGCCAGCACTACAAATCCCATC
This sequence comes from Ophion costatus, assembly GCA_951751655.1. Classification (NCBI taxonomy): domain Eukaryota; kingdom Metazoa; phylum Arthropoda; class Insecta; order Hymenoptera; family Ichneumonidae; genus Ophion; species Ophion costatus. The sequence continues at coordinate 4,629,736 of OX632362.1, read as the reverse complement.
TTAGAATGTCGAAAGTATTTTTCGTATATAAAAAAAAAACTAGTGATATTAATTTTGTTGCGTATTTGAAATTTCAGGGCAGCTCTACGGTCTGGAAAAGTTTTGGGCGTTCCTAAAGTATTATAAGCACAGCGATAAACTGCAAGTAGAACCTAAACTACAAGAGTATCTATCCAAGTTCAAGAGCATCGAAGACTTTCGCGTTGTCGAGGTAAAGTATAGCGAAGAATTATTTGATCGTGGAGCACTTGAGGCGTTAGGCTATTGTGACACGAGAATCATCGTGTTGAAGTTTGCATCGTTGGAACGCAACGAACGTTCTGTTGTACATTTTGTTTGTCCTGTATTTGTTATTGTAGAAGGTCTTTCTTTCATAGATTTATATTGTAAGTCTCTGAATAAATATCTTAAAAAATAGTTGGCGGATTTGTGTGGGCAAAATCAGCCGAAAAATTCAAGCGATTGAGGAATATCAACTTCCGCTGCATGGGCCAACGATGCGAACTTTAACATAATCGAAAATCAGGGTTGAAAAAAATTAATTTTTGAGGAATAAGCAAAATGATTGACAATTCATTTGGACATTTATTTGTATGTATATTAACGAAGTTATGGTATAAATTTAATTGGAAAATATTAATAATTAAAGAAGTTGCAAACAATCTCGTGAAGGATCTTTGATCGTGAGGGTTTGACAAAATCAAGGTTTGACAAAAGATTACAACTTTTAGCTGTCGAATGAAGGGCATTGCTTAATGTTTGCGACGTTGCCGTATTTCGGGAATACTTAATGTTAACCCACCGTGGTCGCACTGGCTCGTCTGTGTCAGCGTACAATTTTCCACGTGTTGAAATGCTTACAAAAATATTTAAAAATCCCTCAATGTTTGTAGAATGTGGATCGATATTTATTAAAGCCCAAAAGTTATTGTTTTTACGCTGTAAATAGCTATCTGAGCGAAAACGTCCGAAAGAAGTTTTTCGCTCTGGTGTTCAGTGAGCCAGAGCGATCGCGGAGGGTTATTTAATAATCTCACGACACAAATATGAATAGGCGTGATTATAAATGACTGAAAATTTCATTCTGAGTTGTATAAAACACTCACTGATCCAGTTTTTTTTTCATAATAATCATCGATAATGTTATACTTTTTCAAGTTGGTAGTAACACGAACGTTTTTCTATTTCACGCAACAAAAATATACAGACGCATCATTCTGCTCTTTCGTTATATATTCTATGAAAAATTAGCATCTACAGAATAAATATAAGCCTCGGATGCATTTTTTTAGGTTTATTGGTAAGACATTTTATCAACCGTCATTTGAATCAACTCGACCGCTCCAACCTCCTTAATGGTGAACGTAGCACAATTGTTGCTATAATTTCGCGATCTACTATAAATTCGCACATGATTTATTTTCTCACGAAATTCACTTGTTTTTGGATTGTCGTTACATAACGACTTAGCGTAGCTAATAAATCGGTGGTCGCCAATTCGTAGCATTGCTGTCTCGATTTAGAGTGAATCCTACGGTCGCAGACTAATCTCTGCCCTTAAGGCAGGCTTCTACTTTGAAACCATGAAAAAAACGCTATTTTCGTGAATTTTTTCTGAGAATACTATTAAAGATCTCGATATGGGGTTTAAACTGTTCAATAAATACACTCTTTAAGTACATAAAAAAAAATTTTAATGTATTTTATTCATTTTTTGTACACGTAAAATATGTTTAAAGCCAACGCCTCGAAAAGCAGGTACCGTTGCCGTGGTCGTGAAATCTTCCCGACGGATGGACTGAAACAAAAAAATCAAATAGTTTCGTGTTCAGTATGTCTTCAGGAACCGACCTAACTAGAATATTTTATATACGTGCAAAATTAACAAAATGGCGGCTGAAATACGAGAAAAAAAAATGCGTTTTTTTGGGTCTTTTTTTGCAATAAAAAAATAGTCCTAATCAAAATTTTAAGTTGATTGTAGTTAGGTCGGTTGGTACACACATATAGAATATGTGTTCCAAATTTCATAAGGATCGTTTCTGTACTTTTTGAGTTATCACGACCACGGTACTTGAAAATGTCGTTTCGAGAAAAACGCGTTTAAAGTTTTGGTGAGTGATAAATCGTAGAAAAAATTATTCTACCCTCAATCAGCGATGCCTGGGCCATATAATATGCCTTCGACGTGTTCCAGGTGGGTGCTTTCATCCAATTTAGCCTTTCAAAGTTTCAAAGTAGAATCCTGCCTCAACTGCAGAATACTTACTCGAACCGATGTTCTTTTCAACATTATTTTTATCCTTTAAATATCTGGAACGCAATACGATTCTTTCCCTAAATTAGTGTAATAGCAAAGTATGAATGAGCGACAGCGTGGTCGTAACGCTTTTCCCATAATAGACCGTGCGTAATGCTCGTTACGCCTTAACGGGTGCATTTCTCTAGCCGGGTCAAAAATCGGCGTTTTTGGAACGTTTTTCAAAAGTATTGAGTTAAAAATCCGGAAGTACCCACTATGCATTATTTGTTGGTGTTGTGATAACGGGATTGAAAGATATTCACTTTCCCGTGATCCGGATGATAACTGACCCATGAGTCGATGGATCTGAAAGGATCCCTGGTGTTGTAGCTTTCGCCGTTGGAATGAAACGAAAAATCTCCTTTATTGTGTTTCTTTCTGCATACTTTGCTAGACAAAATCTCGTTTGCAGATTTAAATTACAGGTTGCTAATGAGAATCCGAGGAATCGCTTGAGTGATTCCGTAGCCTGCGCCTGTAAAATAAAAACTTGGCCAATCCAAAAGAAAACATTTTCATTGCGTTGCAAAGTAACGTTATAGTTTCCAGTAAGTCGAGCCCATTTCTTTTTGTTGAGAAAAACAAAATCTTCTCATTCTAAAGTAAAAACATTTTTAACTTCGTGTCAAACTTCGGACTGTAAATGCTGATGAAAAACGTTCTAGATTGAAAATTAAAAACATCACGCGACAGTCTATAAAGAATTCATGTTCGAAGGTTTAAAAAAATAATTGCATTAAGGGGGGAGGTACCCTTGTGCGAGTAAAAATTGCTGATCTACGTGATTTTTTTTAAACCACACATTTCTTCACCATTTTTGAGACAGTACATGTTTCATTACTACTTTTGGCTGTTATATGGTATTTTTTTCATTTTCATTCGTCTACTGTAATACTTCATCTTAATTATAAAATCTTAACGATGCAAATTGTCAGGCGGCGTGACACGTAGCGTCGGCGGGATTAATCTTTTGAAAAAACTAACGAAGATTGTTCTCTCATTAACGTTCATATATGCAGATCATGAACCAGGCAACAGTCAGAAATGTTGAAAATCGATCAACTGGTACGCAATGAAACAAAATTGAATTGTCCGAAAAAGAAAATGGCCACGTGTTCCAATTTAAAAAATACTCTTTTTTTTTATTTTCAAGAACAATTAGGATCATTTTTTAGACAATAAGGTTAGAAATATTTATACCAAATTTCGTCAGAATCGGTCGATTAGTTTTTTAGTCATACGTCACGTCAGTTTTGAAGATGCAGTTCAGAAGACCGCCATTTGTAAAGGTTAATGAAAAATAAAAATAAAAAAAACATGTAACAGCTGAAAGGGCAGTCGAACTTCGATATAACAAGGATTTGTACATTCCGTTCTAATAGACACCTTGATCCAACGGCACGATAATATACATTACGCTCTAGTTACTAATTGCTTGTCAAAATTGCTCGAATTTAAACCTTTTTTTAGTAAACAAAAATATCCCTATATTTATAGTACGAATATATGTTTTTTAAAGAATTTTTTGAGGGCCATGAGCCCGACATAATGAAACCTCAATACAACGACAACTCAATGTAACGAGCTTCCCTAGACATTCGTTACATCGAGGTTCGACTATAGTAATAGAACTTATTCTAAGTCTCAAAAATGGCAAAAAAAGGACTTTCCTTTAAAAAATCATGAAAATCAGCAAACTTTCTCCTCGCCTAACTATATCTCCCCCTTAACGAATATTGAAAACTGTTCCATTTATCGTGCAGGCTATCCCGAGGCATGCACTTTCGAGCAAAAAACGCGTTTAAGGCGTCTTCTCACTTTAGACTCTACAGAGGGCTATTTTATTCACTTTTTTGATAGGTTTATATTATAGATATTTTTATAAAAGTTGTTACACTTAATGAATACACTTGCGGAAAACATTTTAAAAAAAATTCTATGTATTTATGTAACCCAAACGAGGTTTAAACGCGTTTTCATTCGAAAGAACGTTTTTCGACGGCTTCTTCATAAAATCTTCGAAACTACCGAACCGATCTTTATGAAATTTTAACCACATATTTTTTACAACTATAGCTATAGCGCATATCGAGGATTTTTTTCCATTTTGATATTTACAATTTTGTTTTGCAAAAAACGGTAAAAAACACGTTTCTGTTTGTTCTTTTTTTCTTAAAATGTCCGTCATTTTGTTATTTTTGCATATATCAAGAACCTTATGATATGCGCTATAGCCATTGACATACTGAATCTAAAACCATTTGATTTTTTTGTTTCGGATAATCCATCTCCGAGATTTCATCAACAGCGCGGACGTACAATTTTTTTAGGACATTTTTTTAACTACCATTTTCGTCTATAAATACTGACTTAAATAAATAAAGTGTTTTTTAAATGTATTTCGAAAGCGTATTTATTAAGGGCAACGACTTTTACATCAATACCTATAATATTCACGACTGGCAAAAGTGTCCCCAATAACAATCAGAAATGAGCAAATGGAATTTTTCAAATGCTCGATGTACATAAACCCCTTGACGAAACGTTGGACTTTGCCGTGATGAATGAACCAGCGGGTGCGAAAGTTCGAACCACCGCGGTCCGCATCGACGAATAACGCAACTGTCTTTTATTTCCGAACGCAGCCCCAGATAAACGAGATGCTCCAAGGTTTCGGCGGCAATCCGCGTTCGTTAATGGCGAGCAAGAGGCGCAACCGCAGCGTCTCGGAGAGCGGCGGTGGGGTCGCGGAAGAGGCGTCCCCAACGTGTCGCGTTCGTCGTTTGTCGGGTGGCTCGAGCAGCACCGTAACACTGCCAACAACGAACAGCGCGACGAGCGCCGCGCCCCATGGTGCCTTGCAAAAGCCGTCGACGTGCAGCTCGGTAAATCTCGCCCAATATCGAAATCGAACGGGCTCGTTCGGTTCCGGCCGATTGGGATACTCGAAGCGTCGCAACGACGCGTCGACGTCCTCGTCGTCAGCGATGTCGTCGAGCGCTCAGCGCGACATTGCCAAGCAACAGCCGAGGAGTCGTCAGAATTCCGGCTCTCAGGCCAAATCACAAGAACTCCCAAAAGCTCACGGCACTACGAGCGTCAACGTTGCAACGACGTCGTCGAGGGATCGTTGTTCCTTCCAAGCTAGCGCAAAATCTGATACGTCCAGCAACAACACCAAGCCCAATAACAGTGCCTCGTCATCGAGCACTAAGATCGAAACGACGCAGACAAGCGCGACGACGAATCTGCCGCTTAAGTGACGGGTATCAGACTCTTCCGGGTAAGTGTCAGTGTGCGCGTGCGCACGCGCGCCAGTTCGACTTCCCACATCGATGAAGTGATACAAAAACAAAAACCCGGACGGTATCGTGCCGAAAACTAAACGACGATAAAAGAGGAAAACACACAAAATGAAAATAAGGAGAAAAGCCTCTTGGGAATGGAAGGAAGAGCTCGGTTCTCGAAGACTTCGGTTTCAGAATTCGGGCGAGACCGAAAGGGGGCGCGGTACAGTTTACAAGAGATCTCGAGCTATCTCCCTCGGGTGACTATATATATATATATACACAGACGCGCGCGCGCGCGCGCACACACACACACACACACACACACACGCACACGCACACTCACACACACATATATATACATATATATTTTTAATTGAGACAATGAAAGGTAAACCTGACTCAAGATACGACGGGGATAAAAGTAAATTTCCCTTCGCGCTACCCCCCATAACCTCTACACGATTTCAGCCCACCTCCCTCCTTTCACCCCCTCCAGCAGTTTGTGCCTAGCGGTCGTTTACGATAATTTAAAAGAAGAGTCAGAACGCTGTTTATAGCTTAGTTTGTAATAATGTCGCTATGGTGATCACGAGAGAAAAACAAACATGGTATAATCGAGAAATTATGAAGAAAAAAAACTCCCTGCATGGCAAGGTGTGCTGCTTAACGCGTTACTTCTTTGCCCTCTCTCTTCCTCTCGCGCTCTTTGTCTCTTACTCTGTGCATCGATCTCTTCGCGCGGACGAGGCGGGGAGCGGGAGAGACTTTTCAGAAACGCGAAAAAAGAGCATTTTTAACTGGTGGAACTTACAAAGACAACGGGAGGGGGCGGGGGAATTATGACGCGAGTGTAGAGATTCAAATCAGAGATATTCATTTTGGATAGTAAACTATATTTTATATCTTTCATCGGTGCTTCTATCCATTGTTTTTTTTTTTTCATTCCTCGTATCTTTTTTTCGTCCTCCTTTCACGAAAATCCACGATCGCAGAGTCGAAACGGACGTTTCTACGTTTATTTCCGAAGTCTTCCATTTCTTGGCAACTCTTGCTCTTTGCCGGGATTGCGTTTTTTCCTTCAATGAGATTCCGGGGATCGCGAGTCGAGAGATTGAACATTTTTTTTTTTTTTTTTGGTAACATCCATTTTTTATGTCCCATCGTCAACGGTCTCACTTTGTTCGCGGTTTTTAAACACGTTTCCGACGCTTTATCTATCGCCATCTCGAATCGACTTTTCGCGAGAACTCAGGCCGCACGGGGAACACACACACACACACACGCATACTTTTTTGTTTGTAACATATTTGAGGAGAAATTGAGGTAATGGGGGACAAGGTGAAGGATCCAAGGTCAAGAGGGAGATCGCACCTACGAAGTAACCGGCTGCTTTTTTGAGACGTTATTGTATAGACGCGAGGCTTGATATCGATACTGAAAGATAACGATATATAAAAAGAAAAACAAAAAGACAAAAAAATGACGTATCGAAATTAAACTCGAGAAACGACACCCAGTCATTGGCCGGTGCACAAGTAATTAACATCTGCCTAAAGTGTTGATAATTTATACTACTACTTTCTATAAGGCGTGTGGGATTATTATTACTATTATTATTATTATTACTATTATTGTTAATATTATTATAATTTTATTTTTATTCTTGTACCTATTAGTGATCGATATAATGCAACCGTATTTTTAAGGAGCTATAAAATTCTACCATAGGCGTACTCCCTTGTCGGTTTTCTGTCTTCGAATTGTGATTCAATGTGTCCGCCTCTTTCGCTCTCGTTTCGCGATCTTGTCTCATGGAAAACGATAGGGCTCATTAATCCGAAAAACCAAACGTCGATCACGAGAGAGAGAGAGAGAGAGAGAGAGAGAGAGAGAGAGAGAAAGCGAGAGGGGTATATCCGATAATCATAACCAACCCTCCTGCGATGTCCGATATACTTGTAAAATAATGGCAAAACAATTCCGACCATCCCGGGATGTTTCTGTGTTCTTTATTATTTTTATCGTCATAATAATGAGAGACTCGCGCGTCGCTAAAGAGATAAACACGAGAGGGAAAAGGGAGAAAGCTATTGCGAGAGAACGTGAAAATGGCGTGATTTTACGATCGAAATGAATTTTTGAGTGGTAAGAAAATATCGACAAAAAGCCACCTCGTTGAATGAAGAAAAAAAACGCGATAAATTTGTACAATCGTTCGTTACTCATTATCGTTATTATTCGTTCGTTTTTTTTTTCTTTCGGGTCAATTCGCAGAGAGTTTAATTTATTTTGATAAACGTATTCGAGGTTGGGTCAGTTTTCGTGCTCTGAACGACAATCTTGCGTAATCACATCGTGCCTCCATCTTTCGTTTCACTTTTCAACGCCGAAGGTAATTGATATTCAACTACAAACGTTTGACGGGGGGGGGGGGGGGGGGCGGCACTGGTACCGCGATATTCGTCGTTGCAGCAATAATGAAGTAGCGAGTGGACGAAGAAACGAAGTATACATAATACCCGAAGATAATTAGAAAAGGCGACGAATAATTAGCGTCGTATGGAAGATGGCGGACGAACGAGGGAAAATTTTATACCGATCGCAATACCTCCTTTTTTTCCTGTAACTTTTTGGCGATGACGCGCATATCTTGGATCACTGACTAGTCATACGCACTAGGCCATCGGGGTGCCCCTCGTAGCTTGAGCTTCTCCGGCGCCCGCAATGACGAAATCTCATTCCGAAAGAATCGCTTCCCACGAATATCGGTGTCAATAGCATCGCTCGAACGTAACGGTCTGCTGAGAATTCTTTTTCTCCTTCGGCATTTTCATGAAATGCATTAGTATCGAAATGACGCAACATCGAAAATCTAACTGATCTACTTCACCGCGTGAAACTGATACACAGACGTAGAATGGACGAGATTCGCTTCGTATCCATGGATGACCTTGAAAGTGCACGTATTTGCCGCCTTATCACGCGCGACGAATCTGCGAGAGAAAATACATCTCTAAGAACGAAATCTCTGTGCGGATGGCGTCTTTGCTGAAGAAAAAATTGTACAAGCGCGCAGAAATGTTCCGTGGACGAAAAATTGCGATTCTTTAGCACGAGCGTCCACTTCCGGGCTTCTTTCGATTGATTATTCCGCAATTTTAATCTCGCTTGCAAATCCACTCGTCGCTTGTCAAAAAATCATCATTTTCGCCGTGATATTGCGTCGGAATCGGCGATTAATTTTTTTCCCCATTATTCGAGCGATCACCCGACCAAACTTCCTGTGTAAAGAAACAAGGGAATCGTCATTTGTGCGTCGTATTTCGGGCGACTTTTGTGGCGGTGGCGAGAGAAATGAGCACTCTCGTGCACCCACGCCTCGACGAGAACACTCCCCTGAATAATCTCGCAGTTTGATTGAATAGTCGACGCGGCAGGAGCACTCTTCGCGAAGAATTCGAATAATTGTTTTCCAAGGCTCACGCGTTCAAAGAAACGACTCGTAACGATGAAAAAATTCATTATAATATCTATAATAATAATAATAATAACGATGAAACTAACGATAACGACGGAAATTCGTATTAACTATGTTAAGTCGTTGAGCATAACGATATATAATATTACTCATGATAATATTAGTTTTGTACATTGAGAAAGCGTATTTTACATACGCGGTAACTATGAGATAGTGATATTAATGAACTATTTGTTGGCTTTTGAATAATAATAATACGAATAATAGTAATATTGATAATAATAATACTTGATGAATACGTGGCGAATGGATAGATTGCACATTTTTTTACTACCGTCACGCCGACGAGAAGAGAGCGTGCGAGAGCGAGAAAATGGAGTGGAAAGACAGACATCGAGGTAGCGTTGCCGGCTGGCCAGCTCCGTTTCTACGTTATTAATGTCGTGCTCGAAAGCAACGAATCACGAAGATTTGCGCGGGCTACGAAAGAAAAGCGGGGTCTGTTCTTTTTTTTTTTTTTTTTTAATTTTTTAGTTCAAATCATGCCATTTCGTTTTTCGACTAGTTCTGGCCAATTGCGAGCGTCGTAATTTTCGCCGTCGAAAGAATGACGGAAGTTATAAGAAAGCGAAGTACATAAACGGCGAAGTGAGAAGAACCGATTCGTTAAGCTTGTAAGGCGTAGATCTTAAGAATCCACGAGAGTTTATTCGTCGTGACGTACACCCAGAAGTTGCTCGTCCTCGCGCGTTATAGCCTGACTTTTTGAACATTTTTATTTTTTATCTTTGGAAATTTCGTAAATCGACGAATACACGTGAACGCGCACCTTACGCGACAGCTGATCGGCACAAATCCTTTACATTTTATCACTGAGTCTGCTCGAGATGTCGAGGTGGAAACGAGCACAAATTGTCGATACCGTATACGGAAAACAAAAATACTTTTTTTATTTGATACGAAAAAGGAAAACGAGAGAAACGAAGCGGTGGAGGGGAAATAATTGAGAAACTTGTTATCGAAAGCTCCGACGGTGATGCACGGCACGATCTTAACTCTCAAACTGTAAAAAATATAAATATAGATTATATACTATAAATATATGAATATATACATACATACATACAAACATATGTGTGTGTGTGTATATATATATATATACATGTGTGTGTGTATGTATGTATGTATGTATGTATAGTAGTACACTTACTCCCGTTACTTATGTACTAAATTTATAATCCTTAAGAATTCGTCTGTAAGGTTCTAGCATTTAAGCCATTGGGATTTAATGCTTGGTCGAGCAAAAGGGAAAAAAGAAAAAAACATGCTAATGTATAAAAAATCGCAACACACACACACACACACACACACACACACACACACACATTCATGCGTCCGATTGAAGAAGTAATGAGAAAAGAGATGCCGAAATGGACAAATACCCTCCGGCACTTTACGAGAGTGATTGACTGTGTCACACGAAAAAAAAACTGTTTAACTTTAACATTCTGCACTCAAAATTTTTTCGCGCAACTTCGAATTCAAGTACTTCTTACGACGAATGTTTTTTTCTCTTCGTAATCTAACTGTGCAGCCTTGAAGTTGAATAAATTTGGTACAAAAATCTTACTAATTTATGTTTAAAAAAAAATAGTTTTCGAGATATTCGAAGCTGAAAATGGTTTGGTGTCAGGTGAAGCCCGTGTGCACTTTGAGTTTCGTCACGGACGTGTGCCTTCGAAGGATTGAAAAGTTTCGAAGCGCTACGTTCATTTAGCACTGTGATATATTCATTGAGATATCTTAAGAAAAACGCCCTAATCGTCTCGACGATCGTTGCAATGATCGTTTAATGAATTTCGAGAGAGCGAAAATAATTCACAATTCTCCGTACCCTGCCTCGATCTCTTTCTCATTTCCTCTTCAGTCTAAAACAAATGTTAACATCGAGCTGCGAGCGATTAATTTATTTCTGTCGTTTTTGTTTTATATTTCGAGTGAGGTCAGAGCTTGATAGCCTCGCGAGAAACGCGAGCCCCCGTTCCTCGCTGACGTAACGATGGCAAAAAGAAAGGGAAGGGGATCCAAAGAAGCCTAAATTATCATTTTCAGGATGGAAGGTCGAACGGTGCTCTTGGTACGACGTTGAATTCTATCGAATCGATACTGTGTATCACTTTTAAGGGGGACAAGAATACAGAAAAGTCGTTTGTAATTTGGCTGTACATGCGTGCTGATATCTCGAAAGTGATATCGTTATATCAGACGAGGCTACATTTCCCTTTCGTGTTAGTCTCCCCGAACCTTCGTGAAATTTCCGCAATATTTCTGAGATACACGAGAATCCGCGCATCATGTTTTTCTCGAGAAGCGAGTCCTCGAGGTCTCGAATATATTTTATCGTTTCGATGATCGTTGCTCGATCGATGATGAGGCCGTGCAAACGAAGCTACAATGGCCGTTTCGATGTTGAAAAAACGACAGCCTTTAATTGCGCCAAGTTCGGTAAAGATATCTCGTTGCATTCTAGTCGAAAATATCTTCGACAAATTTGAGTCGATCCACCGCTTGCGTTTCTCCTTCGTGCGATTTTTCCTCGTTGGAAATTCCGAAGAATTCTCTTTTGTGATAAACTGTGTCGGGGTACAGCGGAAAGCTCGGAAGCGATGAAAACACCTGAAACTATGCTTTTAGACGAAGATCTCGGTATTTATACGTTAAAGGGAAGGGTGGCGTGTGATAGGCTTTCAGCGTCGAAAAAAGTCGCACTCCGGAAATTTCATGTTTCCAAAGTGTCACTTTAGGGACATTTGCGAGATAGGAACGTCGAAACACACGTTGCTATTGATATACAGCACTAGTGACATCTTCCAATTGAATGTAAAGCCTTATGAGCGAAATATGCGTAAAGTTCGATGTATGGGGTTATCTTCGACAATTTTAACTGTCAATGTAACAAGAGTAACATCGTCGATACTACAACAGTAGCGTATTACATGACGAATGAGTTGAAAACCGTTGAAAAAGACAGCGTCTACATGGAAACTTATGGGCATTTGGATTCTTTCATCAAACGGGAAGATTCTATTGGTGCCATCTGTCAATAGCAAACGCGCCGCATTGACGTTTGTCCAGACGGTAATCCGCCGGAATTTTTTGTAAGGTTACGTTTCGAGAATACATTTCTGGATCACGACGTTTTGAAATGCGTCATTTCTGAATTCCGTCAGCCTACCGTGACATAGCGTGACGGGTGAGAGGTTAGCTGGATACATTCGGACGAGTCGTTCTCCGAAAAGTTCAAAGCTCTCGGCAAATGTGAAGGAAAAAGACTCGCAGTGTTTCTGGGCCCCGTGCGTCAGCCTTCGTTTCCGAAAACGATTCGTCCGAATATTTTGGACGTTATGTCGAATTCTCGGGATCGGCTCGGGCCGCCATTTCACGTGCGGCAGAGACGCCATGCTGCGACGACATCGGCGCCGAGAATACCGAGTCTCCATCTCGTTTTGGCCAACTTCTCAAACACCGTTGCGACTTCGCAGTTACGCGCTAAGATTCGCGTCTTTCTATCGTCACGACGGTGCTGCCAAATCCAAACGAATGCAGGCTTCAAAAAAATTAAATTGTTCCTTTCGAGGTTGCGTACCTCCCGCGTCATCTCGAAGCCCCTCAACCTTTATCATATTCTCCAAACACACACACATACATAAGCGCCTAGGGAAATACTGCGATATTTTTTTCCCCCAAGCATCGAATGCAGATTTGGGTGATGTTCAATCAAAGGGGAACTAGACGTGATTAGCAAGAATAACAATACATTCTTTTATACGAAGACTAATTATTAACTTTTCTCGCCTAACCCAAACGACGGCCCTTATTATCAAACGGCCAAGTCGCCATGCGTGCACACTTATATACGGCGGAAAAGAAATACCCCCGGTGTTCGTTCTATCCCCGAAATGAAATAAACAACGCGTGTAAATCTTCTTTGGCATAGTCTTTATTTTGTATTTTATATTGCGCATAATACGTACTACATTAGCTGTACGGAGATGCGAACAAAAAGAAAACTTGCGTACCGTTGCATCCTCTGCAGAGAGCGTACCGGAGAAGCCGTCATTCGAAACTCACACTGCTCTAGTATGGTTAAAGATCGAAGAAGGAAAAATATAAGAGTAACGACGACGCCGAGGAGGAGACCGACTTACCGAATATATATATATATATATATATATATATATATATATATATATATATATATATATATACACATACATACATACATACATACATATATGTTATAACGATTAACATTAATAATTGTTAAAACGCATTAACGCCAAATCGTTAATGTCAGCCATGTAAATAATAATCATAACGATATATATAAAATAAATAAAAGAGGAAACCAGATGGACACGCCTATACGCATACACAAACGCAAAACCAAATCCATGATACATACGGCTCATATATATATATATATATATATATATATATATATATATATATATATGTAGCCGAGGTAATTTCGAAGTAGATAAATGCATCGGACGAACGGAATATTCGATCCGACATCGAAACGAAGGAGAAAAATAATTAGGAAAAGTAAAACTGAAGCAACACCGCGTAGCGTGACTATATAGCGAGTGATATACATACTATATATCCTAGACAAGCGACGCATTCGCTTAGGCTATTGTACAATAGATTATTTGAGAAAGAAAGACAAAACGAAAAGAAGAAGAAAAAAAAACAACAAAAAAACGAGAAAACATATATTAAGCTGATGCTGAATGTATTGTGTGTCTGATGATTTTTTTGAGTCTTGTATGCATATACTTGGGAGTATTGTAACGTTTGTGAATACATAAAATAAAAAAACCCAAAAAAACCGAGCATATCAGCGTTTCGTATACGTGTATTTGTTACTTTCCTACAGTCCGTAGTGTAGAATTGGAAAAACGAAACACTATTTTTACGTCACTAATGCGGTAGGAAAGAGTTCTCCAATTTTTTACCTGGAACGGAAATACAAAATAATTTTTGTTTTAGATAATATTCGCCTTTTAAGTACGCAGGAAAATAGAAAAATATCGAGTCTAGGTAAAATAGTACAGGATTGGAATGAAATTGTCTTCGGAAAACCAAAATCGCGGAAATTAATTTTTTCGGAGACAGTTTTCGACACCGCAAAAACCTCGGACCTACTTTGGTGTAAAATTTTGAGAGGTTCCAGAAAAAAGTTTCAAGTCGGTCGGTGAAGAATTGTTGATGACTGTTACCGGCCGTGGAACACTATGGCAGAAAGGTGACTCGCTTCATCCAGCTTCATCAGCACCGCCATTTTCTCTACAAAATCTTGTGAACAAATTTGTGAAGATACTTAAAGATATGTAGACTTAAAGCTGCGGAAGGTTGCATTGTTGCGATTCAACGAAATTATATATATATATTAGAATGTTCCAAAAAAAAAAAAAATTCCTTCTGGATTCTTGTGCTACTGTTGGTCACGAATAAAGGAAAATTTTCCTAAAAAAATGGGCGCGGTCACTCAATTTTTACAGGTGGCTATCTCGACTTTGTTATTTTTTTCATGGTTTTACTTAATAAATATGATCATGGTATTAGATTATACCGGAAATAGAATAAATAAAGGAAATAGTATGTTTCACAGCTGTTTTCCGATGAAGAAAAGTATATCGCACACACATTGAATCCCTAGAAAACAAAATCGAAAATATTATTATGAATCGGTAAATAAATTGAGCCCAAACTATATTTTAAACGCTGTTTAATAAAACATAATAACTTATTATTATGACGACTTGTCTTATCATCGATAATTCTACAAAAACTGAAAATAATAATGAACTAAATAATAAAAATATTTATAAGTGTAGCATTTTGAAAATGTACATGATTTATGAATAAAAGCTTATAGTTAAATTTTTCGTAAAAAGTGCGAAATATTAATGCGTATAAATAAATCTACATGAATAACGAGAGTAGTATAGACGCCATTATTGATCTACCTGGATTTCAATTGTGAATATCGCAATCTTTTCAAATTGTTAAAGTTTATTTTTGTTACGAAATAGCTGCTGGATGTGATTTTTATCCGTAATCCGAAGCCATGACTATGCTTAAATGCAATACGTTCATTAAAAAAACTTCAAATACAAATAAGTTGAGATAGCCACCTCTAAAAATTGAGCGACCGCGCCAATTTTTTTAGAGAAATTTTCTTTCATTAGTGCCCACGAGAATCCAGAAGGACAAAAAAATGTCTGAATCAGTCTAATATATATATATATATATATATATTAGTCTATATATATATATATATATATATATATACACATAGATTATTCTATATAGAATATTCTATATAGAATATAGAATATTATATTCTATTCTATTCTATATTCTATACTAATGTAGAATATTCTATATATATATATATATATATATATATATATATATTAGACTGATTCAGACATTTTTTTGTCCTTCTGGATTCTCGTGGGTGGGTGGGATTCTCGTCTCGATATATATATATATATATATATATATATATATATACAGGGTGTCCCATTTTAATCTCACACCTGAATTTTCTCGAAAAATATTGCTCGGACGAACTATTGTGTGGAACAAAACTTCTAGAGATTGAAGGGGGACGTTTGAAAAAAATTTATTTGAGGAGCCAAAATTCAAAATGGCGGCGTTACAAAGGCTGACATGTTTTTTTCAAACGGAAACATAACTTTTTTTTATTGCCAAAAAATTTGTCAGCTGAAAACTAAAAACCTTTGTTGAAAAAATTTTTTGATAAAGTTCATAGTTTTCAAGTGAGAACATCATTTTCAATTATTTCAGATGTATCCAGGATGTGTGTGTGTGTGTGTGTGTGTGTGTGTGTGTGTGTGTGCGTGCGTGCGTGCGTGTGTGTGTGTGTGTGTGTGTGCGTGTGTGTGTGTGTGTGTGTGGGTGTGTGTGTGCGTGTTTTTCTACCCATCGTGATCAAAGTTCGTCAAGGATTTAAAGAAACACGTTTTTCGGCCTGAAAATGGCACAAACGCTATTAAGATGAAAAAAAAACTTTTTTTCATCGATTTTCCTCCAAAACTTTCTCATGAAATATCGTCCAAATTTTGGATTGTGTGTGTGTGTGTGTGTGTGTGTGTGTGTGTGTGTGTGTGTGTGTGTGTGTGTGTGTGTGTGTGTGTGTGTGCGTGTGTGTGTGTGTGTGTGTGTGCGTGCGTGCGTGCGCGTGCGTGTGGAACACTCACAAGGATTAGGTCTCTGCGGTTCGTAACTACCGTAGTATTTTTTACTCCAAACCCTCCTTGTAAGTGTATTGTGATCCCTTTCTAGAGATGTTCAAATATCCCTCCATTCATGTTTAAACATGCCCGAACTCTTCTCGCTATTACGTTTTTTAATATCAAGATCTAAAAGGTAAGCGAAATTGAAGAAAACGTGATTGGTACTACTGACATAGTCTGACTTTGCGGAGTTCTCTTACGCACTTTTGTATTGTTGAGACATTACGTAGAAGGAAAATCAAAATTTTCTGAAATTCAACCGTTCTTAAATCAGAGAAAAATTCTGAGATTGAGCAACAATGGCGGATTTCAGACCCAACGAAATTGTTGATATGCTCCTCATTTTAGGAACATGGGGCAATTACTTACGCGCCAAAAATTTGTATCGACGCGAATATCATCATCGTCGTCACCCATCACGGCAGATAATCCGAACCATCGAACGGCGAGCCAGGGCAGGTCGGATGATCCGCCACCGTCGACGTTACCAGAACGTCAACGATTTTGGTGACTTGCATGAGGCTCGAAACATGGCTATTTTAGCCATGATAGCAATTGATCCTCATTTGAGTGTTCGAGCGATCTCGGAACGATTGGGGTTTGCCAGATCCACAGTGCATCGAGTATTAAGAGGTGCTAAACTTCACCCGTACCGGGTACAATTCCACCAAGACACTCCTAATCCTGATCCGTTGCGAAGGGTGGCGTTTTGTCGGTGGGCGTTGAGACAAATCGAGCGAGCTAGAAAATTTTTTCGGTACGTTATGTTCACCGACGAATCCACATTTAACAGCCGCGGTCAAGTGAACCGTTGGAACTTCCGATACTGGTCCGATCAGAACCCACATTGGTTGAGACAGATCGATCCCCAGCATCGATGGAGTTTAAACGTTTGGTGTGGTATTGTTGACGGGCAAATAATAGGTCCCAATTTCTTCGAAGGAAGTGTGAACACTGTCCGTTACCTCGATTTTTTGGAAAATAAACTGCCCCTTTTGCTACAAGATATGGATTTGGAAACACGTCAACAGATGTGGTTCCAGCAAGATGGTGCACCCGCTCACTGGGCTCGTGTTGTTCGAAATCATCTGGATGCAACATTCGGTCAACGGTGGATTGGTCGCGACGGTCCTATAAATTGGCCTCCAAGGTCACCGGATCTTACACCTCCTGATTCTTTTTTGTGGGAGTACTTAAAAGATGCCGTCTACCGTCAAGCTCCAACAACACGGGAGAATATGAAGGAGCGGATAAGCGCTGCCTGCCGTGCAATCCCGAGAGATGTTCTTCTGCGCACAGTGGACGGTTTCGCGAGAAGAGTTCAGGCATGTTTAAACATGAATGGAGGGATATTTGAACATTTATAGAAAGGGAACAGAGTACACTTACAAGGAGGGTTTGGAGTAAAAAAATACTGCGGTAGTTACGAACCGCAGAGACTTAATCCTTGTGAGTGTTCCATACGCACGCACATGCACACACACACATACACGCACGCGCGCCCTCACACACACACACACAAAACGGCCGTTCTCAGGGCCAGGAATGCTAGACAGACAACCTCCACGTGGTGTATTCTGGGTAACGCGAATGGGCTGCAACAGACTCAGCCATGCAACCTCCTACGCTTTGGCTAACGCAAATGCCGGTGGTAGGGACAATTAGACTAAATGTCTCACGGCAAGCCGCTCAATGTTGTATTTTCGAATGTATGACCACTTGAACAAAAAAAGAATCAAATTTTTTTGTTGAAAATTTTGGTTTTTTTTGTTTTTTTTTGTTTTCAAATTTGGACGATATTTCATGAGAAAATTTTGGAGGAAAATCGATGAAAAAAAGTTTTTTTTTCATTTTAATAGCGTTTGTGCCATTTTCAGGCCGAAAAACGTGTTTCTTTAAATCCTTGACGAACTTTGATCACGATGGGTAGAAAAACACGCACACACACACCCACACACACACACACACACACACACACACACACACACATACACACACACACACACACACACAAACAAATCCTGGATACATCTGAAATAATTGAAAATGATGTTCTCACTTGAAAACTATGAACTTTAACAAAAAATTTTTTCAACAAAAGTTTTTAGTTTTCAGCTGACAAATTTTTTGGCAATAAAAAAAAGTTATGCTTCCGTTTGAAAAAAAACATGTCAGCCTTTGTAACGCCGCCATTTTGAATTTTGGCTCCTCAAATAAATTTTTTTCAAACGTCCCCCTTCAATCCCTAGAAGTTTTGTTCCACACAATAGTTCGTCCGAGCAATATTTTTCGAGAAGATTCAGGTGTAAGATTAAAATGGGACACCCTGTATATATATACATATATTTTATTCGTAATGTTTGATAATTAACTAATTGCTTCATAAATGTGGCAACCTGTGAATATAAAAATATGTAAAAACGACAAACTTAAGGGTAGGGGATTGAATACAATGGTATACATTGATGTCGGGAAATTGAAACTTGATTTGCTCCACATTTCGCTCACAAATTCCTAAAAGCAAGCGCGCAAGAGATTTAGGCCATTTTCGAGTCCCTGCACCCGACCTACGAACGGAGAGAAAACGCGAAAAACCATCTTTCAACGTAAATTACAACTTTTCCTTTTCCACATTCCCGTCATAGAATATTTAAAAATAGGCGAAAAAACGGTATCTCCCAAAGTTAGGACAATTGCAACTTTACTTTTTCGACATTTACGTCATGAAGCTCTAGAAACGACGCCAAACAAAATATAGACCGATTTCGCGTCCCAGAGGTCACTCTCAGGAAGGGGTGAGCAAACGACAAAATGGTATCGTCGGCGTTAAAGATGTTTTTATCTTTTTTATTTCGGTAAGTATTAGTGCCTAAGAGAAGCGAACGAAAAATTGGCAACGATTTTATCTTCCGAAATTGATCCATATAGTACAGTCGTTCTGTCGCTGAAAACCCCCGTAATCGGAAAAAAATAGAAGGCCAGTTTTTTGACAGCTGATTCTGTAGGTGCCGCGGGTGCTAAATCCAAGTTTGCCTGAAAATCGGGGTGCAGGGCTTTTGTTAGGGGATGAAAGGGTATGGGGGTAGATTGATGCCAAACTACAACTCCTACGAGGTCGGTGCCGTGAGACAAAATGTTCAGAAAAATACGGGCTCTAGTTTTGTCCACAGCAGCGATGTCGTGGAAGTTCATTTTGGGGGTGCAAAAGTGGGGTGAAATTTTGAAATATCAGTTTTAATTCAATAAGTCTTTAGGAAAAATGTGTACACTTTTTGTTCACATGGGAACGTTGCAGCCTTTGGAAGGACGCGTCGATCGAGTATTTAATCATCACTCTCCGATAATATCTTCACAGTTAAAAACATTGTTGAAACAGCAAAAAAAATGGTTTATTGAATAACTGAAAAGCAATCGATTTTTCGCGTATAGTTTAAATATACGAAATGTAGAGAATAATTTTTACTATGTTTTCGTTTCTATGGACCACCCTTGAATTTTGACTTTCCAACCGCTCTCGGAAGTTGAAAATTAAAAATGAAATTCTGGGAGACTATTGACCGCACGAATTCGCTGCCGTGGAACAATTTGTAGCTTGAACTCTCAGCTACATTTTTGTCCACAGCGCCAAAATCTTATCTCTCTATTTCCGGTCAATAGTTGTTCCGGAATTTCATTTTGAATTTTCAACCCCCGAGGGGAATTGGAAAAAGGAAAATTCAAGGGTAGTCCATAGAAACGAAAATATAGAGAAAATTATTCTCTACATTTCGTACCTTTAAACCTTCTCCGAAAAAGACCATTATTTTTTAGTTATTGAATAAACAATTTGTTTTTTATATTTCACCAATTTTTTGGGGGGTGAAGATATTATCGGAGAGGGATGATCAAATACTCGATCAAGGTGTCTTTTCAAGGGCTAGAACGCTCCCATTTGAACAAAAATTGGATGAACTTTTCCTTAAGAGTTATCAAATTAAAACTGATTCTTCAAAATTTTACCCCACTATTACACCGCCAAAATGAACTACCACGACTTCGGCGCTGTGGACAAAAATAAAGCCCTGATGTTTCTGAACATTTTGTCTCCCGGCGCCTTAAATTGAGCCAACTAGACTACCCTACATAGCTGCTATATGCTTTTAAAAACTTCCTAGAACAGCGCTCACTGGCAATAAAAATAGAATCTGCAAGATCAAGCACATTCATCCCCGAACAAGAAGTACCGCAAGGATGCCCGTTATCATCACTACGCTACAACATTTACTGTCATGACATATACAACCGCAACAGAGCCGACAAAAACATAGTAGACCTCAACCAATACGTACTCCAATTTGCAAATGACACAATCTCGATTTCTCACCAAATACAGTCCCGAGAAACTATAGAAAATCGACAAGAATGCGTGAAAATATAGTAGGTTTGACAAATGGAGACTCAAACCCAATCCTCGCAAATCAGAACTACTAACAGTCAACCGCAAGATCATACAATCAAGATGCTCAACATAAAAATCACGCCCGCAAACGATGCCAAATGGAATAGCAGTCAACTTCAACAAACATCTGCAAACCAACAAGAAAAACTAACAACCAGGGTAGCACATGCTCGAACAATCACGTCCGAAGACAACATCCGATCAAATGATGTAAAAATATACACAAGCACCTGCTGGCCAATACTCGAATAGGGCATCTTATCTTCGTCGACTGTAGAAAGAATGCGGTTAAAGAACTGAAAACAGTAAAGACAATCGCGCTAAGAAAACTAACGGCACGCTATACAAAAAACCAAAATAACATCAATTCTACTCAGCCACTCACAAAGCAGTTTGTGACGAACCAAATTCAAAACATCTTACCCCTAGCTTCCACGCGACCACACTACACAATTCAAAGATGTAAACACCCACAGACTTATTGTCAAGATCCTAGAGCACGTCTGTAACTAACTATAACTGAGCATCCTCTGTACTTATAACCAAATCACCCCTAAGAAAAGAATCAATTTCACGAAAGAATAACGAAAATCTTGGGCTACATGACCATGGGCGATGGGCGGCAGACACCCACGGTTAAGACGGGTCTTATCCTGGTCTTCTCAACA
Organism: Ophion costatus; assembly: GCA_951751655.1. NCBI lineage: Eukaryota > Metazoa > Arthropoda > Insecta > Hymenoptera > Ichneumonidae > Ophion > Ophion costatus. The sequence continues at coordinate 4,608,229 of OX632362.1, read as the reverse complement.
TTAAGAAAGCAATATGAACAATCAAGCGAATTATATGTTTTTTTTAAACACAAAATAATGTAAACATTAAGGGCGGGGTAAAGTTAATTCGGCGAAAAAAAGGCATGTTTTTAAGATTTTTTTTTGGAGTAACGAATAGTGTTCGTTTATTGAAAAATTTACATATAATAAAGTAACATTTGAACAACATTCTCCTAAATTTGCATTGCAAAATATTTAAAATTGAGCGAGTGAAAATTAAACCCCGGAGGCGCCTCGAAAAAAAGTTGGTTTGCGGTGTGCACCATAACTCGCAACAGAATCATCTGAAACAAAAAAATCAAAATGCATTTGTTAAAGGAGATGCTTCTCGAGGTAATGACGGGAGGATTTTTTTTTTCTTTTTTTTCGTAGCATTTGGGAGCCAAAAACCCGATTTTCGCTAAAAAAATCGGCTAATTTGTTGTTGAAAAATGAGTAATTATTTAAAAAAACAAAAAAGCTCTCGACAATACCTGGTGAATTATGTGAAGAAGTACTGTGCAAAATTTCAAAGCGATTGGTCCAGTAGATTTTGAGTTATCGTGCACACGGACTTCAAATATGACAAGTCTCAGAAAAACGGTTTGAAAAACGCAGAAGAGTTTGGTCGCTTAGCGCTCATTGCACATAAGTTTGAGAACACTTCTCGATTGCATAAAAATCTGAGAAAATTCATGCATATTAAAGGTACTCAAAAGATTAATTTTGCATAATAATAATTCCAAAATGTTATTAACAAAATGATGAAAAAAAAAATTAGTCAACAAATTTCCCCGCAACCCAATTTTTTTTCGTGATTCTTTCATTTTTCTGAATACGTATGAATTTTTTCAGATTTTTCAATTATCTTTGAATTTTTAGAAATTCAAAATAAAACTCGATAATTTTCTTATACTCACTCAAAGTCGTCGATGCCAGGTCCGTAGAGCAAAAGGCTTCCATCAAGATGATCGAGAGCATCTTTTTGCGTTTGTCTACGCAAAACTGCTGCTACTTGCTGTGACTTGCTACTGCTCAGCACGGCATACAGCGGTCAACTGATGTACAGACTAATGTGTATACTAATATACACCATGCCTCGAATACACATAACGGGACCGGAACAGGCCCGTTTATCAAGAAATTTATTCGGGGTCGAAAAATACAATAGCGCGCCGCGCAGCTGCCGCCCAGGTATAAAACCCGGCATGGAGCAATAGACGCTCAAATACTCATAACTTCGTCAATTTTATTCCGATCGACTTGAAATTTTAACACAATATTCTTGATGTATTATGCATTCATTTGAAAAAATTTTAAAAATGAAAAAAAAAAATTTTAATACTTTACCCCGCCCTTAAGACAAGGTTTATGGGAATAAATGCAATTTTACTAGTACCGCTATTTAAAAATAGCTTTATAGGGCTAATAAGGTATACTCAATTGTCGCCAATATATGAAACATTTAGTTGACCCTTCAACTGCCCACTGGGTCGTTTTGACCCCATTTTCTTTTTCGCGCAAGTACGTATTTTTCAACGCATCTCCCACTACGAACGAGTGTTTGGGCACTTAATTTTTCTTTTTTCTCAAAAAATAAAAATCCAAGCCATACAAGAACGATCATTGACTACATTTTGTAGAAACTACCAAAAACGTTTCTACAAAAATAATGCATTCTTACCGAAATTCAACGATCTGAAAAACGTCTGGGGTCCGATCGACCCAAAATGCAGTCATAGGTTCATGGCGAAAGTGTGCATTCGACAGATCGATTATCAACAATTATGAATTTAAAGAAAGATATATTTCCGTGGTGTCGCAATAATGCAAACTTCAACACCATAGTTTAATTCCATCAACTGGATATCCACGAAAAAAAATTGTCAAAGCTCCCCCTTTTTCCGGGTTCTAGACAGCTAGTCTCCCTCAACTCAGACAGCGTGCCTTCTCGTGGGTGTAATTTTGTTTCGCATATATATCACTTCTCACGTTATCGAAGCAACGTTAACACGTCCACGAGCACAGGGCGAAAATCGTTTCGTCGTCGGAAATTTATAGCGGTGGAACGAGAAGCCGCACACGTCTCAACAACGCCTGGAGAGAACAGCGCGTAGTACAAATAAGCAAAGGTACCCCCGAAAAATTATCGACTCTCGCGGGTGGCGTTGAACGGCGGCGGAGCAACGGCCACGCGATATATCTCGGCAAAGGGGTTTAGGAAGCAGGACAATAAAGAAGAATGAGTAAAAAAAACCGGGGGAGGAAGTGAATAGCGAGAATAATGTAACGACTTTGGGTGTAGTCAAAATGTAGTATAACATTTGTGTGTCTCTGTTTTCGCGGTGTTTTACGTGTTTTACGATTATGACGATGGTTTACATCGCCGCTCTTGCACGCCACATGGCCCGCGTCTTCCCTAGTTCCGGCCGTCAAATTTTACTTACCACGGACGAGCCTGCGTCTTTTCTTTTATATTGTATACTTGTGTGTATATGTAACTTGTACATATATATATATATATACACAAGTATACCTTTTCAGCATTTTTTACCCTTCGGCTATACACTGGGTCGTTTTGACCCCGTTTTTTTCCAATTGGCTATATGGCAAAACGGGGTAATCTATTCGGCCGCAGTGCGGTACTCGAATGTTCCCCCACTCATACTCTATAGGTGGACACTCGGCCCCTATCCTACATTCTGCCCGTGGACTGAGGACGGCTGTCGTAAAATGACCTGGGGTCGAATCGACCCCGTTTATACAATAGTTCGGTCAAAGTGGAAACATATTTTTTTTGCGAAATTTGGTGTTTCATTACTACACGTAAGTGAGTTACGATAGAAAATGCTCATAGATACTTTTTCTTTTGCGCTACTATAGTAAATTATGTATTTAGCATGTCGATCATAAAACTAAAAACAAGTGTCCGTTATGCAAAAGGCTATGGTGCAGCGAGCACCGATTACGGGGAATGTCAATAATAACAAGTCATGGAAGTAAAAAAATGCGGAAAATAGACGTTTTCAACAAATAATCTGCGGAAGGAGTTGATGTTTTCCATTTTTCACTATCCCGAAAATGCGCAAATTCAAAGTTCTGAATAAATATACTTTTTGGAAAGACGGTCGACACTGTCTTTTTTCGTATCTACCAACCTTCCTTTTCAAAAACCCCCAACGACTTTTTTTATACTTTGAAAAATGAACATTGCTGACAAATAGCGTACACGAAAAATTTTCTCCAATCGCTGTAAATACAAATATAAATAGACGTCTTTATTGATAGTCATTGAGGATTAATATTGTTAGTGTTAAATTGTTTTGTTTACGTGGAAAGTGAGCTCTTTTCACTTTTCGAAATGCGAAGGTCGAAAGTCAGGCAGGCGCGGAGATCCATTATTTATCGACGTGTGGGTATTTATATATTTATGTATGTATATATATATATATATATGTATATCTATATATGTGTAAATATGGGCAAATTATCCGCGGTGGGGGAAAAGGGTATCTTTTAGAGTTTTTCGAGCAGCGCCCGTAGCCGGCGTCCGAGTCTGGGCGATGGTGCAAAGGGCAAATGACGCCCGAGTCGCGGAGCGAAAGGTGGCGGCGGGGGCGGGGGAGATTGACGCTCATCCATGATGTCGTCGTTGTCTATTAGGCGCCCCAATCTTGCGTTGTCACCCATTAAAAGTGTTTGCAGTAGCTCCTCGCCGGACTCACGTCCCAGACGCGGGGTGAATTGATTCGCGTGTCTTTTGTCCCCTGGGCGTTCGAACAAAAAAACATTTGTATTGATCCATCCGCTGAATTAATTTATATTCATTATTTAACATCAATGATACCGAATTCGTACAACTCTTGTAAACGCAATTGTAATTTTCCTTCTCCATCGAGGTAACGGAAAGAGAACGAAAATAACAGAGTGCTGATTGGACTGGGTAATTTGTAAGAATTTAAACAGTAAAAAAGTCTGTTTTAAGTATTAATAGGAAGAATTAAATTTTGCACAGTAGCAGAATATCAACGGAGATACCAAAATGCAACACTGTAATTGAAGAATTAGGAGATAATTTAGGAATTTAATAATTAAGAGAAAGTAAGAATGCATCCACGCCAAAAATTTATATCAACAATCAAATAGAATAATTTTCTATTGCAAAGGCCCAAGCGAAATTTTATAAACATAAAAAAGCATTCAAATCATTAGTCAATTAGTCACGAATTCAAAAAATATGCTGACACATAAAAAAACTGAAAATCTTCGATACTAATACACCTCGAAGATTCTCCGACCCAAAACAAATCGATGAAGATAAGAAAGTTCTGAATCATTTGGAAAAAGCATTAAGGAAAGAAAGGACCGGATGGTGAGGAGGTAAAACGAAAAATTGTCATAAACATACTTTATAAAATGTAATAGTTTAAATTTTGAATGGAGTTTGGGTCAATTACCATGAATCGGTACAAGAGTCCAAGGTGCACCTTGCAGAACGTCGGCAATCGTATTGATCTGATCGTCGTTGAAGCTCTCGGCTTTCTCGTCGGATCTTCGTCGTCTGCCGAGGCGAGGACCGAACCACATTGCCCCCGAAACCCGGCTACCCCGCTCCGCGCAATTACCACCCGCACAAAGACCGTTTGAATTTCCGTCGAGGCTTCGACTTGCGAAGCTTCCACTGCCGCTCGAGTCTGGAAAAAGAACATTTTTTCTTCCTTTCAGTTAATTTTTTAGTAAGATCCTGGCAAACTCTATACTGGGCCCGTCGAACTGGATTCGTGACGTTGAAGTTTGCATCATTGGAATGTAAAAGAAATGCATTTATTTTGGCCGATCCAGGGTACGAATGTCACTCGAATGTTTTTCTAGAATATTTATTGGAAATGTATAATTTTGTATTGCAAAAAATATTAGCTTGATAAAAAAGGGTTGTCGCAAAAATTTTAAAAATGATTTTTCACGTATTGACGCAATATGACATCGAGCTATGTCGAGAATATTCTAGAATGTTTTCTACTCTTCCGCGTGACAGGGTATAAAAGGACAAGCGCGCGTCTAGTGGACAGAAATGGCTTCGATCCCGCAGGAGCAACTTCGAGCGATCATATTTTACGAGTGGGGGCGCGGCACGAACGCAAGCACAACTGCTAAAAATATTCAGGATGCATTCAGCGAGAACGTAGTTTCTCATCAAACAGTCCAGCGTTGGTTCAATCGTTTTAAATTTGGAGACACAAGCCTTGAAGATAAGGAACGTTCCGGACGACCGTCGACCATCGATGAAGACGCATTACTCCGCTGCATCAAAGAAAAACCGGAAGCAAGTACGCACGAGCTAGCGAGAGAACTTGGCTGCACCCAACCGTCAATAGTAAATCACTTACACAACTTGGGATACAGGAAGATTCTAGCTCAATGGATACCACACCGTCTCACCGACGCCAATAAGAACTACCGCGTGACCATCTGTCAGTCTCTCCTGCTTCGCCATCATCGCAAGGAGTTTTTAGAAGATCTTGTGACGGGAGATGAAAGCTGGGTCTCGTATGATAACAGAACGCGTCTAGCCTAATGGCTTCCTATCGGAGAAAAACCGCCACACCAACTGAAACCTGATCGTCACTCACAAAAGATTTTGTTGGCTGTTTTTGGGAGGCAAAGGGAATGCTGTTTCACAATTTTCACCCTGTAGGCAAGATGATCTCCTCTACACGATACATCGAGAATCTCCAGGAATTGGCAAAAGCTATAAGAGGAAAACGGCCAAGACGCGCGAGTGTGCATCTTCTCCACGACAACGCGAGACCCCATGTCGCAAAGGAAACCCACAAAACAATCACTAAGCTTAACTGGAATACCGTTCCTCATCCACCATACTCTCCCGACATCGCGCCATCTGACTACCATTTGTTCAGACATTTGAAGGCATATTTGAGGAACAAAACTTTCAAAAACGTCGACGATCTCAGAAGGGATGTTTCAAATTTCTTTGAGTTCCAGCCACCGCAGTTTTGGGCAAAGGGAATAAATGAGTTGCCAACTAGATGGTCAAGTGTCATAGGAACCCATTGCGAATATATTGTTGATTAGAAATGTTTTGTACAAGATATATAAATAAATAAATTATATTGAAATTATAGCGACAAAACTTGTTTATCAACCCAATATTTTCGACGACAGTAGACATACAGTGGCTGATAAAAAATCAATTTCTTCTATAGGGTGTCTCAAAATGACTTGACATTTTAAATTGCGCGCCATTTCTTTAGTGGCGCACATAGAGTACTAATCGTTGACAACTGGCATCAGGAAGTATCGAGGTTCAGTCATGAAGAATTACACGATCGAGCAACGCATAGAAATTGTGCAAATTCACTACAAAAATGGCGAAAATTTTGCAGAGACGGTTCGAAAAGTCCTTACGTCTTTTGTTCACCATCGCAACAGTGCACTGGGATGAATTTAGCCACAAAATTTGAGGTTAGTGGTTGTGGCGCCACTGAACGTTTTTTCTTTAGGGTTTCCTGAAAGGAAAAGTGTATGACAATGATCCACACACGATTCCGGAGCTCAAGCAATTGGACGCACCATTAATGAAATTAGTCCGCCATTATGCCAAAAAGTTATTGAAAATTTCGTCATAATAGTGACCGTTTGCAAATAGGGACGAGGTGGCCATTTATCGAATATTGTGTTCCACGCATAACCTCCATGTTTGTACCTTATACTAAAAAAAAAAATATTCGTACTTTTCAAGTAAATAATAGGTTTTATTGATAAATAAAAAATTAATTCTCCGGTTTTTTCGTTAATTTAATTCCTCACTGATTCTATGTTATTCTTGAAAAAAATTATTACTTTATTTCCTTCGTATTCCAGGTTTGCTGATTATTTGTTCAAAAGTTACATTTATGTTTGGGCCGATTGGTAGATTACATGTGTTTATGAAAGTAAAATTGAACTGTTTTTTATTTGACTGTTTGCTATGTCAGAATCTCGAGTCAAGATGCCTAGGCAACAAGTTTGTACGCAGGTACGAAAGTTGATTGTGGAAGATTTAGAAAAAGCCGTTTCGCAAAGAGAAGTAGCTTAAAAGTTTGAAGTGAGCGAGACTCAGGTGCTAAAGCTATGGAAATGATTTCGACCGATTGGTCGTGTCGCGGACAGAGTAGGACGAGGAAGAAAACGGATGGCAACGAAGCGAGATGATTGTCAGATTATACGAGAAGTAAGAAAAAAAGCCCACATTCAACGATGCGGGCCATTCAAGAAAATGCTCCCTTAATGTGTCGCATAAAATTATTCGGTGATGACTCACACTGAATCCAATTTTTGCAGTCGATTAACAAAAAAGCATGCCAATTGATTTTTGATATCGCATCGTTTGGTCGGATAAAAGTAAATTGCAGTTATTCAACCGGAAAACACGACTCATTGCCAGAGTATGGAGGAAGTCTGGGGAAAAGCTCCTAGAGGGTCACTTGCAGCGGACGGTCAAGCACGGAGGTGGTTGCATAATGATTTAAAGCTGCATTTCCTGTTTGGCGTAGGGCAGTTAGTGAAAATCAGTAATTTATTGCCGGCTGATAAATATATTGAAATCCTCAACGGAAATCTCTCGTCATTAGGGCTTCGAGTTGGATTGAATCGTAATTTTAACGTAACGTTCCGAAACACACAGCAAAGAGAACTCAAAAAATGTCCAAGTAATAAAAAAATTAAACTTGAATCACATGGAGTATTTGTGGTTTACTGTGGATAAAAATATTAATAAAACCGACGTTTCCAACAAAGAAAACTTCAACGCAGCGCTGAAAAAAACTTGGGCGTAATTGGACAGAGACTATCTTAAAAATCTCGTCGGGAGTATGTCAAAAAGGCTTTCGGTAGTAACTAAGGCAAAAGGCTACCATAACAAATATTAATTATTATTAATTATATATTTTATAATATAATTATAAAGTATACAATAAATAATAATACAATATACAATAAACAATGGTATAATTAATACCAAATATTAATGGTATATTTCCCAAAAGTGTTGTCATTTTATTCTTGAAAATGTTCCTATTTTGGCTTTACGGATTATTTTATACGAATCGTTCTATAAAAAGGTACAAAAAATGTATCAAATATAATACTTTCTATTCTACAAATATGAAAACTGATTGTTATAGTGAGTTGAAGAAGTTTTATTTGAACCGAAAGTACTCAAGGCTTTTACATGTTTCCTATACTTTTGAAGACGAAAGCTTATTTGGTGAATGGTGGTCTCTTATTTTTGGCAATGACGGTAAAAGAATAAAAAAATTGAAATCGTTTCCGTTGCATTTTGAACTTCAACATTAGGTGGGCTTATGGAATAATAAGTAATAATTTATTATTATACGATTCCCGAACATTGCTTTTTGTTCTTAGAAATGATTGGTTAAACAGTCCAGCATTACTAGAGTTTTACTCTAGTAAGAGTTTTATTACTAGAATTTTACTCTAGCAATGCCAGAACTTTAGAACTTTGGTTCTTTGCCAGAACTCGAACTTTATTTTATTTATTGTTTTTTTTTACACAATTCGATAAGTTGTTCTTCGTTATATGAGTCCTGTACAGTGCCCCTCTCGTGTTTATTCGCCATTTGCAATATAGTGTTTCGTACAAATGATTTGACGTTTTTTTTAATTTATTTTACACATTCTACATTGTTTATTCGCATTTTAAAGTTATTCGACTAATCATTAGGCATAGTACAACTCTAGGGCACATTGTCTCGTTTGTCATTTTCTATTATTTGACCGATTTTTTATAGTTATGACAGCCCTTCGTTTCCGGTTATCTATAGTCCTTGTCCTCCGGCGAAAATTGATTTTACGAAACTTACGACTCTGACTATTAGCACTACGAAAGACAAAAAACACGAGCATTGCAAGTGTTTTTGTTTTTGTATTCTTGTAAAATACTTGTGATTTTTTGTAATTTCCGATTGGTCATCTCCGATAAAGTCTCCCGAATATACGTAGCCGATTCATTATTATTTTGCGTCGTCATTAGACCCATGGAATAACGATCAACCGTCGTCGCAATGTTCTTGGAGTACATCGACATTTGGCGCTTATAATTTGCGCCCAAATTTGAACACGCCACGCCCAAATCGATTACATCGTGCGGGATGAAAATGCGTCCCCCGCAGGGACCGACTCTGCGTGGTCATAGATGCAGCATAGGCGCAATGAATTTACACAAAAAACAAAGAAGTAAACAGGGTGGTCTCAACAAAATTTACGGTAGCTGATACAGTAGGACTCGAATTTTTTTCTTCTATCGCCCATTTTTTCCCGCACAAACCCAAACAAACGCATAAATGAATAAAAATGTTTTTTTTTTTTGGGTCGTACGACGAGAGATCGTACTCGAAAAATTGCTTTAAACCAAAAAAGGATCACATACCGTATTCACCGGAAACACCGCCAAGGAGAAGAATCGCGAGCAACAAGCCGGCACTGCCTGTCGAAAATCGGGAAATCCAACTGTCGTTAATCCTTCTGGATATCATTTCGAAAATCGCGTATGTATATTTGGTTGTTGTGTGTTGATCGATTGATGTATATACGTATGTGCCGTAAGCAGGAGTTGTCCCTTTATTTATTTTGAAACCATTCACTTCGATAAGTGTCGTACGAGTGGTATCGAAACGTTCGGAATCCCGAGGTTTTATAGGCACCGCTTGGAAGGGTAGAAAAGACACCCCCTCGCGTACATCCCCCCTGCGAGAAATCTTTGCAAGCTCGAACGGCGTGAACCAGCTTAGAAAATCCCTGCGGGTGTTTTTTCCCATCTAACACCTTCTTGTGGTGCCATGTGGACGTACGATCTTCGTGAGTGTGTGTGCGTGTATATATGTATAAATGAGTTGTTCTGTAAGCCTCCAAACGGCGGAACTCCACGGAGTGCTCCATATACGAGCAGGGAGAGACGAAAACGCTAGGGAACAACTTTGAACATTCACGTGGAGTATTCGAACAGTGTGCGCGCGAAAAAAAGAAAATACCTAAGAGGGATTGCTGCCCTCGTGACGTGAGTTCATTCCTGGACGAACTATATCTATGTACAGGCCGTTTCATGTTAATTCCTCATTGACTTTCATGTGCGATCGAGACTTCGTTCCATCTTTCTTTTTTTGGGGAAAATCTGGCGTAAATAATTTTAGTTACTGTCATTAAAAACAAACGAGTAAAATCAAACGCGTGAGGCAGTTTAAACAAAGTAAAAAATAAAGCCGGTCGTATCGACACAGGTTTTCGACAATTTCATTGTGTAAATGCAATGAAGTAATGCATTGGAGCAAGTATAGAGTAAAATTGAAAGGGGTGTAAAAGCATGCAGGGGCTTACGAAGGAGAATGAGAAATGAGTGAATAATTTTGTGCATACCTGTTCGGAAAATGTGCGAACTATATTAAGGGGTCTGCATAAGTTTGGAACCCAAACGTTTTTTTTCTGTTTTTGGGTTCTTTCTTTTGTTTTTCGATATCTTTTCTGGTGAGCCTTTTGGTATGACTGGGCTGGGATTTTACACACGTTTATAGTCTTGCCAGGATGGGGGTTTTTGCTGAAAAGTATTGATAGGCAATGAAGTTATTATTATTTGAAGAGAGTTCCATTAACCAGAGTGACCTGATATGAAAAATAAAATATGTAATTTTTGTATAAAGATAAAACTTTCGTATTAACGGATACTTTTTTGAATATTTGAAAATTATGAAGAAGGCAAGGTGGAATAAAGGGGAAAATTTTGGGGAATGTATTAAGTGGGAAAGACCCTGTACGATGGAAGCTATAAAAATAGTAAAAAAAGGTTTGATTCTCGGAGAAAAAACCTTAACCATTTTTTATTGACAAATGGATAAACACACAAAAGAATTGTTTAGTCGTACGATACAAAATGTTAAAAACTATGCTCTGTCCGTATTTACACTGAAGCGGATAAATAGATTTTGAGATATGACTGGTACGGTTTGATTGAACATAGTTTTGAGAAAAACACAAATAAAAGGGTAAACCACAGTGGGTCGTTCGAGCCTTCCCAAAAATCGTCATCGACGCCAACTTTTTTAATTCTCGCAGCATTTCGGATGCAAATCAATATTAAGGCCCTAGAATAAAAAACTATGCAATTAAAGAGGCGTTTTTCCCAAATTTCAAGCTTATACAGACGCCTTAAGGTGTCCGTCCTCAAAACGGTTTGGAAATCATCGACTTCGGAAATGCGTTTGGATAGCTCGAGGTAGTACTTATTTTTCAGTCAAAAGAATTTACAACGCACTTTCGCGTGTCGGTATGGATATGAAAAAAATGAAATGTCGCGCGCAAAGAAACGTAAAGTACAAAGGTAAATGCTTTATTCTTCGAGGAGCCGTCAAAACTTTTAAGAACGATCGATTATGATCGAAGGGGCGATTTTTTTATGAAACGACCCGTACTCATGAATACGGAGGTTTCCGCAGTTTCTATATCTGTCCCGACTTCGTGGATCACGTATCTATCGGGGTACCACCCCCCGCGTGCAATCTCGACAACTCGGTGATTTGTCTCCATTTTATTGAGACTTCGAGTCGCCCATACTCTATTAGGTGTGAGACTGAGAGGGAGAGAATGTGGGGGCGTCCTTCGTTTCGTCTCACCAATCGACAGGGAAATGATACCTGTCTCTGTTCCTCTTTCTTTTCCTCTCTGTCTTTCTGTCACTTTTGCCGCCGTTCTCTATTCCTTCACCTTTTTTCCGACAAATCTGTTTGATCCAGCGTACGAGGGAGGGAGAGAGAGAGAGAGAGAGAGAGAGAGAGAGAGAGAGAGAGAGAAACTCACCTACGTGGCCAGGAAACGGCCACCCAACGTTTATTCGACTTTGATTTCGACCCTCTGTATCTATACATATAAATACGTGCATGCTTACCTACACAGCCGTAGAATTTACACAGAGTATTTCGTATGTGCCAGTTTGGGTTCATCCTGGACCACGGAATCGAGCATTACAGCACTATTTTTTATTAGTCAACTCGAAATTTCACTCTTTTTAGGTGCACATTTGAAGTTTACATTTTTTAGGTGTACATACCAATTATTAGAATTCTTTTTTACTGGTACTGTAAAATCGAAAAAATTGTGCAGCATTTTTATTTTGTCTTTTTACATTGTTAAAATATTGTGATAAAACTGGGGAGGAATTAGAGCACTAGTGGAATATTGGTCGATTATTTTTTCATACACTTAAGTACGCAACATATTTTTTTAATGGAAGTAACATTAGAAAGATATCAAGCATATTTGACGAATTAAAAGCAAAAAAAAAAAAATCGCGCGAGTGCTTCGAAAATGTCACAAATTAAAAGTAGATTACAACTACGTGCCACCAATTAGTCAGTTTTGTACAATCATTGGATTGTATGAGAGTGATAGGAATATATGATCACGGGATATCAATTGTGATAACATTCGCGATAATACGTTATTCCGTAACCAAATATTTCTGTAAATTCTTTGATTTAATTCTGATCATGTATTATAAGTTAAGTGTCTAAGGATGATGCGACACTTTTAAAACTGAGAGCGTAACTGCGCCGCGCACGTAATTGTCATAAAATTTATAAAATTTATGAAACGTCTTTCGTCTTTGAGGAGAAATCCTCACGGTATTGATTACGAATTCTCATGGCAAAAAATGTCAATTCGAAGCTAAATATAGTTTATTGGCAGCTATTGGCCCCCCAACAAACTACAATTAGTGTTGCTGTACCATTTCGAAGCATGGGCGTTTGTTACAAACATTATGAATATTTTCTCCTAGGGGCGGGAAAAAGGAAAATTATTCACTCTTCCATGCGAAAAGAACGAAAACTTTTTATTTCGCATAGAGGGAAAATTCGACTTTTCACACATCAAAAAATAATTATATATGCGTATATTGAGATACCTTTTCTTTGGGAGGGCAAAAAATATAACCTACTAAAAATATAAGTTTTATTCAATTATAGGAATATTTCAATCAAATTTTCAGGGAATATAGCTATAAGGTGATACTATCGAATAAAAATATGTTTAGAAAAGTTATTTTTTGACCCACCTGGGTAGATGTAGCCCGTTAAAGCTGTATAGAAAATATCCACGTCCGAACAAAATATATAGATAATAATTCAATTTTCATTTTGAACAATATTTTTATAAAAAAATATATAACTAAAAGTAATTCCTATGGTAGTAGAGTGACATTTACTTAATAAAAAATATTATTTTTGAAATAACGGAAGTTTCTTAATTAGCAAATAGGCAAAATTCGATTTTTCACACATCAAAAATAGTTATATGCGTATATTGAAATACCTTTTTTTGCGAGGGCGAAAAATATAAGCCACTTTATTTCTTTCATCGCTACCCCATAGCGTGTAACGAATGGGTGTCGGGGATTTCGCTGGCTGTCCCACGCTCAAGAGTGTCGCACGTATGTAAAGCCATGGGATAGTATTGCCGAACCGAAACCCCGGGAGGTTGGCGCCCGTTCGACGATCATTCTCGAATTAAGCCTGTCAATTGTTCGATTCAAATTAGGAATCAGCGAACAACGGACAACTGAGTCTTCCATGTCTGTACAATGGGGGGTGCGAATGATGAAACAAATCATTCTATTTGTAAAAAATAGTACGCCGGATCGCTTTTCGAGCCCTTCACATTTTGTGTAAGGCCTGGAGCAAATGATAATTCATCCAATTTTTATCACCGTTGTAGAATTTCCGTATAACCCTCATACGTCTTTAATTCACGCATTTCAATGCAGGGCCTGCTTCTTCGATTTTCCCTAAAGCAGTTCAATTTGTGTACAATAATCCCGGAATTTTTAAATGATAAACCGGAGCGCGAAATATGTTTTGGAAGTGTCAAATTTTTGCTTAAACTGATTAGGAAATCTTGCTAGCGCAAACGGACGCCTTTTCTCACCAGTGAACTCCCGTCATTGAGTGCTTTTACGTCACTACAGAGACCATCATTGAGTCCTTTTACGTCACTACAGAGACGGCAAAACCGATAACGGGGAGGGGTGAGAGAGGGAGAGAGAAAGAGAGAGAGAGAGACAGAGAGAGGAGGAGGAGCACACGAACTCTTCGATGCTTAAAAAAGCAAACACACCTATCCTCGTTTGAATGTCAGCAAAAGTTTTTTTTCTTCTGATTCTTTTATTTCGTTTGAAAGTTCGAAAACACTAGAGCGAATCAAAGCGTAAGCGAATATGGAAGAGAGTAATAAGATTGGGCGATCGAGGCATATATGAGCCGCATAAATTTCTCGTACGAATTACAAATGCCTATCAAATGTTTTTAAACTCATCTATCCATATATTATTGTTTGTTTTTTAAATTATAGTTTGCTTTGGATTTAACATTTTTAGAAATGTATCGAATATTTTTTCGATAGTGAGTTAAAAAAAAATTGTAGTGGAATCTTTTGATTTTTTTTCGTTTCAAGTATAACAGACGATTCTCATATCTCGATGGTATTTTTTTGTCTTAAGGGGTCTTTTTACTTCAGACGCTAAAAGTAGGCTATTTTCATGAATTTTTGTGATAGGTTTATATTATCGATATCGATATAAAAGTTGCTACACTTAATAAATAAACTTTCGAAATACATTTAAATTTTTCATTTTAATGTATTTATGTAACCCAAATAAGCTAAACGCGTTTTTCTCGAAACAACATTTTTCAATGGCTTGTTGGTAAAATCTTCGAAACTACTGAACCGATCCTTATGAAATTTTAACCACATATTCGTTACAACTATACACTGAAGGAAGTGTATTGTATTTACAAAAAACGCGCATGGTAAAAGAGAGTATAGTCGAATTCCCTATAGTTTATTGTCACCGCAATCATAATATGGTTATAACACAACTATAAGCGAAAAGTATACGTAAACATGCGACTTTGGTGGCGTCTTTGTCTATCTAGCATCTCCAAAATTACTATACACTATTGTAAAAGGCTTTACAATATCGATATGGTTAATTCAGCTATATCTCAAAATCAGCACACAAATACTAATGCGGCACTGAGAGCGAAGTACATGGTATTTATGAAAGACGCCCACGTCAGAAGAGGGAATAGTAAAATCCTGTATAGTTCATTGGCACCGTAACCATAATATCCTTAACACAACTATAAGCGAAAGATGTATGTAAAAATACAACTTTGGTGGCGTGCTGGACTATCTATTATCCCCGACAAAACTACTAACTATTGTACAAATATTAAGTGAATTAACTATATCGATATTGTAAAGTCTTCCACAGTAGTTAATAGTTATTTCAGTGATACTAGATAAAAAAAAACACTACCAAATGGCACGATTAGATAGACGCTTATAGTTGTGTTAACCATATTATGATTGCGGTAGCAATAAGCTATATGAATTTTACTATGCCCACTTTTACCATGGGCGTTTTTTTAATAAATACTCTGGACATTTTTCTGAGTGCAAGTTTGTACTATTTATATGGTTAAAATTAAAACTTGTTGAGTATAAACTGTTACAAGATCTTACGAAAAGTGACTATACGAACAACATTGTGGTCATCGTGTAGTGAAGACGTAAATCATTTGCCAACAAAGTAGAGACACCGGTGGCACGCTATGATCGATATAGATATATTAGCGCATTCATTTATCAGTTTTTAGAATTCAATATTTCGAAAACTATTGGGCTGCGCCAAAAATCCATTTAAGCAGTGACATATATTATCAAAAAGGCAATCTGTGCAAAATTCCACCTATATTAGAGGTAACAGGTATTCGGAATTGCAGCTGGAATTACTTTTATCCGTTATGCCAAATCTACGATCGAAATAACATAAGTACCCGGTAGCATAGTGACAGCATGCGTGAATATAGATAGGTAGGTCGAAGGTTCGAATCTCCATGTAGGTGAAATATTTTCTTCAATAGGAATCATTTCAGGAGTTCAGGGAATAACAAATCATGATAAACAATCATACAGGTACTCTCAATTGAAAATATTTGAATTTTTGAATTTATGAAATATTATATACAGTTAGTAGACATACCATTCAATATTGTAAAAACCACTATTTTTTGATAGTGTAAGGAATCATCCATTTTATGAAAATCTACTATATTATATAGCATTGATAATTAACGTATGCTTGAAAGATTGTTGGTTGGGGTTAATATATGAGCATAGTTGACACAACTGCTAAAATATCATAAGCAGTACTATATTTTCAGCAGCAACCATGACTATAAAATATTATTGTCCCCTCAGGGTAATATAAAATATGGTTGAAATATGGTTGAAGTTACTATACATTTCTCCCAGTGTAGCTATAGCGCATATCAAGCATTTTTGAAAATGTTGATATTTACTATATTTTTGTTTTTATTGTCTTTGCTACGGCGAACGCTTCGCTTATTGTAGCTTCCATGTATATGGTACTTTCCCCTTATTACATTCCCCACCATTTTCTCCACTTTACATCCCCATACGATCTCCACCGTGCGGCCGCAGCCGACTTGCCCCCTCTGTATCGCATTCACCATGACATTTCCTGCTATGGGTATAGGGAAATTGCGGAAAACCTGTACCAATACAGCCGGTTCCGAGTACGCTTCTCCGTCTCGAAGCTAGTCGCATTTCGTCGAGAAATAAATCGCAGGCTACAGGCATACACACACGGCACGCACACGCACTGGTCCGTGTGCGCGACATCCGCGTAGATCTGGAGCTACGTCACGCCCGTATTTATTTTTCTCCAAAACTACGAGACGGCGATTCGAATCCGCGACCTCCCGATGTGCTGATTTCAGAGGCAAGCACGCTAGCCACTAGACTAGCACACCGGTTGATATTTACTATTTTTTTGCTAAAAACGGTGGAAAAACACGCTTTTTCCCAAAAATGTCCGCCATTTTGTTATTTTTGCATATATAAAAAAATCGTATGAAGTGCGCTATAGCCATTAACATACTCAATCTAAAACCTCTTGATTTTTTTTGTTTCGGATAATCCATCGCCAACATTTTATCAACAGCGCAAACTTTTTTTAGGACATTTTTTTAACTACCATTTTCGTCTATAAATAGTGACTTAAATAACCAAATATTTTTTATAATGTATTTCGAAAGTGTACTTATTAAGTGTAACAACTTTTATATCAATATCTATAATATAAACCTATTAAAAAAATTCTTGAAAATAGCCTTTTTTAGCGTCTAAAATGAGGAGACCCCTTAAATTTATTTGCAATATTATGTTATTTGAACGTTTATCTTCTTCAAATTTCTAATTTTTCTTCGCATGCTTTTGCGAGTTTTGACGATTCCATAATATTCTTTCGATCCACCCTATCGCCCTCCACTATGGGCCCTCGAAGTGGCTCACTACGAGGGCACAGGGAAACTGTGGAGAACCCATGCCTGTGCAGCTGTAAAACCAGCTACCTCTCGTTGTGTGGTAGGCCCGCGCGTCAGTTTACGGTCTCGGCGTCACCAATCCGAGTGTTGGCCCAGGCTAAAGTAATTTGATACAAAAAATTGACGTCGGCTATCGTCTGTCTGTAAGATTCAGCGTTTCTCCCATTATATGAGATAGCTCGTATATTCATAGGGCTGCCACGAGTTTATTTTGCCGCTCTGCGGTACAGACATATTATATATCTCCGAGAGGGTTAATTCACCGGTAGTACTTCCGCCCACGCGAACATTCGTTTTGTCTTGATACGTCGTTAACTTCTGTTATATTACCTGCGCATAGGATAGGGCCTTAATGATTTTTTAACAAGAGAGCTTCTCGTCGTGCAATGACACCGAGCTCCCAGAAACTTCGACCCTCGATTCCGGTCTCATTTGCAAAATGACGTCTGGTTTAGTTTGCGAAACGCCGAACCCACCTTTTCTTTTTCTGACAACTGTTAATTTTGTCCTGAGGACATTGATTCGACGATCGTAATTCTCTGCTCGTGCAACGTTGCGCGGGTGGTCCCAAATCTCAAATTAGTCATGTCATATATGAGACGATTCTATGCTGGCCCCACAAAGTATACACACGTTTCTATAGATATATAGTTGCGATTTTATCGTGGACATGGAACATTAAGCAGTTAGGTGGGATTCGAAGCCGAACAAGCGTATTCCCTCTATTTAAAAAAAAATATAATATATTAATTATTGTATTCAAAATGTTTAGCACATAAAATAGCAACATTTCAACAATATTTTTTTCAATTTGGGAAATCCAGCACGTGGGACCTGGTTTCCGGAGACCCCTAATAAGTGTCCTCGTGGTTGTCAGGATGACTCAAGATAGCTTTATCTGAAAGTGAAAAACCAAATTTTATCCGTTAGTAGATAAGCATAGCTCGTGATGAAACGTAGGATTTTAAAAAAAAATTGAAATTTGTATTTTTGGCAGAGTTGTATTCAAAATACTTCAATTTTTGGTACAATTTACATTAGGTGTAGCCTTGTAAAATTAGTTGTAATCGAAAGAACAATCTTCGTTCAAACACTAGTCAATGCTATTTTGAAGAAGTGTGCAAAATTTCAATAAGATCGGTGCATTCGTTTTTGAGAAAACGTGTCCACTGACTTCAAAAATAGTGTTTTGAGAAATATGCGATATACCTGCGTCGCTCCTGGCCGGTCTTTCCCGACAGGGGGAATTTCCAAAGCTTCTCTCTCCCAGACTTTTACTTCGATTGACTTAAGGGCAGATATACACCCAGGAGCCAGAAAAAAGGCAATTTTTGTGAATTTTTTCAAGGGAAACTATTTGAAATTTTGGATTGGGGTTTTAATTATCTAAAGGTATATACATTCAAAAGTATGTTTAATTTTCTTTATTTAAAAATATCAATAATACACAAGGATATTGTATGATCCTTGGAGCGTCGTAAAAAAATCGGCACCCAAAATTTCTCGAAAACCAATGAACCGATTGCCTTGAGATTTTATGTGGTTATTCTATACACCATTATCTAGTACTTGATACAGCCGAATTTGAAAATATCGATTTAGGACAAAATGGCGGACGTTTGAACATAAATAGTGATTTTTGGGCCAAAAATTAGTTATTACGTTGTCTAAAACAACAAAAACTAAGTAACGGAAGAAAAACATCCTATGACAAGTACTAGATAATGGCGTATAGAATAACCACAAAAAACCTCAAGGCAATCGGTTCATTGGTTTTCGAGAAATTTTGGGTACCGATTTTTTTACGACAATCTAAGGATCATACAATATCCTTGCATATTTTTGATATTTTTAAATAAAGAAAATTAAACATATTTTTGAATGTATATACTTTTAGATCATTAAAACCGCAATGCGAAATTTCAAATAGTTTTCCTTGAAAAAATTCACAAAAATGACCTTTTTCCGGCTCCTGGGTGTATATCTGCCCTTAAAACTTTTGGAAATATTCTAGACATATTGCACTATTAGATAATAAAATATTTTAAAAATCGATTATTTCCATTTGCCATACCCACGTAAGCCCTTAAGACGAGTCGAGCGTGTCACCATCCTCGACTTCGAAGTATCTACAATTGTATCGTTTTCGAGACATTCTAATCGCCGCAATGGAGCACAATTTCTTCGGAAAAATCCATCCATTGGCGCTGGAATTTGAACATCAATTGCCGCTGTTGGCACTCTACGCGTCATATTAACTGCGGCTAAAATCCACGATATTTCGCGAGGAACGATACTACATTCACTAGATTTGGATGTTTTTTTTTTCAAAAACAATGTAATGGAACTCCGAAAAACTTCGAAGTTGAAATTTTATAGGAAATATCTACGTCTGAAAAAAAAATAGAGACATAATTCAATTTTCATTTTGAACAACACAATATACTTTAAGGCATTAATGGTCCATTACAACCAATAAATTATTTATTAACAATGAATATAAATTATTGTAAAAAATATATAACTGAAAGTAGTAGGTTTCTATTGTATTAGAATGACATTTACCTAATACAAAATATTATTTTCCATGGAAATATATTGAATAGTATTATTTCAATTAATGATATGAATATATTATATCATTACTAACTAATAAAAAATAACATGGCATATCGAGTAAATTGCATTGTAATAGAAAAGGAGACAACTATTTTTCAGTTATATATATTTTTAATAATGATTACTATTCAACATTGATAAGTAATTTATTGCACATTGTAATTATAATTGTATATATAATTCATATACATCCACTCGCATACGCACATGTATGTGTGTGTGTGTGTATTCGTGTATATATATATATATATATCGTACGATATGCTCTCGAAATCGACAGATAATATTTTTCGAGACCCCTATAATCGCATACACCTCACCCCTCTTTTTGTTGCATGCGTTTATATACACGGAGATTGGCTATTGGAGAAAAACCTAGGACAATTGTGGGCAGTGAATGTCACGATGTGGTGTGGGCAATCGGATTAGTTTCACCCTCGGGGAAAAGGGACCCTCGTCAAGTTCCCCATATGTATACAAAACAAACCCCATGGCTATTCGTTTAAATGATGAGACTAGCAGGATTAGACAGTTGGCTGTTGGGAGTGACATACAATTCAGTGGTGTATAAATCGTATTTAGGAGAATAACGTAGTTATTTAAAAGGTACGTCAGATTTATATGCACATTATTTCTTCCACGATCTCTCTCTCTCTCTCTCTCTCTCTCTCTCTCTCTCTCTCTCTCTCTCTCTCTCCCTCTCTTTCTCTGTATCTCTCCCTCTCTCTTTATCTATAACGATTTACTATACTCGCTAACTAGAAATTCTTTTAGATACATAACCGTCGCAGCTCTCTTACTAACGAGAATACATTATGTTTGAAGTACGTAGCCTGAATTTCTGGGCTTCTTTTCGATCTATAGCCATTCAAAAGTTCTCCTTTTGAACGATTTTTCTAACAGCTCACACAAAATTGCGTTTGCTTATGATAATATTAGAATTGCGTTTGATTTAAACTTTGACCTCTTTAAAAACAAGCATGAGACTTCCTATGTTCATAAACTAATTCTAGCCAATTTACTAGAGGGTGTCTAAACATGACCTGATATTTTAATAAATACTTTAAATTTAAAAGTAATAAAGCAAAAAATAACCATTTCTATGTGGTGACCTAACCTCATTACTTCCTGATGCCAGTTGTCAAAGATTAGTACTCTATATTCGCCCCAAAAAAAGTGCCGCGCAATTTGAAATGTCATGGTATTTTGAGACACCCTTTATAAGATTCGATTTAACAATTCGACGAGTCCGATTACAAATTTTCGCCGTTTTCATAACAGTTTCCAAACGCACGTAATACTTAATGAAAATTTGTCGATCAATATAATTGAATAAACACGATTAATTTATAGTAGGGGAGGACGGGGTTCGAAGTGCCGGGGGTGAGTTGTTCTGACGGGAATATCACTTTATGGTATGACTTTCGCGACGCGCTTCACACTTAAGTATTGCTATCATATTTTTTCTCAGTTATATTCCTGTCGGAATAACTTAGCCCCGACACTTTGAAAACAGTCCTCCCTCTTAAACAGTAATGATAGTATCAAATATCCATGACCCCGTCATTTTAAAAAAGAACATAATATTTCTGTTTTACAAATTCTGTTTGGCAATAATCAACACAATCCTCAGTATTCCGCAATATCTTTTTATAATTTCATACTATTTTTGCACAATATTTCCAATAATTATTTGAACGACTACTAATTTATTATCATGCATTTTCCGTTGAACTCTGCTCGGCTTACAGAACCTGGTCGAATAATGTGCGTAAGTATAGTAAACGAGTTTGTTTCATTTGATTTCTCGATACCGGTGCAAGGAGTAAAAATAACGCTTATAGTTTAAGCTCGTTAGTATCAAACGTCACGACGATGTTGAGGTTAGAAAGTGTTTATCCAAGGCTCGTAAGCATAGAGCTAAGAATCTTAAAGTATTCTGGGCTCCATCAGGGGGTAAGTAAGTTTACGGAGTTTTCTGTGTATAGTAACATGTATATACTTACAGGTTTTATCTTAACTACTAGTTTTCTTTTCGTGAGCATATAGGGTGTCTCTTTCTGCGCAAAACGCTTTGTTTTTTAATTTCGGGCGACGAAAATTGGCCGAGATATTTACGAGTCAAGTCCGACGCTGAATAAACATTGGCACAATATAGTTTCGGAACACACACCGAAATGTTTTTTTACATTTTTTCCCCCATAATTAACATCTAGTGAGCACCAAAATGCCAAACCAGCATAGAAAAAAGCAACCTTAAGAATGAATTATGTAACAATCATATTTTCATTTAATAAATAAAAATTATTGAACAGCCTAATCCGTTTACAGATAAATTATTCGTGTTTATCAGAAAGCACAAAGTTAAGTGGCCTATACTTTGAAAAGTATAAATTCGGCAATGAATACGTCCACTGATATATGTAGACGTACAGTACCGGACAAAAAAAAGTATGCACCGTTCAGAGTTGAATATTGGTGCTATTATACTTACGAAAATATTAATGGTGTACTTCCACAGCTGTTTCAATGATACTTTATAAGTTCACGTTTACATTTTCACTGAAACATCATAAAAAATATTCGAAAGCTGAATAAAAACAAATTCAACGCGTAGGATGCCAATTTTAGGCTGGACAAAAAAAGTACGCACCCAAAGAAAGAAAGAAAATACGTCATCCCATCGCGCATCTAATATTTTGTGTGACCACTTTTTGTATATTTTCTACAAGATTATGAATTTGCTGTTCGTCGATAATGCCCCAGATCTCCCGCAAAGCAACAAAAAGCTTTTCTTTGTTTATTACGTCGCCCTTATTAAAATTTTGGTCCAAATAGACCACAGATTTTCAATAGGATTTAAATCTGGCGATTGTGCTGGCCAATCCAAAATTTGATCTGCGGAGAACGAAAAAAGGCCGATAATTTTCGAGCCGTAAGGCAAATGTCCCAATTATTGAACAGGTCCCAATTATTGAACACTGTCTTGTATTTTTATTATTTCTCATTTACCTGCATGCATTTACTTATTTATAAAAATTTCATTACATATATGCAACTTTTAGCTATCGAAATGTTACCTTACTTGTGCAAAAAAGCTTTAATTAATAGAGAAAAAAATTATTTAATCAGCAACAGTGACCCGATTTGACGTCTCGTGGTAACTGCTTATCGTTTTTGCTAAGACTCGCCGCTTCATGCGTAAGGGCATAAAAAATTCAAAAACTGTCACATCTCAAAAAGTAAAGGCGTTTCAGGTTCCGCAGACAAATTCTCACAAATAACAATTTAAAAAAAAAAATTTTAATTAATTATTTGTTAAAAAATACGGTGTTCGATCATTGGGACATAGAAAATGCCGTGTGTCCCATTTATTGAACACTCGAATTCTCCAAGATGGCGTCATTAAACCCATCAAAACATCGAGACAGTTAACGTGTGACAGATCGTGTGAATCGGATTTATTCAAACAAAAACTGTAAGTTCCTGAGTAAACTTACCTTTATTCTTTTAATCATAACTCTAAGATCGTCAAATATATTTTTTATTTGTATTTTCGTGCAATAAACATAAAAAGAAAAGTAAAAAGAGAATATAACCTAAATGTAACCTAAAAATACGCATGTAATGTTAAATATTTTTTGCTCTCCGATATTTCAGGGACAAAATTTTCTCAATAAAACGGCATAAACATGGCGACAAAAAGACGTCGCTCTGCATATAATGCGGACGTTGTAAAAACCGCACTATATGCAGAGCGGTAAATAAAAAGAAAATCAAGCTGGAGTCGAAAAACAAGAAAGCTGCGACAAAATCAAACAAAACATAAAAACGAGGAAGCTGAACATAAAAATAAAATAAAGTTCGAGTTGAAAAGCAAAAATAAACCAAATGCGAATGAACCAAAAAGCTGTCAAAAGGGACTAAATATATATTTTTGTATTTTTACATGATTAATAAAAGTTTATTTAAGTGTTTGATTTTGCTTTTATTTCTTAATATTGTACCCAAAATAATATTTTCAGAACGGAAAAAGGATTCTCGAGAGTGTTAAATAACTGGGACATGCCTGTTCAATATTAGGGACATAGGCAGTTCCAGTGTTCATTAATTGGGACATTTGCATGCTTCACATTGTTATTCTTTTTTTTTCATTTGAAATCATTTAAAGATAATTTAAACGGTGATTTTTCGAAAGTAAAAATATCACAGTATCATTTGAACATGAAAGCGATGGTTTTTTTCTTTATTTTATATTTTTTCTCACCGAATTCAATCCCCCAGATCCTTAGCTGTTCAATAATTGGGACATTTACCTTATGTTTAGGATCGTTGTCTTGTTGAAAGATGAATTCATTCTGCAGACCGATCTTTAGCAGCGATTCCTCGAGATTTTCGTTTATGATATCGATGTAAACATCGGCGGTCATAATACCGTTGATCGGAACCAAATTTCCCACACCTGACCACGCAAAACACCCCCACACTAAAACACTTCCCCCTCCGTGTTTGACAGTCTTTTGAATATTTTTTTCAAGAAGCTGTTCTCCCGGTGTAGTCCAAACCGTGATCGTCATTTATGCCCAAATAAGTTAAACTTGCTCTCGTCACTCCAAACAACTTTTTTCCAAAACGAAATCGGCTTATACACGTATTTTTTTGCAAACTCGAGGCGTTTGATTTTATTTGCTTTGCGAATCAGAGGGCGACGTTGTGCAAAACTATTTTTAAAGCCTGCTCCTCGAAGTCTCCTACGGACTGTTCGGTCGGAAATGTTCAGGCCTGTATTTTCGAAAATGACACGGCTAGTTACCGTCGGATTTTTCTTCACCTCCCTGATAAAGTTGCGATCGTCCAATGCAGTTGTTTTTCTTTTTCTACCTCGTCCATTTTTATCACCGATTATACCTAATTCCTTGGACTTCTCGCATATTTTTTTCACTGCACCTCCGCTTATGTCATATTGTCGACCAGTTTCTCTTTTAGAAATACCTTTTTTTTGGTCTTTAATTACCAGTTCTCGCACGTGAATTGCAATTTTCGGCATCGCGGATTTGTTGCTACCGTACTCGAACAGAGAAAATCGATAACTGGCCGAAAAATCGTCAAATCTATATGTTTACATTGCGTTTGCCTCCCTAAGCTTCGTTGGAAGAAAATCGCTTTGTTGTCACTGATTAGAATATATAAACCTTGGGTGCATACTTTTTTTGTCCAGCATATAACAGGCACTCTTCGCGCTAAAATCATTCTCTTTTTGGTTTCGAATATTTGTAAGATTATTTCAACGGCAGCGTAAAGGCAAAACAATGAACTTTCGTTATGACTGCTCAAGGTCTGGTTTATTGATGATATTTGGAATGTGAATAGCACATAAATGGAAATTGAACGGCGCTTCCTTTTTTTATTCCGGTACTGTACGTTAATATTAACGTATACTAGCGATTAATGGAGACCACAAATATGGAAAAACCGAAGAATGTGTCTAATTTCGCGACATTTGAAATTCTGTAACTCGGCGGATTAGAAACGTGAAACGATATGGAGGAGACTAATCGTGTAGTTTTTTTACGTCACCCTCCCGCTCAAGCATTGATTAAGGGAGCTTTCCAGTGTGAAATTTTCAAAAAATCGATTTTTTTTTGCTTTATCGAATAGTATACACTCTTCCGAATATTCCCTGAAATTTTCATGCCGAAATTCAGATTATTTCGGTTACTGTACAGCATTTCTTGGAAGAAGGCAACGGAGCGCTACAGCTACAGCGAAACTTTGAACGCGTTTTTCTCGAAACAGCATTTTTCAAAACGGTGTCCAACTTGGAGGGCAGAGTTTTAAAGCTATCGATTTGAATTTTTTACACAATATTCTTAACGTCATTGTTTATCGTGCTATGGAAGCTTTTTTTTTTTTTTGACATCTTCCTATTTTTTTGTAAAAAAAACTGCCAAAAAAAATGCTAAAATCGATACTTTTTGTTCAAACCGGCGCCATTTTTGCAAAAAAAGAAAAAAAAAGCCTCCATAGCACGAAAGCCAATTATATACCGATCAATAATCTTTTTGTGTTTTTTGTTTCAGATCAAAATTGTGACCCCCAACGTGGACACCACATCCAAGTGCATTTTCTGCAACAATTGTTTCATCATTTTTATAGATATTAATTAATAAATAAATCGATCTTTAAAAAATTGTTTTGTATTCTTCAATACCCAATTAATATACAAAAAAAAACCAGACTAATTAGATTATTTTTTCTTTAAAAAAAAAAATCGCGAAAGACAGCGATTTTTCGGGCTGTCACACTGGAAAGCTTCCTTAATCATATCTGCCACTTGATCAATCAAACCATATTGAATGTGATGATCGTTCTTACGCCGTTACAACTTTCATAATAGGTACACGAACATTACCGTGGCTTACGTACAAGTTAAAATCTGAAAAAGAGGTGTGTTGTTTCATTAGGTTTTAGGCTCGGAAAAATTGTCTACAAAGTATTTACAAAGTCTAAGGAGTTTTTTCCGCTGTGCGCTCAGCCTGGACGCGTCGTCTGTTTCCTCATTCTTCTTTTCGTGCTAGAAGACCACGGTTATCTGCGTAAATAAGCGGAAGACAATTTTGAATTATCGAAAGGAAAATGGGAAAAAGGCGCCGTAGATAACATTCCGTCGAGTCAAGAAAATATGAGGAGCGTTTGGAAACACGATTTTGTCGACTAGAACGTCTTCAGGAGAAGAGACGACATCGACGTAAGTACAATTCTCTTTTAGGATAGGTCTCTGCGCGGTGAATCGAAAGGATAAGACGACACGCTCAGCGGATAAAGAGATGCTAACACAGGCTCTGATTATTATTAAACAAAATAAGGTTGCGGCGGCCATAGCGGCAGTCGGAAGCGTCTTTCGCGAGATTGTTAGCGGCGAAAAAGACGATTTAAATATTCTCGAAAAGCTTAGCGACGCAAGATGCATCCTCGCGGACTTACAGCGCGACGAATCCTTGATTCGCCGAAGCCTGATTCTCGCAAATTTAAATACATCGTTACAGGATGTACTTACAAGGAACATCCCTCATGTGACACCCTTCGATTTTGTTGAAATTTGGATATGTTATAAAGCACCGAAAAGTAAGCGATACGTATTTTTTTATCGGCGGAAAAACGGTTTTAAGGGGTGAAACCACCTCTCGAAAATATGGGTTTTTTCGTTTTTCCTCGATAACGTTATCGTTCTCATATCCAATGTATAGTACACGAAAAAATAAACATTGTTGCAATTTGAATTTTTTTATATCTCGTACCGTTAAAACGTTATCGACGAAAAACGAAAAACATCCCCATTTTTGAGGGTGCGTTTCACCCCTTAGAACCGTTTTTCCGCCGATAAAAAAATAGGTATCGCTTACTTTCCGGTGCTTTATAACATATCCAAATTTCAACAAAATCGAAGGGTGTCACCTGAGGGATGTTCCTTGTTAATGCATCTGTTCCGAACGAATGGTTATTCGGCAAGCACGTCGAAGATAGAGTCAAGGCCACGAAGACTTTTGAGAACACATCAAAGGAACTAAGGATTCCGCAAAAGCCGTTGACCACCAACAATTCAAAAAACTTCCGAGCCCCGCCCCGTCGCACTCCATACAGGTGGACACCACCAGGGGATGCCACATCAGGGCGGGAAAAACAGACATCAGTAAAACATTTTTGGAACTTTCAAAACAACCCGAAAAACGACGGCGGGAGGATAACTACCGCCCAGTTCACAAACGAGAGGGTTGGTCGCATCGGAGATGGTAGAGGGAAGTGTAAGTCTAATTGCGGGTCGGTTACGGTTGTTTAAAGATACATGGAGAGAATTGACGACCGATCGATTAACTCTATCGTGGATAGAAGGTCATCGGATTCCTTTTGAAACAAGCCCTTATCAGGAAACGTTTCTGAGCCTCATAGGTAGGAAAAACAACAGAAGGAACTGTCTGAGCTAATAGACGATTTAAAAAGAAAAGGGGCTATTTATCGGTGTAGCGAATCAGTAGGGGAATTTGTGTCCGATATCTTTTGGGTTCCAAAACCAGATGGGAAAAAACGTTTCGATTTAAACCTTAAAAAATTAAACGCGTTCATTAAGGGGAGGTACCTGGGTAAATTTTTCAAAAAATCGATTTTTTTGTAGTTTCTAGTTCAAAGACTATTGTGTACAAATTTTATGTAGAAATTCACTATATTGAAGAAGTTGTGGGTTATTCTGCGAAAGGTGGCAAAACGTCGAGCGCGCGGTAGGTTAGATCTGCAACTATCGCGCTGGGGCCTTTGGGAGAATGGCTCCTAAAATATTCCACAACGGTTCAAATATTGTCAACATTGCTGACAATATTGCCACATGCGTTTTTAACTGTGGGGCAAAATCCTATCTCCAAGTGATGGATGCCCTGGGAATTCAAGTCGGGAGAAATGCTGACAGGCGATGCGAGATCGAGGATGCGAACCGCATTGCGACGGCTGAAAGTCAAACTCGAAACGCGACCCGTGAAGGGAGAATTCAGCGGAAACAATCGAGAATTGCAGCTGACGAAGCAGCGAGTACTTTTCGGAGGGACCAGTGTATGGCCCTGGGATTGCTGATTAACGGTAAAGTAAAAAATATCTCTATCCTGCGAGTAATTTTTCTGACAAACTTCGAAACAGTATTGACGTATACTTTTTGAAAAATCGATTTTAACTTCTTTTTTTTTAATATTTGAATTACGAAGAATATTGTGTGAACATTTCATGTTGAAATTCCGCAATCGCCAAAATTATGCAGAGAATTTACCGAAAGATCGTGCAGCGGCCCAACGGCCGAGCGCGTCATTCCTTTACTCACTTTTCAACCGCGATTATCTTGAAACATAGTTTTCAAAGTCGGTGCCAGATGTATCTCGAAAATGGCTCGTCCGATTTTGTCCAAATTTGGATGCAACCCGAGTAGAAATCTTGCTCCGGCTGCAATAAAGACCTGACCAGGCACCCTGATTTCATTATCCGGCCTTGATCAGGATTTTTTATCAAGCCCCGATCAAAGCCCTTAAATCAAAATGAAATCAAATAAAAATCAAATGAAAGAAAAAAATATTTGGTTGGCCTACGCTGTCCGGGCTAAGCTGCACCGATGAATGCGATGCCATTGGTGCAGGTTAGCCCGGACAGCATAGGCCACCCGATGAACGTGATGCCATTGGTGCAGCTTAGCCTGGACAGCATATACCAACCGATGAATGTGAAGCCATCGGTGCAGGTTAGCTGGGACAGCGTATGCAAACCGATGAATGTGATGCCATCAGTGCAGGTTAGCCGGGATAGCGTAAGCCGACCGATAAATATGATGTCATCGGTGCAGGTTAGCCCAGAGACAATTCAGTAAATGTAATGTCTACTCGAAGTGCATTTCGAATGGACAAACCTGCACCGATGGCATTACGTTCACTGAACTGAACTACGCTATCGACTGACCATCATTTGTTTAGTCTATGCTGTACAGGCTAACCTGCACCGATGGCATCATGTTCACTGAACTGAACTACGCTATCAACTTGCCATAATTTGTTTGGTCTATGCTGTATAGGCTAACCTGCACCGATGGCATTACATCCACCGGACTGAACTACACAGTCAACATACTATTGTTCAGTTGGCCTATGCTGTCCGGGGCAACCTGCACCGATGACATCACATTGATCGGTGCACCAACCGAACAATGGTAAGTTGACTACATGGCACAGTTCAGTGAATGCAATATCCATGAAATGCATTTACTGAACGAAACTACGATGTCATCTTACCATTATTTGTTTGGCTGATCCGGTCCGGGTTAACCTGCGCATGATTATTTTATAGTCATATGTTAATTTATAGTCATCAATTTAAAATAAATTCATAGTCATAGATTTAAATTAATTTATACTCATAAATAGAAGAATTTTTTAAGTCTTTGAAAAAAAATTAATTGTTATACTAACTTATGTATATGTCTCGTGTTTCTTTCGTGTGTCTCTAGCATTTGACAAGATGAGGTTAGGAGACACGTGTTTAGCGCCAAACTGTACAAGTTTCGTTGCTTGATGATCGCGTGATACTAGCCGGGTCAGGCGAATTTACTTGAGCCGTAAATCCAGTTGCTTGACCACAGCTCAAAGCTAGCCGGATCAGGCGACTGGAGGAGACGGTACATCCGGTTGCCTGACCATGGCTTGACACTAGCCGGATCAGGCAAATTAAGGCATACCCTAAGTAAGTAAGTAACTCCGCACTACAACGTGACCAGGCCCGGATCAATATCAGGCCAGCCTGACAATATTTCTACTCGGGAATATTCTTCGATAGTTTTTCTTGTTCGCCACGTAGGAGTTTTCCATTTGATTCAACCAGTGCTTTTTTATGGAACCAAAAACGTCGGAAATTGCGAACGAAAAACGAATGTTAAATTAAAACGGTCGCAATTCCGTCAAAAATGAAGATTTCGAAAAAAATCCTACGACGCGAACTCTTTTGTATATTATTTTTCAAGCATCCGTTGTGTTTTAATGTTTCGATCAACCGACTGCCCGGAATCCTTGACACCACAAGCCATGTCAGCGAACAACATGTCTGATGCTGACCACCACAACGGTGCTGCCAGTCAACGAATTTATTTTTAAAAAATCCTAAACATACCTCAATACGTACAATGTGCATACCTCAATACGTACAATGTACGTATCTCGAAGTTTACCTCTTTTTCTTGCCGTTTACTCAGGTACCTCCCCTTAAGACTCGTAATTTTAAACTGGAAGACAGAAAAACAGCTACGAATCTCATCGAAACAGGCTCCTTTCTTGCAACAGTGGACTTGAAAGATGCCTATTACACGATCTCTATCGCGGAATCAGATCGAAAGTTCTTGAGATTTTGTTTTAACGGTCAATTATTCGAATTTGTATGTTTACCATTCGGCCTGGCCACTGCACCTTACACGTTCACTCAGATCCTCAAGCCTATCGTAGCAGAGCTACATAAAAAGGGCCTCCTTGTGGTAGTTTACTCGGATGATATCTTGATAATTGGAAAATCTTTCGAAGAGTGTGAGGAAAATGTACAAGAAGTTTGCATAATTTTACAGAGACTGGGTTTCGTTTTAAATGAGAAAAAATGTAAATTATTACGGGTCAAGAGGTGCAGATTCTTGGGCTTTATTTTTGATTCTGAAAAGATGATTCTAGAGTTTCCAGATCACAAAAGGGGTAGAGTAGAAAGTCTGATTCGAGGATTCCAACGAAGGTTATTATGTAAGATTCGTAAGTTTGCGGAATTCGTGAGTACACTTGGGTTGTGTTGTCCCACAATACGATACGGTTTGGGCTGCACCAAGAGATTCGAGAGAATTTGACATCTGGCTCTGGGAAATAATTCTGGCTGTTACGATGGCGTGATGAAGATCCCGGGCTCGTTACAACTAGAATTTGCCTGGTGGTTTAGAGCCATATGTTTGCCCTACATCTCATTCAAGGTGAAAAAAATTTAGGTATGAAATTTTTAGCGACGCTTCCCTATCTGGATGGGGAGCAATTTGCGGAAACGAAAAAACGCATGGGTTTTGGAGCCAGGAAAAACGATCACTTCATATAAATATTTTAGAGTTGACGGCGGCGTTTTGTGCTCTAAAATGTTTCGTTAAAAAGGAAAATACTCCTTCGGATGGATAATACAACTGCGTCGCGTACATCAACAAGATGGATGGTATACGATTCGAAAAGCTATACACCTTAGCAAGAAGAATATGGGAATGGTGCGAGCTACGTCAGATTTGGCTAACGGCTTCTTACATTGATACTAAAGACAATACCGAAGCCGATTTCGAGTCGCGAAGATTAGAAGATGAAACAGAGTATAGCTTAGCCGATTGGGCCTTCGATAAAATTGTTAAAGCCTATGGGCAACCAAATATCGATCTATTTGCTTCTCGCGTGAATACCAAATGCAATCGCTACGTGTCATGGGTTCGGGATCCACAGAGTGAAGCGGTAGATGCGTTTACGATCGACTGGTCGCAGTTCTCTCTTTTCTACGTCTTCCCTCCGTTTGCACTCATACTTCGAGTATTACGGAAAGTGAAGGAGGAAGGAGAACAAGGGGTATCATGATTGTGCCGGACTGGCCTACTCGACCGTGGTATCCGCAGGTTTGTTTTCTTGTTGCTGGTGAAGTAATTAAGATCGGTCCTAAGAAATCTTTACTCTGGTCGCTCAACAGCAATCCTCATCCACTGTGGAAGCAGCTTACCCTGGTGGCCAGGATTGTGTGCGTAAAGCATTAGAGCTCGGCAATATTCCAGAAGAAGCCAGAGATATCATGATCAACTCGATACGAAAATCTTCGCTAAAACAATATGACCGTGCTTTACGGAAATTGTGAAAATTTTGCGCTAAGGAAAAGGTCGACCCGTATAAGCCATCGACTACGGATGTTCTAAAGGCGTTAGCGGCAGAATTCTAGAAAGGAGCTGCCTACAGTTCCCTTAATACGCTCCGATCGGCCATATCATTGTTTGTTGGGCCATATAGGACCACGACATTCGCATACTATTTAAGGAATAGCTGAGATTCATGTACCGAAGCTTAGATACAATCGTACGTGGGAACCACGCATAGTGTTAGACTACCTTAAGAGCGTGGGGAAGAATGAAGACATGCCGTTGGATAGACTGGCAATGAAGACTGTGACACTGCTCGCGTTCGTCACAGGCCAAAGTATGCAAACATTGGCCTTGATCCACGTGGAAAATATAAAATGGCAAGGGAGGCACAGTAGATTGAGATATCAGACAAGATAAAAACTTCGAGACTAAATAAAAAACAGCCCCTTCTGAAATTACCGGTATTCGAAAAGGAAAAAGCCATTTGCCCAGTTACAACTGTATAGAGCTACATCGAACGAACTAAAGTAATTAGAGGGACATGTCAATCACTCTTCATCGCAGCAAAGAGACCTCATACGCCCGTTGGATCTCAGAGTCTGAGCAGATGGGTAAAAAAGGTGCTAGGTGAGAGCGAAATTGATACGCAGATCTTCGCGGCTCATGTATTCAGAAAAATATCATAATTAATTTAATGTTACAAAAAATGAAATTTACCGGAGATTTTTTGAATAAATTTTTGTTTAAACAATTTATTTATATATTTTTGGCATTCTTATTATTCGAAACCAATATTCTTAGCATTTTTAATACGGTTGATTTTTTTCAGATTTTAATGTTATTCCAAAGTACTAAAAAATCTCGACGAAACTTTTGGTAGGGAATGTACGAGCAATACATCCTTAACAGGCGGATGGGCGAGCGCTAGCAGCACCATACTGAAAAATTCAAGCGCATTTTACTCGGAATGCTGTTTTCAAAGTCGGTGGACATGATATTTCGAGAACTATTCGACGGATTATTTCTCAATTTACAAGAGGATATGATTACAAACATTTAAAGGTCGTTGACAATCTCACTTTTTTTAAATCGATCTTCACTTTTTAATAGTTACTTAATAATGCCGACCTTTTTTAATAGACGCGACTAGAAATGTTGCTACGGGGCAGACTGGAGTTGCATCCGGCATACCGTATTCCGTACCACGGCACGGTACAGGCCGCCGGATCAGAGCTTTACCGGACGTGAAACGCTTTCTTGAATCCGGCCATGATGCGGATGCTGGTAACGTAACTGATCCGTATACCTTTTCAGGCTCTGAACCGGTTGCCGTATCTATGCCTGAGATGAAAAAAAAAACAAAAATTACGAATAAAAAATTCTGGTAGTATTTTTTGTTTCCATATGCGTTATTTATGATCCTGCCTATATGATAATTGGAATAAAACGTATATGCTGCCTCGTTGAAGTTTTTTACCTACCCTCGGAATTGAAACTACGTCTTCTAGTTCTAAAGCTGAGCGCGCCTATTTAGCCATTTAGCCTATTTAGCGCGCTACCTATTTAGCCACTTGAACACTTGCATAAACCTTCTTTTTTTTCATTGCATCTTTTTATCATTCTAATTCTATTCGGAAGAATGTCAATAATTCTAAAGAATGTCAATAATTTTATTCATGGGGCCTGAAGATGGCATCGTTGCAATGCAACAATAATTTTTCTTTTACCGGATTTTATCTGCCTATATAGGCTGTGAAACTAACTCACACGTTTTTACATATTCTCATTAGAGTGTTACAACCGGAATTTGCGAAAAAGGCTTCTGATAATGATTTTGTAAAAAAAATCTTTTTAAGTTGTGCTAATAAAATTTAATTTTATTGATTTGATTGATTACCTTTTGTTGATGATAAAAATAAATTGATGGAAAGTAACGAAAAAAAGCGTAGCATTCCCACGATGCAAACTTCAAATTTATTTTCATTCCTTCTTTGTATCTTGATTTGATGATGACGGCGTCCGCATGGGCGCCATGTTACTTTTATTAGAATCTTGCCGAAATGATGCACGCAGCAACTGAGTTGTTTACTTTGATGGCCCCGAATAAGGTTATCCGGTAGACATCCGGCGCAAATCAGACATACACTTCGAAGTGCATGGTGGATCGGCACCGGATGTCTACTGGATTTGCCTACCGCCGACCACGGATAGGAAAAGGAAAATCGATCAGGCCTTGGGCAGGTAACCTTAACAGAGCCATGTGAGGCACGCGTTGCGGGTCGTTTGATGTGGGCCTGATTAATGCTGCCTCCTTACATCGGTATTTGGGTACTACTGATCCGGCAGACATACGATGCCGATCAGGCACGGACTTCGGCGCTCTAACAAGGTCCTCGCAAGATTACCTGATGAGGACTGATCAGTTTGTCTTTATTATACCCGTTCTCCGGATACACTGATCCAGTAGATATCCAGCACAGATCAGGCGGGCACTTCTACGGTGCCCGCCTGATCTGTCTATCTGTGATCAGTTCTATCAGTGATCCGGCTGCCGGAACAACATTTCCGGTCGGCGATTCTGTATGCTCGAGTTTTAATTCGTCGCCACGTTGTTAAAAAAAATGCTCCAAAAAATCGAGGATCGTCAACTAATCTTTTTTATTGTTAACTCGAATAACCCGTTTGGTTTTTAGATTTTAGATCGACGGCTTAAGATGGACAGCGTCGACCGCCAAACGCAGAGAAAAAAAATCATCATCAGCCGGCAGCCATGTTTTTGTTGTTCTGTATTTTTTGGTGATTTTTTTAAAAGGCTTTCTATACATATACCTTTGTGTAAAAAAATGCGTTACCATTTCACCAACGGTTTCTCAGAAAAAAACATCGGAATCCGGTCATTTTTTTCAGGCCTTTAGGTAGATATAGCCCCTTAACTCGAAAAAGAAGTTGGTGCAAGGGTGAGTTTGCTTGAT
This sequence comes from Ophion costatus, assembly GCA_951751655.1. Taxonomy (NCBI): domain Eukaryota; kingdom Metazoa; phylum Arthropoda; class Insecta; order Hymenoptera; family Ichneumonidae; genus Ophion; species Ophion costatus. Next base: position 4,572,740 of record OX632362.1, on the reverse strand, counting down.
TTTAAATCCTCCCCTACACAATCCAATATATTTGATTGGTCTTCATCGATCCAAACTCTTCCGGAAGAACTCTAAAGAATTTCCAGGTGAGGAATCCGTATAGCCGATATCTATCACTAATATGAAATTATTGCATGTGGACTGATTTGGTGATTAATAGAAAGACTCGTGGCGTTAATATCCTATCGTAAATGTCAATAATTAAATGATTGCAATATCAAACATTTTGGGTCCATCTAGAATACATAATAATTATTGAAAAATAACTATGTACTCGGGACATTCTAAAGGATGGCGCAGAAATTGGATTGCATTGCATTTTATCGTGCTCGCAGTAGGAATAATTTTCGGGGATGTTGGCATTTTTATCTGGTGTAGAAGATTTTTGTTCAGTATAGGATATAAACGATAAGAAATGTATAATTATTGCTGTGATTAAAAATCATTAAGTGAATCTAAGTTCAATAAAATAACTCATTAATATCACGTTATTCTAGAATTGATTTAAACACATGCATGAAAATTATACGATTAAAATCCTACCGCAACTAATCTTATTTTCGTAATTAAAAATATGTCTGGTATAGTGACAAATTTATCTAAGGTATAATATATTTTGTACAGAATTGGATATTAACGATAAGCACAGTATAATTATTGCTGGACTTAAAAATACGTCTTTTCAGTAATCATAGAATCAATCTAAATTCCATAAAATGACTCATTGAAATCACATTGTTCGCGAAGTGGTTGGAGTATATACATCAAAATTAGCTGATTAAAAATGATTAAACAATAGCACAACTCTGTTCTCGTGTTACTCGGTCAGAGTTTTCGTACGGTAATAAACTTTTTTTAAAAGGTACTTCGAAAATGTCTCTGTATGTTTCTTGACGACAGGACATTAAGCATATTAACATTAGTATCCTTAATATCCTGCTCTAAATGAAATTCCATGTATTACTTGATATACAGGGTGTTAGGAAGGTCAATACAAAGCCTTAAGGAGGTGATGGATCACCTCCTTAGGAACATATCTAACCTAGGTTACCTTAGTCCAAATTCTACGGATTTCAAGTTATCATGGTAAGTATGATTTTTGGTAAATTTTCCAAAATTGGGGACTAACTCGTTAACCTCTTATGTTAACGAGTTAATGCTATTTTTTTAAAAATAGCATTAACATAAGAAGTATTCTTCCACAAATTTTTTAAATTATTCAACACGACCCATTTCATTAGTAATGTGGGTACAGGTGATTGTATTAGTGTTTGTCGATTGAACACACATTAAGCTTTTTTTTTTTAATAGCATTAGCATAAAAGGTATTTTTTGACAAGTTTTTTAAATTATTCAACACGACCCATTTCCTTAGTCATGTGGGTACCGGTGATTGTATTGGTGTTTGTCGATGGAACACACATTAAGCTAAGACGCAAATAAGTTTTTAGTTACCAATGATTGTCTGTTTGAACATGAACGAGTTAGTATCTAATTTAGGGAAATTTTTCAAAAATCAAACTTACCATGATAACTCGAAATCCTTAGACTTTGGACTGAGGTAACCTAGATTAAATATGTTCCTAACGAGGGGATCTATCACCTCCTTAAGGCTTTGCATCGACCTTCCTAACACTCTGTATATATATTTTCAGAACATGACGCAGAATGTTTCAAATCAGTTTAACATTACATTATTCTCACAGCAGCCGAATTAGCTAAATGCAAATTAAATCATTTGAAATTAGCAAAGTTAAAATTTGCCGACAGTAATCCCTCTTTTGGAGGGAAACTGCGAAAAAATTAATCGTCAATAAATTATGAAAAGATGTTTCATATTTTGTTTGCATAGGCAATAAGAATCGATTTGGAGTTTGTTACGACGTTTTGGTCCTCTCTCGATTTCTCACTCTCTTTTATGTAAAAAGCAGAGTGGTGCCGAAAGGCACCAAGAGGGCGCCTGACCGAGTCCCTTGACCGTTGCGACTCGAATGTTCGCTAGTTTCGAGCTTACGAAGGGCGAACTGCGCCGGCCCATTACGATTTGTCAGTGACGGCAACGAATTTTTTACGTACTCCGCCCGCCGAACGTATCCCTACTCTTTTTCTTGCTTGTCTTTTCCCGATGGCTCTACGTAATTTGATACCACAATCCGACGGGTCCCTCGCGTCTCGCCGGCGATACTCCTCGGACTATCCACATGAATTATGTGGCTCCTGGTGCCAAATTAGTGTTCCGAACGGTCACTCATACTGCTGGTATATACATTCGGCAGGTTCTTGAAGCTCGTGAACCTACAAGATGTACGAAGGCGCCCCCGCAATACGAAATTCCCGACAAGAAATCGGTCTTTTTATTTGTGACTATTATTATCCACAATCTTACGAGTTTTTAAACCAAAAAATATTCCGCAATCTTACATCGGGCCTCAATATTTTCAAAATTAAAAAAATATTGATTTAAGGTTTTAAATATTTTTTAATGCAATTTTATTTGAAAGCCTCGGAACTGGATTGTTTATAGTCCGTCAAGCCAGTTTGTATTTTTCATCTGAGACTTTTTTCATAAACATTTAAAACGCGAAATTCGAGACGAACAACATTGTTTTCATTTAAAAATGGGATTACTCGGCTTTTCAAAAGGAATATTACTTGACAAAAATCTTCGTGGATTGTTGGGATTCGTCAACCCATATGGCAATTGTACTAAATATGGAAACGCGAACTTTTGCCAGTGTAAATATAATGCAACGTATATGAATATATCGTACATGAACATATAGAATATAACGTAAAGAGAATATAACCTATATGAACATGAATAATTTGATGTTAAATAAATAAAATTTTAATAAACGTATGACCAACATGACTACCAAAAACTACTGTATGATGGATATTGCTCCGCATTTTTCACGGATAACCTTTTCAAAACAGTTCCATAAAACACGGTTTTCTGTCCTGGCTCGAGGTAAGTTTGAACTGTTTGTGCACGAAGCTTCAGTGAAAATAAATATGATTTTGATCACTCTCTACGTAATTAGAAAAATAAGAAATTAAGTTAGCAAGGTTTTCTTTTACGGCTAATAGGGATTTTCGACGGGAGCCGCAAATTCGGGGGTATCAAAAAATGACACATTAGTCGTAGGTTTAAATTTCTTCTCCATCTTTTGGGCATTCTCAGGATTTGAAGAAAAGAGACCAATTTCAAAAAAATTATTTGTCCAGTATACCGATCAACCGTATTCAGTATTTTTACAGTTACTGAAATCCAATTTAATTTTATATTTCGGAAAATCAATATAGTAGTGTAAAATTCATGTAAATATTTCATTTTCGCATTTCCTTTCGCTATTTTGAATGCAGGACGTATATTATCAAGTAAAGATTCAGCGGGGGTATAAACCTCAAAATATGTGTATATATATATATATATATATATATATATATATATATATATATATATATATATATATATAACATGTATGTATATAACATGCAAAATATGTATATATATAGAAGCACGAGTTAATTCTTGAATGTCTAATCAGCCCAAATGCTTATTTTTTTCCGGGATGACCTCGTGATACAAGATTCCAAATGGGCCGATTTTCCAAAGGGTTGAAGGAAAACCAGGGTGTCCCTTCAAAAGAATCAAAGGTCATTTTGAAAAGGGAAAATTCTTTTTTCACCACTTGAGCCTGATATTACTTCTTCAGGACCCAATTGAACAGAATTGTGGTGATAGCTATTAGATCAATGACATTTGAGCCCTTAAAGGACCCGAATTTTATTGAAACTAAAAAACGACCTGCTATTCATCCCGAAGTTACAATTGTTGGTAAAAACAGAACATTCCATCGAAGAATGAATTTATTTCGTCATCATATTTTCTCAGAATTTTATCATTCGTAAATAATTTTAATTCTCTTTGTTTCTTTTTTTAATATTTATTATGGATGGTCATCCATGAAAAAATTCGTGCACGACGTCAAAAAAAAAACGGTCGATGCAGCGTGGATTTCTTAAAGCGTTAGGGCTACGAAAATGCGTGACTTCAATTGCTGATATTTACTTCACTACAACAGGATGTCTCAATAACCGAGTCAGAGAACTCTTGAAGATGGCTATGAGGACCGAAAGAGAGAGAGAGAGAGAGAGAGAGAGAGAGAGAGAGAGAGAGAGAGCCGGAAAAAGATGAAAGAGTGTTTATAATGCAATATAGTAACATTCAAGAGTAACAATAACATTCTCGACAGCTCAAGAGATAGAGTTTGTTACATTTTACGAGATGGACGGAGCTCCACGCCTAAGAGAGTCCGAGCAATAAATAAGAAAGGCGAGATCGTCGATCGAAGCCGCCGGACACTGGAGAGCTCGGATATTCCTTGCATATTGATCTAAGCGACGTTTATGGCATTGAAGTATTAACAATGTGTCGGCATCGCCGTGTCGCCATAACAACATTTGTTTAAAGGTTTCTCTCGCCAACTATAATCAATGCGAATGACTTATTTATCGTGGGAATAAAATGAGACGGCTCGAGACGTTGACTTCCTGGCTCTCCTTCCTAAAGTTACTGGCGTCGCGCGAACGTGTAATAGCTTTAGTAACCATATTGGAGAAATAAGACGGGATACGTCAAAAGTATTTGATAACTTTTATTTTCATTGGCATTTGGATGTTCCGGAGTAAGGACTAGATTGAATCATTCATACCAATTTCTATAGGGTGCTTTTTGCATTTCATCTGAAGTTCGTGCAAATGAGGAATAATTCTTTTTTTATTTATAACGATTTATTGTATGCGCCTACGGACGTTCACGATTCCACTTTTTCACTCAAGGCGAGAGATGCCTTTCGGCGAGAAAAAAAATTTGCTGCTCTCCATGATTTTTTTTAAGAAAAAGACTTCTTCACCATTTTTGAGACTTGGGGTATGTTTTATTACTACTTTTGGCTGTTACACGGTATTTTTTCTTCTTATTAATCTTTAAAAATGGCAGAGGCATGGCACGGTCTTGTAAACTGCATTTTCAAAACTGGCGTGACGTATAGCTAAAAAACTAATCGACCGTTTCTGATGAAATTTGGTATAAACTTTCCTACCCTCATGGCCTAAAACATAACGCTAAAAGATTTTGAGAATAAAAAAAAGTGTTTTTTTGCGGAATGTTACAATTTTTTTTCGGAAAATTCAATCTTTTTGTTTGAAAGGGTACCATTTCATCGATTTTCAACATTTCACACTTTTTAATGGTTCATATTCTGCGTATTAGTGTTAATGAAAGAAAAATCTTTGTTGGTTTTTTTCGCATTAATTCCGCCGACGCTACGTGTCACGCTGTCTGATAACAGCCGCAACGCGTTTAGAAGACCGTGCCACACTTCCCCCATTTTCAAAGATTAATTAAAAAAATACCACGTAACAGCCAAAAGTATTAGTAAAACATATCCTAAGTCTCAAAAATAGAAACTCATATACTTGTATGTGATGAAGCACTGAAAACTTTTAGACATGTATTTTTTTAATCTGCGGAAAAACGTTTTAAGGGTGGAAACGACCCCCCAAAGAAAGGCAAGTCACCCCTTAGTTGATTTTTTTTTCAATTATCCTATAGTGGCTTTTTCATCGCTTTACATTAGAATAATTTTGGTTTTTGTTTCATTCAGATCGGTAGAATGCTTGTGGGTGAAACTGCAAAACCCCTTTTCGACACGCCTTTCCTTGAAGGGTGGTTTTTCCCCCCTCAAAACCGTTTCTCCGCAGATAAGAAAAAATATGTGTCGAATACTTTCCAATGCTTTATCACATATATGAGTTTCAATAAATTCGACGGTGGACACTCAAGTTATGTTCCTCGTAAGGCTATATTTTCACGAATTTTCCGTTGCATTACCATAAACAACTCAGGACATCTGCTTTCTGCTCTACAGTTGAAATTATTTTCGGTCTGAAATTAGTGTTATGCGTCTTCATTGATCGATCTGGCCAATAGGGTCAATAAATCCGAATTCAATAAAGTTGATACGTTCAAAAAATGAAGGTTTGGAAAAAATTAAAGTGTTGAAAAAGTGTTTGAAAAATGGAAAAATGAATAAGAGGAAACCATCAGTTTTTTGGTCCGCGACAGGTGAATCAATTATGTACTTTGAAAATCTCCAACGAGAACAACGAATCCGTTGTGAAAGAATTCGAGCTCGTACAGCTACTGAGAAATTTTCCACTAGTGCCATTATGTCTTGAACGGTATCGTTTACGCTTTTGACCGGGACTTTGCTCGAGCCAAGTCGCTGAAGTCTCAAAGGAAAATCTCCAACTCCATTGGGACTGTATAATAACACGAAAGAAAGTAAGAAATTCTCGTGCCGAGTATTCATGGAAAAGAGGAGCAAGGAAATAAAAGAGAGAAATTCAATACAATTTTTAAATTAACATTTATATTTATTGCTCGGTCGTTTTTCTAGATACAGAAGTGCAACAGTTCTTTATACAAAAGTTTACAAATTTTCTCGGCGTCGTTTCCACTTTTTTCCCCATTTAGATCTTCAAATCCATTAATTATTCCGAAGATTTTTCCGATCGCCTTTTTTCATAGTCTTTGCTATTTTTCGCTGTACGACACGTGAAATTCCGTATTTACACGAACTTATATATATATATATATATATATATATATATATATATTCTTTTTCACAATTTTCAACACTACGACAATTATTATTTACAAATCCAACCGTAACTATGCGTTATATTTATTTACATGGTGATTCGAGGGCGATGAAGCAGGGGGGGGCGATGATTTATTAATTTCGTGGGGTATAAAAAAATTGCGAAAAGTTTACTAGTGCATGTGATTTATCGATTGTACCGATATGGACGAAGTTATCGTTGTTCCCGTTGACGTCGGAGATTCTTGCTTCAGCTCGAGTGCCCACATGTGTTGCGGCCAGCCCGTTCGGCCTTTTCCTTTCGACATTTCTTCGTGAACGTAACTCACAATATTCTGATTGCAAGTCTCGATCTGCAACAATTTCAATTCAACGTAAATTTAAACGAAGTAGTTGTAGGTACTCTTACAATTAGTTGTGTATGAAGTTTGTATCGTTAAAATGCAATAAAGTAAGTTGGGTACTGTGAACATTTGGACACTCTTTTTCGTCGTTTGATCAAACGATAGAACTGCTAGAAAAACCTTTTAACGCGTTTTTCTCGGAACGTTGTTTTTCAAAACGATGTACACGATTTCTCGACATTCAATGAACGGATTGACTTGGAATTTTGTACACTTATCTGGATAAGTGTAGCAAATTTCAAGTCCTCTTCAATCCTCTTCAATTGTTGACTCTGAAGTAACAATAGTTTTGTCTTGACCGACGTTTTTCTTCTTAACATTTTTTTCATTAGTTATCAACAATAATGCCATCTGTATTCGAAAAATCGAAAAAATGGAATACTTTTTGGTTAAGATGTAAAGACGATATTAAAAAGCTTGGTCAAATCTATATTATATATTTTGAGAAAAAAGCTGTTTTTTTTTGTTTCAGATGAACCAGGTGGGCGAAATCAAGTACACCGTGAAGCCCCTCACGTTCAAAAGTCCTTTACGAGTTTGTTTATAACTTTAATTATTAATATTTGGTTATGAAATATGGCACACAATTTTGTTAATGTACATACAAATGAATGTCCGACCGATTTTTTAAGTATCTTACTTATTCCGTCGAAATTAGTATTTTTTAAGTAACCCTGATTTTCAGATCGTCACCGTAGTTTCACCGTAGTCACCCCTTAATCTTCATAAACGACGGCAAAACACGAAAGCGTTTTTTAATGTTGGTAAAGTTTGCGCGAATAACTGAAACTCTTCGAGAGGACCAGTGCTCGATAAAGGTGGTGCTTAACGTACAACATCTTCTTATAATTTTCTATGTTATTTCCAAACATTGTAATACTAACAAGGAACGTCACTTAAGTGTCCGCCTTCGATTTTGTCTAAACTCATTAGACACGTATTTTTGGCTCTGCGGAAAACGTTTTTAATGGGGAAAACGACTCCTTAAAGAAAGGCGTGTCACCCCTTAATTACATGTTTTCAATTATTCTGTAGTGGATTTTTCATCGCTATACATTACACGAATTTTGGTTTTTGTTTCATTCAGATCAGTGGACTGCTTGTGGGTGAAACTGTAAAACCACCCCTTCGCACGCTTTTCTTTGAGGGATAGTTTCCCATTGAAGCCGTTTTTCCGCAGATAAAAAAATACGTGTCTAACAGTTTTCAAGGCTTTATCACATATATGAGTTTCAACAAAATCGACGGCGGACACTTAAGTGAGGTTCCTTGTAAGTCAAAATCACCGAGATTAACCCTCAATCCGTGAACCTGGGTAGTTTTCGTCCTGCCAAAAATCATTTTCTTCGCATTTTGCTTAACATTTCATGAAAAAAAATATTTAAAATAATTTAAAAAAACCACATTTTCCCTTGAGACGTACGCCCATGAGAAGAGATTGATTGACGAAGAATTCAAGAAGATTGACCATGATTAAAAAAAAAAAAATTTCATCGACAATTATTGGTTTGGTAGTGCGAAGACGAAAACGACCCAGTTTCACAGGATTAAGGTGCCTCAAATACCTTCACGGGTTGAGGGTTAATGTTACAAGATGATACAGAGATACAACTATTCTGTGAGTAGAGTGATCGTTTGTAGAAATGAATCGGGTTATTAAAATGCTTAATCCGTTTTTCCAAAGACGCGGCAATTGTTGACCTCATCCCATTTCATAAAAATCGGTAGAACACTTTTCAGGATAACATTTACAAATATACAAGAATGGCTCGTTTAAAAATCAAGGATAGCAAAGCAGTTATAAATTTATAAATAACCTGTCAAAGGCTTGCTAGCTCAACTAAACTGTACCGATTTTTCACGCTTCTCATGATTTGGATAGTTATCCCGTTTGTTTCTTGTAGACCAAATCCATCATATTAAAGCGGCATCGTTGAAATGCAATAGTATAAAGTCATAAATCGCAATTATAATTGCGGTTTATGAAATTCCTACTTATTTTTTTTATTAATCAAGGCTGCGATAATCACTCGCACTTTTTCAGAATCCTCTTTGAGGTTGTACAACCTGAATTACAAAATGAAAATTGCGAATAATCATAAAAATGAAGACATGAGGAAAGCTTGAAGAACTTTCACCAACTCAAATTAATTCTGTCGATATGATATCAAGTATAATTTCAATTACACGAAACCTCTCCGCAACTAATTGCAGAGCCCATGCAATTCCGCTAAAGCAAATAAATTCATTATTCCCGATGGGTAAACATATCGCTTCTCACATTTTTGTGTTTGCATATTATCCGGGCTTCCCACGTATCGGATGAGTAACGCGTTCTACAAAACTCGAGACTAAATCGTGGTATTGATGTACACGCACGTTCGTTTTTTTTTTATTCACTCGAACGCCCCGAGTCATATTTCGCGGAAGATTCAGCGAGAAAGGCTCGATACTGAAAAAACATTGCCCGCACAAAAATAATATACGTACAGCTATTTCTCCCAACACCTTTGTACAATTTCTCTTATACACTTTTCTAAAAAAAAAAAACGGATGCTAATATTGCTAATATTGCTAAAATGCATTCTAGAGCATTTTTTGTACAATTTAGCATTTTTTATTGTTCTAAGGCATTTTTTTCTCCGTAAATATGTACTTGAAACGTCTCTTGCGTTTTTTTTCTACTTGCCACGCACGAATTAGGCTGTTGCTTTTTCCGCGCATTGAAACTCAACGAGTATGGAGGGACTGAGGAATTTTACGAGAAGTTCCGAAGAGAGGAAGACAGCTTTTTTCAGGGTCTCGAACTCGATGGCTCTCGGGCTCCTCGTGCCTTAATTTACGAAGTGTCTCGAGATATTATGATGTAAACACATGTCCCAGTATGCGCTACATAACGAGGACAGCAGTGAAGAAAATGATGCCCGGGAATCTCTTGGTACACATTAATTCGTCTACTTACATAGTTCGGTCTAAACGTGCGATTTATTGCATCACGAAGAACGAGCTGACGTCTTGATTCAATACGTCATACTGATGCGTCAATACGGGATTGAACGAATACGAAAAAATAAAACGTGATCCATTGCCAGCTATGAGTCATCGACTCAGGAGACTTTTTCATTCAGCGAATCCGAGGATTTGTCCGAAAGCAATGAAGTATTTGATGCAAACGAATTTTGACTACGAGACTACCACTGATTTACTTCGTTTGCACGATGCAACCCATTTTTTTCTAGTGAATTTTATTGGAGAGTGTTTATGAATTAGGTGAAGATGTTCATATTATTACGCAAATTACTTTAAAAATAACTTCCAAGACTAAATTGTAGTGAGAATAAACAAGATTTTCATCCTGATGGATTCAAATGATTGCCATCAATCCAATACTTCTCCTCTACATCCTTCTACACGGTAGCAATCTTCACCTTCCCATATTCACCATCAATGCAGCGAAAATGAATGATGAGCGAAGATTGCCGCAGGAAATCGACCAAAAGTGGCCAAAATAACGACTCAAAGAATGCAAAATCTTAGGAATTGGCAGCGGAAAGCAATGAGGGAAATCTGAATGCTCACCGAATGTTGTTGAGACTTGTTTCGTCTTCCATTGGAGAGTATCTCAGCCCGAAAGGTTTGTGGTTCTTCGCCCTCGTCGCTGTCGAGAACAGCCATTAGGTATCCAATATAGGAGGCGGCAAGTCGGAGGGTCTTGATCTTCGACAACTTCGTGTCAGCTGGTACGTTTGGTATGCAGTCTCGGAGATCGGCAAAAGCGTTGTTTATGCTCTGAGTCCGTCGTCTTTCTTTTTTGTTCGCGGTGTTGCGTCTCTTCGGTCGAACGACGATTCCATCGCGAATTCCGCCATGAATATTGAGATGGTGATGGTGATGATGATGCAGGCTGAGCTGCCGATGGGGATCCGTCGCGGTTGAACTTACGATACCGTCGACTTGATGCTGAATTATCGTCGCGCCGTTGTTGTTGCTGTTTCCCGTGCAAAAATCATTCTCACGCTGGTGATCCTGACGACACGGATCGATTTCTTGCACATGGCTGTCCTGATGCTGAAGAGAATGCTGCGAATAATGAATCCCCGGGGAGTAGAGTTGTTGGGACGTTCCAACATTCTGATTCCCGTTGTAATGATGAGGATGGCCCGTCGCGTAAATCGTTCCGTTGTCCTTCATGCCGATCTCCTCGATCACAAGTGGTGGAGTTGAGGCTGCGGGACTGCCTGCTCCGGAACTACCACCGGATATTCCCGAATCCGCGCCACCCCAATACGTGGACTGGCTGTCAGGATCCGGAACACCGATCGTACCTGATGGAAGATTCAATGGAATTTCATCAATTCGTGCACACACCGGAATCGGAGATCGGCATCGAAGTGATCGAAGCAAACCGAGAGGAAGAAAAGAGGGAAAGGCATAACCAACGTTATCATCGACTACTGAGCGGGCGGCAGTTTTTAATTTCCAGTGGTACCCACAATCGAAACTCATTAGAATACAGCACCCCAGCATCGACACCGGTTCTCCACAGTTTCCCTGTGCCCTCGTGCAAATGCAACACTAAAAGGCATGGCACGGTAAAAGTCCGAAATGGAATAAAACATTAGACGGCAAGTCATTCTAATAGCAATTGAGCGAAGACGTTAATTGGTTCTGACGTCAAGCCTAGAGGACAGTTCGACAATGGAGTACTCACCGTAAGGGAGCTGCGTCACGTAATTGTAAGGTTGGTGCCATTGCGGATAATAATCTGTCTGCGATTCGTAGCCACCCAGCATTGCTTACTCGCTTTTTCTTCCTCTTCGAGACAAAAAAAGCTTTCGCTTCACAAAAACTCTTCACCACCACTTGATTCCTCTTTGTCGAGATCACTGCACGTTCAAACGTACTCCGGTGTGTGATTGAATCCCGATGAAACTGTGGACGACACTACACCGGCATTTGATATCGAACTCTTAACATCGCCCCAACGATCTTCCGATTGCTATATCTTCGAGTTCTTGATTACGCGTCCCGTTGACTTCTGAGGAGCACGATTCGAAGACGCGTGCGCGTTGTTACCGATGCTGCCCAAGTGACACTGATCCTCTGGAGGGGTGTGTTTCGGTGA